>CM065375.1:7032500-8232500 GCA_033032245.1 Poecilia picta | reverse complement strand
TTTCATTTGTAACATGTTTTTCCAATCCGTTTTCCACTTTGCATGTCCATCACACAAAACCTCAGTATACAATGTACTGAAGTTTGTAGCTGCAACACGACGATGTGAAGAAGGTTTAAGGGGTGTGAGCACAAAACGTTGAAAAGATTGTTTTTCCAGGATGAAAACACAAAAATGTGAACAATCTGGATGCATTAAAGCTCTGCTGAGAGGAGCAATTGGTGATGTGTTCACGCTTTTATCGGAGACACAATTTAGTCTCCTCTTTGGCATTAACAATGGTGAATAACGAGCAGGAAACACTCAGTGTCACCCCTTGTTGGCTCTGTTCTGGATTCTTGTTTTCCATTTATAATGATTGAGGGGGAACACGTTGTCCTCTCAATACACCCAAACAGCCCTGGAAGTGTTGGAGGAGTACCACCGGTGAAAAGCTTTATGCGCATCATGAAGCTCACTCACACACATACCTTAACGAAGACGCAGGAACATTACCTAGAATAGCTGTTAAAGGTTCCGCCTGGATTTTCAAGTGTTGAAAGTCCCTGGGAAAAGATTTAAATGCCTCAAATATCACTTTACAACATCCTCAGGAAGGAAGAATTTCTGGTAGAGCTCACCTCCAGCATTTTAAAAGTCCCGTCTGTTTACATTGTTCTCCCAACAGAGGCTCCACAGAGAGCTGCCCCTGTCTGCTGAGGAGCTCGAGGATGTGTTTGACTCCCTGGATACGGACCGTGCCGGTTGCCTCACGCTGGAGGCCTTTTCCTCCAGATTCAGTACGTTTCCTCTCCTTCGACAAACTTCCTTTCTGCTTCAGAGAGATCCTGTTTAGCGTTCACAGCTTAGAGTCCTATCAGAGCTGAAGGAGGTGAATCAACCTTATTGCCAAGTTGACATAGAGCAAAGAAATGTGTCTCTTATGGTTGTTTTTAATGGGAAATATGCATAAAAATTAATTAGTTGGTTTTTTTGTTTTTTTTTTTCTTTTGAGGCGTGCAATTGTTTACAGAGGGGAGTGTGTAGTTTACCAAAGGAAAAACTCCACTGCCTGTAAGTGAAAATGACCCGAAAATGTTATGTTGGATTGTCAGTTCAACTGCGGCCTGGAGTTCCAAATGCGTTTAAAAAGCGTGAACTCAATTCAATGAAGCATATGTTTGAGTGCCATTAGGAGGGTGTTAAAGCGTGGAGATGTGTGTGGAGAGAGTGGATTTTAAATAAGCCGTGGTGAACCCGATTCAGTTAAACTCTGAAGCTGACTGAACGTCGGCTTTTACACCAGAGAAGTTTGGAACGATCCGCAGATCTTCCACAGCAGAGGCCCGAACGATGCGCTTCAGAAATGGAGCCACCCGCACACTCGCGTACTTTAGTGCATCCCGGTGCGTTCAAACTTTGAAACTGTTTGGGTGTACTTCAGGTCAGTTCCTGCACGGTCGGAGAATCTCTGTCGCAGAGGACCAAACTCAGGCCCCGGGGCCCGTCCTGAAGGCTAAGGAGGCTCTTTACCAGAGTCAGTGGGAAGCCAGGCTGTCGGGGGTAGAGGACGAAGAAGAGAGGCACTTCTGCATGCTGCTGGAAAGTCTCGGAGCCAGCAATGTGTTCGAGGAGTAAGCTTTATCCCCCTTTGTCTTGTTGCTGCTTTGCATTTATTAACAAAGCCCATCATGGTCCAAATGCATTTAGCAATCCCCTGCTCCCCAGTCCAGGTGAGGTGCGCAACCTTTGGGCCCAGCTCAGGCGAGACGAGCCTCACCTTCTGTCCAACTTTGAGGAATTTCTGGCCAGGGTAACATACCAAATCAAAGAGGCCCATCAGGAAAAGAAGGAGATGGAAAGTGCCCTACAAAGGTAAGAAAATGCTTCCTTTTTCTTTTTTTTAATTGAATTTTAATTGAAGGGAAAGAAACACTTTTTTTTTGTTAACGGGACAAATAAATCCATATTCTTTTACTTCGCTCTTATTTAAAATCCACTGATTATTAGTTTGGGTTTACAAGTAATTCTATATCTGTGTCAATTCACCTACAATCGAGGCAAAAATTTGGATTTATGACTGTTGGTAGTGCAAGAAAGCATTGGTATTCCTGAATGTGAAATGAAAATACAAATAAAAATCGCTACGTTCTCTCCTTCCCTCCTCTGTTTGGCAGAACAAAATGTTCTCTGGGTGAGTAGGGGGATTATGTAAAATTGCAGTTGTTTTTACAAACAGAGCCAGCATCAACTGTGTATAGAATTTCTCATGGCACCAGATGGTACACTGCAGCTTTTCCCTTTTACACTTTGCTAATTAGCTGTTTATAGTCTTGTTTTGTTTTTTTTGTTTGTTTTTTTCCAAAAGGGGTGCAAATTTCTGTAAATCAGTCTGTAAGTGTGTCGACATAATTATTAATACCTATCAAGCAGAGCCTAGAGAATGGTCTGTCTTTTTTAAGCAGTTTTTTTTTTGTGATGCAATCAAAATGACTATACTTATCTCTTCATTCCAGGAAGACAGTGACGCATGACAGCGAGATCCGCCACTTGTACGAAGAGATGGAGGCGCAGATCAAAAATGAAAAGGATCGACTTGTGCTGCAGGTACAGAAGCTCAAATACGGAGAAATAAACTGTCAAGCCTGCTTCTCTGTTGATAGCATTAAAAAAAATGGAGAAATGATTTCCTGTTCAGCATACCTCGTTTTTATAAACTTTTTTTTTTTTTTTTAAAGTATCTCAACTACTATGAAGACTGTGATCGTTGTAAGATATTTTCAAAATCATCATCTTCCTGAATAGATACAAAAATCAATTTTTAAAACATTTTTTTTTTATCGGCGCATATCTTTGAGGTTGGGTCTTTATGTTTGGCTTTTATCTACTCGTGACCTTCGAGCATTTCTAATCCGACCCGCAGGACTCGGAGCGCCTTCAGGTGCGCAGCCAGGAGCTGGAGCACCAGCTGTCCTCCAAGGAGCGAGAGCTGGAGCAGCTCTTCCAGAAGCAGAAACGGGTACGTCGGTGCACACTGCACCTTGCATGTTAATCCCCGGCACGCCTAGTTACAGTACCGGACACCTGGAGGTCCGGAGACTGCGTCTTATTTTATAATATACACCACTGCCACCACAATAAAAGGAAAAAACCTCCTGTTAGCAAGCAGTTGTGGCCGTTTTTTCCACATTTGCTCTAACTGTGGCACCTTCAGATCGGACCGGTGCTCAGGACTGTGATGTTATTGGACTCATTCAAAGGAAAACATTAGCCGCAGGAAGCTGTTTTAGCTCTCTCCTGCTGTGTCCTACGAACTCTGCCGTGCTGTAGGATATTTACTAATAACTGACTCGGGATTTGACTCTTTCTTTGTTCCGGTTCAATTATACAGGTAGCCTGCTGAAAATCGAGAATTGGTCTTTGATAAATACAATTTAAATATTATTCTGCATTTAAAAGGAAAAGGCAAACAAAACCACATCTATGTATGCTCCAGGCGTAGCTGCAGATACTTGTCTGGATAATTAGGAAACACAAAAACACTTCTTTTTTTTTTTTTTTTTTTTGGCAGTTAGAGCTCCAGTGTCATGAGCTGAATAGCGAGAGGCAGGAGAGCCACGTGGAGAATGTCAAGCTGAAAACGACCAACGAGGAGCTGTCCAGAGCGCTGGAGAGCACCAGCCTGGAGCTCCTCCTGGCGCAGGAGCACCTGGCTCTGCTGCAGGAGCAGGCGGCCAGGCTGCATCAGGAGAAAGAGATGTAGGTAGAAACTCTTTGTTCTCAAAGGTTGATCTTTTGTCGTCAGTTTTATTTATTTTCTTTTTCACTGAGAAATCTGTGGTGATGTTCGTCCCGTTTAAGGGAAATGTACAGAGTAACCGAGGGCCTGCAGAGGGAGAAGCTATGCCTCATGAAGCAGCTTGACCTCCTCAGGTGAGACCGGCCGTTTTCCAAGTCAGCTCTTGATCTCTTTCCTTTAAATGTATGAGACTTGACCAGATAAAAGCAACCATGTTCGTTCCAGAGAGGTGAACAAACACTTGAAGGATGAGCGAGACATATTCTGCGCCATTGTAAGTTCTTTTTTAAAAATACATTTGGATAACCACACTGATTGGAGATAAACTTATGTAACCTTTTGTGTTTATTTGAAAAAAAAAAAAAAAGCCACAAATCTCACTCAGAAAAAAACAGAAGCAGATGGAGGGCCTTGCTGACTTATTTGATGACGGAAGTCAACCAGCAAAAAGGTAATTCATTTGTCGTCATATTACTACTGTGAGAAAACTTTTGGGATGGTTTTCTATGCTAGCAAGAATATACAGAATTTTTTGATGTAAAAAAAAAATCATTCAGAACTTGCAAAACGTGAAACATTTCCACATTTTGTTACATTACATGTGCAAACCTGATTTTCAATTACTGGGGTTGTGTGTGGGAAACCATGACTAAGTACATTTTACACATTCGCATTACAATTTCCTTATCCTTCAAAATTACACATCATAATAAAAAGATTGAAGTTTGTAGTTGTGTAGTGTGAGCTTGTAGTTGGGGATGCTCTGTGAAAGGGAGGAAAAACAGAGGAAAACTGGTTTGAAGCCTGTCAGTTTAGATAAAAATAAATGTTCGGTATGCAGATCAGAAGCATTCTAGGGCTTTTGGCCTGCAGACATCTGTGCCAGTCATCTCAGTGTGTCCTCTGTTTCTCCTCTGTTCCTAAAGAGACCCTCCGCTGGTGGAAGGGTCCTTCCAGTCTCTGGAGGCCTTGCCCATAGAGCACCTTCAAATCGTGTTTGTCGCTTCCTCCTCCTGCAGTGAAGACGACGCCCCCGCAGCTTCGACCGCCCGCACCGCTGCCCGCCGGCAGCGGCCTGCTGCGAGGACAGCCTCGACCTTAGCCAACGGTAACGCCAGCCCAGGCCCAGCCAGAGAACAAGACGTGAAGCCAAAGCCCAGAAGGACGTCGGCTGAAAACGCCGCCGACAGGAAAGTGGTGGCGAAAACCAGAGGGAGCTCAAGCAGAGGGGAGTCTGAGAGGAAGACGAGCGAAGAGGAGGAGGACGCGCTCGGTGAGCCGGCAGACGGCTGGCCGCGTCGCAGGGTCATCTCGATCGAGGAAGACCACCTGCCGCACCTTCTTCAAGGGGGACCCCAACCGTTACTGCACCAGCACAGGGAGGAAGAAGATGATTACGAAGAGGAAGCTCACGGCGAGGCTGAAACTAGCGCCATCACAAGTACTGATCTCGGTACAGCGCATCGTTCGAGACACGTCACTGTTCCTGCCGAATCTTCTTCTACTAAAAAACCCCAAGTGAAGAAGACTCCGGTGTCTCCACGATGCCAGCCTGTTGGGAGGGAGGCCAAACCAGTGAGTCTACTGCTTCAGTTTGTCTCAAACGAGTCATTACGAGATTTTAGTTTGCGAAACAAATACGACACATTTTATTATCCCCAGAAAGCAAAGGAAAGCGCCGTGTTTGCCCCGGATCGTCTGTTTAAGGTCGTCTTGGTCGGGAACTCCAGTGTAGGCAAGACGTCCTTGCTGCGCTCCTTTTGTGAGGGCCGTTTCCACCCGTCCACAACGGCTACTGTGGGTGAGAAGCAAGACGTTAAGGCTGCGACCATGAAACAAACAGAAGTCGTATGCTTATAGACGTTAACAAAGAAGATCTGAGGGTGAATAAGTATCACATGGAAGGGCTTATGAAGTCACACTGGCTGTCTTAGAGCCCCGACTCACATTGTACAGGAGCTTAAGTGACTCCTTGTGATTTTTTTAAGCCTGCTTTCATCCCTCACACTTAATTATCCTCATTCCTTCTCTTTTCTCTGGTACAAGTCACTCGACGGTCCTCTAGTGGCTGTTCTTGATAGCAATCTTTGGTAAATCAAAGCAATGCTGCTCACATTTCTTAGCATCCCTTCTTAAAAACCCACAAAATAACTCCATGCTGTACATGGCCTGCATTTGTATAGTGCTTTTTCCAAGTCTGAGGACTCCAAAGCAATTTACACTTTACATTCAGTCAATCATCTACACATTCAAATTGTATTATTTACTCTTTTTTTAACAAGCTCAGTTGTCAGTATCCCAAACAGTCTTTTATATAGAGGTAATTGTAGCCTTTCAAAATACTTTGATAGGTGATCAGAAATTCTAAAATAAACACATCTAAGTGTTGTTTGATCAGATCAGACATTGATCTAACGGTAAACAAAAAATAAATGCGTGGGAAGGCAGATATTTCCGACTTTCTGGTATTGAGGGGGATCTGTGATGCTGTGATCCAAAACAAATCATGTCATTATAGGTAAGACTAAATTCTGATCTAACATCAAAAGGGTGCTATGAAAAATACAGCAAGATGATCAATTTTTTTTTTCCAGTTGGTACTAAAAACAATCTTAGTGTGATTTTTTTTTTCTTCCTCTAACATAATTGGAAATTTTCAGTGTGAGATTAAGCTGCTGCAACAAGCTTAATCTTTACTCTTTACTAGCCGTGCCAATAAATGCAGCCAGCACCTTGTTCTCTATTATGTAACTGGTACATCGGTGTAATATATTAATATGGAATAAGTGCTAAACGTTTTTCTCACTAGGCATCGACTACAGTGTGAAGACGTTAACACTGGACAATATGCAAATAGCAATGCAGCTTTGGGACACTGCAGGACAGGAGAGGTGAGTCCATTTTCAGAGGCAAAAGTATTCCAAGATCTGTCATAGACGCTAAAACCAAATCTATGTACTATCAGTGCTGCTAACGAATGGCTGCATTCCCAAGAAAATGATTGACAGACATGGATGCTTGCAGATTTTCGGTGTAAACGTCAAGTGCAGTGTTTTATATTCTACCTAATTTGCTCCAACCTTTACCCAGGTTCCGCAGCATGACCAAGCAGTTCTTTCGCAAGGCCGACGGTGTGGTGTTAATGTATGATGTCACCGTGGCGGAGAGCTTCGCAGCTATCAAACCCTGGCTTCTGAACGTCCAGGTGGGGAATTTAACCCGGGAAGCTTTACCCAACTGGCTGTTCCAAATTGTTTTCAGGTCTACGTTTGTCTTCCTTTCTATTTCTTAATGACGTTCAGAACATATGGTTTGCTGTACTTACTCTAGGGGCCTGAACAAGAACGATAAGTCAGGAAAACCTATGAAAGCATTGGGCTAAATTGAATTTAAAATAAATTTAGGACGTCAAAAATGTCCAAAAAAAAAGACTTCACTTGTTGAAGTTCTTTAAAGTGCATTCACTATATTCACTATAGGTTTGAAACAAACCAAATGGGAGTAACTAGCCCTTAAATTAGGGTTTCTCACCATACAACGCAAACTTGCTCATTAATCTTTTACTTAAAAGATCTGAGCACCATCAAAGCTATTCTTGTGTCCTCATAACCCAATCTATAACAAATGTATTTAATATTCTGATGTGACAAAATGAGATTCTTGTGGTCTGATAACCTTTTAAGACATACCAAGATTAATATTTCAAAAAAGTATTTTTTTGACCCAATTAAGTTACTTAAAACAGAGAATATTTTAGTTAGAATCATGTTATTTATTGTTATTACACACACTTTAATAAAATTGAATTAAAGTACATATTGGGGAAAATGTTACAGTGTAACAAGCTTATTAAATGCCAGCAGCAGTTATTTACTCAGTTATTTGCTATCTGCTCCTGGAGCCCGAATTCAGCCAGCTGCTTAAAACACATGCTGGCATTATTTTCAGCATTTTCAAACAGCCTCACCAACTTCTTATGGATTTGGTCTGGGAGGAATCGTAGTGGGAAGGTGGTGGTCCTCAAAGCCAGTGGTTGGGGCTCTGCTGCTTCCACCTCAAGCTTTGATTAAATCTAATGCATCTCACAGAAATGCAATGCGTAAGCTAGTTTAGTGCTCTTAACAGTGTCTTTTATTTCCCCAGGAGGCAGCAGGTGAGGGCATACCCATTCTCCTGCTGGGCAACAAAATGGACATGACACGAGAGAGGGAGGTGTCTTTTAAAGATGCAGAGCAACTAGCTTCTGTAAGTTTACGTGTGCCTCCAGGACAATACACGTTCTAACTTCTTCTTATTTGTGAAGAAACAATCAGTGTGATCAAATTCTGTTTTATCTCTGTGTGGAAAAAAAGAGACGCCCGTCTCATGATTTCACATCCTTTTTTATTGCTGGTCTTTATTAGGAAAACAAGGTGATATTCTTCGAGGTCAGCGCCTACACCGGCAAAAATGTGACCGAGTCCCTGACTCACCTGGCCAGGTAAGACAGTTACTTTGAAACACCTTAGTTTTAAATCCAGTTGCTCTGGAGAAGCTGGAGTAAAAATGGGTGGGGGGCATTTTGTGTTCCATTTTTCACCAGAGGTGATATGACTGATGGTGCTGGCACTGTTGACTCATTTCCTCTTCCTGCGCTGTGTTTTCTAGGATTTTAATGGAGCAGGAGGACACGGTAAGAGACACAACAGTCAGCCTCAGTGCTCAGCCCATTAAGAAGAAAGCCTGCTGCAAGTGAAGACACCCATCCTTGCAAAAACAAGGACAGATTGAATCTCTGACAGCAACAATTTACAGAGTCCTACATCAGTTTCTGACAGATGCACAAAAGCAAAAAAAAAGGAAAAAGAGTAAATTAGATGTTGAACTGCTGTGGAAACCTCACTTTAGAAGGGTTTCTTTCAAAAAGCTATTTTTATTTCAGTGAAAAAAAAACACATAAAAAATAGGTGTGAAGAACTGTATTTCTTGAAGAAGAAACTGGTGAAAAACCGGAGCTCCCAGAGTGTCTACCTTAATGAAAAACATGTAAATAATGCTTTTGTTAATCACAACAGTGCAATGTCTAAGATTTAGAAAGTATCTAATTGTAAATTAGTTGGTAATATGTGTGATTAAAAAAAAAATCACCCTGAAAGCCTTTATTAATGATCCAGGCATGTTCTGATTTTGATGTATCTTCTGCTGAAAAAAATTAAATAAAAAAAATAGTGGAAGAAAACAGAAAGAGAAACCGCACACCGTTATTTCACATTTTATTCATCATCACATCCAACTTAGTGTCTTTTTCAATTTTCGTAGGTCTTCCCACTTTTCAAAAGAATGACCCAAGACGTATTGCATCAGCGTTTCTTTGTCTTAGACGTTTTCCTGCATTTTTTTTCTGAAGCCTAAACACATTTTGTTCTGAGTTGGGTTCAATAAAAGAAATATGTGAAGTAGCATTTTCTATATATCTGGAATTGATGGCCAACGCCCTTTCCCCATCCACCCCAGCACCCATCACTCCAAAACCCAAAAACCACAAACAGGAAATGATGACTCATCTTACTTTCTATGCAAAACAACAATAGAGCCTGTCTGTGGAGCACCATGCAAATCCAGTCTCCTAGGATACAAATCACACCTATGGTTATGATATTTAAAAATAATAATTAAAAAAAGGTAAAATTTTTCTACACATGCACAAATTCCTGTATTTTGGATTTTTTTTTTTCAGTTTTAGACTTATGTTCAATTTGACATTATTTTGACAATGCAACCTCTCATGTTGGTTTTTAATTAACTAAATATGTGGTGACGTTGACTTTAGGATAATGGGGCCAGTAAGCATATAATTTCTCGGTCATTGTTACATTCCATTAATCTTAATTTAAACATTTGCCTTGAGTAAAAATTACTTGCTTTTATTATTATTATTATTATTATCTGAAACCACGGAGGTGATCGGTAACCCTAGAGACGGCTTTACACGGCAAGATTCTGTTGGATTCTAAAATCACGTTTGGCATTTCCAATTTGCACACAGTAAATAATCATTCCAAAGCTTTTTGTCTCATTAAAAAAAAAATCAAAGAATCTCTTAAGAACGAGGAAAAAGTCATTACATTCAACAATGGGGTTGCAGTTATTTTTACAATTGCCGTGAGAAGTTTACATACGCTTATGTTTCGAATTAACGATTTGTGTTGAAAGCACCACAGGTTGTGTCGAGGATAGCTACATCAACATGTTTTTGTCGTTTTTAAACAATAAAAATTTGGTCCACAAGTTTAGATTTACGCTGGGTCAAAATTATACATGGGGGTTCAAATACATATCAATGTTTTGGATACATGTGTCATCACAAGTTGCAGAGAAACAACAACACCACTATTGTAAACACCGACAAGCTCGTGGCATCACTTTGTATGAATATTTAAACAGTTTAATTATCGGAAAGAGTATACCCAGCTTTTATTTGTTGTTTTTCCAGATATTTCAGATTATTCAAACGAAGGATCTGTAGACAAAATGGCCGTATGTAAACTTCTGACCGGCTCTATCTTTGACGACGCTATTGCTGAGAGAAGATTCGACGCTCATTCTGATTGCACCACTTCGATGCAGACTTGACGGCATCCAGTAAAGATGCCCATTTGCCTCCCACCCTGATCAGCTGGACCGCTTCCTGGACAGCCTTCGTCCTCCAGCTGTGTCCGGGGGGGGGGGGGGGGGGGGGGGCGCCTCGGGGCGGATCTGCGCCCGTGCCTCCGCTTGCTGCTAGCGCATTTTATAGTCGTGAGAAATGGCAGCTTCACATAGTTGTCCTTTAAAATCTAGCTCAAGGGTGAACTCCAGGTCGCGCTGCAAAGAAATGTGAAGTGAAATTACTTGAAGACGAAGCAAAACTCCCACACACACACACACGAGTAGAAGAAGCTGACTCGAAAACAATGAGTTAAATGGCATTTAGACTCATTCATTTTTCAATTAACACAACTTGAAGTTATACAAGCCATTAATTAAAAGACATTGGTCTGGAATATATATATATATATATATATATATATATATACATATATATATATATATATATATATATATATATATATATCATAATGTGAGTGTGCTTTCAAAAGAGATAAAAAAAAAGCTGGGTAAAGCTTAAAGAAAACATTTTTAAAGTCTGCACATTGTGAAAACATCAGAGCTTTTGAAAGGCCCAATCAAAGTCCAGACAAATACAAATGAGAATCTATAGCGAAATTGTTTGCAATAGACCTTTAATCCCATCTGACTGAGCTTGAGCTAAGAAATGTTAAATCTCTAGAGGCGAAAAGCAAATACTTCAAGTTCTACTTCACAAATAATAAGTTCTATATAATTGTATGTAAATTATTGTAGCGTTCTATAAGGACCTGAGTAACATCAGCGCTTTTGAGTCTTACCACGTTCTTTTCATTGGGTCTAACGGTGATGCTGCCAAAGATCTCTTCTCCTTTCTTGACAGTTAAGTAGTCCTCTAAATAAAACACAGTCTGCTTCCAGTGTGTGCTGGGAGCATCTGGAGCTGAGGAAGAAAAGGAAAGAATGTAACTCAGAAAAAGAAAAAAATGGCATGAGAAAAGAAAACGGGGGAAATAAATTTGACTGGTTAACTTATTGAAAGAAGGCAAGGAAGACAGAGAGGGGGATATTGTCTTAAGGAAGTAAGAGCATGAAGAAATTGCACACCGGTTCTGGTGAGCTCTAAACTGCCTTGGGCTTGTACACATGGAAATTTTTATTTTTTTTATTTTTTTTTTTAAAGCATACTGGCTGACATCCACTCACCCAGTGGGAGAAATATAAAGGTGGAGAGGAGAGAACTCCTTCAGTGATGCTCTGCCTCGGCCCCAACAGACACAGCCAAACATAGAACCTCCTCTACACGACATTATGTAAGCAACCGGTACGTGAATGTATTAAAACAGGCTTACATAACGGCTTGCGCAGAGTCCAGTGGTGATTCCGCCGGCAACAAACACTAGTTTGATTTGCGTAACTTCAGCAGAGCGAGGCCCAGGAGCGGGGAAGGTGAAGCGATTAGCGAAACAGCTGCAAGGCGGTTCAGAACGTGAAAGTAACAGGTAGAGGATTTCTGGCGAAACCTGCTAAAGGTATTGTCATCACGTGTAAAGCTGGAAACCAGGGGTTTCTGTAATCAACGCCTGTTTGGAAGATGATACAAGTTCTCTTTGTGTTATTTTTACAGGAGGTTTGGTGAAGTGGAGGAACTTGTTGGCGTAATTTAACCAATGATACTTAAATGCCCTTTTATCTTTGTATTTAGTTTTCGATTTAAAATTTTTTTTAAAAATCTGATATTTGGCAAATTAAATGTATTCACCAAATGTTAAGGATGTGTTGCATTAATTTTTATTTTGCAACATAATCACACACTAAATTTTTTTTTTTTTTAGAAAATTCCAGTCTTTAATTTGAATGAATTCATTTGATGAGGAAAAATAATATAAAATCCAAAACAATAAAATATGCAATTTTTTGTTAAAATAAACTAGTAGTTAAATTAATAATGCAATAATTGTTTCTCGCATAATTTTAGATTCCACAGTTATTAAAAAATTACTTAAATGTGTGTTCAAATGATCTTAATTTTTACCAGCTTTATAGATATTGCTCCATAAAAATCAGTGGGTGGGGCTACAACTAGTCGAGCCAATTTAATCTTAAGGAATATTTAGCATGTAAAGACTTCATATTTTATGACGTCTTCACTTCCAACATAACAAACGTATATCGGAATGAGTTTGTTCCAGTCTCACCGGTGGAGAAGCCCGTCTTTTTGTGACATTTGGTGAACTCCATATTGAAATAAGTGACCAAAGCGTGAATGTAATCGTTGCGCTGGATCTGCAGGCAGAAAGCCGAGGTGAAGGACAGGTCCTCCGGCTTCACAGTGTAGATGTCCACCTCCTTGAAAACACACACAGAAACCATATTTGCCGTATTTAAAAATAAAAAAAAAAAAACCACAGAGACGCCTGTCCCCGTCGTTTTCAACCGATTCGGTTGATGCTGGAGCGAGTGGGCCGCGCCGTCTCCCTCACACATGCTTCGACATTCACCACGATTTTTGGTTCATGTGCGAATTTGTTGTGCGCGAAAGCCCACAGGTTGAATCACGGCTGGATAATCAAGCATGTTCGCACTACACATGCTGTGTGGGCGTCCTCCCTTGAGTCCTCTTGGAAGGGAGGTTTTCTGAGGCTGTGTGTGTTGTATTCAAGTCCTGCCTTGTGGCTGCGTTGCCTCAGAGACATCTTTGACTTTTCCGCAACCTGCTGCACATCTCAGCGGGGCCCCGAAATAGAGAAAGAGCTGTTACGTCCCTCCTTTGCATCGCAGATAATGAGTTACGTGAAAGTACACAGCTTTTTTTTTGTGTGTTTTTTTTTTCACACAGAGACCTGTTCATTCCGCCCAAGCAGCTTTACATCAGCATGACAGATTGTGATTTAACACCTTTGTCCTCTCCAGTAATACCAGGACCATATCTTTATGCAGTAAAATGGGGGAGGTGAGAGAAAAAAAAGCCATGGGAGTGACTTTGTAATTTAAGCCTGTGAAGAATGACTGACAGCACAAATTAGGATAGTGGGAGATGGGGGGGAGATATGCAGCTGAGCTCTGAATTTACACGTACAGGGCGCTCTGCAAAAGTATTCACACCACTTAAACTTCTCCGCATTCATGTCATGTTAAACCGCACACTTCAACTGTTTAATTGGGAATAAAAGTGGTGGGCCAACTCAAACTGGTGCATAAATGTGAAGCAGAAGAAGTGGTCTTCAAAATTGTTGGCAAGGAAATGTCTGGATATTCTGTGCTTTTCTCCCTCCCCATCCTTGGTGTCAAGATTACAACCTCTTTTTGCTGCTCTTTGTCTTTTGTCACGTCTCTACAACCTTTACAATTAAAAGGCCAGCCACGTTTAGCAAAAATAATGTCCGCTCACTCAGACTGGATAGACGGCATCTGTGACCAGCACCGGTCAAGTCTTGTATTTATGCAACTTAACACGCACGAATACTTTCTAGAGATGATGTCTTCAAGATGATGGACACACACACACAGCAGTGTTTTGCAAGTAAATGTTGTCCTCAAAATTGCTTTTGGGAAACTTTAAAGAGGATTTCTTCAGGTTTTCTTTCTTAAATTGCTTTTATTGAACCACTCTTCAATAAAAGTCAACTTTGCGGGGCGCGCAACTAATCGCTGACCTCTGTATCTCCTCCAGAGTTATCACTGTTCAAATGAAGGGTTGAACGGTACTTTGTGAGACATTTGAGGCTCAGTATACTGTTTTATGACCTGATCTGACTTTAGACTTCTTCGAAACTTTATCCCCAAGTCGTCTGAGATGATTCTTGGTCTGCATGATGCTGTTTGTTCTCTGACAAAACTCTGAGGCCTTTACAGAACAGCCGGATTTATGCTAATTGTAATTGACGGACTTCTAATAATGCCTTACCTCAGATTTTATTTGGGACTATCAGAATAAAAGATGCTTTGTTTGGCATAAAAAAAAATAAATCAAAAATTCCCGTTTTCTTTTTGCCTCATGTTGATCTGTAACATGAGTTTTTATTTAATTTGAAAGAATGCTGTTCTAAAGTGAACTTAAAAATAAAGGTTAAAATATATACAGTGTTGGAGGAGCAAGTGAGGCTAAGGAAACAAAAGCCCTGGATAATCCAAATCGAAGAAGAAAAAAGAAGATGGTGCAAAGCAGATGAAAGAAGGCAATAAAAGAGGAAGCTTTGATAGAAGCTATAGTGGACAAACAACAACAACAAAAAACTATCAATCTCTCTGAATGCTCTCATCTTCTCTTCATTTGGGAGATGAAAGACAAGTCAGCGTTGTATCCTGGAGGAAGGAAAGAGACCTGCAGTCTATTACAACTTGCCAGAAAGCTCCATTATGTACTAGAAAATAGCCTCGGCAGACGGCAAGAGCTCAGAGATGCTGGAAGTGATGTCTGTCGGTGAATTTCCAGAATTCGAGCACATAAAAGATACCACCTGGATGTGTGCCAGAATAATAGTTGGGGTTTGTGTGTGTGTGTGTGTGTGTGTTGTTTTTTTATATTTTTGTCAACTTGTGACAGAATTTGACTTGAAAGACAAAACAATATGCCCAACAACTTTTTCTCGGAAGAGTTGCACAGACGCGCCTACCTTTATGAGACAGGCGTTAGTCACCACCTGCTTTGGATCCACCACATCCACCAGAGGCTCTTTGATGGCCACATTGCGAATGCAGCTCATGTCGAACCCATACACGTTTTCCCACCCTGCATACATAAATAAAATGAAAAAAAAAATGTACACATATTTCCAAAGGATGCATTTTATTTTTTATGGTTTTTGCACGTTCAATGCATGCACTTAGAGCATTGGTTCCTGCTCTAAGCCTTCAGCCCAGATCAGTTTTTCTGTCTACCTAAGCTCAGAGTGAAGAAAAAAAAAGAAAAACCATCATTCAAATAAGCTCCAGCCTCCTCCAGTATGTCTGGCAGCCTTGTTTTTATTATAATTTGGACTGAAAATACACCAAACAACCTTTCCCTCCCCCAGCCCCTCTGTCCCTCCACTCCACCTCATTTTGTCAGGGGGCCAGACGCTGAGAACGTGTGGCTGAGGAGCTCAACACCAACGCGTAAGCCACTAAAAATAACAATCTGAAGCTTTCTTTCGGATGGACTTGATTCTTTTGGGATTTGAGTGAAACGACTGCGCCTCGATTTTTTGATGTTTTTAGATGTAATAAAAGTGGGCCACCTGTGCGGCGGATGGAAAACTCTGCAGGAGTTATTCAGCGTCGACGCTAGACTGCGTGGCACCTTTTAAAATTAGCGCTTTGATCTTGACCACAGGTTTAAGCCTGGACCTCTGACTGCGGCAGCTATTTGAGCACATTCAGAGGGTGGGCGCTCTGCGGGAAACTGAGGACTAATCTCCAAAAGGATTTCTTCTTTTAGCTTGTCCCAGGCAGCATGAATTTGCCAATGCAATCAATATCTGTTTGTTCATTTCAACAATGTAATTCAAAATGCGATTCATTCGTTGGAATTGATGTATTTTAAATGTTTACTTCCGTTAATGGCTTACGGTTAATAAAACCTCAACACCCTTACTCTCAGAATATGAAAAGGGGCCGAGAATCAAGGAAATTCAGATTTCAGTTCCCTGCAGGACTTTGACTCCTGCTCGCATAACCAAAAGGTACAAATACCAGCTTTAAGAACCTTTGTATAACTTTGCTTAGTTGGCCAAATGACAAGTCGTAGCAAAGGAAGACGAGAAGCACCAGAGCCAACTATGTAGTAGAGCTAAAGGCTATTATGTAGCAACTTGATTTTCCTTAACATCACAGCAGAGCCACAGACTGTTTACATCCAATATTCCTATTTTCCCAAAACATTTTTACTGAACTGCATAATTGTGGGTGCAACTAATCTCAGTTTCATGTTTTGAAAAAAAAAAAAGTATAAAAATAAACTTTTTGGCTTTTTATTAGTGTAAATGGGTTTCATCACATGTTCATGTGAAAAACATGCCTGTCCTATATTTTGCTCTACGTCCTTAACAACTTCCTACCCTTAACAGCTTCCTACACACCCGTAGCATAGTGGACACTAAAAACAGGACACTTCTTGTGGGACTTAAACTCTACGTTTCTAGGTGAAAGTACTTTGTCCTCTGCAGTCCTCATGGTGGCCTTGTTTTGCTCCGTAGAACCTCAGGCGATCTGTTCTGAATAGACGTCTTTACAATTATTTACTACATAAAAAGACGGGACCTAATTCCAGTCACGCTGAAACTCGCCGTCAGCCAGTCTAGTTGAGTCCGAGTTGTGAAGGTGTCTCCTCTGCTCTTTCTCATCTGGAACTAACACCTGCTGCAGATATGAACATTCTTACTGCTCTTTAATTTGATTCCACATTCATTACTGCAACGCATTGTTTTCATCACTCGGTAAATTGTCCTTCACCATTTCAGAATTTGGCAGCCAGTTTAAATCAGATCTGCTAATTTTTTTGTCCAAGTTTAAGACGCACTTCAAAAATTTACTTTGTGGGTGATTCCAGTGCTTACGACCTCCAACCTTTGAGTTCAAACTTTGATTGTTTATTTTGGGCTCTGATTCTTTTTATATTCTATGAAGGTTACTTTTTTTATATTCTCTGCTGTAAAGCACTTTGTTTTCGTGTAAACTGCTATATAAGTAACTAAAGTAGTTCCTTAATTACTAGGTAAACATGAAATATGACAACTTTTGTCATTTAAAAGAGAAAAGAAAAGTTGAACAGAAGAAAATATACATGGGTGCAAAATTAAAGCAGGAAGGAGTGATTTTCAACAAATGGAGGTAGGAACTAGCAAAGGGATGAGTTAACCTCGAGCTCCAACATCGTATTTTCTCATGGTTTCACTATGATGCACTCCGCCAAATACTAAAATACAAACCTGTTCGCTACACTGAGCCACGCTAATTACTGCACACCCTGGGACACATTTTGTGTTCACGCTTGACAGCAAATGTTTTAAGTGTGGATTAGAACATGAATGCTGTGTAATATTGGAAGTTATGTATGCAACAAAGACAAAATAAAAACTACTTCAAGTGATTAAAATACTAATTAGCATGGTTTTATATTTTGTTTATTTTTAAGTTTTATCTTTTGTCACAAATGCGTATTTACATTTTCAAAAGGCTAAAACATTCTACCTTAAATTTATGAATGACAAAGCTTCAGCTTTTTGCCAAATTCCAGAAAACTTATTATTATTATATTTTTCTAAGTCAGACGTTTACATACATGCAAGTATGAATCAGTTTTTATCAAGGTTATTTCCATAGAAAGGTCAAAGGTTTTGTGTTTCTTTCCCCCCCGAGGCAGCTAGTATTCTGACTCCAATTGTATTTTTGCATATTTGTTTGGACAGGTGACTTAGACACTTGACCACAGCATGACCCCCAGCTACGTTCACAGTTCTGCTCCCGATGCATTGCTTTCGATTTTCTCATGATGTCACAACAGAAACAGAAGCACTTTTGAGGCTTTGCCTGAAACTTCACCCTCAGCTGTGCCTCAAGTTGGTGATTGTAGCACAAAAAGAAAAAACAAAAAACAAAACATCCTACTTGTGTCTCCCAACTTGAAAGGCTGGGCGAACGCAGATTAGAGTGGTTCTAGTTCCGGACGTTTCTGGTATTTAGCAAACAGAAATTATTTTGGTAGTCTTGACAGACATTAAATAGGAGAAGTTTAGTTTCGATTTATTGTCAGACGAAAATACAGAATATTTAAGTAATATTGACATAGATTAAGCTCGAGTTGGGCTCCAGGAGATCGATATTTATTTCTTTATTGAGTCTCAGAGTTCTAAAGCGAAGACAATTCACTCCTGCACTGATTTCACCTCCATCACAGTCATTTATTTGCAAAGCAACGGGGAGAATTAACCACATGGCCATCAGACGGCTGCAAATCCAAAATAATTACTTACAATGAATCTTGAAATCCTTATACTGCCTGTCTTCAATGGCCACCACATAGAGAGCTGCTCGGTCCGGGAACATCAGGCCTCCGGGCTTCTGCACAAAAGACAGACTTCAGGTGTCCAGAGAACAAACACAAAAGGCCATCCATCATTTTCATTGTTCGCACACCTGGCATGTAATCTAGGATCACATGTGCCGGCTTTAAAGGCCTCCAGCTGTTACCGAGGCCGGCAACAAAACCACTCACACATAACCCTTGGCACCTGGACGTACACGCCACACGGTTAAAGCCCTCTACTTCATCACCGTCTCGTCTCTTTATGTGTCAACGGCCTCGTTTGTCCTTTCGCGCGGGCAAACGTGCAAAGCCTCGCCACGATTGCAGTCGTACCAGCCACTTGTCCCTGGCGAAAATGACGGTGTTGAGCATGGACTCGTAGAAGAGACAGTAACCCATCCACTCGGAGACGATGATGTCCACCTTCTCCACGGGGAGCTCCACCTCCTCCACCTTGCCCTTGAAGATGGTAATGACTGCACCGGGAACAGAAACAAGGCAGCAGGAGACAAATTACTTCCACATTTCTTCATTCCCGTAATGCACATTAAGAGAGATTCGTGCTGGGTTTGTAGCCTGGGGCAAAATGTTTTAATGTCTTGTTTTCTCATCCCTTTGATTCCTGTGTTACATATTTATAAAATCATATATATATATATTTTTTCTTTTTTTGCTATTTTTATTATGTAATAAAATAGTTATTAAGTCTAAGCAGTAGAGGAGTTGGTACTGTTTTTCTCAGAATTTTTAAATTCTCAGATATCCTTATCTCACAAGCAAAGTAGTTGATATGTCACAATTAAACAGCATTAACTGAATTTTGCTTAATATTTCAGGTGCAAAGCTGCACTTTCTCCTGCCAGTCCACCATCTGCGTTGCACAGGGTGGGCTAACAATGGAAATAACCCCTCTGAGGGAGCCACGATTGATGCCAAAGACCATGATTGTTTGACAATGGAAACTAACTGCCAGTTAGCCATCAAGAACGGTGACTAACACTGTCGAGCGTGACCGCAATGATGGAAATATGCAAATGATTTTCCACGCTCCTCCTAACCCCCAACGCCATTGCACAGACCCGCAGCCCAAACAGATGGATATCTAAGCACTGGAAAATGGAAAATCACCTTTGACTCACCGTTGTGTAGGTGATTGGACTTGATAATCTTCTCTGAATATTCAGATATGCTTGAGCATTCGATCTGCAGGAACAAGTGCGAGATCACACACCGGGCATAAAACAACAGTCTGTGCTTGAAGCTGTCAAATGTTTCTTGAAGTGTTTACACAACGCGTGGGTATATGGTTTTAATGAGACATGCACAAGTGGGAGACGCTGAGCTCTCTGCAGAACCCCTCCAGCTCCGTCGCATTCGGCAGACATTGCATCCACAAACTTCTGCTTTATCTATTCAAATTCGAAGTGGTTGATAAAGTATAAATTGGTACACATATGAAGAAAATTGTGCGCTTTCAAACCAATTCAGACAAATTTTGTCTACCAGATCGCTTCTAACAAATTAGTTGCAGTGGATTTCATTGAGGGATCTCAATATAAAGAAACAATGCACTCTTCCATTTTCATTTTTAGTAAAAGAACAGTAGACGTGTGTTGAAGTGGATTCATAGATTTCCTTCTACTTCACTGTTGTTTACCATATTGCGTTTGACACTTAAAACTTCTAGAAAATACACTGAATCTGGAGAAAACATATACAAAGTTTGAATTCAGCAATTCCCCACAGATTTGTTTTGAAGCGAGCTAAGTTGCATTAATATTTTGTCATTTATATGAATGGCTCTTGCTTCTTATTTGGGCAGCATCCATCCATAGCAACACCAGGAAGGACGCCACATTTCGTCACGTTGGCGTAGCACAGTGATGCTCACACGCACGTCTTGTGGTAATACCGAAAGGCAGAATTTAATCAAACTCCTCTAATCCATCTAAAAACTAATATTCTGTCTGCTACAAGATGTAACCATCGTTAAGTGTAATGAAGTTGATAAATCAAACCTGACAAAATGTACCTAACCGTCTGCCTCAGATAGAGTCCCTCCATAATAAACATCTGCGATCATTTAGTCGGTGCTTCGCATTGGGAAAGATTCACTCACAAAATGGCAAACCCAGTTCATAGGAAAACAAACTCTTACATTGATGTTGCAATATTCAGTTTATTTTCTCTAAATGGTTTCCAATAGTTTTTTTTTATTTTTTTGCAGTTTTAGCAAATACAACTAAAGTGTCTCGCAGAAATATCGCTGCCTTTTTTTCCATTTTGTCTTATTACAGAATTAAATTGGATTCCACATGACCTTTTACTCTTGACATCCCAAAATCAAATTCATCACCGTCAATTTCCTTCATAATTACTAAGAAATGTCTCCCTGTCGGTATTTAGTGAGCTTAAAGCGTCGTGAAGGCCAAGGAACAAAGCAGACAGGTCAGCGATTAAGTTGTAAAAATGTTTAAAACTTGGTTAAGTTACAAAACCAAGCTTTGGAAATCACATTGAAAATCACTGCATGGTGTATGGAACAATTAAAGGCAGTTTGTTGCACTAGATCATTCTAAGGCGACTCCAAAATGCATGGCAGACTTTTTCTCGCATTCTCGTTTTACATTTAGATGAGAATTTGTCTTGACAAGCACTATACAAATAAATTTGATTGATAAATCTGAATGAAAATCTTAATTTAAATAGCTGCAGTTGAACAGATACAATGTATACAATATTCTAGTATATCCTGTTTTTTATTCAATATTGTGTATCCTTCTAATTTAACACAATATGTGGGTCTATACAGAAATGTGGACGACTGATCTTTGAGTCATGGCCAATAACAGTTTCCGAAGCTGTTTGAGTTTTGTGCTTCCTTGTTGGGATTCACCAAAAACGCGCTAAGTGTTGGATTGCGTCATCTGTTTGTGGACTGTAAGGTGGATCTATTCGCCTCACCCCGTACACGTGTTTGGCACCGGCGTTGGCAGCAAACATGGAGAGGATCCCTGTGCCGCTGCCAACATCCAGGACGATCTTATCCTTGAACACATGCTTGTTGTGGTACATGGCATTGCGGTAGGTCAGCGTCCGCACCTCGTCTTTCAGCATCTCCTGTGTTGGAGACGATGATATTAACAGTAACATATGTTGACCACCCAAACAGCCTTTACAACACCAAACCAATGACATGCTTCAAGGAATAGCTTGATTCTTACAAAACCAGACACAAGTTTCTTGTAAACACATTATTTGCTTGGCTTGTGTGTGTGTGGGGAGTGGGGATGGGGGCAATAGACAAACAGAATCCAGGCCAGAAGCCTTGGTGACAGTCAGGGCGTCTTGAAATAGACAGGAGTACAACACAAAGCCTTTGGGGACTGCCTGATGTCTATCTCCCTAAGCTCATTCAAAGATCCCACTTTCTTCCTATCTTGCTTTGAACTCTTTAATCAGGACACACTCTTTGTCTGCAAGCACACAAAAAAGCTGACCCACATGCTAAATAAGGACACTATTTAAAAAAAAAAAAAAGAAAAAGGGAGGTGGGGGTCTATATGTCCCCAAACTTTCTCACCACATTTCCCTCACACATCAAGGTCATTAGTTAGGCTACTTCCCCTGTAGTGCACTGCAGATTATTGTGAGAGACAGGCAGAGATAGTTTTCACTTATGGAGTGCTGATAATGGACTATTATGCAGCCTCTGGGGGTCTTTCGTGCTAGTTAATAATGAAAAAGCCCTTTCTTTTTGTGAACAGAGACACGCTCCATCAAGACAGATATTTCAACGGCCCTCCAATAGTCCTCATCGTGTCACTGCTAATGCATACACCTCGGCAGCTGGTAGATGGACAGGTGTGCTGTTGTAGATTTTTGTCAAATTTAAGATAACGTTTTGGATTATGAGATTATGAAGTGCATTTTTATGGGTGAATCAGGCAGAGGGTGTTTGATTTTCTGCTTACAGAAGTCATAAAAGCGGTCGTTTAGGTTTGAACTTTGGTAACTGCCAAACTTAAGGTTTTCTGCAGACAAAATGCAGTCGTTTGTTTTCTAGACACAGAATATCTATACTCTTGTAAGGGCAAGAGTATAGATGCATTTGTTCGGTTCCCGTAGGAGGACGCTGCCACCGCCTTGCTTCCAGATAGGGACGATTGTTTTAAGGTAATGTTAGTTTTGCACACTTTTCAGATTTATGTTTCACTTTCCCTCCACTTTGCAATTAGGCCCTGCGTCATGTTTGTCCCAGTGAAATAAACAAAAGTTTTTTACTTGTAAAGTCAAAACCACAGTGTAGAAAGTGTCCAAAAGAATGAAAACTTTTTGCAAGTCTCTGTGGAAGACATGAAGTAAAACCTGTCTTTTCATGGAAGCAGTAAAATAATGTTTTGGGGGTTTTTTTGTGACATATCCTGCTGTCAGAGAGTCGGATTCTAAGGGATGAAACTCGTTGGCAAAGTTTAACAGGAAGCATCTGGTGTCATTCTTCTGCTCTAATCACACCGTGCTTCCTGCTGTCGGCTTGGTCTGCGTACCTCATGGATGCCAAAGTGGGCGTAGGAGTCAAAGTAGTAGTCCCTTGATGTCATTTCCTCCGGGCTTATGAACTTGGCAATCTTGCCTCGTCCAGGACAGGTGGCGAGCGCTGCTACATGAGGCGTGTGAGGAATGCAGGGCACATGATGGGTTGTAGGCACTGGATTCGGCAGAGGGGAGGGCTGTGCGGACTGGGAAAGCGGGGACCTGACAGGCTGTTGCCGCTGTGAGCAAAGAAATAGAATGAAATGAGCTTGGTTAGGTTTCTGTCAGAATTTAGATATTTGATAGATCAAGAGGACAGCAGCTGCAGGAGCATTATGAGAGTGAGCAGAGAGGTTCTGTAAATACACAGTCCAGTCACATTAATGTGACCACCACGTACTTTCCACTTCAGAGTTAAATAACCAATCACAGAAGGCAGGTGGCAGCACAGTGCAGTTGAGCGTATATAAAGGGTGTGTGTGGGCTTCGGAAAACATTTCAATCGTTGGCGTAATGCAGAAACGAAGCGATTTATCCGACGTCCAAAAGGGCATGATCATTGGCTTTCGGGCCAAGGGTGGAAGCATTTCCGAAACGGCTGAGTTTGTGAACTGTTCGCGTGCCGCCGTGGTAAAAGTGTACCGTGCATGGCAAAATGGGACTGTCCAAAATCAACGACGTGGCAAATGTGGTGCACCACGGGCCATAGATGACAGAGGCGAACGACGGTTGCGGAGATGCGTTCGGGCAGATAGACGGGCTACCGTTGAGCAACTGACCACTAAAATGAACCAAGGGGCTACCACAAGTGTCTCCCAAACCACTATTCAGCGAACATTGCTGCGTCTGGGCCTCCGAAGCAGACGCCTGGTTCGTGCACCTATGCTGACTGGTGTTCATCGACGACGAAGGCTAGAATTTGCACGCCAGTACAGCAGCTGGACGTCCACTGAGTGGCGACAGGTAGCGTTTTCAGATGAATCGCGTTTTATGCTCCATCGGACAGATGGACGTTGGCGTATAAGGCGTGAAACCTCTGAAAGGAACCACCCTGCAACCATTGCAGGAACGGTCCAAGCTGGAGGCGGGAGCATTATGGTCTGGGGAATGTTTTCCTGGCATTCTCTGGGTTCACTGATTATTGTGGAAGGCACGATGGATCAATACAAGTACGCATCTGTCCTTGCGGACCATGTCCACCCCTACATGCGCATTGTTTTTCCTCAGGATGATGGCATCTTCCAGCAGGACAATGCGAGGTGCCATACAGCTGCCAGTGTACGTGCGTGGTTCGAAGAGCACCAGGATGAGTTTACCGTCCTCCCCTGGCCAGCAAACTCACCTGACTTTAACCCAATCGAGCATCTGTGGGACCATCTCGATCGAGTTGTTCGCGCCATGGATCCTCAACCGCGTAATCTAGCGCAGCTGGCCACGGCATTAGAGTCGGCATGGCTCAACATCCCAGAGAAGACCTTCAGGGACCTAAGTGACTCTCTTCCTGCACGTCTCGTAGCAGTTCGCTCTGCGAAAGGTGGTTATTCTGGCTTTTGACAGATGGTCACATTAATGTGACTGGACTGTGTATATAGACATAATGAAGGCTCTGAAGGAAACTCAGCACCATGAATAGTAGCAGTGGTGGCTTACTGTGGATAGCTATCTTAGAGGTTGTTTTTTTTCCCTGCATCACTGGCAAATATTTTTATTAACTTTTACTAATTCTGGCTGTGTTTTCACAAATATTCCTATCCAGCAGTAACTGTGACTGTTTCTGTAGTAAAAAGTACATTGCATGATATACATATTTATATTGCATTATACTAATATAATGCAATATCTTAGTATATTAGCATAATATACTAAGATATATTATACTGAGAGATTATTTTTGAGAGACTATTTTGAAAATCTCTCAAAATAAATGCACTAAACATACTGAAAGTGGCAAAAGATGCCAGAATAGTAGAAGATCCTAAAGCTGCTGTGGATTGGGATTTCCCACCTGACAGAGCTCAAGGACAAAAATGAAAGGGAACAAAAAAAGGACAAAAAACTAAACTAATCTTGCTTAGCTGGGTAGATTGTTGCTGTGCTTGGGTTTGCCCATCATTATGTCCACTGATGATTCTTTTCTTTTCTTTTTTTTAACTGCTATGTACAATATATTTCTCGTTTATTTCTGGAAACATTTGGTACTATACTGCAGGGGGATAAAAAAAAGTAGATATGAGGGATGAATGAAACAGAACACAAGCTGGGAAGTCCGAGATAAAAAAAAAATTAGCACAAGTATTTGTGGCCACATCAATTGTATAGCATATTTGATTGTGCACAGTTGTGACTCCTCATCTACTATTATTTTGTCCCACCTGTGCTAAATGAGGACAGTTTTGTGCACATTTGTGCCCTCTTTTAAAAACGCATATTAAAATATACACACACATGTATATATTTCTAGCGATATCTCGTGTATGAAAGTGCTAGAAAATGCAATGGCTGCGATCTAATTCTGCACACCGCCACGACAAGCCGGTTAAAGACGCAGGTTCCGTTTCAGGACCACGGACAGCGGACATTCGCCCGGATCACCGCCTCAAAGCAAAGGGATTCTCTGCTCTACATCCTTCACCACCACCGTTGCTATTACGCGACTCTACGGATATACTTGCAGACTCAGCCAACATCTGCAGGACACTGAAAAAATGTTTCCCCCAGATTCAGTGATGCAGCCGCACATCACTGAATGCCGAAACTAAACACATCATTCTGAAAACGTTGTCGCTACATGTGTGTATGTATATATATATTTATTTATTTTTTAAATAAAAAGAGCAATCTGAGAGAAACCGGGTACAGGACACACACAAGGTCCCCTACCTCCGAGCTGTCCGCCTCCGCCATCTTCCGCCGTAGCAGCAAACACCGCGACGAATGCCTCAGTCCCATGAGAGCCGGCGAGATTTAGGCTAAAACTCTTTTAAGTGCCTTAAATCGTAGTCAAGACGTGTCAAAAGGGACGAAAAGCCTCGGAACATATAAGCTGAGGGCTTTTAAAGACGAATAAAGTCATGACACCAATCGTATAGGCTCAACCTGTCGCCATCGATACAAAAGTTATGAATTTCTACGGTGAATTCACGCGCGGTGAAATGTTCTTTTATCCATAGAGTGTGAATGTGAAAACAGGTTGTTTTAGAGGGAGGACTCAGTGTGGGAGGACTCGGAGTCTATTGGCTGGAGACACCGTGTTGCGACTGGAAGGTTGTAGGTTTGATGCCAACAGGAGACTCATCATCATCATCATCATCATCATCATCATCATCATGATAGCTCCGTGCGAGCTGGAAGACGAGATGCAGAGTGTCACCCCACAACGTCCCAGAAACAAAACTCCTGTTCTCCTTCTAACGACGTATGCGGCATCTTGAAGAAACTGGAACTCCATATGGCACTATTTCCGTCTTGTTTCGCAGAGGGGAAGTCCTGTTTCAGTGTTCTTAATACGTCTGGGGAACCTCAAGCCGCCTTGAAGTGTGATATGACAAGAAAGAAAGAAAGAAGGAAAGAAAAAGATGCCAAAACAAGAAACGGTGCCAGACTTCCTACGCACTCTGACAACTGAGAGTCTCTGTGACTCTGAGTCGCTCGCTCTTTTCTTTCTTTTTTTTTTTTTTTTTTCAGAAGCTAGATTAAAGATAGTACCCAGTGAGATTATTCCCACAACAAAAATAATACTGACGATAAAAATCACAGCTAAGTGAAGACGTTTGGGTTTTAAAATACAAAGTTTTGGTCAGTCTGCAGAATTACAGAAACACCTAATTCTTCTTTTAGTGTATTTGTGTTGATGACATCACAAAAGGCACAAGGCTCGAGCTGACTAGCTAGAATCATTAAAGACTGACCCTACTAATAAAGACTTAAACCCTGCTAAGAAAATTGTTCAGTGTTATAAATCTACATCAAACGTACACAACATAACATATTTTCAGTATTGCAGACTCCACCCTAAAGTTGAGAGTGTCCATGGAAGCTTATTTACGGTATTGGGGATTTTATCTTTATTAAATAACTATTTAAAGCAAAAGTAGCAAAACTGACTGACATGTTTTTCCCAGAGGTGACAGATTATGTGTAAAGTGATGTCACAGAAACATCAGACTCAAACGGGGTCTCCAACTCCCTGATTGCAACCCCAGTTTTGAACCCCCCTTGGTGTAGTGTTGATTGTGTTGAGACTTGGGTCACCTGGTGGAGCGATGAATTTGTGATCTGCTGCTCTTGAGGATGCATGGTGCCAACTGTGGGTCAGGGGAACTGTGCTGGGTTCTGGTGGGGACCTCTTTGCCCTCGACGGGTCATCTCACCAGACGGGTTGGTGTTATGGCCTCCCTCCCTTGGTGCTTCTAAGTTTCAGTCACTTTCAGTTGAGTTGATGGGCTAGGGTTAGGGGTTAGGGTTAGGTTAGAGGGTTTTGAAGGGGGGTTCCCCAGAGAGGTTCCCAAGTCAAATTTTTCTAAGTCCAAAGTCTTTGGGGCAAAAGTGTGGCCGCGATGCTGGGTACCAAGGTTCGGTTCCATGTCTCTTGTCTGAAGCATTCTCTACCTGGCCTTTTGGGTGCTGAGATTTGCGAGGTTTCTGTCCTTCTCACCATTTCAACCAGTAACATATAAGGTGTGTTTTTGGTTCCATTATCATTTAAATGGATCAGCCATTATTCTTTCTCCCACTATCCTCCACCTTGTGAGAATTATCTATGTTTATTTCCCCCTCTTGTTTTAAAAATCACCTCAACTCTTGAGTGCCTGCAAGCCAGGAAGTCAGGCTAAAATGGCTGTTTTTCTTCCCTCCCTCTAATTTTAGATAATCATTGTTATGCCCTAACTCCTTTATTTTATCTCTAGTAATTAGTGCTTTGTTTGTGCTGACAGTTTGGGTTAATTTTAACAGCTACCACCAAGGTCTTCTCTATCGCTCTCCAGGCAGTGTGAAATATGTGATTTTATCAGAAATTTTTTTTTTGTTTCCTCTACTGACCCAACAAAAACACACTTCTTCCCTTTTTTATGATCAAGCACAGACCAAGAGTGTGAATAATAGGAATTCATGCAAAGACAGTAGCACCATTGTTTTTGAGGAGGTGTGAAAGGTAGGTGGTGGACTTAATTTTGCTGCCAATTTTAAACCTGATGTACTACGAAGGAAATATTGTATCAGTGCATACAAATACCACAAATATTCACAATTTACAATTATTACTAAACTCCAAAAAGTTGATCCTGGGGAAACGCACAGAATATCGTGAAACAAAATGAGCAAATTGTCAATTTCCGTAGTCTCCTCTAACAGTTTTAGGGCAAATTGCCAGAGTTTTACGATACAATTGCAAAAATTCAAAAAGAAGGGTGGGACTGGTCCCAAGTTTCAACTAATATTTCTGGGGAGTCACAATCTAGGAAGGATAAATGTCTCTTTACCTTTAAGTCAAGGGAGTTGGATTCTTTTTAGGACATTTCTTTCCCTTTTTATGTCGTTATTCTTTTAAAGTCGTCTGTCGATAAACCTGTATTTACAAGGGCAAATACTTTTTGCAGCACTTAATGGGTTGTTATAGTTGTGACTTTGCGCATGCAGACTAAGAAAAAAAATGGCATAGTGGTTTAGTATCTTTTATAAAATCTGTTCTAAGAATGTCACCCAGAGGAGAATTATGCTGCTGTTTAGACTACGAAATAATGGGAATATTAAATAAAAACACTCCTCGAGCTTTCCAGTAGGAAATATGACATGGTTCTCCACATAAACAAACTCTGCCTCACAAAGCATTCATTAATCTGTAAGCATGAAAGCATTTTTATGATACATAAAAAAACCCATCCTATTCTTGCAGAAACTCGAAATATTTGTGCTTCTTTTTCCCCTCCAGTTAAGCTGCATTAGGTGACTTTTAGGAACAACACTTAGATGTACACCATCAAAACACATTTTGACTTCCAGTGCAGCAAGCTTTGAGTTTGTTTCAAGCAGTGTGATTCACTTTAATATTATTTTTTTTCCCCTTGATAGGAGGTCACATTCCTCCTATCGCTGCATCCGCATAGCATATTCTCTTACAACTTCCATCGACCTCATGTTCGACTGACTGAATCATTCTAATTCAATTTTCCACCTCATCACACAACATTGTGTGGCCCTCCAAGACATCCATGAAACAAACACAGGGTTCAATGAGGCACTTTTATTCAACTGTTCGCACACCATGTGAAAGTTTTTATCATTTAAAGCTACATCCGAAAGCACAAAAGCGTACACCTCCCTATTAATCTCTCAGGTTGCAGTAAAAAAAAACCAGCAACATTTTTATCAATTACTTTAGTTAAAACAAGATAGTGATAGATTTAGTTGAGACTAAATCAAAATGCGCTTTACCAAAGTTTTAGGTAAATCAGGTTACCGTATCTCTGAAATTATTGACATTTATGCAAGGTTTTCTTGTAGTCTATTTCTTTACATCACAAAAACTTTCTAACAGGGTCATGTAGACTTATAAGAGTGATTTAGAGACATATTTATCCACGCTGTTCATCTCACACATTTAATAATATATCAGAAGATTTTGTTAGGAACTTAGGGGGAAAAAAACAGAAATGTTGCCTTAAAAATAGCCTGATATCCTGGTAATGAAAGATAAGACCCAATATCACAAACCAGGTTTTAGTCATACTTATTGGTGAGCCTCATTACCAGCAAAGCTTAAGAACATCAGCCCACGCGTTACATTCACATTCACACTCACAGCACACACACACGCAAATCAGTGTGGAGGCAGGAGCCCACAGGAGTGAAAGCAGTGGGCACACTACTATTGACTGGTTCGCAAGCTTAATAAAGCTGTTAACATGACAAAGGCAGTGTGGATGTAATCTGTCAAGCTTTATTTTAAACCATTAAGAACGAAAACTGTAAGTATGGTGAGCTCACTCATGCACAATAGAAAATGTTGGAACTGGCTACGGGATAAAATGTTTTTTTTAGACCTTTTTATATTTAACTAAATGCATTTACAGGAGTAGACAACGCTATGATAAAAATATCATTAAATAAAGCATTGATTTGCATTTTTTAAAAAATCAATATGTGTTTAAAGACCCAATTGGAACCAGTTTTTAGGTTTCTGGCAAGGGCTGAATGGTTTGTGTTCAGAATGTTCTGTCATTTCCAATGGCGTTAAGTGCAAGTAGCTTTCCAGGGCCTTTGGAAGGACAATCACCCCACAGCATCACAGATCCTCCACTGTACCTAATGCTGGCCATGTGAGGGCTTTTCACATATTTATCTTTAAACTAACCTGAAGAGTGTTTGAAGCTTCAGAAGTTAAATATCATCTGACCAAAACACGAGCCCAGTTAATGTCTCAGTACAGTTATGTATTTTGATAATAGAACATGGCATGTAGCTGGTGATGAGGAAACCGGAAGTCCTAAATTACTATAAGTTTCTTGAATGCCTGATCAGTTTGAAAAAGCAAGCAACAAACTATATGCCATGCTCCCAAAAATGCATATAATTTAAGATACTTCAGTTGCCATTAAACCTATGAAAAACAATACTCCAGTCACTACTTTATACAATTTGTTCAGTTATTTATTGTTTACAACAATTAAAGCAATTACAAACACCTTTTTTTGCATTTGACAGGCAATGAAAAAAAAAATTGGCTTATCATTAAAAAAAATGACTACATAAAACTCCAAATCGGAGCCTGTGAATTGAAAAGCTGTTTTTGTACTTTGAGGTCATATGATGTTGCCATTTTCCTTCCGAGTTTCCCTTTTCTGCATAATTGGGATGGGCTTAGCTGTAAGTGTGCCCCTAAAATCAGACTCTGCTTGGGGCTTTATTCAACCTTGGCACGAGTTGTCACCTCGTCAATGCATCTTCTTCCTTTTTTTTTCATATTAGCAGATGCAAATGGAACTTGATTAGTGATGGGAATGTTTGAGTTGATGATTGACGTTCGAGTCGAAGACGTAAAAATGTCGACTTTCTCGTTCACAAGACAAAGTGGACCATATTTCAGAATTAATCTTGAGCACACACGTGTTGGCGCCACATTTTATGGGACAGATGTTCCACATAACAACTACTATCTTCACACAGGTTTTAGAAGAAGGTGGGACATCACAGCGAGCCCTTCGTCCTCGGAGGACAATACAAATTTTGCACATTTTCTCTTGTAAAGCACTTAAAAATCAATCTCCCCAAAGAATAATTATGAGTTCTGATGGCGAGTCTGGCACCGACTCGTCCCGACTCCCATTTCTTTTGAGAAATTGTCTGGTGCAGTGCCATGTTTCTCTGCTCATCTGCTGACAGCAATTCTCATACACAGATTGCTTTTAGTTCACATCTTTCCTTGGTACTTAGTATGTTTTGCTGAGCTTTGAGATGGAAGCGTTGCTCTAAGCTTTCACAGAGATGGTTTTTCTAATTTACTTTCAACAGCCTCGGGGGAATTCCGTGATTTTCATTCAGGATCGGTTCCTCCTCTTCTGTCAATTAAAAGCACAAAGAGGATGAAACTCTTTACGACGTCAGCTTTCCCATTTAAGGGTGTCTTGTCTTTGGGATGTGTTGCCTTGATAATCCCGTGGTAAATAAAGGGGCCCAGTTTTCAGCCAGGTCAGGTTGACATGTTCTGTTGCTTCCAGGAGAGTTTGACCACAAGAGGTCAGCCACTGCAAAACATCAAGCAAACTGGACAGTTTTAAAAACAAACCCTGCTTCAAGAAGCAAGCAAAGCCACAGAAGAGAAAAGAATGTAACAGCAGCAGTTTCTACTGTAGGTAGTCAAGCAAAAAAGTAAATAAAATTAAATCCCACAGGTAAACCTCATTTTGTACTTTGCATTTTCTGTTCTATGTTTACCTATCTTAGAGTTTCGTCTGCTCAAATTGAAGGATGTCATGTTTGCTTTTGTTCTCAAGCGTTTTGTGCTTTGCATGCACGCTCGGTCATGCCCCGTCTCTAACTCTCCTGCTTTTTGGGAGAGCGAATCAGAGAATCGGCAAGACACGAAAAGCCCTTGAGGTGATTAACGAACCCTTGCAGAAACAGACTGCTCATAGAAATGAGCTGGTTTCAGCGGAAACTCCCTCTGCTACATTGTGTCACATTTATGGAGACTGAAAACCAACATGCTCCAAATTCCAACCAATGAACCTTAATAATCTCGTGGGTTTTTTTTTGTTTGTTTTCTTACTGTGGCTGAATGAGGTTTTGTTGAGGGGGAAACAATATTTAAGCCTGATGGATTGCAATTCTTGCCAACTAATGTTGTTTTGGCAGACTGATTGTCGCCAGCCGAGGTACCACATCATTTACTCCTAACAGTTTACATATTGAATTACTCTCTGGGAAGATGAGGCAAAAACATACTTACCATGGGGTCTGTTTTGGCGGAAGAGGAAGTCTGCTTATGACGAAGATTATTGTGTTAAAGACAATCAGTGATCATCCGGGTGTCGGTATGGAGGCATTTTTTTATCATTTTTATGTCTTTATGTATTGCTTTTATATGGCTCTGCCTCGTCTTTTCATTTAAATATATATTTCGCACAGTATTACCAGTCTGGCTGTGTTTCAGTTCCGCCTCCATATTAAAAGATCTGAGTCACAATAAAGGTAAAAACAAGCATAAGAAATTTCTGTCTGTGTTCACCAGTTCACCGAAAAAATAGTTAACTTGCAGCTTCATCGATGTAAAATATAATAAGCACATTGGCGTTGTTCCAAATGTCAAGTAAGGTGGTGGCAGCATCATGCTCAGAGTCTGTTTCACTGCAGGTGAGTGGATGGAGAAATGAAAAAAACAAACATATTATCTTTAAATTCTTCAAATTTACCTCAAATCAACAGCCTGGACAAACCTGGATGGTCCTTCAGGACAATGACCCCAAGCCCATGTCAAAACTGGACTGGAAGTGGATAAATCAGACTAACAACAATCCTCTGGGGACAGTGGATGCACATTCACATGATTAGATTTGCTTCATTCATTTCTTTTCATCTCCCAGTGAAAGCAGAGTGACCCTGTAAACGGTGAAAGCCCAGTGGTCATCTTCCTCCTGCTAACTCCGGCTGCATCTGCATTAGATTCTCAGCATGCAATTCACAGACCAGCCTTCCAATTAGAAGAGCTACGTGTATGTCAGTTTTATGTTACTCCAAATTGAGTTTTATTCAGTTTTATCTCAACGAATGTTGGAGACAGTCTTTTTTTTTTTATAATGGCAACAAAGAGTGGGATGTCTTGAAGTTTAATTAGAGCACGTCTGTTTTGAATCTGAATTTAAACGCATGAGGCTCTCAAAACAAGTACATACATTTGATAAAAATGCGTAACTCTTTGTTGGAAGAAGGAAAAAAAAAAAAAGCTGCCTTATAAGACGTGCGTCAGCTCCGCTGCCGTCACGTCCGTCTAAAGAAAAATATAGCATCGAAAAATTCGAGCTGCCCTCGAACGCACCACTTACAGCAAAGACGTTACCGTGAAAGCAACAAGCTTGACCGGACGAAACGCCCGCCGCTGCAGCGGCGGAGACAGCAGGAACCCGAAGCCCTTGTTCCAGCGCTAAAACGGTGAGTACCGTCCATGTGGTGTGAATGGGACGCTTGTTTTTTTTCGATAAGGATGCGGTAATGCTGTTAAACTTCATCCTGCGTATCACCAACGCAGGTGTGTTTATTTTCCAGGATGCTCGACTGTCCGAGGAAGTGCGTAAGAAAGTTTGCGCCGTAAAACAAAATGGATGTATTTTTTTTTTAAATGTTTGCTCGTTTTACGACGTCGGTAGACACAACAGGGTGTCCAAAGTTGTAAACCGTGAGGTTTTTTCTTTTTCTATTTTCTTTTTTCGTAGGAAAACAGGTTCGAAGGGTTTGTCTTGAACAGAGCACTGACTGGGAGGCCTTGTGATGGAAGCTGTTTGTTTAAGAAGAAGTAACGTTTAGGATATGATACTATAACTTATTTGATATATTTTTTAATTTAACCAGTCAGACTTCATTTATAGAGCACTTTCTATAAAGTCAAATTTAACATAAAGTGCCTAAAATAGAGGGTCAAGAATGTACCAAAAATAATCATGAGAAAGATTCAAACTAAGAAAATGTAAAAGAGGTAAAATAACATGTCTTTATTAAGAAACACTATCGAAATTCTTAAAACAACAAATGTTTTTGTGACATTTTAAAGATTAAATGTAAAATATTCTTATCAACAGTAACCAAAACTGTAACTGTTGAAATGACTACAAAAGTTACTCAAGGTCCTAGGATTCAAACCCAGGACTTTCCTTGCCACAGTGAGACCACACTGCCCTGTTATTATTACTAATTATTTTCCCCTAACTGTAACTTGGTAAATAGTATCCATATAAAAATACTTATGGGTCAGATAATGGGTATAGCTTTCGAAGATTTCCACTTGCATTGTTACCACAAACCTCATTGTAATTTCTTTAGATTTATGTGATGGATGCACAAAAGTGCACTCTTGTACTTTTGCATTAAACTGCATTGAAGTTTGTGGTGGAAATACGATGTAATATAGATTGAGTAAAAAATAAAAAAAAGAATACATACATAAAAAAGTGTATGAGCACCTTCTATTTTAAGGGTGCCATTGACTGATCCAGTCCTTGTTTTAGAATTCGTTGGATGCCTTATTGAACTTATGTTTTTCTCATCTTTTCTTTTTCTTTTTTTCCCCCCTGCTGTCGATTTGAAGGAAACACTATAGATCAGTTTTATGGATCTAAGTGCTTTCCACTCCCTGACCTTTTATTTACAGACTCAAGACCACACAGTCTTCTCTATTAATCATTCAACGGGATACGGCTTGTTCCGTGCTATGAATAATGAAGGGACGTATGTTGTGACTTAAGAAAAGATGATTCTGCAAATTTTGTATTTATTTATTGTTTTTTTACCCTCGGTTTACTTGGAGCTCATAAATGCATCAGATACCTTCCGTTGATTCTAGGAGAAATGTAACAGTTTATAAAACCACACTTCAATGTCTAATTTTCCACCCATTGTTTGTTTTTCTTTTCTTTTACAGGAAATAATAAAGTCTGTGTTCTCTGGAGACCTACAGCTAAGAAGATGTCAATGGCTTATAAAGATGACGAGGAAGACTGGTTGACAGTTTGCCTCAAGTACCTGCTCTTTCTGTTTAACTTTCTTTTTTGGGTAGGTGGCTTTCAACAGGAAATATCAAAATTATGCCACTTTCCTTACGCTGCGTTTTCTATAACGGAACCGCTTGTACAGCTCCAGAACAGCCACAACAAGTTTTGAAAAGATTGCTATGAACTGTGAGGAAGAAGGAAATGGACACATGGTTTTCAGCCGACAGGACAGCTATGCAACGTTCAAACCTGACCTGTAGGGGAAAGTAGCAAGAAAAAAGCCATTGCAGTATGAGCTTGAGCTGTTTTGCAAAGATAATTGACCAATAAATAAATAAAAATAATAATCGGTCTTTGCATTGCTAACAATCTGCAGCTTTTAATGGTGCCAAAAGTTGTTTTTCTTTAGATGATAAGTGGGTAAGGGGGTATGAATGCAAAAACGTGCTACACTTTTGATTTCTTTAAGAAAATACTATTCAGTTACAATCTACTCTAATTCCTAAAAACAAATGAAATAGTTTTTTTTTTTTACAGTATTTAAAGACAGATTTTTGTAGTTGGTGAACATTTTAATGTACTTTTTTCTTGATGTGAAGCTGTTTCTGACTGGGTTCCTTATAATAATGTGTCTTTAACTTGCAATATCTTTCTGTGAGTAAGAAGATCTTGCTGTAGACTGGAAAGGAAGGGAGGATGACGGTGAAATGCTTTCTGAGGCATTTCCTATTTGTCAGCCTGTGAACCTCCTGAGATGAGAAAAACAGATCTAGAACCTCCCTGGATCAGTCAGTCATGATTGTGTGGAAGGAAGTAGTTATTATGCCCTTTTCTTACTCTCAGTGCTCCTGTGGGAGTTTTTTTTGTGCCACTTTTCTATGTTTCTCCTCAGGTTTCCTCTCTCCTTTCTCCTCTCTGCCCTAATTTATGGCCCGTTTTGTACTTTTCCACCGTCCTCTGACTCATCTAATGGCACTCTTACTTTTCTACAAAAGTGCTGTTATATCATGCTGGCCTTTTTTTTTGTATAGTTATTTGCGACATGCTTTTGAAACGCTGATTACATTGTTTTTTTTTTTTTTGTTTTTGCACTTGCAGGTGGGTGGAGCTGCAGTCTTGGGTGTAGGAGTGTGGACCCTGGTGGAGAAGAGTGACTATCTTAGTCTGTTGGCCTCCAGCACTTTTGCTGTTTCAGCATATATCTTGATCCTGGCTGGCGGCCTAGTGGTTGTTACTGGCTTCTTGGGCTGCTGCGCTGTTATCCGGGAACAGAGAAGCTGCCTTTCCACGGTGAGGCACGAGTTACAAGACATTCCAGAGAGTTCCTGTTCAAATCTTTCCTTCCATTCACAATGATATGAGGGGGATCAGTTAGTTTTTCATGTCTACTCTGAATGGCTTCTAACTTGTTTAATAATGTCCACTTTTTTTAAAAAAAACATTTACATTTACTTTTTTCCCCCCTAGCTAAATTTATCATCTAAAGCTCAGACAAAATGTGGGATGACATAAACTTAAATGAGAGGAAGAGAAAGAAGAGGGTGTGCTTTTTTTCTGAATATTTAGCTCAAGACTTCTCTCGTGTCCATATGGAATAATAACAGGAAATGTATGTACAGTTCAGAGTTTTGAATAAACTCGCTGTCAGCAGGATTTCTATATTCATTGTGGGACTTTAATGGAGGAATTTGACTTTTGAAATTCAATGAGATAGTTGCTACATGGACCACCTTATGAAGCATTTTTAGCAGCTTCAGAACAGATTGTAACTTGTGAACTTGATTTGCATTCGTTTAGCATCGTATTTGCACTCTTGAAATGTATGCAACAATATATCACTGCCTCAGAAGATGGAATCTTTTTCTTGTCCTTTACTTTTATCCATAATGTAAAACAATTCCTAAGGAGAATGTGTGTTTTAGTTTATGGGTAGTGTTAAATATGAATATCATTAGTAAACTTGGTACGTAATTTATATAGAAGCAGATTCTGCATTCTACAATAGAGTTTGTAGAATGCAGTGCATTTGCGGCACAATTTGTAATTGTACCACGAATGAGTTTAATAAATTGTTGAACCAAATAATCACGTCCTTATTGCAGATTTTGTCTAATGTAAGGCCGCTAAAAACTGGGAAACTGGAAAAATCTATACTTGAACTCCCACTGGTATCTGACTAAATGTCTCTTACTAAGATGTAGAAATACTGCACACTTATTGTAGCCATTAAAAACCTTCTGCTGAATATTTAATTTTCTGATTTGGCAGTATATTCATGGATATTGATTAGTTTACGTAAATGGAAAGAAAGATTAATAAAGATTTAAAAGATTTTAAATCTTAAATCTTTAAATTAGTAAATTATTACTTAGTATTTAAATTAGTAAATTATTACTATTCTTATGCTGATAGAGAGTGTATCTACTCTACCACTTGTCATTGGAGGAAGAAGGTGGTCATCAGTAATTGATATTTGCCTCTGATGCTTCAGCTGATTGGTCCTACATCACCCTGTGAACACCTCCAACCCAAATCATCACTCTCTTGTACAAAAATGTGTGCTGCTTCTGCGTAGGTACATCACACCTGCGCAGGAGCACAACACGGATCTCTTCTGTGCCAACCTTGTTTTAAAGGTCTGTCACAAGATGGTAACAAATGACTCTGACGAGGCTCTCACTGTCCTCATTATTTTACAAGGAAGGGGCCCACAGGGACAGAAGCAGGTGGGAGGTGAATGTTCTCTGCTGCAGGTCTATTTATAGGTCTGCCTATCAACTGTTGATGGATGCAGGAATATGAAGAGAGAATGGTGCTTGCAGGAGTTGCGAGTAAGACGTATAGAGGATTATAGGAATATGTTGTGTTGTTTGCTTTAACATCAGCAGCCTCCATGCACTGCTTATTGGGGAGTGGATGTCGCCTTTGCTTTTTTTTTGTTCTCACAGAAAACTACCTTTTTTTGTAACTAAGAGAAACTGCGGTTTCTGTTAATGATACCATTGCAGCAACAAAGTGCCACTTTCTACAGGCAAGATAATGAAGTAGTTACAGTTCACAGTTGTGTGAAAACATATTGGCTCCTCCTCACATGACGGCGTACTTTGGTTTATATCTGTGACTTCTGCCTCTTTCTTTGGCCAGAGATCAGTCAGTATTTAGGACAATATCTGAGCAGCCCAGTTTTTGTCATTTTTATCTTTATTTTTTAAAAATCAATTTTCTCTCCTTCAAGGGTCTTTACTTGTACTCTGTAAGGCTCACGCAAATCATCTGAGGCGTATCTGCGAAATACTAAATGTGTTTTTAAGAAATCTGGCAACCACAATACACACGAAAAAGCTTTTCATAACCTTCAGCCAGTGTTGTGGTACTCGGGAACGGTCTTGGTCTCGAGTCCGGTCTCGAGACCGTTTCTTGATGGTCTCGGTCTCGTCTCGGACTCGACCGCATTTGGTCTCGGTCTTGTCTGGGTCTCGGCGCTGAGGACTCGGCATTTTATTTCAAGACCGGTCGAGACCGCGACTGTGAAAATATCACTAAACATGCAGCAGACTGTCCAGTTTATTTTAACATCTTTGTTTTCAGTGGATGCAAAAAGCATGATAAAAACACAACCAATAACGTGACTTGCCAATTACGTGTTTATGTTTCCCCCTCCCTCACCTTTCACTCACACGCGGCGCTCTGAGACATGCGCAGTGGTTTCCTCTCAGCGCAGAAGATCTAATAGTCAGTAATAGAATAAAGCTGCATAAATCATAATAAACCCGATGGTGAGCAGCTTCGCTTTCACACACGGTGGGGACACGTCTTAACTTTTTTCATCACTTAGAAAAGTATCTCGAAGAAGGTTAAGCTCCGTTGACGTGACGTTAGCAAAGCTAGTTGTATAGAGAGCATAAGAATTTGTGATGAAAAAAAGTTGTCACTCATGCCTGAATTATTGTGCGGAGTTTGACTGACTTGTTGCATATGGGACAACGCTGTGACCAAAAGTCTGGAATGTAGTGATGCCACATTCAGGAGCAGTAGATTCTTCTGCACGGGTCTTTACTTATTAGACAGGACTGGAGTGTCGCTGAGAGCCTATCATATTACCATACGCTGTCAGAATAGCATACCTCAGAGGTTCCCAAACTGTGGGGCGCGCCCCCTAGAGGGGGCGCCGTGTCATTGCAGGGGGCGATGGGGTGCAGTAAGCCTTCTGGATGAAAAAGAAATAATAAATATGAACACTGTATGCACTGGGTTTTTACTTTACAACGGCCAACTCTCTTGTTATTCATCTGTCAATTTGATACAGTAGGGGCTTCTACACTTCCCATATCTGTGTCCTCTGTCACTTTTATCAGCAGTTAAAACTATTTAATCCGTTGTTAACATGTGGTAGCCTGTTTTTCCGAGCCACCTTTAAACGCAACATGACGCTACGATGCTAGGTTTACACATTTGGGGCAGTGAAGGAGACCAGCTGCTGCTGTGCGGAGCTGCACAGGTGTGTTAGGATCATGGCAACAAACCAGCAAAACGCAAAGAACTTTTCACAGTTTTCCCCCCAAACTAACAGACTGTTTAGTGAAGCTGTTTGATGCAGGTAAAGTTAGCTAAAAGATGACTAGCTAGCTAATATCAATACATCACCTTAAGCTTTTGACAAGTAGCTTATAGCCTAAGTTGTTGTCTATGGTCAGCAGCATAGATTCATTATTGCTTGTTACTCCTTGGTCAGTGTTCGTTGAGCTTTGCCTCAATTGCTATGTTTAATGGTGCACACAGTGGTGGTTTCTGACATGAGCAACATGGGTAAACACCCAGGGCGTTATCGTTTTAGGGGTGGCAACGAGACCACCCGCGGATCGTAGATGGAAGCAAAGCAGAACAAAGAGTTTGTTAAATTTAATATTGGTTACATTTATTATGTATTTAATATATTTTTATGGGAATATGGATCTTTGAGATCAATTTGAGAAGTAATTTTGATCATATTTCACATTTATCATATCATGTAAGCGTGCCTGGTCTGGTCATGACCGCTTCTCGGTCTTGGTCTTGACTGGTCTTGACCTCTGGTCTTGTCTCGGTCTCGATACACTCTGGTCTTGGTCTTGTCTTGGTCTCGGCTTAGGCGGTCTTGAAACACAACACTGCCTTCAGCTACCAGTTTGAACCAAGTTCCTATAAGAACCGCTTGGTCTGGTTAATGCTTGTTCCATAAAGTGACGTTTCTTTCTGAATCACTCACCCACTTTCCCTAATAAATGATTACTAATGCAAACAGGCTAATGAGCCCAAGTCCACCAGTTGCCACACAGATGTCATCTGGCTGGACAAAACCACACCAAACACTCTTTTGAAACTGTAGGTCGTTAATATCCGTTGACTGTTTCATCCCACTAAAGTGTAAAGTGGAATTTACCTGTTTTTGCCAAGTTGATTCTAAACGAGAGCAGTTGGGTAAAATGGTCATGTTGTTCTCCAGTAGTTCCCGTTGCTTCCCTGCAGATGTTTACTACTGGTAGTTTGGAGTTATTTTGTTGGCCACTGTGCTAACATCTGTCTCTATAATGGGCTTTGGAGAGGTATCAGCAGAGCTGTGGTTACACCACTTTGTCCCGCTCTGACAGCTAGTCTAATTAGCTCTGTGCTTGTGTTATGTGCCGGATCCATTTTACAAATAAATGTGTTCTTATTATACGAGCCAAGAAAAGTTCACTTTTTATCTTGCTCATTAGGCATACATAGACAATAACTTGTTTGGCACAGTCTCTTTCAATGTGATGCCTTTTGTTTGTTTTGTTTTGTTTGTTCACAAGCTCAGATTATAAAAAAAATATATTTGATATTTCAAGTAGTGTGAATGTTTTTGTTCATTTAGGACCAAAATGACAGTCATTATTTGAATACTTGGATTTGTATTAAAAAGAAAATATTGTATATTGTATTTCTAAAGAAAAGAGATTCCACAGGCTGTCAGACTGCATTCTTACTCGTCTTAGTCTCGGCAGCATTGCCATCTGTGTCAGAAGTGACGCATACAACTGAATGACAGATGATGGAAATTTATATTGAGCCGTCACAATGTGAAGCAGCTTGAGCTGCTGAGAAGTTGGTTCAGTTGACAGCTCTGTGGATGATTGTGACGCTAAAATGTCTCGATGTTTTAAAATCCTGGGACTAATTTATCAAATTTCTCTTTTCCCCTCTTGTCCTTCTGTCTCATTTTCAGTATTTCTTCTTCCTGCTGTTAATATTCTTGATTGAGTTGGTGGCTGGCGTTCTGGCTTATGTTTACTACCAGAGGGTAAGTTCTGAACGCTCACGATGAAACTTTAAGGTGTACAGGAATGAAATGCTCTATGAAACAGATATCTGCACAAACTAGAGTTTTCAGATTAGGGGCATGTAATTGACACGAGAACAAAAGATTTCTCTGTTTGTCAAATCAAAAAAATATATTTTCCTTTAATTGGAGAGGAATCATCTCTGATTATGGATCTGACCGCAGTCAGATCCAAGGGAAAATGGTAGATTTCAATTTAAACCTATTTTTTTAGTTACAAAAACAACTTTGTTCTTGTTGCCCCAAGATTCAGTGTTTTGCTGTTTTGGGTATGCTCAACATGTTTCAGAATAAATCACCTATAGAACACACTCAATCCCTCTTCATTAAAATAAGTGTCTCCTTCTTTGCTCTCATTTTGTGCCTCTTCTTCTCATTGTATATATACATTTTTTACAGCTGAGTGATGAACTGAAGGAGCACCTCAACCAGACAATGACTGAGAATTATGCTCAGCAAGGGAAGGAGACGATCACATCCGCAGTGGACCGACTGCAACAAGATGTATGAGAGATATGTGGAAGTTAATCAGTGTGGTTGAGTTTATGTCTCCATTTCCTTCCTCTGTCAGCAAGCATCATTCCAAAACAATCCATAAATTCAATCAGTGTAATCTCAATGAAGCAGAAGATTAGCTTTCAATTGCAGGGATTATAAACCTAGTAAATTATGATGCTAGGAGATGAGATGCACCAAAAAAAACAATTATATATGTTTTTATCCTAAATCAGTTTTTTTGCATTTTGATGCTTTAAGTCGACGCCAGCCAACCCCTTGCTTTATTTTTTCTGCTTCTCCAGTTCAAGTGCTGTGGCAGCAACAACTCTCAGGATTGGATGCTGAGTGTGTACATTAGGTCAGAGCAGTCGGGGGACAGGGTGGTGCCTGACAGCTGCTGTAAAACCATTACACCCGACTGTGGCAGGAGGGACCATCCCTCCAACATCTATAAAGTGGAGGTGAGTGTTGGTCTCCTCATGGAAAGGTGGTGAGTGTCACCCTACTGATCTTAAAAGCCTTTGGAAACAAAACGTCCATGTTTTCTAGTGTTAACACATGGAAAAACGAGCAACTCAATTATCCATGGTCCTCGTAACTTGTCATTCATAAACTTCAATATATTTTCATGGGAATTTAAGTGATGGACAGACTCACAGAAGTGTATAATTGTGAACTATTACAAAGGGGAGGAATATTTTTCTGTGTTTTAGTGCAAACTTCTTCCATTTCCCCCTTTTTGTAATTTACAATACCTAGATTGTCATGACTACTTCAACACAATGAAATGATCACAAGCAGTTTATGATGGATGCATTTGTAATGTTTTAGGCTTAGATTAAAAATGCAGTACATGTCAGGTTTTGCACTATTGCATTTTTGAACTTTCTCTGAGGATATATTAAGTAAATATAATAAGTACAATAATGTATTGTTTGCTGTAGAAGTTTTTATTTACTCGTGTGGGAATGCAAACAGTGTTTTGTCTGTTTTTTTTTAGCTTCTCTTGTAAATGACTTCTTTAACCCTCTATTTCCAGGGCGGTTGCATCACTAAGCTGGAGCAGTTCCTTGCAGACCATCTATTGGTTATTGGAGCGGTGGGAATTGGTGTGGCCTGTCTTCAGGTAAGTAGAACATGACAGTGTGGTAATGCTGTGTAGAGAAGCAGAATACTGCTGTCCGTGGAAACAACAACAACAACAAAAATCTACCCTAATCAGACTTTATTGTCTAAAATAACGAGCCTCTGGCCTCTGTCGAATAAAGACCTTACACAACGCTGGTGGACGGGTTTTTAATCTTTCCATTACTGAAAATCTAACATAGCAGGTCTGAAACCTTTGTATATTAGTGTTTTTCCATTTTACACTGATGACTCTGCTTCATCATCAGCCCTTTTTATTTGTTCCACGCTGAAATGGACCCATGCTTTTAAACGCCGTGAAGCTGTTTGATGCATATACTCTAATCTGCTATAGCATTCTGTTTACCCCATGCAAAAACACTTCTGATGAGAGCATCAGCAAAAAAACATTCAAAAGTGCTCATAGGTGTTGCATCATTCACCACTAGAAATGGATCATTTGAGCTTTATTGTTTGATGGATGATGGACTCTGTCCAACAGGCTTACTTTCTAGTGTACAAATGTTTAAGGTGAACAGTAATGCTGCATTTAGCTCTTATAAGATAAAGTGATTTTTCAAGCTGGTGGTCAGTAGGAACATAAAAAAACACTTATTTAGTATTTTGTTTGTTTTTTGGAACTTGTCTGTTGATCTGCAGCATCTTATTAGCCCTTTTTCTTGCTCTCAAAGAAAATGTCTGCCCCATTCTGCAGTCTGTTCTGTGTTAATTGAGTATCAGAACACTAATGGAAAAAAAAAAAAAATTAAAAAAATACGAGGCCTGAATTGCATCCGAAGCAGTGAAGACTTGAAATGGCAAAAGATAAGATTTTGCATTGTCGATGGAATTTTACTCATTTCCGTTCTGAAATGAGTAAAATTCAGCTTTCCGTTTACTGTTGCTATAAAGAGTGTTTCATTCCAAAAGCACCAAAATGGACAGTGCCAAGCTCAAAAAGAAGAGGTTGATTATGAAGAACATCCTATGTGCAACCCTGTATATGGGATCAATTAATCAGTTTTTTCAGAATTCTTTAGTATGTATACTAAAGATTTTTTTTAGTATAGATTTTTATTTTCTGCTGCCTATATAATGGAATATTTTACTTCTTTTTCCACATTACTACTTGTGTTTTTTTTTGTTTTTTTTTAAATCAAACTCTTGGAGAGAATCTATAAACACTAAAGCCAAAGAAGATGTTACTACATGATATCTGTATATGATGCCTGTTTGGGTCAGTTGACCTTTTTTTTTTTTCAAATATTAAATTTGTCATATGATCAAAAAAATGTATTCTAAGTAACCTTCTGCTAGTAAAAATGATCCATTGCGTAACAAGATTTCCTAGTCACTCAATGAGCACAATTTAGAAAATTGCTTCAAAACATTGTTGTTTTATATTTTGTAGAATTTGTCCAGATTGTTTGCAGAACTGCTTTAAGTTTAGAAATATGGATTTTTGAGTTGGACTTGTGCGAACGTTGCTGTTCATTAATCCAAGCCTTTCCGTTCTAAATATTTTCTTTTTTCTTCTTTCCTTACATCATCTCTCATCCACTCTAACCTTTTGTCTGTTAACATGGCAGCATAATTTTTTTGTTTTGTTTTTATGTCTCATGTTAACCCAGGAACTGTATTACATTATTCTGACTTATGTGCGTTGCAAATGTCCTTGTTTTGTATGTTTGGTTTCACTGTAGCTGGCCGGGGCAGTCTTGACAGCCTGCTTTATCTATCTGCTCTATAAGGAAGAGGAAGAGGACTTTGGTGCATTGTAATTTGGCTCTAGAGCTCCTTGGTGCTTTTAATCAAATGGATAGACAAGGTTGGAAGGTGCTGTGTGGATATTTGCCTGCATGTTTGCCCTTGTTGGCATGCATGATCCGTGCCAGATATAAAATCTGCAGTCTGCATGCACACACAATGACATCCATTTTGTTGATTTTATTTATTTTTTGTTTATATTTTTGTCTTCGTGCTGTTTAAAGCATACATCTGCATGGCTTTGTACGGAAATATGCTGCTAATGCATGTTGTTGTAATGGGGAGTCATGGAAAAAAACAATAGGGTTGCCAGTGAATGGCTTAGTTAAAACTGTCCAGCTGCCTATTGTGTACTCCCATAGTTAATAGGAAGTAGCTTGTCTGTTTTCACACAGCTCCATGTTTTAAAATGCTTTTGTTGTCAGAAAGGGGAAAGATACAGTAAATAACCTGAAGCATATTTTAAGTATTAGGAGATTTTTATTCATAGGAGAATTGATTTTTCTATAAGCAGTGTTTGACTCTACACATGAAATGTATCAGGATTTAAATAACAACCTTTGGTTTTAGACTATTTCTGTAATAGTAATTTAGTGTAGTATTTTTGCTTCTTGGGACACGGTGTCCCACTCGATGGCACTGTTGCCCTACAGTAAGAAGACCCCTGGAAATCCTGGTCTAGGATCTTTCGCCACATAATTTCATATTCCTCTTACAAGTGTAGCTTCTCTCTGGGCACTTTGGTGCTGTCCAAAGACATAACTGTGCATTTGTGATGGTTGGTTGACCTGTCCAGAGTCAGGTACCCCGCCTGCCAAACGGCCGCCCGAAACGGGCACCGACCCACCATGATCCTGCAAAGAGAAGCTAGTATAGAAAATTGATGGCTGGATTTTAACTTTCTGCTTATCTGCGAACTCAGACCTCATTTTCACAAACTTGTAACTTTGTTTCTCAAACTTTTAAGTAAACTTTTAAGTTTAGTCAGAATATCTCGAGTTACTTAAAGGTTTCGAAGAAGCAATCAAAGTGCAGATATTTGTGTCTGAATATGTATGCACACTTCCCCACCACCTCCGGCTTCATTTTGTTTATTTTGTTGTTTTTTTGCAAGCCCGTACACACATTCTGATGTTGCGGTAATGACAGCTTTGGTCCACCCCCCCCCCCCCCCCCCCCCCGTTGCCATAGTAACCAGCTTCATATTTTCAAATAGCCTCCAACTCCCATCACCTTTTAACCCTTCACTGCTCTGGAGTCAACAGCTTTAAATCTTCCCACAGTCTCCCATGGAGAGCATTTGACTTAACACTTGCTGTTTTCAGATCTGTGGGATGGTGTTCACCTGCTGCTTGCACAGGAGGATTAAGATGGATCCTTACTAGGCGCACAAGACCCCAACAAACCCACCGGTAACATGCAGATGTGGCAAAGCCTGCCGACACCCGACTTCCACATCTGGATCTGGCATTAACAATCAGAGAATATAAGTGAAGTTTACATGCAGCACCGTCAGAAACGGATTAAGCCATTGAGTCTTATGTTCTACGAGAAGAGGGTATATTTATTTGGCTTGCATGCATTATTTAAATGGAGATGAGCAATTACCTTCTGTAACTTATGCAAAAATAAAGACTTTTTTCACGCCCTACTTCTTAATACAGTATTCTCAGTTTTTGAGAGCAAACAAGCATTTATAAAAGACACTGGCTGCACTTGTCATTGTTGTGCCTTTTTTTATTTTTACAGGATTGTGTTGATGAATAATTATGTGCCGAGTGCCTTGAAGCTTTAAAGGAAATATGACAACACAACATAGTTAAGTGTATATTTCTGAGTGGTTAGCTAAATGTTTCCAACAAGACTATAATGCTGAATTTTACACAATTAATCAAAGTTTACTTGTCAAGAGTTGCAACACTCCCAAAGTCTGCCCGCAAGTTATTTCTTGCAAAAATATTGACACATTTTTGAATTTAGATCTCCACCTAGTGGTGGAGATCTAAATTTAAAAACAAGCCACGGTTTTGTAAAAAGACATTATGTATGGTAATCTGGTTTCATTTTCCATAATATGCTGATTTTGAAATTATTGTGATATCTACGTTTTTACATTGAAGCAAAAAAAAGTTTCATTTAATTTCATCTTTTTGTCATCGCTACACTTTCTGCTGTAGATGTGGATATTTTAAATTAGAAATGTGTTCCTTATTGTTATTGTCTGTAGTTGTAATAATTGTATCATTTAATCTGATTAAAAGAATTTGTCATTGCCAGTGTTGGATTTTATTTAAGGGCACTAATTTATCAGTATTGTTGCTAATGAACTAGTGAAACTCTGGCATGTGGTTCCTGCTAATAGATTGACAAATATAATTGTTCTGAAGCTTATAAATGAAGGTAAAAAGAAATAGTTGTAAAATTGTAAACTTTTTAAAGAACTTAACACCACTGCTGGTTAATAGATGATTGCATATTTTTAAATATCTGTTAGGTAGTTAATAGAATAATTGGTACAGTAATATAATTGGTTTATTTATCAGGGTTAATTTAGAAGGGTATGAAAGTCCTGTTTCCTCTCATCCGAGTAGTGCGTCTTCATTGTAACCACTAGAGGGCGACAAAGACTTTTTGTTTAATTTGGAACACCTTTTCACCTAATCTGTCACCTTGCATGGATTGATCTCATTGTAAAAACACTTATCGAAAGTGCTAGAAATCGTTAACTCTTCTTGTTTTTTAAAAACTCTTCTCTGCTCTATCCATACTGTATACACTGGTTTTGTTTTATTTTTAAACTGTTTACTTGGTTTTAGTTGGTGCAATACAGCAAAACAAACATCCAGATGTTGCATGCACCAAAGGAAACTCCCCTCCCATCTCCTGTTTTCTTTCATTTATTTATTTTTTGTTCACTTAGTATGGACTTTTATTCCTTTTTTGAAACCGTAGTAGTTGTTGAAAAAGTGATGTTGATTCTGTAAATCTTGAAATTGCTGTTTGTGTGTCTTGACAAACGGCAATCTCCTCTTAGAGACTTGAGCTCTAAGAGGATAATCTTTACACCTCATATCAGATTAGTTTGCTACAGATGTTATAGTAAATCTAACTTCTTTCCATTGGGGTTTTTATTGTGAAAGTAAATCTTCCTTTTTTCTATGCTAAAAGAAATATCAACCTGCTCTGCAGCTGATTTAGTTTTCTGCAATTTGCTTTTGCTGTATTCTAATTTTTTTTTCTGTTTCCTTTTGTTTTCTTTACATTTTGTAAGTCCCTCTCAAATGCTTTAAACTGTTTTTTCTTCACATTTTGACCTGTTGCAACCACATACCTGAATATTTTTTACTGGGATTTTATGAGGTAGAACATGAATGCTACTCTTGAATAGAAAGTCGTTAAATGTTCTTGTTTGCAGCTGTGGCAGAGATGAAAACACTGCATGGCTTTATCCAACTCTCCCCATCATCCATGGTGAAACACGGTGGTAGCATTATGTAATGGAGATTCTCTCCTTTTTTTTTGTCGATTAGGAATAATGTGATTTAAAAAGTGAAAAATGTCCAAAGATGTGAATAACTATGTATTAAACAGTCATAAACATATTAAAAAATAATAAAAGGAAATTTACTGACGAGCCATCACCGGTTTCAAATCATTAAAACCGGTGATGGCCTTAGGTGAGGAATGCTTGTAGGCGTGTGCTGACAATTTCAAGATACAATTATGGGTCAAGTAATTTTTATTTTGTCATTTTAAAGATTTTTTTTTTTTTACAGCAAATTTGTATAATGAAACTTTTGCCATATTATTCAGTGTGAAACGCTATGATTGATATTCATTTCTAAGGTTTTAGGACAGTTATTGACTTTGCTCAGATAAAGTAAACTTGATGCATCCGCATTGTTTGCCTTGTGCTTTTGCCTTTTGACTTTGCTATTATTGGAACTTTTCCTTCCTTCTATCCCTTCCTGCTCCAGATATCTTGCGTGACTCTGTATCTGTTCTGGGCCATCTGTCATTGTCACCCATTTGGCAAAAAAAAGGACAAACTTTTAAAAGAGTCTGGATGTTTTCCAGCATGTTCTGCTTCAGTCCCCTTTTGTCTTCATCTTCTGTCGGAGGATGTCACCCGTTTCCTGCAAATGTCATTCATATTACGCTTCAGAGCCACTGACGAGATAGAAACGCAGGAAACTGAGAGGCTGTACGCATTAGCATGTGGTCTGTACCCACTGCCAAGACAGAACAGAAAGAGAATTGGGAGCAGCTGGAGATTTCACCACTTCCCATGTAATGCGGGCCTCTTTGCATCAGAAGCGTACACACAGCACACCCTCCCTGTTTTCAACACACTGACGCCGCAGGGCTGATATTTTACTGGGAGAGCTGAAGAAGTTGCTCAAGGACACTTTGTTCTATAGTTTTTAATCTCACCCAAACTGTATTTTTCTTAGCTAGGATAACATACAGATAAACCAAAGAGCGCCTTTGACAGGTCAGCCTGTTATAGCACCATTGAGTTATGATATTTACTTTTTTTTTATTTTATTTTAAACATTCTTCAGTTCCTGGTACCTGCACCTGTATTCAATATGTGCTGAGGCATGGCTTCAGTTGTGATGATTGAGTGCTGGGCCGCCTGTGGAATAATATGCCGAGAAAGAACTTCTGTAACACGTTTTCTCGTATAAGAGAAGCATTAAAAACTTTAGAGTCTGTAGATCTGTTTGATGTCATTTGATAAATTTTGTGGGCATTGTTCTTGTTTACATGTCTTGAGAGCAATGGAAAATATGGCTATGTCATTGCCTGAAGCCAGCTTTACATAAATATTTATATAACGTTTGCCACATATTAAATAGTTCAAAGGCAGCTTGAAATTCAAGCAAAAATACAAAAGAGTGATTTTGGAAAAATTAGATCTAATTTCCATTTATCTTTATATAAACACTTGCTCTGCAACTGTTGCATTTGCCACTCGCTCCTTCACAGACTCATCGACTTACCAAGGACTTTATTATGCAATTCAGAAACCGCAAAGTCCACTTCAGGCTAGACCAAAATCACGTTTGTATTTGATTTGGTCTTTTAAATCTCACTGACCGTCACACTGTGACTCGCTTCTTGACCAGTTTGCCTCTGGCCTGCAACACGTTAGCTCTGGCCACTAATGTGCTTGAGAGATCTCTGCAGGGATCAAAAGGGTCGTAAAGGAGATGGAGTTGTTCGGATAACCTCGGCACTGTTTCTCAAGATGCAGAAAATGTAAACCACGGCATCAATATAATTTGAAACCTTAAAGTTGTCCTCATTGAGAAAGAATTTCAATGTGTTTTTGAGATTATCGTCCATTCAGAACAAAGAGTGCCTAGTAAAAAGTTGTAATGGTTGCAAGTTGCAGTCTGGACCTTCCACAACGGCTCTCAACTTTGACATAAACAATAAAGAACCAACTAATGTAATGTGATATTGACACAATTCTTAAAAATGCAGGTTTTAGCAGAATGTTCCATGTGGAATAATTGTATTGAATTTCAATAACACTGTGACACAAAGTACCAATAACATTGTAAGGGTGTATTTTTCTTGTCATAGGGTTGCAGACGATGAGCTATATTAACATCCTTTTCCACAAATGTCAGCATCCCACATAGGAAAATACATCCATCCTCTTTTTGCAAAATGTATGTTTGTTCTTTATTATTCAACCCCTAAACAGATGTCACGTTCTAGTATCTTGCAGTTATGGCCGCCCTGAGCTGTGATGGTTTCTGGAATGTTCTTGATTTTCCTAACCTAGCTAATCATCAACCGACACATCAGAACCACAGAAAAAAAACAAAATTGTACAAAACAAAAAAAGCCGGAAAGAGAAATTCAAAATGTTTTTAATTGTAAGGAAAGCATAACTCCACAAGTAATCCAGGGACGTTTCCCACTGAGGCAAAATCGACTCTGCCGAATCCCAGAGTTTTATTGGGATATTTAAATACAAGTTAGTAATTTAGAACGCAAGCCTGCCCCAAGTACCGCAGTGTTTCTAACATACTCCCCGGCTCCCCCGCAGTTGAGAGAGTTGTGGTTTTCTAGAATATGCATGTGTATGTTTCACTGTGTGTGGGCGGGTCTGTGTCCATGGGAGAGTGGGTTCAGAGGCAAACAAACTTCATAAAGTGTTTCATGACGAATCTTCTTGTCTGATAATGACGATGATGATGAGCGCCATATTGATGAGGTCGTCGAGCGATGCCAACCAGATGTCGGGGGGGGGGGGGGGTGGTCAGGAGGTTTTCACAGCTTAACTGTGATGTTGGAGCCACTACCACACATACCGTGGTGGTTCTCTGGTGAACCAATGATTCAATGGGGCTCTGTTGAGATCCCTGTTCAAAAGAAGATGTGCTTCATTACTCCTGTTATGCATTCTAAAAAAAAAAGCTGGCTTTTAAATTAGCATCTCTACACAGTGTAGGCTTGTTCTTTGGTGTTTGTGTAACACGTCCTTTGTGCTACATAGATGGCTGTGACTTGTGGTTTGAGATCATGTGTGCTTACTCTAGAATGTACTTAACTGATTTGCGTCCCAGCAATGATCATAGAGAAGAGTCTGTGGGATCACGAATTGGTCTTAAAGTGATTTATGTGATTTATAGTTATCTATGTGTAGCAAGCAAACCTTTAAATGCAGAGGAATGTTGTGCTTCTTGCTTAAGGTGGACTTTATTTTTTTAATCATAGCCTGTTTGCCATATACTGATCGTGTTGGTATGGGTTCATTGGTTTGTCTTTTTAGTTTGAAAAAAAAATCAAAGTGTGACACCTGATTTTCATGGTCTGCATAAGTATGAGAGGAGCAAATAGACTATTCCTGTCTTCTTTCTTTAGATATTGCATTCATCCATAGTTTTGGGTGTTCTTCGGTATGTCCATATACTCTTCCATATGTCCATCCACATGTTAACCTTTCATTCATCTATCCATTCACTCAAAAGTCCATCCGTCACCTGCCAGTTCATCTCCATTTATGTATTTTTTATTTCTATATTTTTTTGTTGCAACTTTTATATTATGTCAAATAGACATTGAAATTTTTTTTTATATAATTGCATTTCAAATACTCAATAATTCTTGACATTTGAGCAATTTTAATTTGGAAAATGTTTTGAGTATTTATTTTTAAACAACTTATCTGTTAACACTTGGTGTAAAGTCATTGTTTTTATGTTTGAAAATAAGTTTTGCACTGTTTTCTGTGGGGAAAAAAAGTGGCGATAATGCAGAATCATCTAGGAACATTTATCTACAAAATATAGCAAGGATCATTGTTATTTTGAGAGGGTCGGCATCCCATGCTCACCGTGTGTGGTTGCTCGACAGCTGTTGCACATGTGTGCTTTGTTTGTCAGATTTCCAGATGATTCCAGCTCTATCTACGTTTCCGGAGGAACAAGACTGACAGTTTTCCAGAAAAGTAGAAATCCGATGTCGGTTTAGACAGTATCCGTAAGCTGGGAAGAATAAGACCTTTCTAAACAAATTAGTCTGTCAGCCCGTGTTTGTTTATGCTCTGAAGATGGATAGAGACGGAGGAAGAAGCGGTTATGATATTTGGAGGGAGAATGTATTTATCATGCGCAAAAAAAAAACCAAAAAAAATGAGGGGGCACAGGAACCAAGTAGCGTGAGAAGAAACTCTATTTCTTCCTGTGAGATTGTAGGCATTGGTGAGATGGGAGCGACCTTGAGAAGATATTTGAGTTCAGTGTTGAGCATTTATGTTTTAGGAAGTAAACTCAAAAACACAAGGCGCTCTATTATAACGCTCACAGCGATAAGTTGAGTTGTCTAAGTTCTCATAACCTTTGAACTTTATGATGTTTTGTCATTTCGTTCCCGGACTTCATTGCACGTCATGATAGGCTAATACAAAAGCCCTGTGTTGTTGTGAGGTGGAGTGGTTTTAAAACGGTATAAGTGCCTAGGGTTAGGGTTAGGTGCCTGCACACAATGAGCCAGGTTCAGCTTTGAATTTCTTCCTGATAAAACAGGAGTTTTTCCTGCACAGCACAGTGTGAGGTACTGCTGCAAACCTAACGTCTAGGTGCACTCACCCAATCAACCACATGCTTATTTAGGAGGATGGATTGCTGCATGTGCAAGGACTTAATTCAAACAGCGAGGCTTTTGTAGATAGAAAATATTTTACTAAGTTGGTAAAACAAACGTAGTTTGACCACATTCTTTTTTTAACTGAAGACGAGTTAGAATGTCGGTAATTGAATTTCAATCTGACCATAATACAGGATCTGTTTATAGGCTTTGGTATATATTTCAGATCTGTTGGTCTTGTACAGTTCTTTCAGATGACATTTTCTGTGAATTGGTTCTATGCAAATACACAGATTCCTATTGAATTTCCTATGATCATGTAACATTCATAAGACAGCTTGTCCAAAATCTCTCTGTATTAACTTCTCTTTTTATTGGCCTTTTACGACTTTTAAATGAAGAATTAAGCTTTCAAAAAAGCTTGCCTTGTTAAAATGCACTTGTATTAAAAAGTTAGCTCTGAATTCTTTCTTGAGAACATCCAAAGCACATGTCAATTGGATATAAGTGATGAAATTGACTATAATCAATATATTCTCTTATCGCATTATCATTTTTGTACAGCACCTCAGTTTAGTTTTAAGCGTGTTTTTTTAAAAGTGTTGTATAAATAAATTTCAAATTGAGGTTGATAATAACATGGCAATGTCTGTTTTTTGTCAATGCACAATTTTAGGTACATTATTTTTATGTGGATTTGTAAATTTTAGCAAATAATTTCTGAGTATATCAACATCTCCATATTCCAACTGGTCATCACACTTTTATGTACTTTTCCCACATCCTCTAAAGTATTTTAACATTATCTTTTGCAAGCCTTATAGGAATAAAAGGATAATAAAATTATATGTCAGAAATGTTTTCAGTTTCCTCATGATGTGCCGAACTGTAACATTTTGGATTTGCTACTCTGTAGCTATCCAGTTGAAGTTTTTCCACTTGTTTCTTTGCCATTACAGAGATAAATTCTAGACATTTGCATATCTACTGTTCAGGTTTAGGAATATAAGCAATGCATGTCGCTTCACGTTAGGGTGATACAGTCTTTGCATCCGTCTCTCAGAACGTCAGGCTTAATTTTCTCTCCCGCAGACGAGAGGTGCGTGTGAGGCTTAAGGTGTGCAGCTGTGGAAGCATCAGAATCCTTGCTTCTGGGAATTCTTTAAACATTGGCTCAGTCGAAAGCGCGTCTCAATAAATCAAGATTTATCCTCTGAACATGATTTTGGATGTTGTAGTGGTAGGTCGCGTGTCTGATGTGTCCCATCTGTGGAACGCATTTTCAAATAATGATTACAAGATGAAGTGATTTATAAACAGAGCTAGCATCTGTTTCTGTATTTTTTGTGCTGCTTTTTTTTTTTTTAAGAGGAGGGGGCAAGGGGGGTAAGAGCCTGAGGAAAATGTGCAGGGTATATCATTCATTTATATGATTCAGAATAGGTATATATGTAGATCTTTACCATTCAAAGAAATTCTGGAAACTCTGGCGCATTCTAAAACGTAGGTGTTTTAGAATGTGCTAAGAACAAACGTAATCCTTTATCAGATGGAAGCAATAAAGCATAGGAGCAAAATCACCTTCAGTGTAAACTTAAAATGTTATGAGCTCTCTAAGCCTATTACACATAATTTTAGTGGAGAACCACTAGTCACACATGTTGAAAGAATCTTATTTCTTCAGGCTAACTCAAACTTCTACATGTGGAACTATTCAGCATACTTAAATCTGCCTTACAGAAAAGAAAACTATTTACAGATGGGCAGTCGACCATGCAGAGATAAAAAAAAATGATAATGATTAAATTTAAAAACTGAAAATACAATATGATGTGAAAATGGAAACTGGCACTACACATTTTTATGGTTTATGAAGAAGTCACAATAAACGAATTGCAGTGAAGCTGTATTTACTTGATCTTCCAAATAAAGAAAAAAAACTACAACCTGTTATTTGAAATAATTTTTTGAGTAGCAAACCATTTTTAATTAATATCTGTTACTGTAACGTACCAAATGTAAAACAGCTCCAAAAACATTTTTAAAAAAAATTGCTGCAACATGTCACATTTTGCAGCATGCAATGGCTCACATTTTGGCAATGTCATGTTTTGTCATCATTGGGTGAAAAAGAACCTTTCAAATGGACAATTAAATATTGCTGGCACCCAAATCTGATGAGATGGCACCTTAAATATGACATCTCAACATTTCTTTGCGATTGCCATATTATGCACTTTAAAGTTGTGATGACGATTATGATTTGACAACTGGTCACCAATCAGAGCTGATCAAGCTGAAAATCATCTTCATTTATATTTTGCTAGACTTTTTCTTGCTGCATCTCCATACAGGAGCATTATGCACACAATATTACATGATTCTTGGGGTATTTCACTGTATGAAAAAAAAAGTGATTTTATAACATATATTTATGTATTTATTTTTTTTATAAAACTTTCCAAAAACAAATATTTAATCTATAACCTACTGTTTGAATTGACGTCTGAGGAGCTTTGAAGTTGACTCTTTCTAAGTTGGCTGCAGTTTTTAATTTTCCTTCTCAGGTACTAAAAGTTGTAATCCACATAAGCGTAAGATTTATTCGTGACAGATTGAACTCTGATTGTGGTTTGGTGTCCAGACAGTACAGCAGACACTGGTAAGCCATTTCCAGCAGAGCAAGAAAAGCTTCACCCGTACTTTCACCGCAAGTGTGTGTGTGTGTGTGTGTTTATACATCAGGGAGAAACTCTGGATGACTCCCGCACACAATTGTTCGCTCTATCAGAAAGCGGTTCATACGGTGCAAAACTGGGACACAGATGCCTCACATTACGTCTGTCGTCTTCCTTGTTTTTCATATCGATTCAATGTGCCTTTTATCTTTGTGTGTTTTATCTGCCTGCATGTGTTTGCATGTGGGATATGCCCAGCGAGAACCATATTTTCCTCTGTAGAACTTATACTTAAAGGGTTGGCTTCAATCTTAAGTGAACATTAAAGTAACAGATGATGTGCTTCTTTGTTTATCCACCAGATGGACTCGGTGGTCTAAATGGCCATGTTGGCACCAAGCAGGCGGCGTACATCAGGTTTTACTTTCTTTCTTTGTAAAAAAAAAAAAAAAAAAAGTGGGAACCTTTAGTTGATCAGAGGCAAAGCGGTAAAACCAAATTGGACTTTGGAGATTATATTGTTTTCTAAAAAAGAAATAACTGCCCGCTGAATTATTTTTAACATTTATTTTAGCTTTCATTGTTCTCCTTCATGCTACTCAAAATATAGTGTGTGAGCTAAAATAGTAAAGTGTTTTTGGAATGAATATGTTTTTTTTATATGCTCTTTTCTTTTCTCCCCCCTACAAACAGAAACAGATGAAGGGGGCAAGTTCACATGGGCATTAAAACAATCACCATGGAGACCGGGATTTAAGCGTGCGTGTGTACGTGCCGCTTTGTATTGCAAGCGCATTGGCGCACGGGCTCATGTGTGATGTTTTTACAAAAGCCAGCCTGATGTCTATTACAGAAGTGTCCGTCTGTGTGACGATGAACATTGCTTCCATTTGCTGAGCTAAATCATCCGTGCCCGTCTTCGGCCAACTGGCGCTGTATGACGATGATGAGTATCAGGGTAGGTGTTAGTGACCGTCACACATGCGTGGAATCGGCATCTAAAGGCTGGATTGTGTTTATAAATAGGAAGCGGCAGGAAAAATGCTGTAATAAATCAACTCTTTGGCCTCTCTCGGAGCCTGAGCCTGCGTTTTCGTGGCACAAAAATATCTGATACTCTTCGAGAGCCCATCTCTCAAGGATGGGAAAGAGGAAAAAAAAAAGAAAAAAAGATGGCATCTGCCAGACACTTACAGACACGTTTCCATTTAAATTTTAAATTGTGTGCCTCTCGAGACAAAGTGTGTCGCCGCCCGCCGCAGATTTCTGCCAGTGCTCATTATGCAATCCTAAGCTTTGATAATTCCTCCAGTGCACCGTTTAATTAGAAACACATGGCCCAGAGATCGCAAAGGAGTACAGGGCTCCCAATGTCTACACAGCCTGCGTATACAGCCATGAGTAATTGTTTCTCCCTCGGTTGTGTCGAGCCATTTTTTAACCTGCTGACAGCTAGTGAGCAGGAGGAGGTGAGGATTATAAGAAGAGTAGGATAAAGGAGGGAAAAGAGGAGAAAATGCTAATAAGTCCATATCAGAGATTTTTTTTTTGTCTTAATCATTAAATGAGGAGAACAGTATGTTTGTTCCCCTTCATTTCTGTTTCTGGTCCTCATTTTCACTCAGCTAGGAGCTGTTAAAGGTGAGGGAGCTCCCAGGTGAGCTGGAGAAAGAGGCTGACATCATGACAGAACACTTCATCACAGCCTTTGGAGGCTGTTTGGATACCTGCCCGGGCTAAGAAAGAACTGCCGTAGCATCTCCTAAATTCAGCACGGCAGTGCAGGAGGAGGAAATATTCATGTCTGGGAGAAAGTCAAAGAAGTCCAGATTTTCTTTTTCTGGACTGATGGAGGATTTCAGGTCAACACCTGATCTGTTATCCATAGATCATCAATAGCATTATCGATGTTTTCTTTGGGGGGGTATACCCATTAGTTTTCATAACTAATCCAAAATTGTTTCGTTCTTCTCAAAGTATGAATAGGCTAGAGCAAGTTTTGATGAGGAACAGTATCATTATTTTTGTGTTTTAAATTTTTGCATAAAAGATTGACCAACTGAATTTATTGCGTGAGTGACAAAACCATGACCTAATTAGCAAAGAGAACAGACGGTAAGATTGTGTGCAGACCTTAATGAGTTAAATGATAACTTCAAACGCTCATTGGAGGAGGAGAAATCCAACAAAGAGTGGCACCTCGGGGTCAGTAACTCTCTGTAACAATTTATTTGAAAGCATTTGATCATATCTTTGGCAGGAGTGCCTATCATATAAGACATGCAAAAAACGTTGAAAGATTAGACTTTGCATATCTTTGTTTGGGCAACGGTGAGATTGTTGAACTTGCATGTGCACACAACTGATTTGACTTTCCTTCAAAATCTCAGTGCTGCACTGTTGCCTTTTGACCACACTTTTTCCCTTCATTCAACTTTCAATAAAAAAAAAATACATGGACACAGCACTCTGCAAAAACCTAGTTTTATTAGCAAAACTCTTTTTATACAGCTTGTTCTCTATGTGTTTAATGTCTGCTGTATAGCAGTTAACCACGGTTGTGTAGGTGACATCAAATCCTTTGCATTATTTCTGTACTGGGTGTCGGTGGCTATCATTGAGGATTCAAGGATTCATTGGCCTGCATGTGTGCATATCTTGAAGTCATTCATCCATGAGTCTAACTTTTGCCCTGCTGAGTTCAACGGCCATCTCCTCTGTGTCAGATGTCCGTCATTCCTGGCTGGCAGGCGCTGCCCTGCTGGGCAGTGCATGAGCCAGACTCAAATACCCACAGCTGTTCACAGCAGTTTGAGATGGAAAGATGGGGGACAGTTAAGGGGAGCAAGACGAGGAGGGGGACTTGTGAACGTGGATGTGCCTAAGTGGAATAACTATTAGGCCGCTCTGGAAGGCATCCCAGCTCACATGACTCAAATCCTCCTCAGTAAGTGCTTGGCACCTTCTACTTGCGGGCTAATGATGTCACCAATCTCCGGGCCCCTCGGATGCTGAAAACTGGACTCCTGGGTGATGTCACAAAACTGGCAGTGTCGCGAGCTCGAGTCGGTGACGGACAGCTTGGTGTGTTTATGTGGCGCAGATGGTTGCGATGGGGAGAGGAGGAGAAGAGGAGGGGGGATGCCAGCGTGGAAAGTGGCAAAGACACTTCTTATCAAGTGGTGCCACATGCGGACTCTGATGTGCCATTGTGACAGGACATTTTTCTCCTTTTCATGTAATTCTGTCTCCCATTGTCTGTTTTCTCCCTATTGATCTCCTCTGCCTCATTCTTCTGAAAGTCATTCATCTCTCTGGCTTGCGGTTTTTATGCTCACTCATGCTATTCTTTGTGCCTTCCTCTTTGTCTCTTCAGCTCGCTATCTTTTCCGTATCTCTCTTAATTTTCCAGTGTGTTTGTGTCACTTTATCTACCTCGTCCATCGGCTCTCTCCAGCTCTTTTGCAAATTCTAATTGGAAATCCTTTTTTCTTTTTAATCCTTCTCTTTGTCTGCTTCTTCCTTATGTGTTGTTTACCTCCTCCTCGCTTTTCCCCAATCCATCCTTCCATTCCTTCCTGTATTTATAAGGGATTGTCTTTTCCTCTTTTGTATGCGGTGACAGGCCTCTTCCTCTCATTGATAATGATGGAAGTGTCAGCCTCACTCCATAGTGCCACTGATATTTTTCCCACTGGAGACCCCACTGCTGCTGCAGCAGGCCTCACTATCCCTGAAATGGACAGACAGCCCTCCTCCCTCCCTCGCTCCCTTCTTTCTCGTCCTCACTTTCCTGGTTCCATCAGCTCTGCCAAGCTTCTGTGATTCAGCAGGGGAGCAGTTCAACAAGACTGGTTTGTTTTGGAGAGTGACCGGGCCCCTAGTTTCATAGAGATTAATGCTCACAAAGACTAGTATGACATTTATGTGGTGTGGAGCGGAGGAAAAGGAGAAGGAAGGGAAATGGCACGTTTTAATAGTGTTTGATCAAATGTGAACACGCTATTTCTTCAGAGCATGGAAGTCAAAATAATATTAGATTAACAGAGAAAGCTGCAGTATGTAAAAGCTAAAATTATGAAACATAAATAAATCTCAATTGGCCTTTTCATTGTTTTTCCAAGTGGGTGATTTTTCCTGAAACAAAAATAGCCTATAAAGTCTCAACCACTAAGAAAAGGAAGGCCCTGACCATGTATGGGGCGGTAAGCAAGATTTATTACACTTTTCATAAATCTTGTTTGGCAATCACAGAATGATTTGTTTTCCTCATTAAAACAACTGGAGAACTAACTGGAGAAGAAACATCCCAAAGCTGACGATGAGGAGATGCAACACAGTTCATACCATGGCTACAGCTAGTAGCTTTAGCTGGCACAACAGCCAGACCAGTGAGGCGACTAGCTGTTTTTTGTTTTTTATTTGTAAACATTAATTTGGATAAAGTTTACCTGATTTAGGAAATGCTTTGTTGCTGCTAGTAAGCTGTAGTAGCAAAAACAAAACAAAGAACTCTGCTGTGATCTGAATATTTTATCTTTCCTTTTCACCGCTATGTGTGTAGCATTAGCTTGGGGTGAACTGGAACATTTGCCTGAAGGCTGCCAAAAGTTTTGTATTTTAGTGTGCAGTTTGTTCTGAAAAGTGGTCTTTGAATTTTAGGAAGCTTGGACTCGCCACTGATTGCTTTTAAATCTGTTTATATGTACTGGTTTGATGTCATACAACCGTTTCTCTGATCTCCTGTGTGGATAAATTACTATCTAAATCTTAATTTTGTGAACTGAAATATGAGCTGATGACTTTGCTATCATTACTTTCATCTTGTTTGGCCATTGCCTTCCGCGTTGACGCCAGAGTTTAGAATTCCAGGTTTATCTCAATCAGTCTTCCTCACCTTTAAGTTTCCTTGTGCTACTTCTTTCCTTTCACATTTTTAAACACAATTCTTCATTTGGACATGGAAGCATCTGATGTGAACAACAAGCTCAACACAGTTGAACAGAAAAAAGTAGACACTCTGATCATTCAGAGAGATGCATTGGATCCATTCTTAAATGTTTTCAAATGTAGAACTTTCCTCCAGAAGCTGTAAAAAGGAGTGTTTACTCTTTTCTTCTGTACAATAATCAACCAGCCTTAGTGCAACAGAGGCTTCCAGAGGAGAAGTTGTCAATACAGGGCCAAATGAGAATAGATCTGAGAAGAATTAGAACATGCACACTGCACTCACCCCGCACTGAGGTCCATCAGTCTTCACATCCGTGTGATCAATGGGGCTCAGAGAGTTCAGCCGAGCTGCTATCCATTCTCATTACTGACACCGCTATCCTCTGCCGCTTGCTGCTTTCTGCTCATTGTCCGCCAAAGGCTGAAGGAATATGTGTTTCAGACATCTGTCCAAGTAGATTTGCGGTATAGTCGATGTGGGGGGGGGCCTTTAAAGTTGCCATGCTGCTCACAGCAGGCGGCCTTTTGGCTCAACTCTGCAACTGTCTCCACAGAGGAATCGCAGTCGATCAAAGCTTAAACCACCTTCAACATTAGCAAAAAGAAGGAACCCTCAAATTTAGCTGACTGTTTTATAGCTCTGGATTGGCTCTTCATTTTGAACTCTTCTAACACATAAACCAGTGGGTGCACCTGTTATATATATATATATATATATAGTCATTTATTTGTCTCCTTTCCAAACCTCAGTGTTTCCATGTAGGTTGATCTTGGTAATCGATGCCAAAAAAACCCTGCTGTGTACCTCCTGTTCAATACACTAACCTAAGTACAAAACTGATGGGTTATTAACATTTCTATTCAATTTGTCAAACCTTAAAACATATGGTGCGGATAATTAAAATTCAATAATTCAAACTATGGTTTGTGTTAAAAAGCAGTGTTCAGAGGACATTGGTTGCTTTTACAAGTAACAATGTTACTGCCGGTTTATAAGAGAAAGATTAGCATCTCTTTGATCAATAACAAGGGATCTGTTTACTGGCCATCTTCCTGAGTGTTTTTCTTCTTGAATAATAAAGTTAAAAGGCTGGTGCGGTTGCAGCAGTTTTTTTTTTTTTTTTTACAACATTCTTTATAATAAAATTAAGTAATACCTGCTGGCAAATGAGAGGAAACAGCAACAGGACTTGAAAATCCTTCCAAAACATGCAGCAAACATAATTGGCCTGACTTCTTTGGCCTCCTTTGCTTCCACTGTGAAGTCCTGTGGAGTTGAGATTAACGTCAAAAACAAAAATTCTTCTTTAAAGTTTGTTCCCTTTGTTAAAGTTGTAAGTAAGTTTGCTTAGGTGAACCGTGTCTCTCCATATATATTGTTTCATGCTGATTTTATGAATTAATTTGTGTAACTCAGAGAAATACACAGTCCAGTCACATTATTGTGACCACCACGTACTTTCCACTTCAGAGTTAAATAACCAATCACAGAAGGCAGGTGGCAGCACAGTGCAGTTGAGCGTATATAAAGGGTGTGTGTGGGCTTCGGAAAACATTTCAATCGTTGGCGTAATGCAGAAACGAAGCGATTTATCCGACGTCCAAAAGGGCATGATCATTGGCTTTCGGGCCAAGGGTGGAAGCATTTCCGAAACGGCTGAGTTTGTGAACTGTTCGCGTGCCGCCGTGGTAAAAGTGTACCGTGCATGGCAAAATGGGACTGTCCAAAATCAACGACGTGGCAAATGTGGTGCACCACGGGCCATAGATGACAGAGGCGAACGACGGTTGCGGAGATGCGTTCGGGCAGATAGACGGGCTACCGTTGAGCAACTGACCACTAAAATGAACCAAGGGGCTACCACAAGTGTCTCCCAAACCACTATTCAGCGAACATTGCTGCGTCTGGGCCTCCGAAGCAGACGCCTGGTTCGTGCACCTATGCTGACTGGTGTTCATCGACGACGAAGGCTAGAATTTGCACGCCAGTACAGCAGCTGGACGTCCACTGAGTGGCGACAGGTAGCGTTTTCAGATGAATCGCGTTTTATGCTCCATCGGACAGATGGACGTTGGCGTATAAGGCGTGAAACCTCTGAAAGGAACCACCCTGCAACCATTGCAGGAACGGTCCAAGCTGGAGGCGGGAGCATTATGGTCTGGGGAATGTTTTCCTGGCATTCTCTGGGTTCACTGATTATTGTGGAAGGCACGATGGATCAATACAAGTACGCATCTGTCCTTGCGGACCATGTCCACCCCTACATGCGCATTGTTTTTCCTCAGGATGATGGCATCTTCCAGCAGGACAATGCGAGGTGCCATACAGCTGCCAGTGTACGTGCGTGGTTCGAAGAGCACCAGGATGAGTTTACCGTCCTCCCCTGGCCAGCAAACTCACCTGACTTAAACCCAATCGAGCATCTGTGGGACCATCTCGATCGAGTTGTTCGCGCCATGGATCCTCAACCGCGTAATCTAGCGCAGCTGGCCACGGCATTAGAGTCGGCATGGCTCAACATCCCAGAGAAGACCTTCAGGGACCTAAGTGACTCTCTTCCTGCACGTCTCGTAGCAGTTCGCTCTGCGAAAGGTGGTTATTCTGGCTTTTGACAGATGGTCACATTAATGTGACTGGACTGTGTAATAGAAGCAGCATATGTTTTTATGTAGCAAATCAAAACTAATGCCAACATTGTAAAAAGACACAAATCGTCACCTTATTAAAATATTGTCCCAAGTCTTTTTTTTTGCCAAGACATTTTTGCCTAACTAATCTTTTGGCAAAAAAAGAGAGTATTTATTTATTTATTTATTTATTTTTGTTTTGCCAAACTTCCATTTTGCAAAAAATGACTTGGGCCATTATTATAGGAAGGTGACAATATATGGAGTGGGATCTATAGTACCTTTGCAGTTTTTCATATTTTGTCCTGCTACAGCCACAATCTTGAATTTTAAGTGCCAATATTTTATGGTTCAGGACAAATTGGCACATGGATCTGAATTTATAAATACAACAAATACAGTTGATGGGCGGCTGGATTTAGCTAAATAGAGGGCAAAACTAGAGGACATTTTGTGAGAGTATCATTAAGACTTCTGACTGAACTTTAGGTTCACCTTCAGGTTTTCAGATTTGAGTTTGTAAAAAAAAAAGGTGAAAATTATGTACTTTCCTATCACCTCAAAATTATGAGCTTCTTTGGGTTTGTTCTTGACATAAAACCCTAAAGCAAACATTACAGCTTGCCTTTGAGACAGATGAGACGAAACATTAAAAGTGTGAAAGTGAAAAGGTATTTATTCAGATTCTTTTCATAGGTGTTCTCAGATGTTCCACATTAGTCATGTAAATGTTCAGAGGTAATATGATGTTTTCACAGTGTTTCTTCATCTATTAACAATTCATAATCTCCCCTCACCCCCGTTGATTCTGAGTAGGAGCTTGTCTTGTCATAACGTGATACATTTAGTCTCGCCTTAGTTGAGTTAGTGTGGAATTTTAAATACCCGAGCTTGTTTGTTTTGGTTGAGTTACATATCATTATAATTATGTCAACTTAAAGTCCCTCTGGGGCTTTTACAAACAGCTCCATTGTGAGTTGGAACTAGTGTGGAAGCAAAGGAGGCATCAGGGTAATGAGATTGATAGAATAAATAATTTTTCTACAAACACATCAGAGTGATGTCATGTTTGCAGCTAATTGTTTTAGGAGAGGTAGTGCTTTCTGGACACAAAGCCTTTTGCTTTCTGGACACAAAGCTTTTTGTTAGACAGTGTTTTCTTATTCCTAGTGCTTTTATGGCACCAGAAACATTTTATTTGAGGTAAAAAAAATATTAGCCTGACAGATGGCATCGTCCTTAGGGCTTTGTGGGGAACTTAGTCATGCTGAAGGCTGTGGGAATGCTCAACACTGAGCTATCTTTTTCTCTGAAAACTTTTCTGGGGTGCGGTTGTTCAGCACACATGTATACATTGACCTTTAAAGCACAGCTTTTCCTTTGATTCATATCTTATCCACGGTGCACCTGTGAATAAGGCCAATATCATTTTTCACCGGGGAGAAAGAGGAAGTGATGAAACATTGCATCTGGCCACTTCGAGGAAAACAAAGCATGGAAGCCCAGAGCAAGTATCGTACACGATATCCCCGTCTGTTTTCATGTAAATAAGTTAAAGGAGAGCGACAGAATTCAACTTTTGCCAATCCCAAGGGTATAGTTATGAGTGAGAACCGACCTCAAAGGGAACGAGACTGGAAGGCGATACACAGAGTTTGATGTATGCCAAATGTGAACTGCTGAAAATGGGAGCAATTTCACAAGAGGCGAGGGCTGCATTAAAGCACAGCGTGTCTTTGGTTTCCACTGGTGTTCATAAGGGAAGGGGCTGCATTCGATTCATTCATACCCGAGAGTCACGTTGTAGACCGCGCAGGTTACTGATGGCTGTGGTAGTGAAACGGTCTCGCATCATGGCTGACTGGTGTGACACTAATGTAGACTGTAGCTGCTAATGGGGCCGCTGGGACTTTCCACCGTGCGCAACATCAATCAGGGTCCTCAACACGCTCACTCAAATAGTCCTCCTCACTCACTCAACACACAGCAGATGTCCCCTTCTGATCCTCCAGCACACATAAGAAGTAATGCCAAATGCATGCTAAAGATGCTGCTTTGTGGGAGTGGAAAAAACCAAACAAAAACAAGGTGCTAGGTGTGTCTGCATGAACTAGTCGGTGCTCTTCAATGAAAACTCACTGTTAATAAATTTGTTTTCAATTAGGTTGTTTAATGCGAGAGGCCAGATCTTAGAAACTTTTATTCTTCACATCAAGTGAATTATAGCGAAACAGGTGATGCTAATCACTGAGTACTAATCACTAATCACCGAGTTTAAGGATGAGCTGGATAGTTTTCATACAAATTCTTCCTTGTAGCAAATTAAAAGTTTGCCCGGTTTCCACTGTGACTTGGGTGATGCTTAGTGCAGGATACCTTTTCTACGTCATCCTTCCCTGAATCAAGGAAACAACAAAGAAAACTCATTTTCCAGCCTGCTCTGCCTTGCAACTGTATTCATACTATTCAAGCATACACCAAATGAAAGCATTGTTTGAGTAGCAGAGCATACTTAAAAAAATATGTAAATGAAGATGGACAACAACGTAATGGAGGTTAACGCAGTTCTATCTTATGAAATAGATTAACTTTTAAAAAGTGAGTTTGCCTTCTGCATTTCTAGAATGTTTCCCAGCTTGACGTCCTCCAGAAATTTAAGTAGATATTAGAAATTGCAAATTGACAACATATTATTATTGCAGGAATATTTTTTTTTGTCAAAACACTTCAGTTGCTCCTTCTCTGTTTGCTGATATATTACTTTGTGTGGGTCTTGTTAACATTGTTAACATGAGTTGTGTTAAATGACCTTGATTTTCTGGGCTTTTTAAAATTTGCCATCTGCCTGTAGAGGAAGTGAACAAAGTTTTTCAGTCCGTGTTGGTCGCACTTCTAAATTTTCAGCAATTAAAGTCGGAGCAACAGGAATGCCTAAGACATTTTACTGCTGGCAAAGATGTCATGGCCCTACTCTCCACAGGGTTGTTTATAGCACACCCACTTTCTGGCAGGCTTCATCGAGCTTGTGCATTGCGTATGTCGAGGCCAAACGTTAGCGTTTGGGTAAAATCAGATCCAGCCATTTAAAACTTTAAACGAAGTCCATGCCTCCAGCCAGCAATCATTTCTCAATAGTCGAGGATCTGGGATTGCAAAACTGCTACAGCAAACCTCAAAAGCTTGGGTCTAAAGGTGGTTTTTAAGCACTTAGAGGTTGGTATTGCCTAAAGATGTTACATTTTTTAGCTACCCGTTGGAAAAAAAAAAAAAAGCAAACTGTTACACAATTCAACAATCTTTGGTTACTGGTTTGTCAAATAAAATGTAATTAAGCATTAGGGTTTAGTCGCAATGTGATGAAGTGTGATGAGGTTTAAGGGGTATGATTACAAGAAAAAAATTCAAACTACATGTCTTCTCTACTGTCAGCAAGCGGTTGTTCCAAAGTCTGCTTTTCAAAGTAATTATCTGGACTTCCCTTGGTAGATTAATTGGTATTTATTGGGGTTGCTTCATCAGTTCAATTTGATTACATTCTACTGCCACATTAATTTTAGATTTTGTGTGATTAAATCTGAGTGTAATTTTGTTGTAGCGTAATAATTCGAATCTGTTTGAATCAATTTCGGCCTTTAACATAGATTTTTTCCTACAGTGCCTCATTACGATGAGGCACTGCAGTGTTCCACCGAAGGACGGATCCTGTCTACTGTGGCCTCTAGAGGCCATAGCAGAAAGATCACCTTCACATGTGAAGCCATAAGTTCTTCAGACTTAGTTGAGATCTCACTTTTTTTCCCCCCCTTTGCCTTTTACCTCGGGCCCCTGGTCATGTGCTGAATCGACACAGGAGTGTCTGATGGAGCGCAGCATTGATCCCCCACCCCCAGTCAGGACGACCTCAGGGAAAAGAGCTATATGCTTAGAGCAGCAATGCTCCTCTTGTACTGAAAAATGCTGAGACAGAGAAGGGATGCGCTGATCTGTGTAAGATATAAACCTGAACGCTGTATGATGGGAGTGATGGATTGTAACCTTTTGATAAAGTTTAAAGGAGTTACTGTGGGTACATTAGCCTTGTGGTTTTAGAAAGTAGGTACTATACTTATATCTTGACCGCCAAGGCGCTGCTTACACCTGAATCTTAGTAAACCTCAGTTGGTAGGTTTCAGTAAAACCTCTTATCCAGGTTTTTCCTTATATTTACATGCGTTCACCATATAATCCTCCTTTTGTGTGCATTTATGTTATCATTTCCTACTTTTCCACAGTGACACTGGCGCACAGCTTTATGATTTCCCACTTTTTTGTAGTCAGCCCTCCCCCCCGTAGCCTGTGAATAGGGTAATTATGGACCCTGTAGAGTAATTACCAGAGCTCGAGTTGTTTAATTACGGCCTTCTCGAGAGCTGTCTGATGCCAGTGACAGCAGAGGCGCCACTCGCTGATGGAACGGTTTCATCCTCTTGACTAGAGCAGCCCTGTGAGGGACGGAGAGAGGAGACGTGGTAATAGAGTGAGGAGGCGTGAGTGGGAGGGATTGCAGGGAGTTAAATTGAGTGGGAGAGAGGTAACAGTAAAGCGAAAGTTCACAGTTTGATAAATGTACATGTCTGCAACAGTGAGGGAAGGTTGCAGCAAGGAGTTTGCCTTTGAAGAAGACATACGTTACCTTGCAGAAAGTCTTTATGCCCTGGATATTTAAAAAGATTTCTCTGATGTTCATCAATTGGTTTTGTTGTGATATGACAGCTCAGTGTAGTACATATACATTAGTGATGCACCTGCACCCCAAGGCCCTGCATGTGTGCTAGTGTGATGGAGTGGATGGGGAAGGAAGGACTGGGGGGATGAATAGATAAATGCATTCAGACAAATTTGAAAACCATGTATCCATCCTCTACATCGCATTTATGTATATTATAATATACACATCTTATAAAATACATTGTTGTGTGGTCGTATAGTTTCGAAATGTGAAAAAGTTAAGGGTGAATACATTTCCATAATACTCGCATGGAGAAATTTTACATGATGCCCGTTTGTTGTTTTGCTTGTTTCTGAATGTTAGCAAAAAAAAAATAAATAAACGCATGAACACATGACAAGAAGAAGAAAAATCGTTTGTTCATCTCTTTTGACGAGCTGTGACGGCCATCCTGGTCCTCAACAGTTGAAGGACCTGTGGACCTGAAGATTTGTGGGGCAAAGGGCAGGGAGGTCAATCTCCAAACTAGGGGAAAGGAATTCAACCCGGCTGCTTGACATTCCCCCTCACCGGGAAGATGATTCTGTCTGCGTGGCGTTTCTGGACAATCCTGAAATAGTGCATGGTGAGAAGTTTCCCGCCACCCACTGACAATAATTCAAATATCCCCACCTCTTAGATTCATATTTTCCCCCGGAGGTCATGACACGTGTTTTTGTTTTTCATACAGATGGAATTCAGTTCTGGGTAACTCCATCCCGATGGAAATTGTCTGCTGGACACATTTGCATGCATGTTTACCAAACATAAGCCTTTCCAAAGTTTTCATTTTTTTACTCATGATTGAGGCCAAGCTTCGGCGGCGTAACGACCTGTTAAATCTTTGTTCGAATTCCAGAAGTCGCATGCAAGCCATGTTTGTTTTACCAATGCTCCAGAGCCGCTCGTAACTCAAAACAACAGATGAAGATGTGAGTGCAGAAACTATTTCCTGACGAATGTGACGATTGACAGCGACCTCTTGGCTTCTTGAACCTTGACCCCTCCATGTTTGCCAATTGTAGAAGAACAGCTTTAATAGCAATAACCTTTACTTTCTACATGCATTTATATGAGCAGAGTTTTGAGCAGATGTCAGCCTTGCAACAAGCTCAGTGACCAATGATCATCAAACAGAGAAGCTGTAGCTTTGCGAACAGTTTTGGCTATCTGTGATATTCAGCATGGTGTCTGACAGATGTTAAAGCATGGCAGCCGCAGGGGATAAATGGTGATAGATGAACCAGCTGCCTTCTTGGACTGATGTAGTGCAGCAAGAGAGGATTTTAACTTTTCCAGACCTCAATGATGTCTGACTACGGCCGGGTCATTTTAAAAAACCTTAATCATGTTTCTCTGTTTACATCTTATTTAATATATATTTGATTTTAGATGGTGCATATTAATTCTTTGTTTGTAATATGAGTTATGAGATGCCCATAAAATATGTCCCGTGTTTGGAGGGGTGCACATGGTAAACAATTAAGAGGGATACAGTCTTGTGACTAAGGGTTTTGCTTATTTTTGTTCCGTTTCCTTCTTTATCGCACTTAAGTTTTTAACTTTTTGTTTCTATTTTGTTGTTTTTCATGTTTCAGGATCTGACATGTTAGAAATGCATTAACACTCTCTGCTGAGTTAAACTGCTTCAATCACACGAACTAACGAACTTTTTTGAGCTGTCCCTTTGATTGGCCGACAATAAACAACATATAATTAGTTTCCTGCCAAGCGTAGTTACTCTTTCAGCACCGATGTTCCCACACAAAAATAACTCCACTGCATTTAGAATGAACTTAGTCTGCCAGCATGTTTGCTTCTCAGTCACCTGGCAGACCTAGTTATCTTATCTTGATGATGCCACACAATCCTGTGGAATCATCAAGATCTCGGAATCTTGTGATACCACAAGATTGTGAGAACCATGGAATTTCTGCAGCAGTTGTTGCAGCTTTTCCAGTGACAACCAAGAATGAACTTCCCTGCATCCCACATCTGTGAGTCTTCACTCCAATTAGTGAGAAAAAAAAGCAACCGAGAACTAAGACAAACTCAGTTTTAGAGTGTGAGAGAGAAACAAACCACTGTGTTTGATCTTTGCAGGCAACGGCATAAAGAAACTTTCAGTGAGACTTGTTATAGAATAGATTTCAGACTCGACTCCTCCACCTGAGTGGCCTCGTCATTTGGCTCGCCATCTTATCAGAAGACTGAAGTAATGTCAGCACTCTTCTCTTCTCTCTGTAACGAGAGCTAGAGCTGGACTCCTGCAAGTTGTTCTGTTAGAAATAAGACTGTTCATTGATTTAAGGAGACCGTAGATCGATGACATTCTCTAGTGTGAAGACTGAAAATGCTGGGTACGATTTTAGAGAAAATAAAGATAAAATATAAAGTCCTCTCTGTGGATTCTGAAGTGTTTCCAGTGTCACATGAGGGTGTGGGTAATGTGGTTGGCTGCCAGAGTCTACTTTTTAATTGGCTCCCCTGTGTTGATCATTGCACCGTTCTCTCCCGGACTCCTGAAGCAGCAGTCTACTGCAATACTGTTGCCTATTAGGACCGACAGTTTTGCATCCATCGCTTACTGTGGTCAATTCCTCATCCTTCTGTCTTAGGACAAGCTCTCAGATGTCTTTGCTGCTTTCTATTTCTTTCTTCTGCTCTATTGTCTCTTTCCAGGTGCTTTGTGTAACACATGCAGAATACCATTAACCTGTCTTCTGGTCTCCGTCAATTACAACAGCGCCCGTCCATTGTGCGCCACGTCACTTTTTCCAAACGCCTTTAGCGGAGATGAAAAAGCCACCTGACCTCTGAAAGCAAAGCTTGCAATCGCTGTGATCGCTCTACCATTTGCGGCCCTCCCCACGGTTTTGCGTTTGCCCCCACGTTTCACAGCTTCAGACGCTCTCGCTGAGATCAAACCCTCAAAGTCCTGACCCCCTGCTGAGACTCCCTCTGGAAGTGCTAATGACCCTGTTTGTCTGAGGAGCTACCCGCTCTTCTTCCCATGTGCAAGCCCTCTTCCTCTGCCCCGGATCCGTCCTCTTTAATAGTGATTGCTTTGCCACTTGTGCGCTTCTCGTATGACCTTAGAAGGCGGAAGACAGCTGAACTTTCACTGCAGGTCATCGTGTTTGGTGGGAGAGAAGTGCTTGGCCAGTTGCAGGGGGGGACAGAGAGGGCAAACACCTGCTGACTTGCCACTGACACAGGTGCTGACGTGTCATGCAGTTTCGATTTCTACAGCAGTTTTTAAGGCTATAGTCTCTTGTTAAGATTAGGCTAGGAAAGATTTTCTTTGTACGACTCGCTAGACCTGCAGTCAGCGTTGGGACTGTTAAATGTTGGTATCAGCACTGGTGGGATGTTCACACCCTGAAAATAAATGAAATATTCAGCGTAAATCAATCCTCAAATAGAAAAAGACAAAGGAACCAGTTGGACCATTTCCATCTGGCAGTGGTTCAGCAATAAAAACAATTGAGGAATCTGAAACGAGAGCTGCGGCTACATACCTAGTGTTTTTTAGTGTTGCGTTCTTCTGGGTCAGCGGTTAGGATCGCAGAGAGATCATCCGAACCGTGACGACACATTTCTGGGCTTGAATCACCTCTACGTTATCCAAGAGACATGAATCTTGAAGTCTACCACTTCGTCGGCTTAGGGCTCTAATTTACAATGAACCCTGCAAGTAATTTGCAGAGAAGCATTTTCAGTGACCCCTGAGAGTGGCTACACATTGTTCCTTGCAAAACTACTTTTAACTGTTCAAGTTGTTACGACATGTGGGGGAGCTGGCAGGGATGTGTGTGGTCAGTCAATTAAGGGTATTGGTTTTGAGGTCTGTGTTTTTTTTTTTTCTTGCTGTATGTTTAATGATTCTAACTTTAAAAAAAGCAGCAACAAGACATCTCCTGGAGTCCTACTGAATAAATCTTAATACTGAAATGGAAATAGTGAAGCTATATCCAGCCATTTCAATTGCTTCCACAGATGATGTTTGCTTTTTCAGTTTCAGTATTAAAATCTTTCACCTCTTATCCTATGTGCAGTACATTTGAACTCTTTACTTGGCATTTTATCAACCCCAGCTGAAAATTTAAACCTTGAGGGATTAGTCAACACTGAGTTCAGTCCAATTGTGGAAAACAGTCTTACCTTTGATAACCAGTAATCAACATCATGGCTGTACAGAAAATGGTGCGATCCCTTGTAGCGTAACTCTCATGTCATGAAGAAATACTTACTGTGGTTGTCAAAAACACACAACCTATGCAATATTTAAAGTTATGCACTGTGCCTTGCAAAAGTATTAAAGTATGTGTACCCCTTTTAATATATTTAAATATTTTTTCTTTTTTGCAAAAGGTTTATATGGTTTTGTTAAGATTGGATTTTGCAGACCAACACAAACTACTGTATAGTTGTGAAGTGGACGGATTTAATTATGCGGTTTTCAAAATCTGAGAGAAAAACTGGAAAGTGTGGTGTAAACCTTTGCTCAGTATCGTTTGTGTTGGAACAGGTTCTGAATTTAATTTAGGTCTGGACTTTAACTGGAAGTAACACTTTCATATGTTTTGATGTAGCTCTAGCTGTGCGTTTAGGGTAAAGATTAAAATATTTCGTGTTTTTAATAGCTATTCATTTATTTAGCCCCATTCAGCCTTTTATCAACTCTGAGTATCTTTTCTGTCTGAACTACAGAACGGCATCCCCCCAGCACCACTAAGAGTTATACACACAGCGTTTTGCATGTGGGCCAAAGAATTCAGTTGTGGTCTCGGTCGTACATTTACTCGACTACTTGCTGTCTTTCAGAGGACTTTTTTTTCTTTGGCTTTCTCGTCACTCTTTCATAAAGAAACCAGACTTAACTGTTTACACTGAACTGTTTTCTCTCAACAACTTGGTGAAATTTGTCTGTTTCTGCAGCCTCGCTTCTATAACACATTAAATAATCTGTAGTTAATAAATGCCAACAGTATTTGTTTTCATAATTCACTTGGACAATATTTACTGTCCTCATAAATTAAAGGTGGTGGTGACACTAATACGTTTGATTTAAGAAACATAATTTTCATGATTAAACATTTCCTTAAAAATCAAAACCAGTAATGCAATGGCTATTTGGTCTTAATATTTGAAAAAAAAAAAATCCAATTTATTAGCATTACGTGAATTATTTCAAGCATTCATTTCTTAGCAGTTATCTAAATATCTACTTTCAAAATGTACTCGTAACATTTCTGCGGATGTTTTTATGTGAGGGCAGAGCTACTATTAAAAAACCAGTCATTCCTTTTTTATCATCCCTCAGCATAATTCACAAGCAGTCACATAGTGGTCCGTATAAACTTGCGAGGAATCCACAATGAGTACAAAGACATTATTTTGGGCGCAGAAGGGTAGGTTAGAAATCAGAAAACCAGTGACTGGAATGTTTCTTGGCAGATGGTCTGATTGTGCTGTAAGCGGCTGCTTGTGAATGAGTCAAACCAACTCCGTGGTGCCTGTGAGAAAAAGTACCTGTGAGAAACTGACCGACTACTCTTCTAGCCTGCTGTCTGATTAGTCGAGAGTCCGACATAAGTGCTTCAGATGCTTGTGGTTTTCATTTTAAGGCCTTGACAAGAATCCAGATAATCTTGTGGCGATCTGAGAATAACTTCTCCGCTATGTGAAATCTGCAGAGGCAGAGACAGCCGATTGTAGATTTCCTGCTCTGTGTGTAATTAACCAATCACAGTCAGCGATGAGCCATGGAAAGAGTAAACACTTTCCTTTTTACAACAATGGAACTTCTAAGAGTCTAATTCTCAGATGGTTCCTTCTTGTGAGGATGTTTTTCATCTAAATCCAGACCCAAATCAATTTGACATTGTGATTATTTCATGCTTGATGTATAATTAGATGAAAAGTTGACCTTTAGCACATTCATGTGGTTGCTAAATTTAAACTGGAAAATGTGACTTCAGGTTTCTAGTGCATATTTGATTGCTTTAAATATTATGTGATACTCAACACATATGTTTCCAGAAACAAATTTGAAGCTGATTTTTTTTTTATTTTAAAAATCTCAAAGCAATGATATGATTTAATGCCAGAGACACTGTTTTGAAAATGTACAAAATAATAACTGACTAAAAGCGAGATTACTCGCTCCAAATGTTTATATGGACTCATTATATGGTTAAATATAAAATATAACTACCTCTCTACAGTTTCAGCATCTCAGGTTATTTTCTCAATTAGTTTGGCATTTCATCTTATTGTCACAATACTAAAAGAAAGCTGGTTTGTTTAATAGAAATTAAAATTGATATTACATTTTATCCAGAAATAAAACATTTGCTAAGTTTTCTTTTGCTTCTCTGCAAAGATTTCATGAGTTGCAAATGTTAGTCAGACTTTACAGCTAAGTAACTGGTGCCTTTGTTTTATTGAACTCTGCGGCAATTTGTTTAATCTCATTACCGTTTCAACTTCAAACAAACCTCAATGGATTAATTCATTATCACAAAGACCTTCATTTCTCACTTTACTCTTAAAAGAATATAAATTCTACAAAATATTTTTTATATCAAAGCAGATGCGATACAAGGAAATAATCTACCAATTGATGAGAGCAATAAGAGTGAAATGTGTAAATCCATCTTCCATCTCCAGCAAATAGTCTTTCTGAATTTGATATTGAATAAATATAAACCTTGTTGCGGCAACGGATAGACTCCATTACAGCTGGAATCGATAAGATCTAACCAAGGAATCTGATGCATGGCACAGAGAGAACGTCAATGAGTTTCAAACATTCTATAATTACTCTCCAGCATGTAAAAATAAGTGCCTGCAGTCCTTATTCTGTTTTGATTGCTGGTGTTATAAAGCGATAAATGGTGCCTGCAGAGCGACTGCTGCCTCTTAAACAAAATTGGGTTACAGACTGAAAATGTGAGGATGAGCTTCCGAGGGAAAACTGAAGACCCCAAATAGTGACTCCAAAGAAATTACTTGGGGGAATTGCAATTACATTTGACCCTTCAGGCCTTTATTCTTATCATTTGCAGATTTTATGGCTCTTTGGGTGTCTTCATGGCAAGATTTTCCTCATGCACTGTTGCAGTTCACGTCTGACTAGACATTGGCGCAATGAAAGTCGGAGCCTATGAGTCCAAAGCAGGGGTTCTTAACCAGAAAAGGTGGAATGTGCCCTTAAGGTACGGGACCAGTCCGTCAGAAGTGCAGGTGTCTTGATTTACAAATGATGATGGAATTTATAGTAGAATCTCATCAGCAGGAATGCTGCTGATTGGTCTGTTGTGTGAAATGCGTTGAGCAAAAGAGCCAAGCTTTCCATTTATTGTTGACTGTTATTTACATTCAATAAAATGACTCATGACTGCAAGCAAAAGATTCCAGATTCAAGCGGTTAATATGAGGAATCTTAGGATGCTTTGAACCACCTTTAGAGAAAGAGTGAGAACTTCTGTCATGTAGTGGAACCTTGATGCTCCTAGGCATCAATGTTAATTTTTTACATTTTTTAAATGATTGTTCTTTTGCGTTTGATCAAATGTCAATGGAGGACATGTTTGAGTTTCCCTAATGAACGTGGGATCCAATCTTGCATATTCAGAAGATAATGATAGACAGATTGGTAGGTAGAAAGAAAGCATGATCATTTTTTTCAACAGTATTTTTTAATCTGATTTGTTCTGAGATTTAAGATTAATTTGTCCTAAAATCTTGGATTTATGGGTTGTTGTTATTATTGTACTGGGTGTACTGTATTTTCCGAAAAGGGATAATTCAGGGCTAAATTTTGTCATCACATTACTCATCACAAATTCCCAATATGCTCTTATAACCTTGGGCTGTATTAGAGAGCACAATGCCATGTTCTATTTTGTGGTCAGGCTGTTAAACAATAAACTGCATCGGATGTTTAGTTTTACAATAAACAGAAAAAAGAAGAGGTCAGCTAAGATTTTATTATTATTATTTTTAATAATGTAGCCCACTAACTAACCATAGTAGCCAAATGCCACCACACGTCCAACATAGAGAAGGCCTGGGTGATCTCAGACATGGCTTTGCTGTGGATATTTGAAAAGAAACCTTTTAAAAACCAGGTGCAGCTTCTTCTGGGAATCATTCCATGGCCCCACAGGGTGAGAGCTGGATATTGTTAAGGAGACAAAAATCAAAACCCAATTTAAGGCTTGATTTGTTTTACTTCAAGAGAGCCACATTCTTTGCCGGAGGTCCAAATTGTTTGCATTTTACCATTGGAGACCCTTGTTGGAGTTTGTTGTAGCTGTACAGCAGTATAACATCTCTTCCTGAGGGACACTTATTGAGTTTGAAAAAGGGCAGGTTAAGCCTGCGGTATCTGAACATGTCTAATGGACCAACAGGAGTCCCTAAGGGGAAGTTGGCAACTACGGGTCAGAACAGGGTTATGTTTACTCAGCGAATGTTGAAGCGTGCCGAAAGCCACGTGATTTCTTTCTTGTCCCCCTTAACTTCAGCCACCTATTCTGTGTCTTTCGGTCTGAAGGACTGTACACCAGACCGATGCCACATCTGGATGTAATTCCCCCAGCAACCTGACACTAAGATATTTGAATGAAGGTCTTAAAGCAATGAGAAGTGGGACAATTTTAGTAAGGGCAAAATGGAAGGACAATAAAATGGTAAAACAAAAATTCTTTTTTTTTTGCTATGTACCATGGCATCTGAAAGGTCTAACCAACTACGTGAACTGCGAGCTGAAGATTTAAACAAATCCGATATATTTGCATGGATATTTGTAGTCTTATGGGAATAGGCGGGGAGAGCTACACTTCATAGTTGAGGCCTGTTTTAAAGTCGGCAGTCACATTTTATTAAATCCAGCTAGATTTCACAGTACCTGCCAATGGTTAACTGTGGGTTTTGAGTAATTCACTTGGGGAAATAGTTTGCTATGGCAAAATCAATAAATGGCTTTGTATTTTGACAACACGCAGCAGTCTTGACTGGGGCTGGCAATAAAAAAAAAATACATATATCACTGCCAATTATTCATCATGTAAAAGTATTAGACTTTTATTGGAAAACTTGCTTAAGATTTTTCAATAGTTGGAAAATACCAAAAAAATGCCAATGTGTCGTTTATTAAAACTTCTGTTGCACTTTAGGTACGATTTATATCCCTGCGTAAAAGTTTTATATCTTGCCAAATTTGTGCCTGTAATCCTGGATTAATTTCAGAGATTTCTGTTTTAAATATAGCAAATTAGGGAGATGAATAGCAATCGATTTAAGTGCAACACGGAAATGAAAATTAAACGGGAACAATACACAAATTGTACCATACATGACACATCATTGACACTAAGCTGAACATAAAGAAATAATGCTAATGTAGCAGCGTTTTACTAAAAGATGTTTCCATTTTGGAAAGAATAACAGTTATGTTGGTATCTGGACCCTTTTAACATGGAAACTGACTGGGTGTTAATTAAAAGGTACAATATCCACATGGACAATTTGTTTGTAGACATCTAAAAGCTAAAGTTGTTGTATAAACTTCAACAAATGTGGATCAAACTCGGGACTCCTCAAATTACAAGCATCTTAAACAGATGAGCTTCAGAAATGCTTCGTTCTCCGCATATAATGGACGATTCAACACACTTTTATCCATTCCAGTTCCAGTTCCACTCGCTGGCTTTTTTCAACAAATACAAATAACTCTATTCTCCTTGAGTGTCTGAGGATGAATTAGTGTGATAACTACAATTGCTCACAAGTGCTGCCACTTCACGCTTGTTCTGGTTGAAAATTAATATCCTCCTGTACGTGAAATTCTTATTAATTAACACAGCAGATGACTTAGAGTGATTCAAGGACAATGCAATGCTGGTTTTCAGTTGCAATTCAGTCGCTTCTTTACTCGTTACCAGTGATGGAAGTCTCTGTCGCTGGCACCTTTTCAATCCAGTTGTCATAGTGTCATAGTGGAACTTTACATTTATTTACATTTTGGCTCTCCTTATTTCCAGACTGCACCTCATCAGTAATCAGCTCAAAGAAACGAGATAGTACTTCATGTAGGCTGCCAGTGCAGTGCACTGTGTAGTGTTAGATCCTGCTTTAGGTTCATCTAAACCTCATTTATGTAGGGTACGTCAATGAAGTTAAGAGTTGATCTGTCTTGTCCAAATGTTGTCGTCACAAGAAAAATCAAAACCAACTTGGAGATGTCACGCCATTTATCAAACTTTATTTTTGACTCAAACTGATTATGTGAACACTGTCTAGCAACTTGCTATGGAAGCATCCAGTGGTCTGAAGCTATCTAATCCAGTAATCCACCTCTGATGTCAAACGTATGTAGCTCTGTTATGCTAAAGTCTGACTTGCATCCACCTAGAAATGTACAAAGTCACCATATAAAGCAAATACGTTAAAAATTAGTGGCTGTAATTTAATCATAACATTATAAAATCATTAAATGTGTGTGTTCTGCCTGCAGATGTTGACATTTTGAAAGCTCTTCCCATGTGTGTGACTAGTCGGTTCAAATCTTGGACTCGTGTTATGCAACATGATTTCTCTTCTACGGTTTCTGCACAAACGAATATTACCCAAGATTTATCTTTTTTTCTTTTTCCTTTGCAGAACTATATTACTTTACATTTTCCGAATAATTTACCCTGGTAAGGCCTAGTGTGTGAGACTAAAATGCTTTCTCTATAAAAATGTATTTTAATTTGTCTCATCACATTAATATCTTGTGTTTCTAATAAATCAAAGGTAACATGTGCCAAGAAATTCTCACATATTTTCTTCAGATTTCCATAATCCAAAGGTTTCTTAACAGGAAGTCATCTGTGTAAAACTTTTTTTTTTTTTTTGCTTCGATGCACTGTGAATTTTCTTCCCTTTAACCTGAAAGCCTATATACAGTATATACAGTATATATATATATATATGTATTAGAGGTGTGCCGATCGATCGGTCACCGATCACAATCGGGCCGATTTCCGTGAAAAAGTGCATGATCGGTGATCGACGATCATTGGCTCTGTTGCCGATACCGATCACCTGCATCTCATTTCTCAGCCTGTGCAGCTGGTCTCCTCTTTCCTTCAAAACTATAACGCACTGAGTGACTGGGGAAGTTTGCGTGTTGCGGTGGAAAATAGAAGCAGATCAAAATGCATCAACACAATGAAGCTAATGGACATAAAAACAATGTAGCCATACTTGACTGAGTTTGGCTACATCGAGGCTCACTGCAGTAAAAAGACAAATGGAGGATCAGATAGCAGGTAAAGCAGCACAGCTACAAACACTCACCCTGATTAGCATGATGGTCAGAAAGCTAAACATATAACCTGAAAATTATTTAAGTCTTCGAGCTGCGATGTAAGACGCTGGTTCTGCTCTCGCTGTTGAATCGCTGCTCCGCTACAGGTAGTAATATTTGACAGACGGAGCCGCTTCTGCTCCACCTGGTAGTGACTCTCACACTGAACCTGTTTAAAGCTGCAGCATCTAACTTAAAAAATACATTTTACATACATATTAAAACTTTCTCTGTCCTTACATGAGACAGATAATCTCTGAAAAATTAATCGATCTCCTCCCTATTCTGCATAATTACTCCGCTCAGTCAGAAACAGCCAATCAGAACTAGCAGTAATCAGCTACCCGCCATGCTAACAGGAAGTTTTCATTCAGTAACTCAGGATTGTTTATTGTAATGGATCCTGTTTTTGCCGTTGAATGTTAAGATTTACACTTGAATTTTTTGGCAATGTTGAGAGGTTTTATTTTGACTCTTTGCATTATTTAGCCTCTTCACAACCTTCATATGTTATCAGTCTGTTAAAGATAGTATTATTGATAGCAGTGCAATTTGCACAATGCCTGTTTTGTTTAGTTTTCTTCTTGGAAAAAGTTATTAAAAACAAGTTTTTGTCTAAATTAAGGTGAATTCATGGTTCCTTTTTCCACATAATGTAACGGTAGCGTTTATGATAAAAAATAAATAATAATGATGTGATCGGTATCGGTGATCAGCCCTCAGGGGTGATCGGTATCGGTATCGGCAGAAAAAAACCTGATCGGCACATCCCTAATATATATACATATATATATATATTTCCTTTTTTGGTGGGGTGAGGGGGTTCACACAATTGGTAACAGGAATATACCTTGACATCTTCAACCCCTCTGCAACTTTTTTTAATCAAAGATTTTTTTTTTTAAATTACATATTTGGTAATAATTAAAGATTGTTCTAGGAAAATGTCTGCTTTCCCACAATATCAATACATATGCATACCATTAGTTTCACTTCTGTTAAATGTTCATGTGTGTACCTTTGTGTGTGTTTGAGTGCATAATATAAGGACGAGAGTGTTCAACCCCCAGCGGTCCACTGGGATTTACAAGGTATCATGTTCTGGTTTTGTGATCCGGTGTAAGAAGTGCCTGACCTGCTAAGACAGCTAGAAAAATCAAAGCCAGCTGGGAGATGTCACTCATTGTTTATGAAAATTTATCTCTGAATCAAACTGATTACATGAACGCTATCAAGCAAAGGAACGTTGGTGATGGGAAAGGATTCAGTGGTCTAACAATGTCTGAGATAAATTAGATGAATATACGGGGGAAAATGGAATAGAAACTGTGGGAGAAGGACAAGTTTTGTTCTTTTTCCTCTGTTATTTTAGATCACAGGATTTTTGGCGCATCAGAAATTCAGTGGAATTTGTTGATTTTCCAAATAAGGTTATTACATGAAGCTTCGTGATTTTGTGGGCTGAACATTCTTTGGCAAAGCTTTCTTTTTATACGTGTAAATATTTTAAATCAAATTGCAGTGTTTTTTGTTTCCATGCAGTCATCTCAGGTTTTGACTCTATGCAACTGAAATGAACTTGAAGTAAACAAAATCGAGCCATTATAGGTTGTGGTAGCGGCGTAGCTTCTACCACCGGCTACCGTACACAACTTTAAAAAATATACTACCACTGACCGAAATTAACCAAAGCCCTTGAGACGGACTTTTACATCAATCATCCTTAAATTTAATATTTCCTCTTGTGGCACTAGAAACTTTTGGTGTTGTTTGGTATCCAACAAAATCTAAAGCAGTTGAGGAATAACAGGCCAAATTATCAACAAACCACTGCAGAAAGCTTGTGGAAGGACACCAAAAAAGTGTTTATACAGTTTAAAAGGCAATTCTACAAAGGAAATGTTTGCAAAATCTTTAGTCTGATTTATTGTCAGTGAATGAGGAAAAAAGATTGTTTTTCATAGAGAATATCAGATTAACCTGTATTTAAAAATACTTTCCAGTAAAAAAAGTAAAAAGAAATTCTGATTTGCCTTTATCTCTCCATAGTCGGCCTCATTAGTTCATTAGCTAAAAGGTCAGGGGTTCCTATCAGAGCATTTCCTTCAGGTTTCCTCTTCATCTTGTCCAGACCTGAATGTTATGAGCTCTGTCACATTCACAGACAGCAAAAGTCTGGGACCCTCGTTCCAATCTGCCCATCATCTCTCAAAGGAATTCCACTAATGAGGCTCTATAGAGAACAGATGCACCGAGGGCAGCCTGGGCAAGAACAACCTGCCACAGTCACTTAATGATCACTCACACCAGCACTTATGTCACCAATGGCGTTCTGGACGGATTGCGTGCGTTTGCGAGCGATGATTTCTGTTTTTGTGGATCCTCCGACCGTGTCTGTGACTAATTCTACAGTTCCACTCGTGTGTCAGTTGTTGTTCTCTTTCGTGACTCATTTGATTAGCTTATTTTTCCACCTCTTTTCAGACATCGAACGCATTTTAACTGCCTCGAATAAACCCTTCTCTGCTGCGAAGTCTTTTAAAGGGCGACCCTTAGTTGCAAGTAAATTCATCAACATTTTTGCTCTTATCGGAGAAAAAAAAAAAAGATCCCCTCAGCTCGACGTCTCAAATTTCAGATACGGGTGTCGTCCAGAACTCTCTGCCCACTCTTTGAAAGGGGGCTGACGTGGTTTATTGTTACAGTACGGAAGTATTATCAGATGTGAGGCTTCCAAATGCCAAGAACAATGCCCAGAACATGCCTCTAATCACACATGGCCACTGTTCAGATACACACACATGTGCACTCTGCATGCTCTTGGGAAAACAACCCTCCTTAGGTTTCAGGCCTCGGCTTCAATCACCGCTATAAATGTTAGGACATGTTAGTGTTTGTGCAATTGTCCAGCGTATACGTCAGTGCCCCATGTTGTTTGCATGAAGTGCGGTTAGAAAGGATTAAAGGGCCAGTTCATAAAAACAAGACAAGGCTGCCAAGAGCAAACAAGGAAATAAAAGGAGTGTAGTCTGTGCCAAATACTCTCAAACGGTAAAGAGCTGTTTTTAGAAGTCAAATTCTTGCGGAGTGAACATACCTGAGCTTCGCTTCTTTCACTATCAAGTGGTCTTTACGATAAGCTTTTGTTTTTATGAAGCTTCACAGCAGTTAGTACACATGTGTTGACTTTTTAAAAAAGATTCTGTGGATAAAGGGAGACGTTGGCTCTTTAACTGAAGTGCAAAGCATTTAATCCAGACATTGCTTTGAAAGGCTTTTATCTCTTTCAGCTGGATCTTGCCCTTCTCTCATTTAACTCCTGACTCTAACCTTTTTCCTCTGTCAATTTTTCCCTGATTGACCTTCCTTTTCTCCTTTTTTTTCCTTTTTTCTCCTTGTGTGCAACTTCTACCTTACAAACCCCCCTTTCATGCCTGTCCAGACAAGATACATGTTCCAGGCAATAGTAATGAGCACACATACCAGTTGTTGGTACCTATCAGCTCACACTTACCTCAGTCCTGGATCAGACCACAGATATAACACAAAACAGAAACAACATGCTAACTCCATCCGGATGCCGAATTCTTCTCTTCAGATTCCTTCCTGGCGCAGAATCAGTAAAAGCCCACAATGAGATTCCAGCTGAGAAAATAACGATTTAGAAAATTTAGCTGATAAACACATTCTGAAACAGTGATACTGTTAATTCCATGTTTATCTGTTTTAAAATCAACCTTCTATTTCTATTTTATTTTGCACTCACTTGCCTCTTTATTAGGTACACCTTTTCAGTTGCATGTGAACCAAAGTAGCGAGTTAGCCAATCACATGGTTACAGCTCAATGCATTAAGGCATTTTTTAAAGTTTATGCTGAGCATCAGAACAGATAAAATAGGGGAGTAAATGTGACATGGTTGTTAGACAGACTTGTTTGTTGGGCAGAAGTCGTGTTGCTAACTTTACCTACCTTTCTATTGTGGACCAAAGTGTCTGAAGATTATGTCTGACACCTTTTTTATTCAGAATTCAAAGAGGTGTCAGGAGTGTGTCCAGTCTGGCTTATGAAAAGGCTAGTTGTTACATACACATATATATTTTTTTCTTAATCTTTTCAGAGTATGCGTTATTAATTTAATGACCCAATTTGGAAATTTGTTGCAACTTGTATGAGTGCTTTCTTGGCTATAAAAAAGAGTCCATTTCCACCGTAATTGGCTTGACCAACAAAGTTTGTCTTAATAATCTGTCCCTGTCCAAAAGTGCTTACAAAGAACTGTCTCCATTGTTGCCTAATGCTAACTTGCTCTTCATGTTTGATAGAAAATGACAAGAGGACTATAGAGACTTAGAGTCCAGTAAGAATAAAGTAATATTACAATTAATATTTTCATGTAATCCTTAATAAAGGTGAACAAACAAGACCAGTTCCTCCTAATTAGCTTGCTGTTAAACCCCCCCGGATGTTGCTTCAGGACGATGTCGATGACTGACAGCTTACATGTACACTTTCAAGCCGTCTAGTCAGCACATTGGTTTATTAAGAGTCTGCAAGTGTGTACTGATTCTTAACAGCTCTGTAATCATATTGATTGGCCTCCAGGTCTCAGGACCTTTGATCGATTAAGTCATGAATAAGAAGCATCTCTTTGTAAGAGGTTTTATGGTTCAAACAACTTCTGAATTTTAGCATCTGGAGTTGGCTAGTTGAATAACTATTAACTTTGTGGTAGACTGGTCCGAGGTCTGGAATTGACTGGCTTCAGAAGAATAAGCTCCATACCAAGAAGCTTTGACTTCAGCGTTTTGGTTGGACAATCGAAGACGAGCTGAGAGGAAATGAGGGAATTAGTTTCAGAGGATTGGCTTATCTAAGAAGAAAGTTACACTATCGATTTTGATTAAAGAACCGTGCCTTATGCGAGTGTAAAAATAATTAGGGGCAATTCTTTAGGTCAATGCGGTTTAGATTTTGTTTTCGTTCATGTTAAATATAGTTGTACTGTTTATGATTTTGAAAAAGTTCTTGGAGTATTAATGATTTCCCAAGTCAATATGTGTAGGTAGTTGTAAGACTCTACAGACTGGGTTACTTAATTCTAACGGTCCTGCCTGGTCCATATAGTGTTAACAGATATTATTAACATTTGAATAGACTTACTGTCATCAAATAACTTATTCTACTTCCCAAAAATCTTTAAAGTGCTCCCCTCTCAAATCATGCAAGTGAAAAAGATATCCTTGTCTGCAGGAGAGGCGGGAAAGGAGACGGGGTATTTCTGAATTTGTCAAAGAGTATTAATAGACCGTCTCCTTGGGTTTCCAATCTTCAAAGGTCTGACCTAGACACTTTTGTGTTTTCGTTAGAGAATATTTAGTTTCTGCGAATGTTCCCACCTCTGTGTCCGGTTTCGTGTTTCTGTCCAATATGAAACACACCTTGTGGCTCGACATGAACATTGCGACGCTGCAAATGCAAGGTTACTCTGATTGGAGGCAGATCAAATCTCACCATGTTATAGGTGGCATGCATTACACTCTTGACATATGTTCATTCTACAGAAAGGCAGATTTTTATCAAAGTCCCGCTTTTAATATAGGAAGCTGGAACGCCATCAATGTGCCCTTTGTGTTCTCCCCCACCCATAGAATATCCTATCTGTTTCATAGGAGGTTCACTTCGGATGATTTTGACAATGTGCTGAAGCAACAGATAGGCAAAGTTACAATCTTTTTTGATCGTAACTATAACTGTACAGCCGCTAAATGTTTCCCTTGAAAGAACATATGGAATATAATAATGAAGCGTTATGCGTCTTGCCCCTCAAATCTGCAACCTTTGCAGAGTGTTAGTCCATTTGACTTCAAGTACCAGTAATTGAGCTCGAGTCAAAGTGATAAATGTCTTGAGAAAAACGATGAAACAGCACCTTATGACCTTTGGGATTATTCAAGCCAATCTCTGCTTAACTTTTAAGCAGGACGCAAGTCAAGAGCCACGCATCTTTTGCTTTCACCGTAAACCAGTTGACCTCAGCAGTAATACAGATAACAGCAGGGTAATGCTAGTATTGAGACGGTTTGGGAAGTAGGCATTGAGAGGAGAGTCAGGCGAACAGAAAAGTGCTTGGCTGGAGCATGGGAATCAATGGCTTGGTAGACAGAAGGCCAATGCAATCAGGGAGCCGATTGAGGCAAACTCTAACCCTGCTGAGCCAGCACCAGAGAAGAGGGAGAGAGTCATTTGGAGCTGGGTGCCTTCTACTTGTCCTCTGCTCAGCAAATACTATCCTGCAAGCACAATAAAGCTACAAGCAATATTATAAGCATTACAGTTTGTCCCACAATTAATCTCGGTCAAGCACACGTTCCCTCATGTAGACTTACATTCTTACTCTCAAACCTCTCTGCCTTTCTGTGGTTATTAATAAGAGCCACTGAGACAGAGATGGATGAGATCCATTTTGATTTCAGTGCAGTTTTATTTGTTATGAAAAAAAAAAGGCTGTGGAAGATAACTTGATGTGTGCAAAAAATAAATGGAAAAGAAGAAGGGAAAAAAAACTGCTCGTGAAGGAGAAAAACGCTGCAGTGTTTGCAGGTTGAGGTCACTCGCAACGCTATGCAGAGCAGAAACCTCTGCCCACAATATGTATGTAATGCTGCTTGTTAAAAGCTGTGACATTACTCCTGTGGATTTCCTGGATCACTTAACATCAGCACGTTCATTCCCACCCTCAGTGTGAAAACAGCGTTTCGGCACCGCACGGAAAGTCTGGAAACGGCACCTGACGGAGAGATCCATTTCACATTCAGCCACGAACTGACACTTTGATTTTTTTTTTTTTTTTCATCTGCGTTTTCGTTTTTAAGGGTGGTCCAGTCAGGAGCAGTGAGGTCATTACTTTTATTTGGGCCCAATGAAAGCACCGATTGTGTGGTTATTGTAGACCACAGACAGTGGTAGTTACTGTAAAATCAGCCGAAGCCTAAGCAGGTTCGAGCTCAGAACAAGCAAAATGACTAATTTGCCCCCGCCACATCGTCTAGAATAATACAACACTGTTTTCGTTGTAAGTTGTCTTCTGACTGGCTAAAGTGCTGACATGCTGTTTCTTTGTTCGACCTTTGCTTGGTTCTCTGTCATCTGGCCTCATTGTGCAGACAGCCTCTTGTTTTTTTCCCATTTTTATTTTATGAGCTATATATGTATGTGACCTTAAAATATTTTTTAAAAATTGCGTGCACATGGAGAATATCCGTGTTTTGGGCTAACGCCATTAGCCCGGATAGGAAAAGCCATTGTTGTTTTCACATTTGTTGTGGAAATTTGAATTTATGAGAATAAGTTGTAGGACAGATAACCTATAGAGGCACAAAGAGTTGCACTCTAGATTTAGCCAGCGTGCCGTTTTCTTCAAACATGACACTTTGAATTGGAGAACTCTCACATTACCAGCAGTGAGGACTCATAAAGCAGTTTTATTGCTTTCTCTCATAACAGGATATTGCAAAAACTTTTAAAGTTGGTGGTCATAATTACAGTTTTATTGCCTAAGTGGAAGTGGGATTTCCACAGTTAGACTATTTCCCGTTAGCAATATTTGAAGGTTTTTTTTTACATTAATTCATAAATTATTTCAGCAGGTGGTAATTAATGTGTCACAATACTGAACAGCTACTGAGAAATTGGTGGAAACACAAATAACTTTCCTGTAAATCCTGTGAAAAGTCCCTGAAAACCTCCCATCAGTCAGCACTTCAACTTCAGCTGCCTGAAATTGAAGTTCAAAAGTGTTAAATCTAGAAACTCTTTAAACTAGTGGCCATGAGCAAGACGATAAACTTCAACGACGTTTGAGATGGGCAATGATCAGTACCTTCTTGTTGTAAAAAGGTTGCACAAAACAAATGTTATTGTAATAAATTGTTGGTATCATGGATGCCTTTACTTTCTCTCTTAATAAATTAACAGAGATTGCCTGACTAATTACTCATCTTATATCAGCTTATATTTGATCAAAATAGCTGTGATATTCTTCATTTTAAGCACTAAGCTAAATTTGTGGTTTTTTTATACGTTTAAATCCATCAAAATGAAAATAACAGTAAGCTAATGTCTTACCTATGTCTGACCAATGGGATAGCTCATGAAATCTCAAACCTCAATAAAATCCAATATGTCATACTATACATATTGAATTTTTCATTCACGTTTTCAACTGGTACATTACAGAACTACTTACGTTTATCATGCCATCAGAGTCAAATACTGGCCCACAGCTATTTGTAATTTGTGCAAAACATTTTACTTCTGATTACATTAAAAGGAATGACATGTTTTGAAGGAAGAAAATCAATCATCCCCTCAAAAAGTAAGTTAATGCCATTTAAATTCACATGAAGGACCAGAAAAGGACACTCTACGGTGTTTGGGCTAATCCTCTGATAGGGTTTACTCAAAGTGCTTTACAAGTCCCTGTTATCCTCACAGGTCCTTTTCTAAACTAAACAATTTACAACTGCCAGATGGTGGCCATCCAGGAACCTGTGTCCATCTACTGATAATGACTGATCCAATCAGTCATGTGTCCACATATTTAGCGGCTGTAGCAATTGTCACTTTTTCTTTCTACATAGAACGTATGTAGAAAGCAATTTATGCTTATGTAGAATATATGCTATTATTAGAAAGCAATAACCCGACATATGCTTTCCAGCATGTGCCGGGTTGGTTGGCCAGCTGAGCAATATGAAAGTATGTTTTGCTAACTCTGCTCTGGTCATTCCTCTCCAGGGATTGGAAGTGGAAAGTGAATGCTGCCAGTTCAAACATTGGGCTATGACAACTGCTTTCAGCAGCATCTCATCTCACGAACTTATTAGCGAAGATGCCAGCGCCTAAGTGCAGACAGAGCGGTCAGGCGCACCGGAGTTTAAACACAGGGTGAAGTGTACGACAGTGGGGGAAATATGTGCTTGGAAGCGTAGACAAAAACCTTTGACAAACGCTGCCCGGCTTATCGTGTGTCAGAAACCCCAATTTGACAAGCAAGTAAACACAAAGTCATGGGAAAAACCAAGTAACCTCAAACTGCTCCTGCTTCTTTCATGGGAGATAAGTAGCAACCCAGAACGACACATTCTTCCATTTAGTCAGTTATTCCTCCACACATTTACAAAAGCAGGAGTTTTGGCAGTTTTCTGGCCGAATGGTGTTTATTTAACACAATTGTAAGGATTAAGTACATCAGCCATGACATCTGAAAACTATGTCTATCAATCGCTACAGAATTATAAAAGTTATCTCTAAAAAATATAAAGTTCAACTTCCAAAAGGTTACAATCCCAGATGTTTACTGATTTGGATTTCTGTCAGGTCAAATGTTTAAATTGCAAAAGCAGATGCTCATCTATGGACATTCTACAGAGTTAACAGTTAGGTGTGGAAAAATTACTATCAATATTTATACATATTTTTTACCACAAAGAAAGTGTGGGTGAAATGTGTCCCTCTTGAATACAAAACAGGACGCACAAAAGAAAAAAGAATAGTAAAATGAAAAAGGCTTACATGCTTAAAGGAGTAAAACTTTAAATACTGTTGAGTTTAAGTGCGTTTTTCTCACTGTTGACATACGCTCGTGTTAGGCAGCCAGTAGAAGGTTGAAACTGAGTAAAATAACAGGAGAATAATCTAAAACACAGCTGCAAATCCTTAAAATTGAATGAAAAAGAAAAAAAATACTTGGGTATTGTAGAACTTATAAAATATAGAAAATAATTTACTGCTGCTAAAAGTGGCTTAATTTACCAGAATTTAATTTGTTTTCACTATTAAGAAAAACACAAAATAATCGCATCAAATCCCCTTTAATCCTCCCCAACAAAAACAAACGTAAATGTGCTAGACAGATGGGAAAGAAACACATAGGGGTTTTTATGAGAGCTAATTGAAAATACAGGAAGAATACCAAAGAATGCAACTTAATTCTATTTGTAACAAATTGGACACAATGTAAAACATACACAAAAAAGTGCATGACTTTTCAATACTTTTCTTCTTTCATGTAAAAATTATACATTTAGATTTTTGTTTTTATATATACACAATTTAGGGTGAACTAGTTTGAAACTATTTTGAAAGTATTTTCAGGACAAGTGTCAGTCTTCACTAATACCCCATGCAGAAAAAACATGAAAAAAGGTGCTAAATATCAACAGGAAACGAGAAGCTAGTGCAGCCGACAACACGTTTAGATGTAAAAGAAACAAAATCAATCCCAGAATAGATCCCTGTGGGATGGCACATACACATCAATTAATACTTACACATAGTTGTCATTTGCAAAGATGATTATAAAGCTGTTTATGGGACTTAGGTTTTTTTAAGCTATTGAATCATGGAATATACTTAGGTTTTTTTTTTTTTCATTTTTCATTTTTTCCGACTACATTGACAGTGAAACATTGTTTTTCATATGAATGTACATCATTCAGCAGAAACGGTACCTTTCTCTTGATGCCTACTTAAACACATCGCAAATCAAGGACTAAATGGTGAAAGAAATTTGTGTTTCATTTCCGCTCATGTACCCAATGGCCTTTACTTCTTCAAAAGAAAAAAGGAGAAAAGCGAATCATAAAAGCATTTTTTTTATTTGAGGCATAAAGCTATGAATGAGAACTCTTCTATGAGGTGTAATTGAGATTGATGAAGACATGAATTAAAAAAATATACGTGGTTACCTCACCAAAACAGTTTGCCTCTTAGGGTTGTTAACTAAAATAGCCAGTGGTCATAGGCTAAGGATCAGACAAGTTCCAGTCCTCGTGTATTTCATTGATCATTGATTTTTTTTTTCCAACCAGTAATTCTCATATGAGTTAATGGAACCTGTTGCTGCCAAGGCACAGAAAGAATCCATTGCCCCAATTTAATTGTTTATGACACAATCGAGAAAAAAAAAAAAAAAACGTGCATCCATTAAATGGTGTGACTAGTTTACTTGTTTTAAATTATGTAGACTATCTTGTTTCATAATTCTAATAAAAGTTGTAATAAAAATATGTTGAAGTCGCATGGTTTTAGTTTAGCTTGGTGAGTTTTCCCATCCATCCAATTCAGGTTGATTCAAAGCAACTCCGTGTCACACGATCACAAGTCCGTGATTTGCTGCCTCACTTTCGATCATCTCTTTCGGGCTCTGATTTGTGTGGCTGGTCTTGTTGCTCAGACACCCAGGTGTTTCTCATCAGTTCCATAAGAGGGAGTTTACAACTCATCTAAACCTTCCCATACGTAGAGGTGCCCTTTTCTCTCTGCTCCGGTTTCACCTTTGGCAGTGATGGAACTCAAAAGGAGAACTCTGCTCCTTTGGAGATGATGATGGGGGGGGGGACATAAGAGAAAACCAAGCAAGTTTGATCTATTAGGAGTTGTTGAATTCTGCTGAATATGACATTGCTGGCTTGTCTGTAGTTTCAGCTTGTAAAATGTACCGTATTTTATAGCGTAAAATTATTTTCCTCACAAAGTGAATAATTTTTGATTTTGTATTACAAGAATTTTTTTTCTTTTGGATTACTATTCAATCCCTGGTGTAAATAATGTAAGTTTTAGAAGCACATTTCGATTCAGTTCCAGCTTAATTTTTTTGCAGTATATCTACCAGCTTTACACATCTGAGATTATTATTTTTTCACATTCTCTGCATACATGTCAAAATCATTTAGATTAAGTGGAGAGATTTTGAGTTTGACTGGGTTATTCCAGCATAAAATATCCTTTGATCTAAACCAGAGCTCTTAAAGCCGCAATCCTCAATGGTCAGCCTCTGTTAACTTTTAGATGTATTCCTGATCCAAGACACCTGAATCAATTGGTTAAATTAACTCCTCATCATGCAGTTCAGTCCTACGCAGCACTGCAAATTACCTAATAATTTAATTTGGGTGTGTTAAAGCAGAGAAGCCTCCAAATATTGCAGAACACTGGTGCTTGAAGATTGGACTTTGAGACCCATAATCTAAACCATCAATTTCTAGCTTTACCTGTGTGTTTAAAGTTGCTGTTTTGCTGGAACCAGACTCAAGTCTTTCACAGCCTCCTACAAGATTGCTCTGTATTTCGCTTCAACCGTCTTCCTATCAACTCTGAACAGCTCCACTGCCTCTGCTGTAGACAAGCATCCCTACGCCACTGTGGTGGGCAACGGTAATTCAGTTTTGGTCTCATCTGATTAGAGCCTTCTTTGCTTTAAATGGCTTGTGGCTGACTTTAAATAAGACCTCTTCTGGCTTTCTTCTTGTCCTTCCACAAAGACTAGATTTGTGGAGTGCATGACCATGTAATGAATAAATGAGTAACGGATCATCGCAGCTCCTCCAGAGTAAACCCAGACTGCTTCTCTAATTAACATAATTCCTCCCCAAACTGTCGCTTGAAGTTTACAGTTATGCCATGCGATAAATTTTCAAAGCATTTATTGAAAAGTGCTTTGTGAGATCCTCAAATCTCGGCATCTTGATTTGTAAACTTAACCACACAACTAGAGTTCTGAGGACAGTTACTCAATGCAAATCACACTATGCATTCCACACTTTTCAGATTATTTGTAAAAACAAAAAAACAACAAAAAACTGTTTCTTAAAAAATTCCACAAAAAACATACATTGGTTGGCAAAAGTATGACTACTTCTTTATAAAGTCCTCCTCCCATATGTCACCTTCTTTCTGTCAACAGTTACTTAGTTAAATTATTTGGCCATTTCTTCTTCAATTAAGCTGCCACCAGTAAAACACCAGTAGCTGTTGTCTGAGAGGGCACTCAAACTTTACCGGGGCCACTGTCCAGCAAATCCAGCGAATACAAAGCCGAGTTCAACTCACGCCTCTCTCTTTAACGGCCCTTGGCCCCACTTTAAGGAAAGCAGGCGCGTCCTTTTCATTGGTGCACCTGGAACGATTTTATGTGGCTTGGCAGGAAATTTTCAAGGTGTAGGCAAAACAGACATTTGTGAAGTTGCGATGGAATGAGTTTCTTAGTTTATACAATCCGGAACCATGCCAGAATAAGTTTTTATTACATCCCCAGGAATGGTTTTCTGTTGCTTGGTTGTTAAAGAAGCTATTTAGTTGCTGTGGGAGTTTGTTTATATTTTTTTATGCCGATCTGTTATGGAAAAGGGCTTTATCATGTAGGTCGTTTTGGGGTGAGACTTGGTGCACCTCCTTTATCGCAGTGAATTAAAATCAAATGTCAGACTAGCTAACCTTCATTTAGGTTTTGTTCAATGCATCTATTGTGATTCATGAATAACATCAGATTCAAAGGCATATTCTTAGTCAACAGTCTTACTCATTCCATACTTTCTTTCTCGAATTGTACCAAATATACATTTGAAAAACCTCAAACTCATAAAACTGAAAAAAAAAAAATCACTGACCCAAACTATAGCTTTTTTTTGGTGAAGGCAGACTTGAATCAAAGACTGCCTTTACTCATGCACACACACACACATGCACACACGCATACCCTCAGTCATACATCTGGTTTCAGTTTCAAATGCCTTTCCTTATATAATTTCTCTGTTCATCCTCACTCGCACAATAGTCTATTTATCCCTCCTAAATCTGGCCCTGCTCCACCACAGCCACCAACAGGGCCAACAAGTCGCAACATGTCATCAGTGTAATTAAGTCATTTAACACAGAGAAGTGCACGTGTCATCCATTTGGTTTGGTATTTACAATTTCCTTAAACGAAAGGGGTAAAGTTCTTCAGACGGTCTTTTTCAGAGGCAAAGTAAAAAATAAATAAATAAGTTGTCAGTGGCCGGCACATTTCAGAAAAGGCAATTACCATTGGTCATGCTGGATCCTGTGTCAAGGTGGCCTGCAGTTGATACTTGTACTTCAGGGAGAATGTTGTGACAGTGACTTGGAATCCTCTATAGGCCACAAGCAAGAATGTAAAAGATGAAAGATTCTGTAGAGCCTAATGGAGGCCACGGTCTGCAGTTTAATGCATGGTCATTGATTGTCATTATGCCCTTGAAAAGCCAATAAACTGCCATAGGGCATAGACCGTTTTATGTCATTAGAACTCACCTCACAGCCTTCGTCTAAAGAGCATTAAATTATACACTCCCATTAACAACAATAGCAGGCTGACTGGGAATGAAACTCAACCAAGTCTTATATTTTGCATTTTGAGTTTTTGCAAGACACTCGAATAAATCCTTCAACCATTTTGTTTTCGCAAACCGATAAACTGTTTCCCCGTAACACTTGGGCTTTCCTGTTAATTGTAGGTGCCTGGTTCCGTACACCCAGCACCTGTTTTGAGCTCTCCTTCTCCTTGTGTTTACAGTCCTTGTGACTGGAATTGACAGAGCCTACTTCTGTGCCTGCAGCACAGAGCATTCCAGTACTGTGCAGAGGTGTTGGCTAATTAGTCTGTTGACCTTTGGGGTCAAAGGTTACAAGTGCTGCAAGCCTCAGGGGAAGCCTTGGATATTTAAAAAAAAACGTTTTTGAATGTGGACACCTAAAACAGAGGGATACCCCCAAGGTTTAGTGGACTTTAAGTGCAGTACCTGGGTCATATAATGACAGGTGATGGAGATTGGTATGCAGCTGCTCTGCTTCCTTGACCCCTGATGTATTGCTCCCCTAAAGCTCTCAGTGAGGCAAAGAGCTTGGACTTGACTGTGCAAGAAGAGCAGGCAGTCTTTCAGATATATGACCTAAAAGTCGCTTTGGGCTGAAGGTAGAAATTTCAATTTCATTGGTAACTGGGCAGCAAAAACGATGGATGAATTCACAAAAATTGAGTCACAGGACAAGATATTCATGGTTGAAGTGGACTATAAATTACCAATCAGAATATTATAGTTCATTTGCTTGTCTGGATTTCCTAATGTCAAAAAGGGAACCCAAAGGCTCGTGTTTAAATATTTACAAAATCATAATCTCTTTTTTAAAGACTTTCTGTTCAGTGAATATTTTTAAATTCTGATTTAAACAGCCTAAGCATTTTCAATTTGAATGAGGCAAGATCAAATGTAGTTCAAAGTCTTAAAAAGAAAGTGTGAGTTCATTCTTTATATTAAAGCTGATGGGAAGCTGCAAAGAAGAGGCCACACTTAGTATTATCAGTACCCCACAGTTATTTAGCCACTGTATTTTCAGAGAGCTTACAAATTATAGGTGCTTGCAATTTTTTGTCTTCAAAAGAAAAACTTTAAGTATTTCTACAAGGTGTCAGCAGGGTATTACATTCAAGTAATGTAAATATTTATTGAAAGAGAAGTTGGTGAGCAAACACATTGAGAGTGGTGTGCAATGTTAGCTTTATTTAGATAATTGCATTTTTTTTTTCTTTAATAAGTTTAAGAATTGTTGTGTAGCTAAACCCGATCCTAATTTAAAATCCCAGATGACTGCTACAAAGCAAGAGTTTGCCATACCTAAATGTTTGCGTTGGGCACCACTCCGACGGTGATGAGCTTAGCAGCCATGGCATTATAAAAGTTGACACAGCTTAGGAAACCTTTTAAACAGAGGCACAAAAAGAGAAGGTATATATCTGTTGAACTCGGAGTCAGTGGGTTCACTGAAACACCTCGCACAGCCCACAGCAGAGACGGTGATTGAGTGAGAGAGAAGACGTGTGACAAAAGGAGAACAGGCCTCAGCTCACAGATATGGTAACCCCATTCAAGTCCTGCTCTTTTTTTATTATTGATCTCGGCCTGTATATTTCCCCCCCTCTGTGACAGGTGATACCTGACATCCATGAATCCATAACGACCCCCTCTCTGATCTCCCACTGTATCTTTACCACCCACCCATTTGGAATATGTACTGGAGATTTTTGAGAGAGCATTCTCACTCTCCACTGCCCTGCGGGCTTTTTGACATAGTGCAGATGACTTGTCAGAGAACTGGGAGTCTGTCCTGTTGCATTGCATTGCTTCCTGGAGAGTAACAATATGACTTAAAAAATTTAATTATTCCCCAAATATCAACCTTTGGATCACTTAAGTTGTGAAATCTCGAGAAAGTTGAAGCTCTTTTTCTTTTTTTTTTTTAAAAAAAGGCTGGATTCACTTAAAGCTGGTTTCCCCATAATAAATAAGCCAATCTGATTAAGTACTGTAATTTGTATTTATTTAAGTCATTGTGGCCTGATAGTGATATTTTTTTCTGACATGAAACATTTAGATGTGACACAAATGCAAAAACGGAGGACATATGTGAGGAAAAACCTTTTTCTAGGTGCTGTATGTGAAAACCAGATGTCGCTGAGATTAGATCACATGACATCGCTATCTGGAACCTAAGGCTGCAAGACTACCTCAAGATAGTACCTCATTTCCCATGAGCTAGCCTGAAAGTGATGTTCTTGGTGTGCTTGGAGATTTGTTAAGGGCATATTAAAAAGTTTGGTTTGCCTTTGCACTACCACTGTATATTTTTATAGACTCTTTTTATAGATAGTGTGTCTCTGAAAACCGGAGTGCAGTAATGTTGCTTCTTGTGGTTGCCCAACGTCTAGTATTCAGTTAATAATTTTCTAATTCAGCAGCAAAATGGCAGAAAAGTATTTCAACAATTTAGGTAACTGCTATTTGCAGCACTTAATTTTGCTTAAAAATGTAAGCTATTACATAAAGTTTGAAGATATTTGTTAAGATGAAATTTTTATATTTATGTAAAATCAAGAACTCTCAATTTTTCCCAGAGTAAAAGTTTCATAGCGCTTTAAATGTGTTTTTATGTAGCTAATTGGTGTGAAAGCTTCCATACCATGTTTGTATAGTCCAGCTAATAAGGAGCATATAAATTCTTCCGTCTTGTGTTTTCATAAATAGAATGTGTTTCTTAATCATCACAGTGTTTTAATAAAGAATTTCTTTTCTACTTAGAATTATTCTGTAAATATTTGAGATTCTGAAGTAGACATGGTCAAATACCTTCACTCACTCAAAACAGTGACAGTGCTTATGTCTCTTGGCTGTTACTTTCCTTGACTGTAACAAGATATGGAAGTGTTTCTTTTGCTGCATGGTCTTGTGCCATCCCTAATGACTGTGTGTAAAGCTCCATTGAATTTTCCCTGGAACGAGTATGCTTTGACAATGTGCTCTCCTGGATTGTTTGCAGATCGGTTTTGGGTGTGTGTTGTGGACGACCACGGTCCATATCTTGCTCAGGGATGCAAGGTCATCTGGTGTGGTTGTGGTTTTCGGGTTGGCAGTGGCTGTGTATTCAGTTATTGTTGAATTGGGGGTGAGGTGGTTGTGTTGCCTGGCTTAGTGGCATGGTTCAGTTCGATGGAGATGATGTGTCTGGGGACCTTTACTGAATGGATTATCGCAGATGGGTCACTGATGGAACAGACACAGCATGTCTTTTGTTGTTGGGTGGCGTAAGAGCTGATCTAAGAGGTAGTAGGCAGGTCACTCTGTGCGGTTTAAGCTCCTCCAATCTTTTTGGCTAGGGTTTTTTTTTAGGTGTGGTTGTGTCTGTTTGGCTTTGCAGCGGTTTTGATCTGGCTCAGTTTCTCCTGTAATGGTGGTAGGGCCCTTTCTTCGGCTCGCGTTGGAGAGCAAAATGTGATTGTTACATTTGGTAGACAAATGCAGTTCACCATTTATTTATTTTTGCTTGAAATTAAATGTTATTTTAAGATGTTATATTTTTTTAAATATATGTTTATTTCTTCTATCTTTTCTCATTCTTCTGTGGTTAAAGATGCTATTATTACCTATCCAATTGTTCTAAACCAAGCATGCTCTGTCATGCAATTAATGCAACAAATCCAAATGTGCAACAAGCGCAATGTTTTTTAATCCATCTTAAAAGCAGAAGTGTTGCTCTATGGTCCACAAAGGCAGCAGAGGAGATGGAGACTTTTTTAGTCTCCATCTCCTCGACAAAACCCCTTGTTCTCTCTTCGGGAAGAACGTTTTCCCATTTTGCAGAAATGTACTCAACATGTACTCAAAGAGCAACGTGTGGGTAGAAAGTCAGGAGTTCAGGCCAATAAGATACACTAGATTTAGGAGGTTAGGGGGGGAGATGGCTCTCAACCAAGTTGTTACCTCAAACGAATGAGCTCTGCTGTGCACAGAGGCCCAGCAGTTAGGAAGTTTGGAAAGTGTGAAAGAAAGTTGAAGGTGCTAAGTTGTCAACCAGCCATCAGTCAGCAGGGTGGATGTAATGAGCTCAGTGTGCATGTGTTCGCTATAGGGAGCTCAAGACAAAAGCAGTATTTCTGATGGTGTCCATATTCTTAAAAGTGCTTGCCTTCTGAGTGCGTGACTAGGTGTTTGCGTGTGTGTGTGTGCTCTGTGGGTAATTCGCTTCTTCTTTCCTGTCTCACACTTGAACTCACAGAACTCATTCAGGCAACCTTTTTTTATTGGAAAGAAAGGAAAGGAACTTCCCAAACAGATCCAATTTATCAAGCATGACTGTTTAACTGGATTTTTGTTTCCTCTCTAATATACAGACAGACAGGATCAATGAAGGCTTTAACAAGGTGAGGTTGAGCTACCCCTCCCGCTCCCTTAAAGCGACCCGCTGTATAGCACGTAAATTAAAGAACAGCATTGTTTCTGTAGAGGCAGATGTTTGTTGTGATTGTTTTGAGGTCCTTGAACAGAGGTCATCGGTGTGCTTGAACGCGGCTTTGCAAATCGACTCCAGAGACTGTAAGCATGACTTATTGATTCATATCAGGTCACTGTGTATATAACAGTTCAACACTGATGGATGGGGATCCTTGAATAAATGGTCCTTCTGCCTGATGGATGTTTGGTTTTGGTAACTTGTTACTATTGATATGCAACAGTGGAGGAACTCTCTCCTAAAGCATTTGTTTATATTGATTAGTTGATGCAAATAAGCCCACTGGAAAGGTCAAAGTGGGCCTTTGCTGGGGGATGGGAGGCACTGTAGATGTATCAGTGTGAATGTCAACCAAGGTTAGGATGCAATCATTCAGCAGCACATGTTTGGGGCCAATGAAGTGTGCAGCGCGGTTCTATAGTTTCCATAATGACACTGCATCCATCTTTTTGCAACCGAATATTTAGGTTTCTCCAATAGGAACACAAAAGCCATTTCCGCAGCACAACATATCATTTTTGTACTGTCTAGGAATAAATATGACTTCAGATGTGGGACATGTAGCCATGCCAAGTAAATTTAGGGAGATTGTTTTTTTATGCTATGACAGACGGGCAGGATATTCCAAGTGTCAACCAAAGCGAAGCACTAAAAATCCATTTACAGCTATGTACGTCCCATACTTTATAGAGTGTCAGTTAATCTGTGTGCCTGTATTCACAAAAACACAGGAAAACAACAGCTTGAACTGCAAATGATATAGGCTGTCAAAAAGAAAAAAAAAAGCATATTTGTGAAAACCAGAGAGGGATTTTCCATTAAGTGCTTTCAGAGTGCTGCCTATTCCAATTCTGCAGACAGTATGGATCGTTGGCTGATTCATGATCCTTTGAAGATGAATTGAGCAAGCCCCCTGACACTACCGAGGTACATATATTTTGAAAAATAAGTCATACGTGTAGATCCATTCCAATGTGTTTTGGGGAATTCACCGAAATATGTTTTCATGTTATTTCCTTCAGTGGTTGTTGGTGTGGCTGCTCCACCGGCGAGGGGGAGAATACGGTTTTCCAAAGGGTTTTAGTTCGATTGACGCTGTGAAGTCTGAAAGCAAACTGCACCAGCTAAAAATGTAACAAGTGGTGCACGTTTGCACCGCTTGCAATCAAACGGCATCTAACTGACTATCAGGTGTGAAGACACTTTTACAGTATTTGTCAGTGTTTCTCTTTAGCTGGTTGAGTTTAAGTATAGAGCTGGTCAGGTGTGTGTATATATCTCTTATTTTTTTCTGCTGTGCACTGAAAAACTAACGTGGACAGTTTGTGTTGTCCATTAAGCGAAGAATAAGTGTTTTAACCAATTATTTCCTATCTTGGCTTTAAAATCTCTAGTGTGGTGTAGAGTGTCATTGATTTTCCCAGAGTAATTGCTTCCAGAATAATCTGTGTTCCTAATGTTTTGGTTGATGTGTAGGTTTTGTCTCCACAAAGCTGTTCATCTTATCCAGAGAACCCTCCGGACGATGCTGCTCTCTGAGGTATTGTCATTCGATTCCGGTGATCTCACCTCTTGGGCTGTTATTGTCTGATAACAAATCTTAATACTCCTTCCAATGAATACAGTTCCTGTTTGGACAGCGTGCGCAACACGTCCGGGTGACTGGAATAATATTGTGACAATCTGGTTTTGGTAAAATACCCTAACTGGCCCCACACAGACCACTTGTTTCAGCTTTGCTGCAAATCGCTTTTGCCTTTAACACCCTTGAGTCACGTTTCCAATGTGTAATCATCTAGGCAACCTGAAGTGTGGCATATTTTACGCATGTGGGGTTTTATGGCAAGTTAACCTTTCCACCAGGCTTCGGTCTCCACTTTTGAATGCTCCTTTTATTTTTCAAAATGAAATGGCTTGAAGGTGTCGTGTCACATGCCTCTCTCTCTCGCTCTCATCACACCTGAAGTCACCGTAGAGGCGAGAGTAAGCGAGGGAGGTGGATCAGATATCTTCATGGCTGTCCAACGCTAAATTAAAACGCGGAGCAATTTCCTGAGGCCCAATTAGCAGAAAATTGGTCTTGTCTGTTGCAGCAGCTCCCTTGGGAGGCAGACGAGGTGGTGGGGACCTCAAGAGAGGGAAAGGTCTGTTGCTTTATAGGGAATGAAGTGGGAAATGGAAGACAATAAACAGCACTGACTTAATGGGGAAAGAATGGTGTGGGAATGATGAAAAATGCAGGACTGAATAGATTGGAGAACAAAAGTCAGACACAAGTTTTAGCTTTATTACCAATGAAAAGGTTTATGTGGGATAAAAAACTGTAGTAGGCATTGAAAGCTTGTGCACACTGAGCCTGCTAGATGTTTTCCAGCTTAATTTTAAACACAAAATCCATTAAAACTCGTACCTCATTTTTCTTATTTTGCCTCGTAGCTGCATGCTACTACTGTTTTCATGTAACAGACTGAAATACATATTTTTAGAAATGTCTGACCTTAATATTGACTTCAAAACTGATGACTTGCAAAGCAGCTGTGAAAGCTATGCTAATTCACCGCAAAGCCGCAAGGTACACAAATGTTTTATTCATTTTTTTTATTATTCCAAAGTTTGGGTAAAGTACCTACAACAAATTATTAAAGTAAGAATAAAAAAGTATTTTGTAAAAAAAAGGGTGCTTAAGTACTGAGCAGCTGATAAGAATATCTGATTTGATATCTTAATATGATTTAATCAGAATCAAAATAGAAAGTTATGTACAAGTTCAGGCATTGTAAAGACTAAAATGAAAAGATACAGACACATATATAAGATAATTCCAAAATACCAAATTCAAGAAGAAGCAACAATTCCAATTTTTCCCCCCCAACTTGTATAAAACCAGAACTTACAGCAGATAATATTTGTACACTGCATGTTAGAACAGGGCAGTGTTCTTCATATTTACTGTTTATTGCATCTTTTGCCTCTCCAAATGGCACAATAGGATCAGCAGATAGAAAATAACGGCATCTGTACAAACAAGAAGTTTGTACAGAAAAACACCCACAGAAACACTGTGGGTGTTTTTCTGTGGACATCTAACAGTAAGATTTCAACATGTTGAATATTTTATAAGCATTTGAAGATGTATAATGACAACAGTAAATAACCAACAAATATTGCTTTCCCCATTGTTTTGTTGGTATATTAGTAAAAATACACTACTATATTGCAATAATACTACATTCTGCAGTACTTACAGGTTGATGTATTGTTGAAAAGTACAGATTTTGTATTACTCTGTTTTTGTCATAAGCTGACACTCACCAGGACGCAAATTTAGCTCATCAAAAAGAAAACAAACAGAACAGTCGATTTCAAAATACGAGCCGTTTTTTAACATAAAATCTGAATATTTAAGTTTGCTTGCAGGATTATAATTTCCTGCATGGGTCATTTTGGATTTTCAAATTACAAATGCTGGGCTATTTAGAACATATAAAAGGCCAGATGGGGCTCAGGGCATAAAATGTACATGTCTGTTTTATCATCTGGAAGTAATGTGATGTTGATGACATTAAATTAATACTTTTGAAAGCTATTTGTAGATTTTTACCACATAATTAGATTTAACATCTTTGAGGTGAACTTGATCAGGTCTGCACATATTTAATCTGAAGCAGGGGACCAAATTTTGACAATACATACAGTATTATGTAAACACAGAGGCAGGCTGTAAGACTTAATTTCAAGATGCCAAATGTTCCTAATGTCCTTTTGCTTGCAACAGAAGTTGACTATATTTTCACTTGAGACAGAACAACAGCATTCTCACTGAAGTGTGCTATGTGACTGGAAATCTAATGATGTTTATTGGAGAACTGACAAAAGAGGTACAGTAGTGATAAATATGGGACTTTGGATGAAATCCAGCACCACCCCAAGTCCTGTGCTCTGCACTTGCTCATATTTGTAATCAATTCATGAACGTTTTGCCACCCCGGGCAGGTTTGGCCGTTGATGACAATGATGATGGACTTTGGTGACACGGGACTCGTGTGGAGTAGTAGTCTGTGGAGGGGTCAATGTCAGGGCTGGTTTGGAATCGACCCGTCTCAAATGCCTGTCACTCAGTGGTAATGAAAATTCGATTAGTCGTGATGCACAATCCTGTCTCTATAACAGTGTCCTCCAGCCCGGCTAAAGTCATGGCATGCCTCCGGCCGACTGATGGAGTTATTACTCTTGCCGCGGTAAACGAGTAAATATTTATCTTGGCTTCTCTTTTCACAGTGTGATCCAGTGATGGAAGTCTAAATCATGAATCTTGCTGTCAATTATAGTTCACAAACTAAATACCTTTTTTTGGATTGCTTTCCAGAGAAAACTGCTCTTAGTTTATACTTTTTTGTAATTACCTGCAGTTATAAACAACTCACTTACTAATACTACTGAGTTTAGCTCATGTTGCTTATTTTAGATTACTTGTTTTACCATTTTTGCATTACAAAAATGCTTTTAACATACCTGGCAAATTATTAAAAGTGACATTAATCTCTTAAACATTATTTTCCATTGTGTTGAAACCACAAACTTATATTTTGACATAATGTGACAGACCAACACATAATGTCCTGTGTAAATGTGTCAAAAGAGAAAAAGGACATCAATTTAACTTTTTTTTTCTTCAAATAAACTTCAACCATGTGGCGTGCATTTTTTTATTGGGGTCCTCTGAGACAATGCATCGTGAAACTATATTTTGGTGGAAATACAGCTGCGAGTCTTTTGGAGTTTCCACCAACACTTTCTGTTGGATGGAGGTGCTTAAACTTGTACTTTCAAGTCTTGCCACAGATGCTTGGTTTGATGTAGAATTCAATAGAAATAGTCTTTGTTGTTGCACATTAGGGAATTTCATCCTAGCATTCTAACATGTGCCTTTGTTGGAATGCTAGAATTAGTTTCCGTACTAAAATCAAGTCCCTTTGTCCAGGTCTCAAGTCATCTGCAGCTTCTACCGAGTTTTCTTTCATTATTCTCCTTGAATTTAACTCCATCAACCCTCCCATCAGATTATTTGAAAGCATGATACTACCACTGTGCTATCACCATAATTATTGGTAGAAGCGGTGTGAACTTATTTTTAAGTATTCGGTTAGAGTTTTGATTTGTGGAAAATCTTCTTTCTACTTGTTGTGTTTTACTTGTTGTTGCATTAATTAAAATCCAAGTAAAGTGCATTGAATTTTGTAGTTATAGTGTGATCAGAAATAGATAGTTTTATGAGGCCTGATTACCTTTACAGGGAACTGTCAAAAAACAAAAGAGTAACCGTAAATTATGGCATGTCCCTATTAGTTAGCTACATCTCATCAGTCGAGCCCTGAGGAGAGATTTATGTTCTTCTATAATCAGACTTGTGACGTGTTTTTGTGTCATAAGGAAACGCTGAAAAACTTAGCATCTACATTTGACATTTTTGTGATTTTGGTTCCACCAAAGTTACTGTGTCATGTTGATCAACTATTCTCTGCTTCCTGGTTGTTTATTACTGATAGGTTTCAACTTTGTATCCACTCTCCCATCGAGCTATCTGCCTACCTGCCGGCCTCAATCCATCGGCACCCTGCTCTTTTGTAATTCACCGCAGGAAAGACAAACATGACATGACGACCTCTGGCCATTAGAGACCTTCTGAGTAAAACTCTTTTTTACTTGCGTTCGGGGTCAGAGAATGCCACTGTTTCAGTGACAAACATGTTTTAGTATGTCATTCGAAGAGATAATGGGAGTGCATTGTTGCCAACTTCCATGGCCTCAAACAACCAGAACCTGGCTTCCAAAAGAACAACCCTGTGCTGAAAATCTATCCTTCCATAAACACTTGAGATAAAGGCAGATCTTCTCCTGCACTTGGAGGGTTAATATATAATCACATGCTTAAGAATCTGCTCAAAGAGCTCCAGGAAACAGATTTTTTTAAAAGGCTCTAAATTAAGGCAACAGTTATACTACCCAGACGTATCAGGCCTGATTTTCTGTTGTTTTTTTTTTGTTTTTTTTTTTACCGTTAGTTTGAATCGCTTACTTTCTTACAAGCTAAAGACTGCAATAAAAGCTTTTATTCTCTCTGTGATTGAGGTGAAGCTCTATGCTATAACCTCTCAATACATAGGGAGGTGATTTCATGGCTCCTTCCTTCAGACACGAATCAGACACAGTCCTTTATTATCAAGCTCTGGGTATTAGCCTCCTAGGTAGGGGTTGGAGGTAGAGGATATTAATCCTTAAAGTGTGTGTGCGTGCATGCGTGTGTGTGTGTGTGAGACAGTTAGACACCAAGGCAGAAAGTGTATATGTGGTCTTCAAGAGGTAATACACAGGATGGTAAAGGTGTGGGTGGGGGTCTGTCTGCTCGGCACTGCTCCTGCGGATGATGTATCACGTTGCTGACTGCGTGGCTGCTGCAGTTGCATCAAAGAACAAAGGGATATTTATGTCAAGCTTGACTGATTTATTTTTTATTAATGTCTTACCCACTATCCTTCACATTACCGTCAGCATCCGCAGACCGCTATCCCCCAGCCCCCATTATATTAACTCTAAACAGAGCTGGAGAGAACCACGCTTCTTTACATTTGTCTCTCACCCTTCAACATATCGACAGGCACATTTTTTTTTAATGGAGGGTTCATGGGGGACCCCTTCTTTTTTTCAAACTAAAATGTGCCATGTTTTCTGTCAGAGTAGATGAAGCACACTTTCATTTGCGCTTTCTTCCTCCAAGCTATTTAAAAAGCAGGAAAGGTTAATTACTTTTAAACACCAGTGGTGTTATTTTAGCTGAAACCGAAATTGGATGGTTTGAGATGTATAAAAAAAAAGAGAAAAAACAAGAAGTGTGTGAGATCACAAAATTGTTACTAAATAGTTACTTCTACATTGGAATGTGATGCATTTTAATCCTTTTAGAGGTTTCAAACAAAAAGGCAGCCACTCAAAATGAAAGAAGTCCAAAAACCATTTTCTGTTGAAACCCTTAACTCTCAGCTGTCCTCACCCATGAGTGATGGGTCCATGTGCTGGGGGTCGCTCTAATCCCACTCATGACTCCATTGTGCTCAACGTCGTTGGCCCATAAAGACCACAAGCATCACAGCCGTGGGTTACTGGCTTCTACAGCCTGGGTCAGTGCAGGGCTTATACTAAGGATGTAGGAAGTAGGAAAGAGTTATATCCAAGTGGGATTATGAGCAAAAGGGAAAAGAGAGATTAGTTTAAAGGTAATTATTCTGACAAAGTGGGAAAACCTCAGAAAACTCCCCTCTGCACAATAATTAATACCTAATTTCAGTATTTTAATCCCACCTCCGCATAATTCTTTTTCAGCTGTGCTAATCATGGAGCTCAAATCTTCTGCTGCAGACTTTGGTCAAGTAATTGAACTAATTTTGAGGTTTTTGGAACCAGTGGGTTCCAAAAACCTCAAAATTACATCTGTCAAAGTTTTATTTCGATTGTCACAACCCCCAAGTGTTTTTGATGGTAAATTGTTTGTGTGGCTCTTTTCTTTTTAACGTGATTGCAGGCAGACCCACTTTCACCTTCACCAATAAGCTCTGCTGCCTTTGAGCTGTGGAAATTCACAACATTCAAAAGATTGTGCTGTCTGAGTTGTTGATTCTGCATCTCCTCTTATGAGGAGATGGCCCTCTTGGCTGCTTCTTTGATTAATGTGCCTTTCAGTTTTAATAAGTTTGCCAAACTTGTTTTGTTTTGTTTTGCTAGTGTTTAAAACTCGTTCAAAGCTTGGGATATTTTATAACCCAACCCTGCCTTAAACTTATCCGCAGCTTTGTCCTTAAAGTGTTTGATATGTCCCGTGGGCATCATAAAGCCATTTGTACAATGTGAGCTTTTTAGGTTCTCCAACGGGTCTAGCTGGAATTACTTTGAGGCTGCAGGAAGTAGGAAAGATGCAGATCCAAGAATTGTTATGAGTCAGTAAGAAAGATTGTGGATTTTACAAAAAAAAACGTTTAGGTTGAATGAAAAAATGTTAGCTTTCGTTAAATGTTGACTTCCTCACCTGTTTGGTTTTAATTAGCTGTACCTTCAAGAATTTGTCCATCAAATTTGGCACTACCCATCAAAGTGTCTTAAGCTGTGAGAAGACGTGTTTGACACTTTCAGTTCGCTGTGCTACAGCTCCTTTAAATATAAAAGAGATCATCTATACTGTCAATCTGTGGGCCAGTATCAAAACTACCTCTTCTTTTTAATGTTTTACAGAAGGCTAATTTTCTCTTGTGGAGATCCTCAGGGGTTCATTTTGGGTCCTACCCTATTCATTTTTTTTTTACCATCTTTGGGGAAAATAATCTTCCCTTTTATGACTTCACAGATGAGATCCAGGTCTATCTGCCAGTTAGAGTTGGCGGCAATAATCCTTGGGAAGTGCCATTAAAATGATGAAAGCCATTTTGTCTGGAAAGCCCAAATCACTCAACAGTTTTGGCAATCTTGGTTCTTTGAGTTCATTCAGCTTCTCTGTTTTCAGAAATCTGGGTGTGATTCTTAACGGTTCTTTCAAAGTTGTATAAACGATTTTTAGTCTTAAAGCTTTAAAAAAAATAGAACGTTCTACTTTTTTGAAGTTATTGCCAAGATTAAGCCGTATTGTTCTTTGAAAGCATTTTTGCATTTTTGCAAAAGCTACGGCAACAGTTTAAGATATTGTATAATGTAAAAGAAGTAAGAAAAATAAAATCGGATTTTTAAAAAATTCTTACCATATATAAGTTTTCCCCGTTTTATTGCTTCATTAAGTAGGGAAGTGAAGCATGTCCTTAAGTCAGGAAATGGCTGCAGTGAAATTGCTACTGGCCTCAAATGACACTAAGAGCAATTATATATTTCTTTTTCCAAGTAGCTGGAACTGTGACAAACAAGGGCGGAAACATCACATTTTATTTTCCCACTTAAAGAACGCAGCACAGAAAGAGACGAAAAATTAACCTCATGAAACTTTTCAATGTGGGATCATGCTTCTTCTATGAACGATGGATTCTTTTTCTTAAATGTTATTTTGACACATGTACACTATAGGTTTCAGTATCTGTGGAGGGCGCTGTAAAAACCATGTTTCTACTGTGGTCTTAGGCTGCAGGCGGATTAATCCGTGGACAGCTGGGCGTCCATCTGAGAAGCTGTGAGGTCCAGGAAACTGACTCTGAAAAAAATTGAAATTGTGTTTGAGCTTCACTTACACAAACAGGCTATGTTGCACCTTCCTCCATGTTTGAGCTAAGGTGTGGGTGTTTTTTTTTTTTTTTTTAGCTTTCTGTTTCTGTTGAAGTGATGCCTCAAAGAAGCAAAATGTTACCTTTGTCCTGAGCTGTATTTCTAAATGAAAGGAAAAAATCCATTCAAAAATACTTCATCAATCCTGTCCTTAAAAAGGAACATTTTACACAATTACTATTGTTTATCAATATGGGGGAATGTTGACTTTGCAGAATTATTTAGATCAGCTTCATCAGAGGGTTTCAAGTTGAGCAGCCAATTTAAGGTCGTGCCACCGCATCTCAACTAAATGTCTACATAGATCTGTAATGTTGTCTAAACAGTGACTAACTTCAGTGTCAAAGCCCTTGAGTATCTAGCTGTATCATAGCTAATTTCCATGTCTAAGCTTAACAGTACTGAAATTAGGTGCAAACTTTGAATTCAGAAGCAAACTAGAAAAGGAAATAGCAGAAAATGTTTTTAGTAACCATGCAAAAATACCAATAAACATATAAAAATCTATTTAGTAATCACTAAAATCTTACTATACCAAAAGCACAATATGACCTCTTTAACATCTTTTAAGACAAATGATGTATAAATTATTGCCAGTTTTATTTGGCATAAAACAAATCTATACTTTTATTGCAATAAATCTACTTAAGGAATTATTATAGCGTTTATTAAAAGCCAGCTTAATAAATCTTCAGAGAACCTCATATTGTCTGGCTTCATGAATTAGTTATTGTTTCTCCATTTGGCTTAATCAATTGTGTGCTTAAAGCAAAAAAGAAAATGAATAAATGGCTGCTATGCATGTGTGTGGAAGAAATACCTACATTGAACTTGCACACAATAAGTGCACATTAGATGTAAGTGGCATCAAAAAGGCAAGCATTGTCGAACAAATTAAACCGAAAACGGGGGGGGGGGGGGTTCTCTCAAATGCGTTACAGTCTGGGAGATGGAGTGTGGTGTTCTGTAAAGGCACTGTGTTTAGGCAGAGGTGGTGTATTCAAATGCATTACGGATAAGAGAAATGGGAGGGTTCCTGTAGCTAAATCCATTACAGCAACTGTGAAGTTGACGAGTGCAACATTTCCAAACACATTATGCTGCAACGGCATGCTTAAACAGAGTGTCGATGGAGACTGGAGAGAGAAGAGGTCAGGAAGGTTTTTGTTTTATTTCTGCGAGGTGTGTACACTTTGTATGACAACCGAGTGCTGACTGAGTTTTGACATCGGTTCAGTCTGAGAACACAAACTTCCCATTGATTCATTTCTTCTCCACACACCCTTTGACAGTTTATTGGCATATAAATTGCCACAAAGTGACAAACATGCACATGAAAACCTGCATTAAAGAACATATGGATAAGGACAACTGGTATGCACACATTTGGTTTTCTGGCTTATTTTGAACTTGAAGCGTCCAAAGGAACCCAACTTGTTGGATTACAGTCAGAACTACCCCTATGACCCCACCGATAAAGCCCCGTCATGAAAAATTAAGATCACATCTTGCAAAACACTTGAAGACATTCCCCCGCTTCCAGCCCCCACGCAACATCCCAGCCTCTTCTTGGCACTGTGTCCAGTGCAATTAACCTTACAAGCAGGCTCTTTTCATGTGGCAAATCCAAGGCAGCAGGGGAACCTCATCCTTTTCTGGGTTTTTTTTTTTTTTTTTTTTTGTACTTGGCAACAGAACACCTTTAACGATGTAAGAAAAACACACAAAAATGCCCTCTTCCTCTCCTCTGCTCTTCTGGCAGCTCTCAGGTTCAATCTATTCAATTAGCCAGGTTGACTTTGCATGGGTAATTAAGTCCTCATTCTTGACGAGCCGTCTGACTTCTTCAAGCCTCTTACCGTAGGCTTACAGCCCCTCAGGGGCCACCAGCCAGACGGATTGTTGTCCAGCTGGAATGGGATTAGCAGCGCGCCAGGGGCCCGAGGCCCACAGTCCCTGTGGCTTTGTTTGAATCTGAAGTGTCGACGTGGAAAGGGGTGAAGCAGAGACAGAGGATTGAAGTAATCCCCTCCTCTTCAAGACTGCTTCCCGGAGGAGCAAAGCACTAGTTAGCCACTGAGGACTGCAGACCACCAACCACTACCAGAGCCAATGTTTACCAGTCAGACCTTGGCAGGTAGAAGGTTAAAGAAGAGACTTCTCCACCCATTACAGTAATTAATATATATTCCAAAGGGTAATGCTGCGATGAAAACATGTTTTTCTAGCCAAGCGGAAATCATTAGTGTTGTCTGTAGGATTAAAGGCTTCCTGTGGGGTTGAAGCAGGTTGGAAAACAAATCCCGTACACTGGGGCCTCGTTAATCAATTATAAAAAATGTTGTTTAAAGAATTAAATCATTATGAGGCTATACATCAGACTTTTTGCATGTTTTGGCTCCTTGCAACGGCAAACTTGAATGTACATCTTTAGCATATCTTTGGATTTTCTGCGACATATCAAAGGAAAGCAGTGCGGTATTGTGAAGTGGAAGAACATAATGCACAATTTGCTAAGTGTTAACAAATACAAATCTGAGAAGTGTTGACTTTGCATTCAGCTCTCTTTGCATATTGAAGTCTGTTCAGCTGTGTGTAATTTGATCTCAGGATAAACAGTGTTGTTCTCCGAGGGCCTCGGAGGTTTGCTAAAGACCATTTGTGAAGCGCATATAAAAGTTTGAATCACGTTCCAGGAAAGCACATTTCATTTGATTGAACGTCCCAGTTAAAGCTCAGCAGCGAGAGAAATTGAGTCTGTGAAAAAAACTTTGAAAACACCTTGCTCACAGGTGCTCAGCAGAAATTGTTGTATCCCAAAATACTTATTTAGAGCACCACCTTCAGGTATAATGAACAGTAATGCATGACACATTTCAAGTATAATTTTCCTTCCACTTCACAATCATGGGTTACTTTGTGTTTGCCTGTCATATATAATCCCTTTATAATACATTTACACTGTGGTTGTAGCAAGACCATGTTAACAAGTAGTAAAACTACTATAAATACTTTTGCAAAACACTGCACAAGCAAAAGGATATAAATGGATTTAAGCATGTGTAACCTGCAGGGGTTGGTAGACACGTCCGTACTGTTCCAGCTTTGTGATTGTAGAGTCTAGGTACAGACAGGAATATGATTCAGAGGGAGGGCCTTTTTTCCACAAACATCACTCTTCGTCTTGTGATGCACAATTTTCCTACATAGTTCTCCTGACACGTGTTATTTTAAGGTAATCCCGTTTATAGATCTAAAAGTCACGCTAATCACGAAAAGCTTAGCTGCTGGGGCTAAACTTGTCAAATTCATAAAACCTTGCAACAAAGAACATATTGACAGATATGTAAAAAAAACCAAATTAAAGGATTACGGGGAAGGAAAGATTTGGATTTCATGAGGGCTAGTCACTGCAAAAATTCATTTTGACAAGTTCACACCGGCATGTTGAAGAGTTAAAGTCAATGCAGATCTCTAATAGTCTAATAGTTAGCTAATTTGGACCACTTTGGGAGTTTTAATTTGGCTCTTAGATGAAATATTGCTGAGAATATGAATGCACTGCCGGGGTCAAAGTCCCAGTGGTTGTAAACCGCCCTGCCTCACGCTGCACCTGTGCTCGTGAGTCAGCCTCAGCGCTGGGCCAATACCAACAGGCTGTCTTTCATCACAGTATGACAGAAGCACACGAGATTAGAGCAGAATCCACCAAAAACAATCACACTGAGCTTGGGGATAATCCCGAGCCCAAACATCAGAGGGAAACAGGAGGACACTGCTCCGTGGAGCATTCAACAAGAATCCACCCTGAAGGAAAACAACAGTGCTATGCGCTGCTATTGTGTGACCCTGGCTGGCACTGGAAAAACAGGATGCGATGAGTTTCTGTGCCAATGGTGGCTGGTGAACCACGGCAGCGCCCACCTGGAAACTGGTGATACTCCTGGAAGGGAAACGGTTTTGCTCCAATCGTTCATTTTCACGTCGGCATAAATGTTTTTGTCTGTTGTTCCATTTTGAGACGGACAAGAATGTAAAAATAAAATAAAACAATGGGCAAATGTACAGTTTCAGTCAAAGGTTTTTACGTACCCATCATGGCCATGGATGTCATGTTAACTTAAATTTTAATTCAAACAGTTCGTATTTCGACGAATTTAAAGACCTGGTTACAACCTCATGTCAAATATATGGAAAATCAGTGATATGATTATGACTCATATAGGACGTTGCCATCGGATCACACCTTTTTGTAGCCACTAACAAGATTCTGGCATAATTCTTGCTGGACCCTGAACCACTGCTGGTAGTCTATTTAAATCGAATTAGAGAAAAGTCAAAAATTAATAAAGTGTGTGCCAAATTCTCATTTTTAAGAATTTATTCAAGATGTTTCGTGTGTTAAGTTTTAACACAAGAAAAAGACAACTGTATATAAACGTTTGACTGGAATTGTATCTACTACATGGCAAAAAACACTTTGAAAAGAGCCTTGCTTTAAGGTACGTTTAAAATTTGTAGGTGGGGTAAGACGAAAGCTTTTTTTATCGTTTTCTTAAATTTGAACAGTACCTCTATTCAAAGCTCAGGTGACTGATGTGGTTTATTTTGCTGTCAGTGCTTTACATCTTGTTTTACAGTCATCACAAAGGCTCAAATTCAAAGACGTGACACAATGCCAGAGCATATGCAACACAGCGTTTTGTGAAACGTAATATATCAGTATCATCTTAAACCTTTGTCTTTATTGCAGACATCCACCTGTGTACACGGTTATGAAAGCAACGGCTTGTTATACAGCCTGACCTTATACGACATTAGGCTTTCGCCATTTCTCACCAGCAAGCTCGGGGGCTGTTTTTAAAGCTGTTGTACTTGCGTCTGTACTTTTGAGACCGTAGGAGTGACGGGTCAGAGACTGAAGACTGGAAATGAGACTGATCCCTTGCCAGACAGTCTCGGCTGGGGGCCACCATTCATTTGAGTCTTCAAGAGAGTCTCCACGCCCAGAAACCCTCCACTATCCACCCTCCACTATCCACCCTCCCTGTGTTCACTTCCAGGCATGCAGAGATTGCAGAATTTCCACAGAACTGTCCAAGCAGAGCTGCCTGTGTTGCAATCCATGGCTATTGGTTTCCTTTAGCATTATCGGCCCTTTAACAGGTAACAGACAGGCCGTGACATTAAACATTGAAGCAAAACTACAAGCCAGTGTTTGGCTTCCGATTTGACTTTGCCCTTACCTTCTCTCTCTAACTTGCCAGATGTAAAGCTGTTAAAGCTTAATGCCTGAGCTTGCGGCCCCAGATGGACTCCGTAATGCCAGGCGGATAGAGCACGCAAACGACACGCTGACTTATTTATTTCAGCAAGGCTGATTGTACACATACAAACCACTGACATTTAAATGCCTCTTCACTTCATTCTCTCCTCTTCTGGTCTGGATGGGAAATGTCCTTGTGGTCACTCTCACAGCATTCAAGATGGTAATTTTTTTTCCCCTAAAATGTTCTTTGAAGACATTTATTACAAGACTGTAAAGAGTAATGGGGTGTTCCATTTGCCATAATGAAACCTAACCACCCTGAAGATAGTTCATTGAATCCGTCTGTCCATCTGTTTAACAGTCCGAGTTGAGCCACAGAGCGGAAATCTCAGTGACTTGCCAGAGAGCAGTTCAAAGAAGGTGTTCTTTTACATCTTAAAGGATTAACCAGTTTGCATGATGAGATTAGCGGTAACGTCTTTATTTGTGGGGAAACCTGTTTTTCATAAGTTGATGTGAATCCTTTACAATTTTTATTTTTTTGCACACTAATGGTTATATTGTAAACATGGAGAATTTTGGTATTTGGGATTCGCTTAGCATGGTTCCCTTTCTATTTTAGCTCAAAATGCTAAAAGTATCTGTTGCATATTTTGATTAGTGAGTCAATGAAAATTGTTTTCGGTTATGCTTAAAAAAAACAATTTACTGCATGCTATGTTTCTCCAAGCCCAACTGTAACAGTGAATATAAGTGCCAAACCAGATGAATAATTTTTGATTGCTAATGCGAAGACTGCTTTTTAGACAAAAGTGGAAACAAACTAATATTAGAATACAAACTGGAATAGAATAAATGAAGCACACATACATATTCCCACAAAGTTGCACCAAAACAGTGAGACTAATTCTATTTGTGCTCATACCCTAAAGGAACTTCAAATATTTGCTTTTACCTTCTTTAAGAAAATCTGGATGATTAGTGCTTAGCTTAAATCATCAAGTAATTTTGTCTTCTCTTTTTTGAAGCACATTGAATACAGAAACCAGGTCAAAATTTCACATAATCTGGTTTTTATGCTGTATTTCCACTTTAACATTAATCACAGCTTTACATCTTTTTTAGTTGTGTTTGAGCTGCTTTGTTTTCTGAAATTGCTGCTCAAGAAAATTATTATTATTTTTTTACTGTAGCCAATAGCTGGGTGATTTGTCTGAGAGTCTTGGATCATTAACTTCCCCATAAATGCAAATCTTCCTACAATAAACAACATGCTGCCTTCATTTCAATATCAATGTGCATCAAGGTCTTCATGAAAAAGTTACTTTGCATTACAGTTTGAAACCAAGTTTTTCTTTTCTTTTCATTTGAGGAAGTAAGACTGTGTGATATCCACCAAGCAAGTGTGAAAGATAATTGGTCACTGAGGAGCTACTTTGATGGAGTCGTTTAGCTGCAGCACTTTGCATTTCATCACTTCTTGCTGTCAATTATAGTTGACTTACAAGGGACAGGGAATGTAAAGCATCAATTTGTGTGTGGGGGATTACACTAGGGAGGAGATGGTAGGACATATCATTCATTTAACATGGCTGCTTGTCCTTCAGTTATCCCTTGTTGGAGTGGAGTGAGTCATTTCATTCATTTAGTTCATCTCTCAGGTGCAAAGAGAGTTTGGTAGAAATGCGCACAATGTCATGCAAAAGTGTTCAAACCCAAGAAACTTCACTCATTTTCTAATGCTGCAAACCCTTAAGTTTAAATAAGATGAGCAGTCCCAAGTAATTCATATGTATTGCGTATAACAAAATCAAGACAGTGTTTTTAAGATATCCAAGTGGGTAAATACGTTTTACTGGTACTGTACATTTATTGGAATACATTTGTCTAGGTCAATGTTTCCTTTTTGCTCCAAAGGAAAAAAAACAAAATAGATCCCTAGATGAATTTGGGACAGAAAGGACAATGGCACAGGTGAACTGGTTCTGTCTTTCTTCATCTGTTCCTGGCTCTTGGTTATCCTCATCTACTCCCTCTTATGAGTTTTTTCCCCCTTCTCTCCTGCCTGGCTCACTTGAGTCTCATCTTCTGAAATATCTATGTCTGGATCCCACTCAATTATTCTTTTAAGGATTCTTACTGCCTCTGTCAAAGAGCTGTCCACGAAAAAAATGAAAGACATTGATATGTTGGTTTGCATTTCTTTATCCTTATTTAAACAAGCATAAGACTACATTTTAAACAAAAGAGTAAGCATGACCGACTTTATGAAGGCGGATTCTGTTAGAACCACTTCAGAGAACCTGCACTTTTGTACAGGTGGGACACATCCCTCAACAGACCTGTTGGGAGTCTCTGTTTAAACAGATGGTTTGTATTTACACAAAGCCCTATATAATTGCCACGGAGCTCGCAGAATAGAAGGACTTTTTATGCCTCGTAATAAATGGACAGCATGGGATTGTTTTGTTCTTAAGAGTAGGCTGCGTTAAAAATAAAGAGCTGAGGTGACAGACCTGAACCTCTTCCCCCACACAAAGGTAGCGCGGGTTTTCCCCAAGTTTGCCTTCTGCGGCCTGATAACTTTGAACTGTCAATATTCTGCTAATGGCTTTGGGAGGAGGCAAAGACAATAAATAGTGACGGGTAATTATAGTTGAAAGGGCAAAAACTGGGGGCCATAACTCTATTTTAGGTTCACAGTTTTAATCTCTAAAGAAAACAAAGTTCTAAGTAATGGGAGGTGAAATTTCAAGGTGCTAGAAACTTTAGAAGGACTACCATTTGTTTTGCTCTCTTGATAGAATACTGAAGATGTTTTTATTTTTGGTCTGGGATGTTTTTTCTGCTCATGCAGAAATGAAGCCATCCAAGGGAAATTCAGTCGGCAAAGGATCCTTTTTTTTTGCTAAAAGTAGATTTGTGCGGAGAAATCAAAACCAGACACGTTATAAAGCTTTTACAGGAGTCATATGATAGTGATTAATGTTTTTTCTTTTCAGTAAAACAAAACTCATTCATCTTGGGCTTATTTCTTTCTGGAAACGGGGATTTGTTGTATTTTTTCATGCAACACATTTGTTACCCTTCAAATTAAGAAGTGGAGCATTTCCTACTATTCTGTCGGCGAGAGATATGAATTAAATCGGCTACAATGAGTGGAAACAGCTAATGATTATTTGCTGAATGCGGTGACATTGTTTTGCATAACTCCTGCACAGTGTGCTCGTATTTCTCTAGGACTTAAATTTTACTTAATTAAACTCGGCGAGTGTGATGGTGTTGCAGGAAATTAAATATTCATTTGTTGCACAGTGCTGCACAACACTAAGGAATAATTAAATTATGAGTAATGTGCGTTGGCCAGCCTTTAAAAGATAACGTGATTAATGTAAAATCCGCAGAGACGCGGTTGTTGCATTTTAAATTATAGCTCTGTGTAAAATGAAAGCTGCATTCATTATGGAAGCGGAAACATTGTCGCAGACAAAAAACCCCTTTACTAAACATAATCTGTTGGTTTAATTCATTATGTTTTACGCAGATGCAACTGGTAAAAAAAAAAAAGAAAAGGAAAACCAACTCTCACTGGATTCCCACACATTCACCCTGTGGTATCAGTGTCTGTATCTGTCCATCTGTCCCTCCCCACCTCTCCTTATTTAACACACATTTTCTTGGAAGCGAATGTGAGCCATATTAAATCTGACTCCTTGGCTGCGCAGTAATGCGAGCACCAGCGGTTAGTTTTATATGATTCACAAGCGTGTAAATATTTAATAGAGAAGCGGCATGGAGTGCTGTGTCACTGTTCCTGCGCCGTCAACCCCGCAGATGTAGAGCGAATAAATACGGAGAGGATTTCTCCCCGACAGAGGAAATTCATGGAGCAGCTGAAAAATTCATGTACAGTATGGTGGTTATTTTTCTTCACAGACACCGTCATGCGTAATTATACAAGCTGTTTGTGGCTGCTAGATGTGGAAACTGAATAGGTATGTTTTGACATTTACCCTAAGCTCAGTTGAGCAAGGTAATCCCAAATTTATGTAAACTGACCTTTTATGATAAGTGGCATCAATAAGTATTGCCATCTTGCATCTCACATAAGCCGGTAATACCTACGGACATTTTTAAAATTTATATTATTTACATTTTATATATTTATATAGGAGAAAGATAACCTGAATAAATACAAAAAAAATGATTTCAGTTGATCAGGGGAACTATCCAAACTGACCTAGCCCCATGTGGAAAAGTAATGTCTGCCCTAAAGTGCTACACTTAAAAATAATCACTGAAATCAACGTTTTTAATAACTGGGAAAGAGTATTTGCAGTCAAGACTGAGGAATCTGATCTCTAGAAATCTTTTTAATTCAGCCATGTTTGGGCTTTCTCAAGTATGAATGATGTGTTAAATGTGATACTATTTTAATTACATTTAAGTAATAAGACTATGGCTTGGCCACTCCAACACTCGTTGGTATGTCCTTTTTTTGAGTCTTGCTATTGCGCTTTGGATTATTTTACAAGCAAAATGTGATTGGCCTCAACGTCCCGTTCTCATATCTGCATAGTGTAAATCAGCCTCAGGTCCTTCCACTGCCACCAGCATGTTTGACTGTTTCTATGACGGTAGCATAACGCACATCTTCCAAAAAAATTCAAGCTTTGTCTTGTGGTGGAAAATGTACTTTTAACATTTATCTCTCTAAGTGAACTGTGTGTATCTGCCAGTCCACAAAATATTTTCCCTAAGTTCTTGGAGATCATCTACATGTTTTTGCCACATGTTCAGCAGTGGCTTTGGATACTGACTCGGACTCTCCCATGGAGACCATTTTTCCAAGTTTCGCTCTTATTGTCAAATCTTTAGGACCAACCTTAACAGAGGCCTTTGAGGTCTCCAATGCTTTAGATGTTTCCTGCATTCCTCTGTGATCTCCTGGTTGGATCTCTTACGTGTTTTTGAAGTATTGTGGTTGACTGACCTCTCCTTGAAGAGTTCACCACTGCTGTATGTTTCCTCCAGTTGTGGATTGTGACTCTTGCTTTGATTTTCTGCTGCTAAAAAGTCTTACAAATGGTTTTGTAAGTCGTTCCAGACTGATGGATGCCAATAATCGTTTAGCCATCACGGAGGTTCTATTTAAATTACCTGTGATATGTGAAGGTCGGGTACCAATTATGGCTGGGTTTGGTTTGTAAAATTGAGCAAGGGGTTGCAATTATGTTTTCTCAATGGGCCAGGCCAATTTGGATAGCTTTTTCCCCTTAATGAATGGAATCATCATTGAAATACTGCTTTTTGTATTTACTCTCCTTCTCCAATATTAAATTGGTCTGATAATTTGAAAGCCTCTGTTGCCAATAATAGTTTGCAGCGCATCAAATATTAAATAATGCTTTTTCTCTAATTTATTCTACGAATGAAATGGAACTTCATAAAATAATCAACCAATAAGAATGTTTTTTATTATTATTATTTATTTCACCCTTCTTTTGGGCAAATCATTATATGCCTTAAATATGATGATAAGTTTTGTGAAGAAATGCCAACAGCATGGCTAAATGAACATAGAGACATGAAATAATTTAAAATACTGAGGTTTACCTCACTTATGTATAACTGGGTGGAATATTTTTGTGTGCAACTTTCTAAAGTCTAAAGTTTAAATGACTTACATTAGTAATATTAGCTGTTACAAGCATTAGTAGTGAAAATATTTACCGTAGGGCGGAAAAAAATAAACAAATATATATATATAATACATATATATATATTCCAGAGATTTATACACAGTCCAGTCACATTAATGTGACCACCACGTACTTTCCACTTCAGAGTTAAATAACCAATCACAGAAGGCAGGTGGCAGCACAGTGCAGTTGAGCGTATATAAAGGGTGTGTGTGGGCTTCGGAAAACATTTCAATCGTTGGCGTAATGCAGAAACGAAGCGATTTATCCGACGTCCAAAAGGGCATGATCATTGGCTTTCGGGCCAAGGGTGGAAGCATTTCCGAAACGGCTGAGTTTGTGAACTGTTCGCGTGCCGCCGTGGTAAAAGTGTACCGTGCATGGCAAAATGGGACTGTCCAAAATCAACGACGTGGCAAATGTGGTGCACCACGGGCCATAGATGACAGAGGCGAACGACGGTTGCGGAGATGCGTTCGGGCAGATAGACGGGCTACCGTTGAGCAACTGACCACTAAAATGAACCAAGGGGCTACCACAAGTGTCTCCCAAACCACTATTCAGCGAACATTGCTGCGTCTGGGCCTCCGAAGCAGACGCCTGGTTCGTGCACCTATGCTGACTGGTGTTCATCGACGACGAAGGCTAGAATTTGCACGCCAGTACAGCAGCTGGACGTCCACTGAGTGGCGACAGGTAGCGTTTTCAGATGAATCGCGTTTTATGCTCCATCGGACAGATGGACGTTGGCGTATAAGGCGTGAAACCTCTGAAAGGAACCACCCTGCAACCATTGCAGGAACGGTCCAAGCTGGAGGCGGGAGCATTATGGTCTGGGGAATGTTTTCCTGGCATTCTCTGGGTTCACTGATTATTGTGGAAGGCACGATGGATCAATACAAGTACGCATCTGTCCTTGCGGACCATGTCCACCCCTACATGCGCATTGTTTTTCCTCAGGATGATGGCATCTTCCAGCAGGACAATGCGAGGTGCCATACAGCTGCCAGTGTACGTGCGTGGTTCGAAGAGCACCAGGATGAGTTTACAGTCCTCCCCTGGCCAGCAAACTCACCTGACTTAAACCCAATCGAGCATCTGTGGGACCATCTCGATCGAGTTGTTCGCGCCATGGATCCTCAACCGCGTAATCTAGCGCAGCTGGCCACGGCATTAGAGTCGGCATGGCTCAACATCCCAGAGAAGACCTTCAGGGACCTAAGTGACTCTCTTCCTGCACGTCTCGTAGCAGTTCGCTCTGCGAAAGGTGGTTATTCTGGCTTTCGACAGATGGTCACATTAATGTGACTGGACTGTGTATACAACATGATGACTAAACTAATTAAAAGGTCATGACAATTCATATGAAACTTTTTTTGGGAAAAAAATCCTTTAACCTAATCTCAATAAGCATGGCTCTAATAAAGGTTTAGCTACACCGCCTTTTAGTCTCAGTATTACTGCTGCTCTTCAACAAATCCCTACCTCCTAATTGGGTTGGTTTTTAACTTTAAGCAATCTACCAGAAAAGGTAATACTCTTTGGGAGATCTGTCAGAGGCCACATCCACTTTGACTGTGTATATATCAAAAGAAGGGGTGAGGGAGTGCAGATTTCTAAAACACCTTTAAGCTCCCTGATTTAACAATATAGGAAGAATAATGAGCCTCTCCTGTGTTGTCTCTGCGGAACCGCATACTTAAGTCCTCCCCCAGTAAACCCTCATTCACAAACAGTGTGCTTAACATTTGCATACATATGCAATTTAAAGGGATCCTTTTTGTTTTGGATTAGTCTATTCCCCTCTTGCCTCAAGGGATTCTATTGGTCCTTTCTGCTTCACTGATGCTTCATGATGAGCTTCCTTTTGGCTTAAGCAAGACTGTCATCCCACAGTTGAGAGTTGCTCAGTCACTCTTTTGCAACGCTGTACTTGTATGGTCATGTCGCAGTTTACTTCCGAAGAAGAGATTATTACGCCTCTGCGCTTGGGCTTTAGCAATATGTTGCTCAACAAGTCCTGATGACACACCGATAAGGAAATTACTCTTCTTCCCTCAAATAAACGTCAGAAGATCCCAAGAGAAAACAGACTGTATGCATCACAGCGACATTTGGTTGAAATTTCCTTGTTTCTCTTCATTGCGTTCTGATCAGTTGAGCGGCATCGTCATCAGACGAGTAAGTCGAACGCATCTTGGTGGGCCGAGGCTCCGTGGGTAGCTTATGTCATCAGAAGATGGATGGAACTGCAACAATACTCCCAACAACTTCCTGTCATTCATCCCTCCGTCAGGAAAGCAGATGTTACAACTGAGTAGTGCTTTCATTCCCATGTGGTTCCACTTTTGTTTATTTATGCTCTCATTCACATCCTTCTCTTGAGTGGATGCTGAGACTGGATGTGCACACATCAAGCCAGGACTTTGCCTGTGTAGGTGGATGGCTTTTGCTAAGATTTCCCAAGCTTTGTCATGCACATGACAGGGTTGCTTGACCCTATTGTAAACCTGCAGGCCGACCTGCTGACCTTTTTAGAAATCATGAAATGGGGGGGAGAAAGCGGGGAAGCTTCCCAATTCCTTCTACCAGAGTTTCTGGCTATTCTGGGCTAGAATAAACATTGTTAATGAGCTCCAGAATGGATTTTTAATGACACTATTGCTTTATTTGAATAGTAAGAGTGGACAAAGAGCAAGCAAGTGCAAATGCAGGTGTTTGTGACATGACTGGACAGATGGCAGCATCTTTCAGAAAGGAGGTCAGCATGTCACAAAACTTGGGATTCATTTGCCAGCGTTTGTATATTTCTCTCTCAAAATTATTTCAGTTTCCTAAAATTGTAGGAAAATTAAAAATCTTTGATTGTAATGGAGGCAGACTTTTACCTTCAACTTTAAAATACATGATATAAAATGGGATCCTGTGTGTTTTTTAACTTGTCACAACTAAGTATAAGACATCTCTGATATTCTCAGATCACTCCATTGACAGAAATCAATATTTGCTTTTTTTCCCCCCCAAAGCAGCACATACGCTAACACAACGTCTCAACATTATTTTCCACTTTTTATACAACTACCATGTCTTGATTAAAATTGAAGCGAGTCTTTTGATTTTAAACCATCTGCTGTTTTGACAAAACTTACTGTATAGATAAGCTGTAAGCGTTGGGATTCGGTTTTAAGAACTACATTAACATAGTTTGCTTAAGTTTCGAAAATAAAGAACATGAGTAAAAAAATATTTTACTTGACTTTTTGTAACTACTTAGCAATCTCTTCCTAAATAATGTCATTAACGTGTGAATTCCTAATGAACCCACTCTTATGCTAACATTTTGTCAGCTAAGTTGCACCTACACACATAAGGAAATGTTGCTAAGCCATAACTCCTAGTAAATGCCACTGCGCGTCCTGTGTCCACCTTCTTGTCTCTTCCACTCTAGTTTCCTTTGCTGAGCAAGGGGCTGCTGTGTGCGACCCTAGTTCACATGTGACAGGATGTAATGTTAGGGAACAGGAAGTGAGCAGGAAGAGAAACTCCCTCACCGTCACGGAAATGATGGTTGCCCATACCTTGAACTTCATGTGTCATTTACGAAGGCAGCACTTTACAAATGATGTGTTCGCAGGAATATGAGGTCAGTTAGGAAGTGAGCCGGGTGGTCTGCAGCCAAGTGCTATAAAAGGTCAAAGGCCAATCAGGGTGAAGCGCGGGGTGGAATATTTCCGATGTTCTTCATAAGACGGACATCAGGGGTTGTGTTACCGTAATCGTTTTCCTCAACACGCATAAGGAGAGTATTACCAGCATACAGGATGAAGACACACCATCGTATCAGTAACAGCACATTGACACCGGCCACACACCCAGACCCCTCTGACGCCTGTCCACCATTCGCTTCGTCCCCACAAGCCGAGTGTCTCATGGCCTTCTCTATTTTTACCATCAGGCGCTGAAAGCTTCTGGAAGCTCCTTGTCAATGGGCATCCCATTCCACTGCCAACAGTGTGTCACCATTTATTAAGTCATCATTACTCAAGGCTGCTCCAGCTGCCGAGGTGCCAATGGCTGTCGCAAATAGATCAGCAGCGATAGGCCAGGCTGTTGCTGCGCTCCCCTGAAGGGTGACCCGCTCGGGCGTGCTCCAGCACATCTCTCCGCCAGCGAAGATCGACGCCGGTAGCCAGGCTGGCGTTGGTACGGCTAATGCAGACAAATGGAAGCGGGGTCATGGATCAGGGCAGAGGAGAGAGACGGAGGTCTGCAGCGATGTGCTGAGTGAGAGAGTGCTTTCACGCATCTGTCCGCACCTCTTTTGTTTTGGGTAAACAACGAAAAAGGTTGTTTAGACTAAAAGGGTGATGAAGCACAAGGCTGGGGAGCCTGAGGTTTAGGAAGTGAAGGCACAATGGAAGGCATGGCTGCATGCAAATAACACATGGAAATTCACTTAGACCAGTCTAAATAGAGAAGGGAGCCTCTAAATAAGAAAACATTTGAACATTTAAGCATAACAGTTTATCGGAAATTATCCAAAAATGTATCTGTACCTGTCTTCCTCCTTCTTCTCAAAATAATTGTACTTTTGAATACCTTTGTATTCAAAAGTACAATATTTTTAATAAGTCATTTTTATACTTCTAATTTTGCAATAATACAATAAAAAGATTGTTTTTATTTTAACTTTATGGGGAAAAAAACTTCATACAAAATGTTCCTGTTTTGTCCGCTTAAATGTTTTAGAATATCAGTCACAGTTTAATATTAGTCAGTTTTTCAAATGATGACTTAATTTAAAGGGTAAGAAAAATCTTTTGCAAACTAACATGGCCCTAAATCATGAGTTAATTGTGCTTCACTTTGATTACTTTTTGTTCAATTCTACCGAGTGGATTACTACTAGATCTGTAGAATGGAGAAATTGCTTGAAAAGAACATTACAAGACAGCATCTTGTCACCAACATCTACTAATTGAGAGAGGGTCAAATCACTGTAACAACTATTATCCACAAATGGAGAAAACATGAAACAGATGTGAACCTTCCCAGGACTGGCAGGACTCCCAACATTACTAAAGAGCATATCAACAAATCCTCCGAGTCATAAAACAACATCCAAACACCTGCAGGCCCCAAATGCCTCAGTTAAGATTAGAATTTAATAAGAATAAAGAGTGCAGGTAAAAGTAGCACCCATTGGAGAGCCCTAAGGTGAAAAGCACTGTTGACCAGAAAGAATGCAAAGATCCATCTTACACTTACAGCAGATCATATTAATGGGCCAAGGCTTTTTGAATTTTTCTCTGTGGACTTTCAAGGAGAATCTAAAAGGTTTTAGAAGTTGTATGCCATCATATCTAAAACTAACACAGCCTTTTTACATAAACGTCAAACTTGGTGTAATGGCATAGGGCTCCTTCAGAACAACCTGCTGTAATGTATGTAACCAAAATATTCTACTTTCTGCAAGAAAATATTGAGAGAGGATGTCTGCGAATCAGTGCCATGACTTTAATCTGAAGCATATAAGGGTTTTGCAGCAGGTCTTTGACCCAAAGTACACCAAACAACAAAGTCCATCTCTTAATAGCTAAGAAAAATAAGTTGTTTAAGCGAGGCTGAAATTAAAACTGTTCTGTAAAATTAGCCAAATTTTTTCCACATCAATGTCTAAGCCTGATTGACAGCTATTTCCAACACTCGATGGCAGTTGTTACCTCCAAGGGTGGCATGACCAGATTTAGTGGTCAATTACTTTTTTCACAACAGGAAAGGTTGGTTTTGATGGCTTTTTCCCTTGTAAAAAACAGCTTTTTTATTTGCTGAGGTTACCTTATCTCATTAAAATTTTTGTGGGGCCCAATTTGTGGAGCTTTCACACTGTTGACTGTAAAACAGAGTCCCCCCCCAACCCCCCCGAAATAATCAACAGTTAAGATATACATAACATTTAAACATTTTGAAGACTGTCTACATCATTTGTGCAAATTCTAGCAAGAAAACAAAACTTTTATGTAGAGTGTTATGGTTTTAGGTAGAAATCGCCTTTTGTACAGACAAAATTATCAAAACGGTGATAGATCTTGAAAAAAGAGCCTTATAAAACTAACTAAACAAGGAGTTCTATATAATTGGCAGCCATTTAAAAAGAATCGTATTAAACTTTGCAGAACAGTCTATTTTAAGAAACAAATCAGATTAAAACCCCAAAATCTAAACTGCTTTAAAAGGCTGCACACCAAAACACTCCCGAAAATTTGGATTGAAATGTGATCTATAAACAATCAATGACATACTCAAGAATGTGAAATCAGATACGCTTTATGTTACAGCAGCAATAGTTTCAAAACACGCAACGTGCATGGAAGAGCAGGGATATGCGGGCGCCCTGATGTCACATAGTTGCTTACAATACACCACTAAGCCCAGTTCTCAGGTTGTTTTCCTTTACTATCTTGATGTGTCTGGGTTGACACATCAGCACTCCTGTTTATCAAAGCTTTTATCACCTCACCGCTGCCTAGTCAGCCCTTAGAGGAAGCAGGAGGTGCCCTCACACACACACACACGCACATGCAGTGCAACCTGTAGGGGCTGGCTAAGGTTAAGAGAAGGGGGCTTTGTTGACCTACATCAGTGATTTGAATGACTTTACCAGAGACAGGATCTGTCCCAGACTATGCAGGTGACCCACCAGCATGTTTTCCTCTTAACTGAATGGTTTCATCTGGAAAAGTCAAAAACACGCTTAGACTTCATTCTCTGAATGGAGAATAATGCAACTCTTACACCATGTGTGCTACTCTTCCAGAAGAAGACACGAAACATTTAAGGCTAATTTGAGCCACTTGTTTCTGATATCTTATTCTAATATCTAATGGTTGAAGGCGATTGTTGGGGTGTAAACAAAGTGGAAAATTGGCAGGTTGGCTTTGTGGCTTAGCTCGTTCGAGCAGAGAGACCAGATTAACGGCCTAGTTAAAGTGCACAAGGACCTAATTTGTCCATGTATTTATTTTCCTTAGCACCTTTCTGTCGCTTACAGAAAATACATTTTGTCTGTCATTTACAGACACTTGGTGTATGTCACCACAAAGAGCAAAAGGGAAAACACCCTAGGCGATCAGTACTTCTTTTTAGACACTGTACATTGATAAATAAATGACCAGGTTTAGATTTTAATTCAACTAAACAACTAAACCTGGATAAATAAAGATTATATGAAATCTTCATACCCCCCTCAACTCTGACATTTAATTGCAATTATTTTATAGTATGTCTTATTTTAATTGAGGTTTTACTTCTCATTTTAGCCAGATGACCATGTGAAATATGACAAATTATGAGCCCTACTTAGTAGTAGATTTTGAGTTTTCCTTCCCAAACAAGTTGAGTACAAAATGACGAAGACTCCAAAAAATGTGACTGGCAAATTACAATCGAAAACACATAAAAGAAACCTCCAGAAACTTTGAAAGAATCTAATAAATTTAGATCTAACATACAATTCAGATTTTTTTCCTGATAAGATAAGTGTCTTAAAATGCCGGTCCTTTTAAACCGTCAAAGAACATAGCAACTGTACATGGAAAGTAAACAAAACTGTACAATTGAAAGGAAAATGTCAAAAAATTTTTGAATCAATTTTTCCTGTTATTTTTTTGTGACTCACTCTTTTGAAACCACATATCACATTAAGTGGCCTTCCATCGGCAGGTTTTGGTGGAGTTTCTAGCTCTGAATAATAATAATATTTGAAGTGAATGCTTCAGAATGAGTCAGCCGTCAAGATGGAGCAAAAGGTGTGGTGGTTGCTAACCAGAAACACAACTCGGAAGAAGACAATCCAAAACAAGTCAATGGAAAGACAAAGAACTGGTTTCTAGGATATTTAAAAAAAAAACATTGGTGGTATTTCTCATTTAAGAGGAAGATATTTAATCAGAAATTGAATTTGTTAATGAATTAGCATTTTCTCTCTTTCCCATATGCATTTTGCTTTTAAAAACGGCAAGATCCTCCTACAAATCAAGTAAATGTACTTGACATAATTTTCTAGACAGAAACTGTGGATTATCTACTGAAACCTTTGGTGCAATAGCTGTTTATGATGTGGGCTACATGGCTCTTTGCATGGGGTAGCAACCAAATGACTTGATGTTTCATAGTTGGAAAATTTTGCCAAAATTTAAAACAATGTTTAATTTGAGCAAGCTTCATTTAGTTTTTTATTTACAAACTCCATTGCTAAATATTGTAGGTATGTCTTCACATAAAAAAAATAAGCAAAAACAAACCCTTTCATGAATTTAAAAATTTTCTTTTCATTTAAACTCATGCATGCAAAATCTGAAAGATTCCTTTTAGTCAAGGGTTTCATTAATTTTTTTGACAGCTCCCTCTTCTGGATTTCTTTTTTCCTCCTTCTTTTTTTTTTTTTGCTCAAGTAGATTAACTCTGCTTTTCAAGCACCCCTAATAAACCAGGTAGGGGGAACCCAGTGATTAAACTTTAAATTTCATGGTCAGACAGTTAGTGGCAGAGGAATTAACACAAGGGAAGGCATTTGACTGCTGTGAGGGAGAATAAATTAAGACGAGGGGGGGAAAAAGACGACAGAGCAAAGGAAACGAGTGCGGAAAAGTCAAGACTATAAATCTCAACCATTCTACTTCCTCTCTATGACACTGCCTTCATCACTGCTCTCAAGTAATACCCCACCTACTCTTGCCTCCTGCTCTCCCTCCCTCTCTCTCAGCTGCTCTGCCTCCCCTCCCCTCCCTCACGGTGGATGGTGTAGCTCTCTCGCAGTCTGGTGGAGCTGCACACAAGGATTAGAGGGTTGTTGTGAGTGTCTGCTCAAAGAGTGGGAGCCAGTGGACAAAAACAGATAAAAAAAAATATCTCCAGCAAGAGGATAGCCTTGTTATACCGGATAAATGCTCTGATTTTATGTCTCTCTGCCTCTACTTCTCAGCACAGTCGAACTGAAGGGTCTTCACCTGGGGGAGGACAGATAAGCCAGTCAACTATACAGCTTGGATTTTCAAACGGGGAGCCATGTGAGCTGCACTCCCCTCTGCCGACTTCACGCAACAGAACTGCCCCAACAGTCTGCACTCCCCAGACCCAGGACCGCAACTAGGATTCGCCCACCCCCCTCCACTTCTCTCCCTGGAACCTCTACTTTCAGCGCTTGCACACCTCAGCGGAGGACACCTTTCTTGGGGTCGGGCTCTGAGTGGCCCCCTGGTCTGGAGGCCAGACAGCAGCACTCCAGCACCATGGATTACCTGCTTCGGACTGTAGTGCTGCTGTGCTTCACGTTGCAGCCGGGAAGAGGAGCTGATCCCAAGCACAACGTTCCCAGACTAAAACTGTCATTCAAGGGTAAGCCCATTCCTTGTGTCTTCTGACTCCAGGTTATATGGGGATTGCTTGTGTGTTTTTTGCTTTTAAACCGGACCTGTTTTCCTTGCCCCCTGGGTGCTCTTTAGTGCTGTTCTTTTCATCTATTCTTTGGCATGCTGAGTATCCCTTTTTCTTCCTTTATCAGAGTAAGTCTATTTCTGCTTCTGTGTGCGTCTCTTGGTCAGTGCACAAGACCTACCTCTCCGTATTCCTTCCTCCAATTTCCTTGCTGCTCCCCTCTCACTTACACTGACCGTCTCCAAGAATTTGCGAATCTCCCTACAAATGGGGAGATTGTTTCCATATGCTGTGGAAGCACTCCTGCCTGAAGTTAAATGTATATATTGGCCCTGTGTCATTTCTCCTCTTCTGCTCGTACTGCACAGCCCTGTTAAGTGCAATGAACAGACAGCAGAGCCTCAGTTTTTGTGACTTCTGTCCCAAAATCTCTCCCTCCCCCCCCAAAAAAGGGCTGGTGGGCATCTTGCTGATCCTGACATAGTGTGTCCTCTTTGATGCATCTCCTTACCGTATCTCGAAATCAACAGTTGACGACTTTGAATACAATTACATCCAACTTTTGTCACCTATTTGCACATTTTAGGGAGAGTGAGAATTTACCATGCACGTGGACATTTTCTTCTTTTTTTTGACGTATCTAGCAAACATGTTATTCTCTCTCCTTCTGTGTTATTTTGAGGGGAGACTGCGGAGCGCCGGTTCTTTCTCTCCTTCTCCTCCCTCTTTCTCTTTTCCCCATCTCGTCTCCTCTCTCACACCCTACACTAAATCAGGCTCCATGTAATAGCAGACAACTTGGACAGAAATAACCGGCAACATTTTTGCCATTTTTCGGGGGGGAAATTTTTAGGAAAGTGCACTGCTCCGAGTGTGGTCTTGTGACTCTTCGTTACACCCTCTGAAAATTTACGAACAAGCAGATTTGCAGCCAAAAGCTTGAGTGTGTGGTTGAAAGTCCTCTCATTCACTTGATTGTCACCAAAATCTTTTCTTTTTTTTTTTCGAGAGTTGGGGGGCAATCTTGGTGTTTGTCTTTTCTGAGGAAGAATCAGATGTTGGATTTAAGCATGGTTCGAAAATAATGTCTGTCACCAATTCATCTCTATGTTTAGACAAGACATTTAGTGCAACTTATGTTTAGAGGCCTGCTATATAACATGCTTTTATTCTTTAGATGGAGGGCAAGTTGTAATTTTGAGGGCAGTATAGTTTTCTTTATCATCCTTTCAGTTTCCAAATGGATACTATTCCTCATGCCCTTGGGCTAAAATTAAAAAAAAAATGTCAATGACTTCAGTGTTTGTTCTGTTGAGTTCCTTCACAAGTCGTTATCCGAGGCTTTTAAACTGTGATGACATGGGAAGATCGATTGTTGGACTTACCTGCTTCATGTCAAACATCCCCTGGGCTCTATCACATCACTTCACACGAAGCCAAGCTTTTAGGGATGATGGGAAAATGTCAGCCCTTCTGCATGCAGGCATCTGGTTAAAGAATGTAAATCTAGTCTTTTGTGATCCTGTGTGACGTTCAGTCTGACAAGTGAACATGCTGCCAACAAAAGTGCGAGACAAGAGACGTGTCGCCGAGCATCAAAGTGCTGGATTGACAGACTGTACGGGTGATGCATGTGGATTGTCGAATTGAGAAAGCAGGTCTGCTTCTCATCTTGCTAGATATACAATGCTGTAATGAAAAAAAAATCATGCATTTTGCTATAAAAGTCATGTTTGTGCTAATGTTCTTGTTAGATCTTGGTGTGAGCACTCAACACCCTCTCTTGTGATTTCCTCCCCCTGGACTGAAAGAGGTGTCTCGGCTTGTGTGCAACAAATGTGTCAGGTCTTGCATGCCCTCATATATTCAGACACCTGGCTCTTGTGCGTATGCATGAGCTCACGATTTTGGGATCTTTTATTGGGCTGTCGAATCCTCTGTTGAGCGCGTGATCATAGTCAGCTGTTGGCTCACAAGAGCGCGTCGTGTGCCACTTCCTTCGCGGTGTCCGCTCATCGGCGATTTGTGCTTTTCATCTCTACAGGTGTTTGATGGCTCTCTGGATGTCCATCAGAAAACAATATGCGGAAGAGGACTGAGGATGCAACCACTCATTTTTATTGAAAGACGAGCTGTCAGACGTACAGCGGATGTAGCAAAAGGAAGGGAGACGAGACTGGTTGTTAAGTGAAGTGTCAGTCGTCACCTCTACGCTGCGTGAAGCCAGCCTAGAAATGAAGTCAAATAAACAAAAGGGAGGAATTCTCATGGGAAGGACAGTCAAACAAGGAAACCTCCAGAGCAGGATGAGCACACGCCGACTCCCAGGACGGTCTCATTAGCTATGCAAGTGTATGATTACGGGTACTTGGATATACACAGACCATGTAAGCCGAGTCCCATGAAATCAGCCTCAAATGAGAGCTGATGACAAGCCCCCCGAGGGACTTGATAGTCACACGCCAAGTGAAGAATTCTTATCATCTAGGAAAGGACAGGCAAACGACTGCAGAGTGAGCAGTTTGCGGCGGGGAACGATTGAGAAATGGAGACAGGTAGATAAAATGACCTCTCCCGGGACATTCTGGCAGAGTGAGTGGAGAGTAAATGATTTCCCAGTGGGTCAGTTAGACATTCAACGAAAAGGTTGCCATTTCACTGGGGACACTGCGATGATCACAGCAGTTAAGGATTTTCTCTTCTCCTTGAGACTGCAGCAATGCTTACTTCCTCACCTTGACTAATATAATAAGGAAGGTACGGGGGTGAAAGTAAATGCTAGGAAGACATTTCATTTCGCCACAGACCAACTCGTTTGGATTGCTGATTAAAATGAGGGAAGGAACTGAGAGCGGCTGACTTAAGGTTGCTGTTTTACCATAAGAATTACAGGAGACAGTGGTACGCTTTCGTGAATTAAGCCGTACCCACAGTCGCATGGATCCCTCAATTGCAATCTTGCACACTGTAGGCAGCCATCAGGAGTAACACTGACCCCTAAAGGTCAGCCGAGGCACAGACATGCCAACAGGGGAAGTGGACACCGCATAAACTTTGAAACTTTGGACCTTTTTAGCAATTGAAAAAGAAGGAAAGACTAAAAAAAGAACATGTTTGGATGTTAGGGTTAGGCGACCCTGCCACACAACCTCTTCATACCATTCTCCTCATCAATCAAAGCAAGAATAAGACAGAGAACAAAACTGTGAAAGGGCTTAGACATCTGCAGTTGGCTTTTAAATACACTTGGTGTGGAGCTGCTCTCAGAGGTGTCTGCTCTAAGCCCCATAATAAGCCTGTATATGTCTAGGAGTGACTGAATTCCAGTAGGATAAGTTGCAGTTTGTATGTTTGCGTGTGTGTTGGTTTATCTGTTCTAATTTCTCCCCCCTCCGCCACCCCTGTATTTTTTCTTTGATGTGTGAATTACCATGCGAGTATCACATTTGGAGAGCCTCCCGTCTGTATCTGTCCGTTCTACTGGCTGCGGCTGACAGAGCGGATGTAGATAATTACAAGGTGTACTCCCAACGCGCCAACCTTGGAGATGCCTGCCTGCTTCCATCTCCCTCCTTTTCCTCTCGTTCTCATAGTTCTTTCCTTCCGTCTCCTGTGGCCGAGTCGTCTCTGAAGGAACCACAACACCACAAACCCTAAGTGCAATCTTTAAGAAGTCTGTGTGTGGGGGCATTTTTTTTTTTTAACTCGTCTCCTTTTTCTGTCTCTTTGATTGCAGGTCAGTTAATACTTATCTTTTTCTTGGTTGTTGGTCGTTGCAACTGTATTTTGACAGACGCCCACACACACTCACACACTTACTAAACCTTCATCTTTGCTCCCACGCAGCCACATTTCAATGGCACAACCAATGTTTTCCAGTAGCCTCCATTTCAATATGCCCCCACGTTAAACTTGAATGTAATTCATTTCCATGCACTCACTCACAAACCTGACCGCAGAGTTTGCTAAGCTCCCACCACTCTGGTCCACAAGTTGAAAGACAGGATGATGAATCTGTAAGCACATGCGTTTGTGCTGACTCTCGTCGCCGCACAGATAATTGTGCAATGACACAGCTCAACTTGCAAAGACAAAAGCCCTTTATCCAGTCATAAAAAATAAGTCACTAGTTTGTGTTTGTCTCTTTTTTGTTGTTGTTTTTTCAGAACAGAATATTAAGCAAATTGCCACTACTTTAATTTGTGGAAATGTCTTTTTTATGTCTCTGTGGTAGGCATGGTTACTAGGGATATAAAAGGTGTGGCTTAAAAACTGCCTAAATGTCACGCTTTGCTGTTTTGCCGGATTGCACGTCTTTTCGTGAATCAAAGAGCTGAAATGACCAAACTATTCTCTGTCTGCACGGAGCATTACAGCAATGGCCCTGTGCACCACCAGTCAGCTGGCAGAAAGAAAGCTAATGCTAATATGCTTTTCCAGTGCTTACAAGAAAGCCAAAACCAGCTGTTTGGAAATATTTCCTGTCATAAAATGTATATATATAGCTATATAAAATCTTGAACTGGAAAATGAAGCTTAAACGATTATCTTAAGTGATAATGATGACACAAACAGCAGCTCTGTAGTATAGCTGTCGCAGGAAGATGGCAACTGAAGAAGCTAATACCAGCTTGTTCTATTAAGAGCAGAACAGCAAAGAGGTGCATTATTTTGTGCAATAAAGCCCAAGAGAATACTCCTCCGTTATACGTTTCACATCGACATCAACTTCAATTAAACTGAAAGGTATTCTAAGCATTAGTTCAGTGCTTGAGTAAAGAAATGAGCTGTAGCTCCTGTTGTCTCTGACACATTTCATTCGTTCCACGCTGTCGTTCTCTTCTATCTTATTTGAAGGTTGATGGAAATGGATAAGTAGAAACAGCTGTGGGAAGAAGACATTAAAAGAACCTCATTATTAAAGAAAAAAAAGCAAGAGTGAGGATGTGTAAAAATTGACCTTGTTTTTAAATTCCAGAAATGCAGTCTACACAGATAGACCAGAGTATTTGAAGTATTTAAAACAATCCACTAACTTTGATGGGAAGAGTGTTTGCAAGTAAGGCAAAAATGTTTTGGAAAGCATATAGATAGATGGGGATAAAAACTATGCTTAAGAAAAAACTACTGCTAAATTTAACTGATTGTTATGCTGTGACTCTCAAAATGAAAAAAAAAGTAACGGTAAACAAATGTTTAGAAGTGTAAAAAAAAATCATAACTTGGGAATAAACTTAGCTTGTATAACTTATGTTTTAAATAAAGCTTTAAGACATAGTGCTGTCCATTTTGGTTGTAAAAGTTTGTCTAAAACCTGTGAAGCTGTAGAATCTCTACTCAAACTTACCACATCTTGAAAATCTCATGCTGCCTCGTTCCTCATCCTTGGGTTTCTCCCAAGATTGTCCGTTGGAATGTGGCATTATCTCCCGTAAAGAAAATGCATTTGTATCAAAAAGTACAATCAGAGCTCAAAAAGCCACAACAGGAGATAGCGCCAGCACCGTTTGTGTTTATTTACCAATTGGTTTTCGTAAAGACTTTTTGGTCTATGTGTACTTAAGAAATGCACAGGCATGCACGCCAGAAAAAAAAAAAATCCTGTGTCTTTGCATCTGTGTTTGGGACGCAGGCTTGAGTTACAGCCTTGTGCAGATTGCAGTAATGTGGATATGAATGGGTCCCACCACCTGCTAAGTCTTGTCAGTCAGATGGAGAAAGGGTGCACCGTTCAATCTGAGCAGAGTCCTGTTACGAAAAGGAGGGACATCTTTACAGAAAGACGCACAGAATGAGTGACAAAGGGAAATGATTAGCAGGCAAACAAATACCGTAAACAAGTCAAAGGAAAATGTAAGGATTTGTTGTTTGGAATAGGTGATGTTACTGCATTGTGCTTTATAGTTAAAGCCGAAAACAAAGTATAAGTTCTCTTCTTTTATTTACAGTTTGCTGTGTATTGGTTTTCTTTCCCTCAACGATCCCTCCACCCCCAAAAAGAAACCTCAAAAATGAACAAATTACAGATTACAGTTTAGATGTAGTAATTCTTCCAGTGCAACACGTAAAATTCATTTAATACTAACGCAAAAAAGCGTAACACGTTATCCTCGGATACTGTAGCGAGCTGGGATCTTTGGTTTTGTCCTCAGATTTATTACCGAGTCCGTCTTTCGCTTCAGCGTGTTCGATGTCACACTTTGCCGGGGTTACATTCAGATCTCTAGCCTCGCCTCATTAATTTGTAATAAAATGGCAGAGCTGACATTCAGCTACACCGTGCGGCTGACAGGCTGCACTAACAGGCTCGGGCTCCAGACACGGCCATGATAACCACAGCCTGGTTCCTCTCAAAGTCCATCCATCAAGCTGCACGGTTGACGCCGCTATCTTCCCTTTTTCTGCAGGAGTGATATTGTGATAGACGCAACCCATTTTTAACAGCTTATTCTGTTCCGTCAGGCTCACATTGGTTGGCTTTATTTACATACCAAAGAGAAATGTGCTTGTGTGTGTTTTCCCAGACAGCCTGGTTATCCTGTGAGCATTTCAGCGGTGTGTGTGTGTGTGTGTGTGTGTGCGTGTTAGTGGGATCCCTATAGCTGGCAACTAGGCCCCAAGCAGTCTGTGGTCAAAGCGCTGGTCTCTGCGGTCCAGCCGTCCAATGACTACAGGAGATACACGCTAATGAAATGGTTCCACATTTTACTGCTTTTGTTGTGTGAGTGTTTTTCATGTGAGCTCATGTTTCTGGCTTAGCCTGCTGTCATTATCCCTGATTTTAGGTTTCTGCTGCCTTTATCTCTCACTCTGCTACACTTTTACTGCTTTGTTTATCCCGTCAAATCCTCCAGTGAAATATGTTTTTCCTATCCTGTCTTCCCTCCTCTCGGTCTCTCTCCCTCTCTCTCGTTTTCTGAAGGGGACACAGGAATTTCTTGCGATCACAAAAATACATCCAGAGTTGAGGACAAGGAAATATTGAGAGTAAAATTCAATATATTTTTAGGCTATTCAAATGGATGTAAAAACAGGAAGTATTTGGATAATAATTGTTGTGTGCATTTTTTTTTCATGAATTTTTAAAATGCAAGTTGGATTATACTAGCAGGGATCATTCCAATTTTCTGCAGCATAAATGTTACCTATTATTAGGATATCCAGTAATATATATACTGTCATTAACATCAGATACATATTAAGTGACTTATTAGGATTGTCTGTAAAAAAAAAATACGGCTGAAATGAAGCTAAAAACTAAATATATCAAATTTGCGTCAACATTTTATTAGGAAGAAATGGTCATTCCAGTAACATATACGCTGGACCTTCTTAGGATATCTGCGGAGTCGATGAAACTTATACTGCTGGAAAATAAAAAGAAGTCCAACAGCTGTCGAATATTTAATGGACAAATATGTAGCCTTTTAAATCCTGTCTGCCAGTCATAAATCACAGAGCACCAAGCGTTTTCTGATTGTTATGTGTTTGCACAAACGATGAATATTAAAGATAATAAATTCAAGCATGCTAGCATGTTATTAAATTAATGACACAAACAAATTACAATCTTCAGTAGTGATGTAATAATGCAAATATTTGTATCATACGTGTTGTGTCGTTATATGGCTGTTAGTACTACTACGTATTATATATATTGATCTTATTATTATTTCATAACTGTCTCTTTGTTAAAAGACTAATTGCATTCTGCAGACCGTAGAGCCCCCAGCAATGAGACAGCTGTGTTTTGACAAGCCAAGGTGAGACTAGTCAATCGTCTTTCTTTTTTTTAAAACTGTCTTTAAAGTACGTTTTTCGAAATTCACATCAAAGCATTTGCACCTTAAACTCTTATTGTGAAGGTCAGCGAGAATTTCTCTGTCTAAATTTGCTGCATTTACGCTTTGAACAATGATTCAACTTTGCAGAAAAGTGCGCAGCAGTTGCAAAGTTACTGGAGGCAGAGGACTACTGATGTCGCTTCCTTCACTGCGCAGTTATAAAGTCAAGAATACGGCTACTTTGAACACTTGGTGCCCTTTTGGTGGTTGAAAGACTCCTGCTTTACTTTTACAGCCTTCTGGTGAAGTCATCGTTGCTGCATTTCACAGACAATCAAAAAGTGATATGTGTGTGTGTGTGTGTGTGCGCTGGCCAAATATGCTTTTAGTGTTTAAAAAAAAAACAATAATAAAATCTAAATACGTCAATATTTTTTTTATATTGTAATCATTAAAATTAGTAGCGACTTTATCCCCTCCACATAAAACCCAGGCGAGAGCTCCTAGATTTCACACGAGGGAAATCGGAGAGGAAAAATAAGACTGAAGCCTCTGCAACGGCATAGAAAAACAATCCCTAGAATGTGCATTACAAATGTCATCAATAAACTCTAGTCACAGTTGGTTTATAATTGGCGGTGTATTTGGTTACGGATCTGTTTGCTCGTGAAAAATAGAGTGCAGACCGGTTTTGAATGCCAAAATTGTAGCGAAAATGAAGTCGACACTGAATTAATTCATGCCAATCTGAAAATTTGCACTAGAGCTGCTCTTTGCCTCCGAGTTCATGGTAAACATGCATGCTGAAAGAGAACCTGTTCCCTGTCACAGTCTGTCACTCAAAATACACCTGAATGAGGTCTCTCGTAGGTCGGGTTGTGTTATTATACAGATGGTCGCCAGGGAAACCACCCCACACCTGCTACTGTGTTTCAAAAAGACAAAAGCAAAGTGGTGAACTTTTTCTGGCATGTGTGGGTATCCTTGAGCTTAAGATAATATTTTAACACTTTCTTTAGCAAAGCTTAAAGCAAATTTCCATCAGGCGGCTTTCTGTTTTTGTTTTTTTTTTGTTTTTTTGTGTGTGTGTGTTTTGTTCTCATTTTCCAACACCTGTGTTTTGTGGCTGCCATGGGAGCAGCAAATTGTCCTCCTTATTGCATGCTAAAAAAGAAAAAAAAGTTAAACATGTGGCTTCACGACACTTCTGGGGTTCTAAATTTTATCTGCATTTAATCATCACTTTGCAGTTGTAGGTTTTTGCAAAGGAATAATTTCTTGAATATGCCTCTCCTCTCTTTTTGAGCATTTGCTGCACAATTGATGGGTGAAACGGCTCTCGAAAAGAGCTGCAATGTTCTAATGGAACGCCATCTATTTGCTGGATCTCAGTCAAGTGTTTTCTGCTGTGGGGCTTTTGTGCTCCCCGTCACTCAAATGCACATTTGCGCAACCACGTGAGCCGGCATTCAGATAAACATAATTTAATGCCCCGTCTCCTTTCTTTCATGGAGTTTCATTATTCCGCCGTTGCGTGGCATGTGGGCGTCTAAAAATGCCTGCCTGCTTGCTGAATGGGGGAGTGAAGGGCACTCCATAGACAACTGCACTTGAATTTTGAATGTATCTTTTTTTATTATTTCATTTCCAAAGCTTTGTGATGCATGATGCACATTATTTTCTGTACTGAAAATATGATAGAGACACAAATGCTAATTTATGTCGATGACTTGTTTGTACTTGCCAGTTTCAAGCTGTGCTTCTCTATATGTGTGTTTTTTCTTTGTGCATGAATTAAGTAAGAACTTAGTGCTTTGGGTGCTTCTAGTGAAAACCCCTTACATTGACAAAATGCTCCTTTAGTATTTTGAGACAAGATCAAGATATTTTTTTGTTTTGCAGAAAAAGAAAAAAGTAGAACTTAATCTAAAGCCACAGTAGTTTTTTTTTTTGTTTGTTTTTTTGCCAAATTGAAAAAATGTTCAACTTCAACTGATCATTTTCAAACTACGCCAAGAGATTGAATTGTGTTTTCACAGTTGTGGCTACTTGACTCCTATACAGCTGCCCAGTACTGTGACAATTGAAATACTCTTTCCTCGTATCAGAAGACTTCTTTAAAAACAGTCTTCTGTTATGTATGTCATAATATTGACATTAATGTAAAATGCTGATGGAATGTTCTAATGTGTAGCCACATCTGCATGGTAATATTATCTCTGTCTTTCTGATTTTCTTAATTTCCATGTTTGAATATTTCTTGCTTGGTTAATGAAAATCTTGCCTGCATTTGGTATTTTGGGTATAATATTTTTTATTACTTTTTTTGTTCCATTTTTTTTTTCTATTTAGTAGAGAAATTTGTATCCATTCAGCATTTTTGGACCATTGATTGAATTTAAAATGCATTTTTTAATACACTAAAATATCAGATAGATTTTGTTGTTGTTTTTTGTATTTTTGGGTGTTGATGATTTAATTTAAAAAGAAGAAAAAAAATGCAGTTATTTGTGAAAATTTCTCGCAGTGTCCACACATACATTCTCCAGGACAAGGACAGCACAAATATTTTTTCCTCTTCTGTTCTTTTTAAAACAGTTGACAAACCAATGCATTATCATAATGATTGCTTTTTAGAGTAGAAATTAAACTTCTGAGTAAAAATATTGTGGTCCAATACTGGTATAAACAATTTGTAGCAGAAGTGATCTGTTTTGAAGGAGTTTCTTATTATTTCTGCTGGTCTGGTGTAACGTTCACTGATGTATAAAAGGCTGAGTTCCTGCAGTACGTTAATTTTGTTGAGACGGTTTTACTGTTCGCTCAAGATGGACTCCAGATTTATTCACAATTGCATAACGACTTGACAGCTGCGTGTCTGTCGGGAGGTCCAAATGGATTTAGCATTTCTGGACACAGGGAATTCACCTAATCTGTGTGTGGAATCCACCTGTGCGTAATTTGAACTGAGTTGAGATGAAACGGATTCACAACGACCTCGGAGGATTGTTGGAGAGCATTGAGCTCTTTTCCAACAGAGACAGTGGAAGTGTTGATTCAGGCGATCCTGAAAGAAAATCTGCATGTCAGCGTTGAGAAGTAAGCCAAGTGAAGAAGCTGTAGGAAGACTTCAGCTGCTGTTTCAAAGAATATTTTCAAGACTTTTTCTCAAGACGTCAACAGTACCTGAGCACAAATGCACTCCAGTCTTTAGATTATTTACTCTAGATTTTCTAAATGATGTGTTCTTTGTAAACTTCACACAATGAAATACTTTGTATTGGTTTGTCACCTAAAACCTTATCAAAAAACATGGAATATTGTGTTTGTAGCAAGATACAGTAGGAAGGTTGAAGGTATGAATAGGTTTCCAGGTAGTAAACATGAGCTTTGTAGAATTTATGTCCAAGTTTCCATTATTTCTTTAAATAAAGTTAATTTACAAGCTCAATTAAATCACATGTTTTCGGGGATTTCCTATGAACGCAGGTGTGGCATCTTTTTGCGTATGTTTGAGTGAATGCGAAAAGCATGTCGGCGCGTCTGTGTGGCAGCGTTCACCTTGACGAGCTTCAGGCTCCACGTGTAAACGGCCTAATTTGTTATTGAACATGAGCAGATGACGCATTTGTGAAAAGGAAAAGAGCGCAAAAATGGACACTAAATGGAGAAAGATTGCATGTGTCCGGCTGAATTGTGTGCTGAGAAGTTTTTGTGTCAGTATCTGTGTGCACTAAATGGGTTGTGTGAGCCTGCTGTGTGTGGCAAGGGGGCCACATTCATCACGTGTGTGTGTGTGGTTGTGTGTGTGTGTGTGTGTGTGTGTGTGTGTGGGGGGTGTTTGGGGTGTTGTTGTGGGATCCCAGGTTAGGGACTGTGTTCCACATGCTGCTGTTAAACTAGTTTGTGCTGCGTAAGCAAAAAAAAAAAAATTCAGAGTAGATTAGAATTGACTGGACATATCTGCTTTCAAGCAGAACCTGTGTGAGATATGCATTCAAGTCACGGTGTAGGTCTAAGAGTGGGGCTTGCATTTTTAAAAATAACATGGTGCATTTATGATAAATCTCCTTTTCCCTCTGTGTGCCAGAGTTTATGTTCTCTGTGAATATGCATGTTCTCCGCTCAGTTGCTATATTTTGTATGAGCTCTGCTGTTCCCCGTCTCCTGTGCTCCCATTTCCAAACGAGCGTGTCTGTGTTTAGGTTGGAGGTCCTTAGGTGCTTACGCCCCAGTTCTCTCAGAATTCCCCCCCCGCCCCCCTCCCCAAACCGCAGTAGATCTCAGCCCAGATAAAGCCCTTTCTGTATTTCTGTGCGCACAGGCCACCTTGTCTTTGTCAAAGATCGCCACATGTCGAGAGATGTATGTCTGTCTCTTTTTTTTTCTTTCTTTTTCTACCTCGGCTCATTTGCAGGAAACCTTTCGTGACAGAGTTCATGTTGGATTAACTCCTGGATTCAGCTTGTTTTCACATCACACGGGTCGTCACATACGGACTTTGCATGACGACTTCTTTTTTTTCTTTTCCCATCGATTTGCTTCAACTCTCAGCTGCGTATTCAAGCTTATCCTGTTTCTCCTTTGCCATCCCAAAATCTTCTAGATGTAATTCATTGTTCTTTGTCGAGTTTTCCTTTTGCCATGTCCGCTCCACTTTTTCATTGCTGAAACATAAGACGACTTCTTGCTACTCTGACTGAAAATCATATTTCCATATTTCCCACTTGATGGAAGTTGATTTCTCAAAGTCAGAATGTAAAGTGAATTTTCAGTACTGCATCCTGCTTCCCTATTGTCTGATTTAATTCTCTCTCCAAGTCTGAATGAACCCAAAGACTTGTCTCGATATGACACAGAAATAGGCTTCTTGTGTCCTTATGCTTCTTTTTGACTTCCTATCTAAACACATCATCAGTCTCCTTACATTTCTTTAGATTTTTGTTGCTTGCTTAAAAGCAGCTTTGAATCAAAGTTCTTAAATCTATGCATTTTCTAAATAATCCCAATCTGGTAGAATTGAAGTGGTGACAGTTATGGTAGCCACGTGTTTGCAAATGGCAGGATATTGGAGTATAGTAATGATCTCTCCACCCTGAAGCCGACACGCATTTCCTTCTCCAGGCACTCTACGAATGTTCACGCAAACTCTTGACCACAGACCACCACTCGTACCCACACCCACCCACTCTGCTTCCTTCGAACCCGAATTCAGCTGACGTGAATATGGTGCAGCCATCTTTATTAGGTGACAACCACGCTCCTCTCGCAGCCACCCGCCTGTTGCTCTTTCAAAGCGGATAGAAACGCTGCGTCCTTCATCCATCTCCCTTTCCTTCTTTCATGTGGACAGATGTCCAAGATCTTACGCACTGTGACCGGCTGCAGATGTCTTCTATAATGTCCCATCAAGCCGCGTTTTGTAGGAAGAGATGACTGGACTGTTCTCTTACGCGTATTAATTTAGTTGTGCTTGTTTTCATGTCATGAATCAATGTCTTTGGTGTCTAATTCTTAGATATGGAAATACAACAAACCTTTGCTGTCCACTATAGAAATATGTTTCAAATATTGAACTATGATTTTTTTTGTTTTGTTTATTTGCACAGTATGGTTCTTGTCTTTAAGAGCTTTTTGCTCAAGCTACTGACTTGAAAATAGTTTAGAGAAACATGCCACTAACGCATGTTACAACAAAACAAAGTTTTGCTTTTAAATAATCAACAGCTTTTTAACAACTTGCAGTCCAATAATTCCAAAAATTTTCCTTGCTGTTCCTTCATCTCATTTTCGGGTTCTGGTTAAAATGGAGAATTTTCCCCACAAAAATAATTAAAATAGATCAACTTTGCCCAGTACAAATTTCCAGAGGGACAAATCAAACCTACTTTTATTAAAGTTTCCTGAACAAGAATCCAGAACAAATTGCTTAATGGACAGCAGTCATGCCCCTTCTCCCAGTTTTTCCTTTGGTTTGCCTCAGAGTTTTGTCCTGGGTCCTTTCCTTTAACATATTGCAAAACTGATTCAGTAGTATACATGGTTGGTGCTCATAGCTGAATTCTAAATTTTGGTGTATGCCACACGCTTGACCTTTCTTCTAAATTGACTAAAAGGTTTTCCAGTTGGTAACATTTAACCATCCAGTGCCTCATTGTGGGTCGAAAGGGACATTTGAGTCTCTTTCCTGGATAGTACCAGATAAATTTCAGGACATCTGACTGAATGTGCTTGAAGAACTGTGACACCTTCTTCCATAATTTTATTTTATTTTTTTCAGGAGTGCACTAAAGCAAAAGAAGTGTAAATCTCTGTCACATCAATAAGCTCTTGCCAAAAAACTCAGAATAATATTTTTTACATCAGTTCTATTAGTAACATTGTTAATTTATGCCCAAACACCTACAATCAAGAATCAGAATGTATTGCTTAGTTGCAGTTGAAAAGAAAACCCCAAAAAGCCACAACAATCACTTATCAGGGACTTATGCATTGAAAGGAAATCAGTTTTTGTCATTTTATTTCCATTTTGCTTTTGCTAGTTTTTGTGAAAACAAGTGGTCTCTGTTGTTGGCTTTCATACTGCAACTCTAAGCTTCCTCATAGTTGATGAAACCCAGATTTAGTGAATAAACTTTAACTTATGGATGAAGTAGCAGCTGGACCTAAAAGCCACAGATTGCTCTTGGTTTTCTTCTTTGCTCTGTGACGCATCGACATCTCATACCTTCCACGAATCTGTATGTCTAAATGAAACATTGTGCTGAGGTGCGTTTGCAGTCATAAATCCCTTAATGGTAATTTATGTAATAACCTATTTGCAGATACATGAAACCACCCACGCATAATTCCTTACATGAAGTGTTTCCACTGTTTCTGACTCCATTATGAATTATTCAGCCAATCACACGGCTGAGCAGCCTGAGCTCGGTTCCTGATTGTGACATGCTGTGCGCTCTTCAAACTGCTAATGCCGGACTTGAATGGCATGCTTCGGTTTTGAGCACCTGCAAATATGTATGTGGACATTAATGAAACTGTAATTTCCTTGGTTATAATTTTGCAGTGCCTCAGGTCATGATTAGCAATATATATATATATATACTGTATATATATATATATATATTTTTTTTTACCCAGACACTAAAAAAGCAGAATGTTAGCAAGCTGCAATATACTTAATGGCACTACTTGTACTTGAAACTCACCTTTGCATTTTTGTGATTCTTTGTTTGCATTCTTTCTTTCAGAAATGTTAGAATCCAGTAACCTCCTTACCTTTAATGGCCTGGCAAACAGTTCGGGCTATGACACATTCTTATTGGACGAGGAGCGAGGGAGACTGCTGGTTGGAGCTGAGGACTACGTCTTCTCATTCGACTTAGTCAACATTAACAGAGACCACAAACAGGTAAAAATCAAAACCTCCTCTTTAGTCTGAAGTTTGGTGGTATTTGTGTGTTGGAGAGAAACACGCTCGAGTTAAATCTCCTCTCCCCTGCTGCCCAAATCCCTGCTGGAATCCATTACTTCATCTCCCGTTCTCTTTGCCTTCATTCCGCCCACCGTCTGTCTCGGTCCAGACACGGCTGTTCGTAATTCCATTACTCCACCTGGACTAGGTTAACAGTCTTTTTATCTGATTCGGGCTGCTATCAGACACACGGGTCTGACATGGACTTGCCTGCAGGCTGCAGGGAGCTGCACAGGGAAAAGAAACTGATGAAAAATACATACCCATGTAAAAGAAAATACAAGAAGAAGAGGAAATGTGTCCCTGAATTTCTTTGTCTTTTGTTTACTAGCGTTGCTTAGCGTCATTACAGGAAAATGTCAAAAAGCTGCATAGATTTTGTGTTAACAAACTGCAGCTGATCCACATGTAGCACATTATTGGACTAAGGAAATGTGAGAATGTATTAATGCATGAACATGTATGTGCATATATTTCCATTGTCTACTGACATCTGTGTGACCAGGAGAGAGAGGGGGAAAAAAGGATCTCTGTCACAACTGCGTCCTTAGAGCATAATCATCCTAGATTTACTTAAATACAGCTTAGTCCTTCAGTGTGTGTTCACAATTAATGCGACACCAGGGGCCACATGTGAATAACAGTGAGATCAAACTCCTCCGAGTCAAGCTGCAAAACACAACTTTCTGACCATATTTGAAGTGAAAAGTACAACCTTATGTTTAAGATTTTTAATGAGAGGAAATTCGAATGAGAACAGCTGCTGACACCCCTGAATTTTCTCATCGCTTTCAGTGTATTTTACAAAATAAAACAAAACACCTGGCATGCTTTACTTTGTGAAAATTATTTATTTCAATTTGTTTTCCTGTGAACTGTTCTCGCCTTGTCATCAGGAATATGTTGTAAATTGAAAATTTAGTGACCTGTAATGGATCGCTTCAAGGCGAATTCAACTGAATTTGAGTGTAAATGTTTCCCTTTATCCCCCTGATTTGCACTGAGGACTTGCGGTTTCCCTGCATGCGTCTCATGAGACGACATGTTCGTCTTTCTCTCAACCTCCATTCTAACGTGAATTTGTCTTTCTCCTTTTTGCACAGATTGCGTGGCCCGCCACCCCCTCCAAGAGGGATGAATGCAAGTGGGCAGGGAAGGATTCTGCAGTAAGTCCCTCATTCATTATGGCATCATGTTTGGATTCTGTCCATGGACTGAGTATTCGTTATCTGTTCAATTTTCTTTTTTTTCTCTCTGTAAATCTTTTCAGATGAATCTAAAATGTTATTTAGATTAGAAGTAAGGATCTCGATAGAGTATTCTGAAAAGGGACAATAGAACTGGAGAGCTAGAAAATTACCTCTGATAAAGGCGATGTTCCATTTCACCTCTGCCACATTTAACCCTCTACGGGGCCAGCTCACCATTTCTCAGCGGCACCTGCAAATAATCTTACGGATCGAGTGTACGTGGTACATAAATGGGGCAAGGACAATGACACTAAGGTGATTTGCTTTCCACGATGAATAGATTAAATTCTGGAGCGTGTTTTATGTAGCGGACTTTCAGCACGCATGTAAATTTTAATGTGAAAATCTTTTGTTTGAATTCATGTTATCTGACACCGCATGTTGGCTCACGTGGGCAAATCCGCTCGAACACGGACCGCAGGCAACCGACTTTGTGTGCTGGCTGGTGTTGGCGTATCTTATCTTTGTGTTGCTGTTTAGAAAGGCCCTCTCGGTGTCGTATCTGATCTCAATTTCAAGGTTGGATGAGTCTCGAGTGCAGGGCTGCAGGTTTTGTAGGATTATCTGGAATTGCACGCATCCTTTTGAAACTCGGTGGCTCCTCTGTGCTCAGAGTTAACGGCAGATTTCTGGGGTTTCGCTTAAAGTGAAAATGACCCGCCCTTGCAAAGTTAAAGAGTTTAGGTCTGGCCTTTATCTGGGTCATTCTAATACCCAGTCTAACCCTAACCCTAGTCCAAACAATCTTACTGGTACTCTGGCTTGTTTTCTCTCTGGAAGCTGAACCTCCACCCTAGCCTCCTGTATTTAGTAGCCTCTAAGATGTTTATTTAATTGCCTGTACTTAGTTGCACTTATTTCCCCCAAATGAACACCCACAGCATGATACTACGACCATGATGTTTAACTGGATGGTTTTGGGGGGGGGGTAAAAGTGCAATTCTACTTGCATTGTGAGACAATCTGGAAAACATCAGGGGATTTGAATACTTTTGCATTCCAAAGCACATGAGCAGCACACTGGCACTCCATCACACACAGGAAAGAGTTCACAGAATCGCACAATAGACAAAATTAAGTATTTGCATGCTGTGAAAATGTTTACCTTTGAGAATGAGGCGGTGAGAGCAGAGACGGGGTAAAACACAGAGAGGCCTTGATTAGGACATTACCAAAGCATTCAGAGCTCCCAAAAGCAATGCCTTTCTCTAAACCACAATTTACAGCCATGAAGCAAATGTAACAGCTGCCCCCCTCTAAAAGAAATGCCTAAGGACTTTATTGCTACCCCTAGTCCAGCGACTGTAACATTGTCCAGGTTGTTGCACCACAATGTACTGAACCGTGAGTTCAGACACACGAGTAGAGCTTTGTGTTGAAATTCTTGATGTCATTTGTGATTTGCTGCCCAGTAATCATGGAAAAAGAAAATCAAAATCCAGCAGTTTTTTTTGCAAAATGTCCAGTACGTTTTCTGGATTTACTCAGAGATCCTGTCATTTATTTATTTTATTTATTTCTTTTTTTCTTAACTTACCCACACATGTCCAAATCTGTCCACCCATTTCTCTGATGGGGAGTCATGCTCAACACCCTGTCCAAAAAGAGTGATTAAATCTACCCAAAAATGACTCATTTATTCTCCGTGTGGATTTTGTTTGTCACGGTTTTGTGATCAAGGAAACGGTTTATTACTGGGGGGCAACGCACAGCTGCACTTGTGTCACTGCTCCCAACACCTGTCAGTGTTTAGGTGCAACTTTACCTACCGCGTAGCTGACGAATCCAACAAAGACACCCGTGTTAAATTCTTAACACAGTTGACCCTTGAGGGGCTTTATTGAAGTTGATGAAATGCACATAATAGGGCGTGAGAATGATGTGAGCGGACAGAGGGCTTCGGCAGTTCAACGGGAGGAAACACAGAAGGTAAAGTCATTAAGGAACGGAGACCCACACGTTCAAGGCAGCAGCTCTACATGCAGGTTCAGTCGTATAAATGTCTTACTGATGTTTTTAAATGGATCTTATTATTAATACTTTTAACTCTTCGTGTGAAAATAAGTGAATATAAACTAACGTTCTTGGACAGTAATTTAGGTGTAGGATGAGTTGTCCCCCTAAAGTTACTTTCCTCACTGGGAATTTGACACCAAGTCCAATGATTGGAACCAAAATGACAGCTGTGTAACTGCTGATATTAACACACCTTGTTCAATACTCTAGAAGGAAATGAAATGGCATGCAATTTGACAGATCATATTCAAAGACTTATTGTCTACCTCATTTAATGTTGGTACCAAATTGTGTTGGTGTTGATTCCTTTCGTGAGACCAGACAGGCTTCCATTTAAGAAAACGTTCATCCTCTAGCCACCCATGGAAGCATAAATCCCAATTTTTATCTTTTCTGCTCGCAGGCTAACAATCTAGCCACTTAAAGCCAGCCAGCAGTTCTCTACAACTTCATCCCTACGAAACAAGAAAGCAAAGTACATTATTTCTCAGAATGACAAAGCTTCTCCTTGAGAAAAATTACCAAGGAAGATAAAACAGTCGGAGCTGAAACAACACTTTCTGCCCTTTTAGAAAAATAACAGAAATTTCTTATGCTGCAGGAAGGACTGCAACTTGTGATCACACTGTTAATTCATGCTGCTCTGGAAAATGTCATCACTTCAACCTGATGCCCCGCATCCATGTTTTTTGCCTCGCATCATCACATAATCAGAATGAGGCGTCTGTGAGCTTGAAAGTCTGAACAGATATATGTGTGTTAAAGAGGCAGGGAAAGAAAGGGGGTAATTTGGCTGTCATCTAACGTGATGTGCTCTGTTTTTCCAAATCCTCCTGCAGCTGTGTACCGATTTGTTCGACGGATATTGAGCATGTATTCATAATTGGGCTAACCTGAGCTTAATCGCTTAAACATATGTGCCTAAATCAGCTCCTCAAGGCTGCTAATAAGCCTCCTGCATTAACCAATGCCGCTGATTAGCGCCCTAATAAACAGTCTCACACCGCTGGGACCATCAAGAGTTAGAGGAAAGCCAAACCAAACAGTGTGTGTGTTCGTGTGTGTGTGTGTGTGTGTGTGTGTGTGTGTGTGTGTGGTGTGTGTGAGAATTCAAGTATGTGGATCATTAAAAGAGCTGCGGCTGATTTTCCGTGATTTGACTTCCAGGTGGGGTTGCCTTGATGCAGACTCTGCCTCGAAAGTCTTTCCAAACCAACTGGAAAGTCGCTCATATAGTGGATTTTAACAAAGCTGTTCCCCAAGCCCGGATACTTTCTGTTTTTATTTAGTCTTTTGTGTTGTTGTTGTTCAGTTTGAAGACAAGAAAAGCTTATTAAAAGTATCCCTACCTTTAAACTTTTTCTTTTACATCAGGAATAAGTTTCTTACATACTTTATCGAGCTTTGGGAAGCACACAGAGCACTGTTCGGTCTGTCATAAAACTATGGCAAAAGTATTCCACAACTTCAGCCCCACTAAGACCGAACCACACTGCCAAATTAACAGCCCGGTCAAGAAGAGCATAAATCAGAGAAGCAGCCAAGAGGCACATGGTAGTTTTTGGAGGAATGCCAGAGATCCACTGTACATGTCTGAGGATCTGTTGACAGGACAACTATTAGTTGTCCCCTGTAAAAGTCTGGCTTTTATGCAAGAGTGGCAACAAGAAAGCCAAAATTGTCCATCTCCAGATGTGCAAGCCTGGTAGAGACATGTAAAACGTGACCTGGCATAATTGGGCTGATTATGGTTGTGGTGGTTCTACAAAATGTTAACTCAGTGGATAAATGCAAATAAAGCTACAGTTTTTTGGGGGGGGGGTTATATTGTATGTATGTGTTACTTTCCTTTCCGCTCATTCGCTGCTTTCTGCTGTATATAAAATATAAAATTCCCTTGAAATAAATTGTACTATGACGAGATATAGAAGAAGTTCTATATAACTATGAATACTTTTACAATTTCCTTTAACACAATGAGATTCCCTATGTCATTTACCTGCTTTATACATGCATTTAACTTGCATAAAGTTATCTGTAACGTTAAAGCCCTGGTGTTTCTTTTACTTGTGTTTCAGAAGGAGTGTTCTAATTTCATCCGGGTCCTTCAACCGTATAACCAGACCCATCTGTACATCTGTGGAACAGGAGCCTTCCACCCCATCTGCGCTTATCTGGAAATGGGCAAAAGAGCAGAGGTATTTGATTATTTAATAAACCCCGAGATCATTTAAAAGTTCTAGTTTTTTTTTTTTTTTCATCTATTGGTGGATATGCAGAAGGCAATTTAAATGAGTGCTTGCTTGTCATAAAGAGCGACAACGCCGCTGCAGAATCTGAAATGTCTACCACAGCAATTGCCTTTCCATTTGTGTTTTCTTTTGTGTGAGAAAAGATGGGCCAGCAAATAGTCCAGTTGTAGCGACTGGATATTAAATAACTCTTCTCTTATATTAAAGATTAATCACTTTTCTCAGTAGAGGGCTGCAGGTTAATCAATGCACCAGCATGAGTTCTGCAGACCAATAATGGGCAGAGCTGTGAGTGCTTTCACCATTAAGGCCTTATTTTAGACATTTGAGCTTAAAAACAGTGCCATCACTAGATGAAAAAAGAAAAAAACATCTTACTTATTTCTGCTCTTTCCTACTTTACTTTACACTTCACTGTTGAAGAAACTGTTGTTGACCTGTGGCAGAACAGCCCAACTGTGTTATATAAAAAAACAGCACATTACTCACTGCTCTTGTCAGGCTGAATTTGTTTTGCATCCCAGCCCAAAATAGAATGCTATAATGAGAATACATTGTAACTCGAAACACAGACTATAAATGTACCTTAAACCGGACTTGTACGCGGCTTTCATTAGCCTCAAGCTGAACTTTGACCCCCTTTTCACCGCAGGACAACATATTCCGACTGGCCTCCCAATTTGAGAATGGCAGAGGGAAAAGCCCTTACGATCCCAAAATGCTTTCAGCGTCACTCCTGCTTGGTGAGTTTGGCCGCCGCCTTTATCACCTCAAGGAACGCAGTCACCGTGGAGACGGTTCTTTATTTCTGACTGGAACCACTTGTCGGCAGATGGAGAGCTTTACTCTGGAACATCTGCTGATTTCATGGGAAGGGACTTTGCCATTTTCCGTACCCTCGGCGATCATCACCCAATCAGAACAGAGCAGCACGATTCACGATGGCTTAATGGTATGATAATTTTTTTTCTTCTTTAAGACAGACAAATGACTGATAAGTCTATAAGACACATACTCTCCTTATTTTAATGCTTTAATTAAAACTTTTGTCTTTTTTTTTATCTAAGTGAAAAAAAATAAGGTAAGCCCATTGCTTCGCTTGTCAGTTTTAGATTGGGACAGATATGTTGTACAGTATGTAAAGATTGTTAAGCCCGTATGCCTGGGCCTGTTCTAGCCTCTAACCACACCAGCTTCCCACAGGTAAAGCTTCCTGTAGAGGAGATGTCATGAGGGAGGGATCAGCCAATAAGAAGTGGACTTTGTTCTGGCCACAGTAGATAGTAGATGGAGGAAATGGCCAACATTTGGACTTCCTCTACAGTTTCTGAGAAGTATTATTCATATTTATATGAGCAAAACAGCTCGAAAATGAAAACGGTCTGAAAAGCAGCCGTTATTTTTGAGAAACCAGCTCTAGCAGCAAAACTGTGGGAGTTATTGTTGGCCGAATCATAAACTACTCATGAACCATTGAAGCAGGAGAGCAAAACGTCACGGCTTAGAGAATGCAAGTAAATGATCAAAATTCAATGGTTGACTAATTCTACAGTATTTGCACTAAACTGTGGCCTTCCTTTTCAACCAATTGTTAAAAAGCCAACTTTTTGGCTTTTTAAATGTTCTACTTTCATCAATATTTACTTGTCAAGTAAAATTGGATAAGTGTGGTCTAAACCACCAGCACAGCCCACAATTGGAAAAAACAAAACAAAAAAGACACTGCTGATCTTTTCATTAGACTTTGAAGCATTTAATTCTCCCCTAAGCCTCAGGTCTTGAAACATTTCCATTCATGTGCAGACATCAGATATCAGAGCTCATTCAGAGCGCCACTGGATTTTTCTTGTTCTAGTAAGATTAGAGCTGCAATGAGGGTTATTGACTTCTCAGTCTCTCTGGCGATCTATCACCACTGCAAGAGGACTGAGAGAGCCACAAAAGGTCAGTTCGAACTTTTCCCTCAAGCTGCGCCATCCCTTTTTCCACCCTCTTTCCCACAGAACTAATCCACTTTCAGCTGTTTTCCTGTAGTGGAGTCAAATTCCTTCCAGTTCCTCTCAATCCCACCCATACCATCAAAATCACAAATACTGGTCTCAGTGGTGCTGATTACTGTGACGTATTAATAGGAGTCATTTAGAAGGGAGAAGTCTTTGTTATTGCTCTAATCCCCATCAATCTTTCACCTTGTTCAAACAAATACGCCGGGGATTGCAGCCGTTCGGCTCTGCGAAATCCAAACGGCGTCTCAACAAAGGGAGGATTGTAATTGCCTGGATTACTGAGGAAGGGATCTTCCATTGAGCCTTTATCAACAAGGTTACATGGTACTCGAACGTAACAAGAGCAATACTATGGAATGGATCAGTAATACCAGATGATTCTTAAAGGATTTAAGGCTAAATGGTAGTTTAGAGGTTGCTAGGTTTATTTATGGATTTCTTCACATTCTTATTCACCCTGAATCTGGCTCTGATATCCCCTGAATAAAGAGCTCTTTTGTCGATAACACGTGCGGTCAATTGAAAAACTCTTCTTTTTTTTTAAGCTTAAAAGTTTTCTGATGGTGTACATTTAGTAAACCGTATTCGTCGTAAAAAGGTCTCGAGAAGTCTACATGATTTATAACGGAGTTCTCGCACCAACGCCAGCGATTATAAATCTGCTCCCCACTTTGGCCGCACTCTCCTTTTTCACAGCTACTCCATACTCCATATCCTAAAAGGCTGCAGAGATGTAACATGGCACTGCTTGTTTCTACCCAGCTAACCCCCAAGCTTTTCCGACGGAGGCTCGATTTACGCTTTGTGATGATGCCTTTAGTGGTTGCGGTAGCTTTCTGTTCGCTTGTTACCTAAATTCAGGCTTTTCCGAATAGCCTTGATATTTTCTCAAACTTATGGTCATTATATATTTATTCAATTGTTATAAGAGCCATGTTTTTTTGTGAGGATGTGGTGTGGAGACGGTGGATTTATTGACTCTGGATCTGGAGCACTTAAGGCACAAAGTGTGGGGTTGTTTGGAATTTACTGAAGTATAACTCGAAATACTGTACAACTGAAGTGATTTCGGAGTCGTAACATCAGAGAACTGGATTTGAAATTGGAATTTAGAAATAATTAGGGACATCAGAATCTGGATTTTTGATGTCCCTGAAGCCTATCAGAGTCATTTATGAATAAACATTTGAAGATGCCATGTCCTGGATAAACATGTCATTAAAATCCAAGCAATGTGAAAAATTCATTTTGCTCTAAAATGGGTTTCTGCTTAAGATTTATCTGAGTTAATACAGCTGCTGTCTGAAAAAAATATGTATTTTTATGTGAAGCAACGTTGTTGTTTTCCATGTGTTTCCACTGCAATTGTTTGGTCCACAAAATTAATAGTGGAAAAATCCAAAAAAAGAAGAATGTCTTGGAAATCAAAGAGTTTGGACATCTCATAGTTGAAATGTGCTTAATTTCAGTGTTATCCAGAAGGTATTCACAAAGATCCAAGTGTGGCATTTTCCTTTTTTTCCACACCAGATGTACCAAAAAAGTTGTTTTCTTTCTTCACAAAAGATAATACAATTGTTGTCCCCAACAGGAACAGTCAGCTGGGAAGATGTACTAGCCAATACCATCAAATATGCAAATATCATGAAGAGAAAACCGAGATTTGTTACAATAATGAAATAAATTCAGTGCACATAAAAGTCAAAAAATATATGTACAAGATCCATTATTAATTGTTTTGTCAAGAAATCAGATATTTCACCTTAAAGTGCCTTAATTGGATCTCCAGTCCAACCCAATTAGGACATCCCGTAACATTACAGTAGGCAAGTTAAGATTTGCTTTTATAATGTTTTTTTTTTGTTGTTGCTTGTTTTTTTTTCTCCAGACCCCAGATTTATTGGTGTAAACCTGATCCCTGAAAGCGACAACCCTGAGGACGACAAGATCTTCCTCTTTTTTAAAGAGAACGCAATGGACGGAGAGCACACCGGGAAGGCTACGATTGCCAGGATAGGACAACTGTGTAAGGTAACAACACACACAAACAGAATAAAATCCCTCTCATGACCTTAATCGTAATGACAACACTATTTAATTCTGTTGGAGGTATTTCGGGTACATGTAGAGCTGACAGAAATATAATTTCTCTCGGCAGAATGACATGGGAGGTCACAGGAGCCTCGTGAACAAGTGGACTACTTTTCTAAAGGCTCGTCTCATCTGTTCAGTTCCCGGGGTCAATGGCATTGATACACACTTTGATGAACTGCGTAAGTGTGGGTTCTTAATTTGCAAAACTAGAAAAAAAAACCCCGTTGAGCATCCATTTTCAAATGTTCTCTCATTTTTATGTCTGATTTCCAGAGGACGTATTTCTCATGAGCTCCAAGGACCCAAAGAATCCAGTTATCTACGCCGTATTCACCACTTCAAGGTACAGACCTTAAATACAATGACCTTCAGTCTCTGCTTTAAGGGCTTAAATTCTCAAATAGCGTGACAAATTCTGGCCATATCGTATTTGTTTCGTCAATTTCCTGCCAGGAGATCAAAAGGAGTTGATTCATTTCCATTGGCAAATCCAGTTTCTTTGTATGTTATAAACATAGGCTTTGTATTTTCTATTAGGTTAATCGTTAAATAACTTTATTGTTTTGTTTTTGGGGTGTAATTTAGTTAGCATTTCAAGCTCAGTGGAGAATCTGATCGACTAAGCGAGGTCCAGTCGAAATTCCCAGACAGCACTCCTCTAATTCACTTACAGGTGTCCTACGGTTGTTTCCCTCTCCAATCAAAAACCTCTCCACTTCTTTGCTTAGGAATTACTTTCATCCAATTCCCCCATTCCTCGCTACCTGTCCCCCTCCACATCTCATTGAAACCCTGGCAAACCTTGCCGGGGAAATCGATTATGGAGCATGAGGGAGCCAGAGAAACATGATATTCACTTAGCAGGAATGCGCGTTCCTCCCCTGGCCACCACCCCGGCCATGAATGGGGATTTTCTCAGGGGCCGGGTGTGGCTCTTTTTAAGCATGTGGAGAGGTGAATTCATGGGGAAGGGCAGATAAATGAGCTGAAATGGCACAGATGGTGGCACTTATCGTGATGATGGTAAATTTGCATTCGGGGAAAGGAGGGGCCCCCCTTTTTCGGTGTCCACTGCTGTGTTTTGAGGGGCTTCAAAAGAGGACAACCCCCCTTACCGCCCCCCAGGCACCCCATCAATCACAGCCAACGATAAGACGAGCTGAATGGAACAGCGGTGCGGGCTAACACATACGGACAGGCGCCTTGCGTCGCCACACCCGTATGGCTTTTCTCTGCTGAGGCTGGCGCGCGTTGGCGGGCGTCCACCTACGTGTTCGCATGCCTGCTGCACAGAATCACCCACGCACGTACACACACACGTGTGCGCTCTAAAATTCAATTATGGGGCATTGAGGAATTAAAGGGGTTTAATTGGTTTTCTAAGTGGCCGATTTTCAGAGATGAATAGACCAGACACTCAGAAGGAACTGACTTTTAATATCACTGCTTAATGAGGCACACGGAAGCCGTAACTGACAGATCAATGTTGGATTGTGCCCCTGCGTGTGTATGCACGTGTGTGCGTGTGTATTTAGCATATTATTTTGGTTGTGTGTCTGCACAAACACATAACCGCTCGTCTTCCCGAGCGCGCATATTGGAGTGTCTTTTCTTGCCCCTGGAGTTAATTGAATTTCTTTGTAATTAACATTTCCAAATGCTAATCCATTCATCTTCCATGCTTTGGTGAATAATGCTGGCTGTGTGTGTGTGTGTGTGTGTGTGTGTGTGTGTGTGTGTGTGTGTGTGTGTGTGTGTGTGTGTGTGTGTGTGTGTGTGTGTGTGTGTGTGTGTGTGTGTGGGTGTGGTGTGTGGCCAGCCACATCCCTAATTAGCCTGATACAAATTCCCACCGCAGTCAGCAACACAAAGGACATCTTGAATGTTCCTGAGACATTTGGTTCGTAAGATGTGCTGAAGATCTGCTTTATGAAATAAAATCTTACATGGTGGCATCTGGCAAAAAAATATGAATTAAATGCTGGATGTAAGTGAGTAAACTTTAGAATATTTTTAAGAGCTAACAAACTAAATCAAATGATAATCCAAGGCTTAAATCAAAGGTTCCTACTACACATTTTTTATGTCAAAACTCAACGTTTTTCCAGACTCGGAGGTTATAGTTTTTATGTGTATAGTGGTTGGGTAGCTGGGTAGGCGTCCATCCTTTTATAGACTGTGTAGGAGCCCTGTAAAAAAAAAAGAAGAAGTTTTAAACATGACTGAATGATAATTGACTTAAGTTCAAATTATCATTGTACGATCATATAATATTCATTGGGCGTTACCAAATTCCTCATCTAGATGAGTCAATGTGTAAATTGCTGCAATCTGTTTGACCCTACACAGCATAAACTGGATAGGTGCCCCCTCTCACACCCCCCAACTCTGTTTTTTCCACATGACTGTTCTTTGCCTGTTTGGAGCTCATATGAACAGGGAAGGCGAAATCCATCCATCTGGCACAGGCAAAGGCTAGCAAAAATATTGGAAGGGATTTTAAGAAAAGCTCTCTAGCAGGTCTTCGGTTTTGTTGGTGGCGTGCCCAAATTCCTGTCTGTTCTCACGGGGCTGAGAACAGTCAGAGAGAAGTTCCAATCTGTCATCTAGTACTTAGGTAATGACAGCCTCGCTCCTCTCCATCTTTGTGTGATGAAGGGTCATTTTGTTGTCTTTCCTCGGTGATCCGCAAGACCCTAATCCCGGCCTTGTGCCCAATCACTTATGAATCCCCCTTGTTTGTCTATAATAAACCTTTCCTCCCCCTCCTCGTTCTGCATACCTTTGCACTCTCACCCTTTCTGCGTTTGACGCTCTCTCTCCACAGTAACATATTCAAAGGCTCGGCGGTGTGCATGTACAGCATGGCTGACATCAGGAGGGTTTTCCTGGGTCCCTATGCCCACAGAGACGGGCCCAATTACCAATGGGTCCCTTTCCAAGGGAGAGTGCCCTACCCCCGCCCTGGCACTGTAAGTGTTGAGCTACAGAACAAAATAATTTTCAAATACATACATAAAACCGCTTAAATTTTTATTATTTAACATTTTAGTGCCCCAGCAAAACATTCGGAGGTTTTGATTCCACCAAGGACCTTCCAGACGATGTCATCACCTTCGCCAGGGGTCATCCTGCCATGTACAACCCAGTGCACCCAATCGGGGGACGGCCCATCATGGTTCGAACGGATGTGGACTACCAGTTCTCCCAGCTTGTGGTGGACAGAGTCGAAGCAGAGGACGGGCAATACGATGTCATGTTCATAGGCACAGGTACAATCATTCGTCTCTCGTGGCAGCTTCGTCCGATGAAAGCTTTTAGTTAATTTTGTGCTCTTCTTTTCTTTCAATCAAAGCAAATTAGCTTGAAACAGACTCACAGTGGCTCCTTGCAAACACACACAATAACAGACTTGATGGAGCATTGAGATTTTGTGACCTGGAAAACGCAGAGAAGCATGTAATTTTAAAGTGGAAAGAAAAGAAAGCAATGTTTTAAAACTTTTACAGACCAAACAAAATAAGTGTGGACATCTTTTAAATCTGCAGGTTTGGGCCGAACATTGTCTAAACCATTCCGTTGTGGTTTTTGCTGGATATTTTAGGAATGTTGTCAAACCCTCCCCTATTGTTCTAAGGTATCTAGTTCTATTTTTGAGTAGTTTTCACAGTGTCACAGGGCAACTGGGTTTATACACTGAATAAATGACAAATCCAGTTTACACTTTTAGAACTTGTATTGCGATGACATTTTTTAAACCATTTCTAATTTTTCTCAATTATGCGCTTCATCGTGTTGGCCTGTGACATGAAAAAAAACAATGTGAAATAGTACAAGATACTACAGTACATCTGCTAGAACCAGCTGCTGGAAGAGGGAAAAAAGCAGCATCTGCTGGTCTAAGCAAAAGATCCATCCCTAAATGGTTGTTCTTTCTTGGTCTTAACTGCTGTGAAGTGATCAGAAAATAAGTATTTATGTCTCGGTTTTGTTCTCATGACTTCTGCCTCAGCTCCCCATTCTTTCTCAAGCTCACTTTACCACAGCGATTTTCACCACACTCCATCAATCTATTCCCCCTGCTGACAGAAAAGGGGCATAAATGACCCAGTCGTCTCACATTTAAAATGCTTAAATGCACTGTATTGGACAATTGAGGAGTGAAATGACTGGGAGAAAAGATGCATGGGGGGATTTAAGTATTTGGATCAGTTGACCTAGTCTAGAAAGTTAAAAACACAATGAGTCAGACACACTTTGTCATATTTTTATCTGTTTTCTTCAGATATGGGAACAGTGCTAAAAGTGGTAACGATTCCCAGAGAGAGCTGGCATGACCTGGAGGAGGTTGTGCTTGAGGAGATGACCGTTTTCAGGGTAAGACGTCGAAAACAAAGCGATTCTACCAGATTGTGCGTATTGCAGATCTTTTTTTGTTTGCTTTTTTTGTTTTCTTCCAACCCCGTGTTTTTCATCACTCGTATTGTGAACTTCACTGCCTCGTGTTTGTTTTGCACAGGAGCCTACTCCCATTACAGCTATGGAGCTTTCCACCAAACAGGTAAAAGCTTGTTTTCACACGGCATCGTTACACCATAAATGTTCAAGCCAAGTGATTGAAGAAGTCGCTTGTGGGTTTTTCACCAAACGGAGATCACGTCCACGTCCAACAACAAAAACCCACAAGCGACTTCTTTTCTTTGTGAGTAATTTTCCCAAGTCGAGCCACGCGGGGACTTTTAATTTTACGTGCTTGCCTTTTCTTTCGCTCCCACAGCAACAGCTGTACCTCGGCTCAGCCCTGGGAGTATCACAGATGTCCTTACACCGCTGTGAGGTGTATGGGAAAGCCTGCGCCGAGTGCTGCCTGGCCAGAGACCCTTACTGCGCTTGGGATGGCGCTGAGTGCTCCAGATACTTTCCTACCGCCAAGAGGTAGGAGCTTAGACACATTTAAAACTCGTCTTTAAGCTTGGTTTGTCCTCTGAGAATTTGCTACGGCCATATGTCTTTATTCTCATCACTTCAATGAATATAGTCGCTCCTCGGAGCTGTCACTACACCTGCAAGCTGCATTTGGAGGTGTGGCTAAAAAAAATCAAACAAAAAGAAAAGAAAAACATAGACACAATTCACGTGCCAGACCACCTAAACATGGAAGTGATCAGATTATTACAGACACACACACACACACACACAAAAGAAAAAAACTCTCGTTAAATACGCGCAAGCATAAGTATGCATTCCAAGAAATACAATCCGGGAACCTGGGTTAGTATTCCTGCCAGCAGCAATTTTGTGTCCATCACCCCACAGCCCAGGCTACACACACACACACCTACACACACACACATGCACTCATAAATATACATACTCCAGCTCACATGCACTAAATTATAGCCAACAGGAGCTGTCTGACCGCTTCACCCTGCAGCCAGGAGGTATGAACACCCTCAAATTACCCGGCGCTGTAACCAGCAGGCTTGAGCCGACCGCTGCAGCTCTCGCACACATCGAGCAACACCAGCCCTCTGTCTCATTCATCCAGGACTTCTCACACCAGCAGAATTGGGCCAGTGAGTTTACTCCATCCTGGCAGGGTTACAGCCGAGATGGCACACCCCATGGTTAAAGGCCAGGGCTGGCTCCTCTCAGGTCTCGTCGACACGGTTTTCCTCCCTTGAACAAGAAAGGGACATAAAAAGACACAAATGCCAACCCACAGAATGCACAGAGTGTTTGAGCAGTAGAGAACATGTTGTTAAAGAAGGGAAGAGGAAAGAACATCCCTTATTTACTTTTTTTGGGGGGAGGGGATTTGAAAACATACTTTCTTGGAATTTATGTGATAGACCAACACAAAGTAGTTCATGATGCTGAATAAGACTTGATACAATAGATTATGCATTTGTCATTGGTCCCACACTACTAAATAAAAATGCAATTACCCCGAGAAATCAACAAATTATCACATCCAACCCACAGGTGTATAACGCATCCATTCTTTCTGTGAAATCCTTGGGGGACTTTTAAAGAACTTAATTTTTCCCTGCTGGACAAAATTGTCCCCACAGCATGATGCTGCCACTACCATAGGCAGATATTGTATCAACAGTAATGTGGAGTCGAGTTCTTTCTGCCATTTTTTCCATAAATTGTAGTGTGCATGACTAAGTCTTTATCATTTCTCCAGATTAATTAATTCATCATATAAAAGTTACTGTGATCCTCTTGGTTTCTTCTCCAATTAATGTGCCTCTTTTTTAGGTGGCAGTCGTGCCACACTGTTCATTTTCAGATTGCAGTTGCATTGGATTTTATTTCTGGATGCCAGAATAAAGAGTTAAAAAAATGAAGCATGTAACATTTTTCACCTAATTATACACTTAATTTGCATTTTCTAAAATTCCAATAAATGTTTGTGGTTATAATGTGACCAATTTTGAAAAAAGAAAATTCAAAAACATAATTTACCATTTTAACAAACTTTTTGTGTCTTTGTTTTTTGTTTTTGTTTTCGCTGCTCAGCGTCTTTCCATTCAGCTCTCATGTTGAGCTCACCTCATTTTCTTCTTACATCACGAGTCGGCCTGTCAACAGTTTTAAACCGTGACAGTTAGAAGCGGGGGGGGAGACATTCACAGCTATTCAGTAAAGCCGCACTATGAAAATGCTTCACCATTATGTTAGAAACCCAAATGACGTAGTGGAATTTCACAAAGAGATGACAAAAAAAAAAAAAAAATGGCAAAAAAATTCAGAATGTGTTCCGTAGCAACGGCTCGGCGGAGGGAAATGAAGCGAGGCATTGCCTTGATTAGCAGGCTTACGTTTCTGACTTTAATTCCAGATTCTAAGCTTTATTGTTTATTTTTGCTCCATTTATGTGAATAAGCAGAGGTGTGAAGCGTGAACTCTATGCCATTTTTCAGCTGCGTTGGGTAATATTACCCTCTAGTGTTTGAAATCGAACAGTGCGTGACATAAAACTGGTGGCAGGGGTCAGTGTAACATGGATTTCTTCCCTGGTGTTTTAAACTGTCGTTTCAACCACAGGAGAACCAGGAGACAAGACATCAGAAACGGAGATCCGCTCTCGCAATGCTCAGACCTTCAACATCACGGTATTCAAAAACTACCTCCCACATTGATACCAATTTGATACCAATTTCTCTGACTGTTTTTTTTTTTTTCTTTCGTTAGACGACATGGACGGTTTGGGAGGCAGCATAGAGGACAGGAGTGTGTTCGGTGTGGAAAACAGCAGCATGTTTCTGGAGTGCAGCCCCAAATCTCAAAGAGCGCTGATTTACTGGCAGCTGCAGAGGCCCAATGACGATCGCAAGCAGGAGGTTTGTGTGCGCATTTGTGCGAGCATGTGCCGTTTTGTGTCAAATAGGGAGCATCTTTGAAGAATGGGGACATTTCTGGATGTAAATTCTGTGCTTTTGCGGTATAGATTATAAGCGATAATAAATCCACCTTTAAGGAAAAACAAACAAAATCTATAATTTTTGCAGATGAAATGACTTTTTACCCCCTTTGCTCTAGTCTCTGAGCCAAAACCTTTGTTATCTTTAATCCACAGAACTCAAAGTGCAGAAAAAGTCATGGGTGTGGATGTTTAGGGTCGCTTTCTTGACCCGAGGATGTAACCAATTACATTTTGAAAAGATTTGCACTGTGGCGTTATTTTTCTAGCTGGTCGGTGAGAGCGTGTTGTTTCAGGATCTGGAAAGAGAGAGAAATGGGATACAGGAAGTTGAGTTGAGCTACAGAGCCGTGGGTCCGAAGGTTTATCTGATGCAAAACAAAGACGTTTTATAAGTTGGCCTGAACGGATATTACAGCTGGATTAGAAACGCAGAATATGATACGTGTCGATGTAAAAAAAAAAACGAGCAGGCAGACCCACATAAAGTGTTTTCCCTGAACCTTTTTCAACGCCACAAACTGCAATTGGGATTTTATGTTATGGCACAACAGGAAGTGGTGCATAAAGTGAAGTTGAAAAGTTGGAATGCATGGTTTTTAAGCATGATATAACAGTGACAGGTGACTTTGTGCACAGCTTCACCAGTAGTCGTCTTAAAGTTGTTTCAAGAAAATGAAAGATCACAAAAGAAAACAATTTCTGCAGTAGTCTAAAGTTGCTATTTGTTTAAATACACAACAAAGAAAATGGGTGTAAATGTTATTAATGGGGCGCTGTGCGGCTCAGTTTGCGGCGGTAGGCTGTCGATCTTAACACACTTGGGTTCGGTTTCCAGTCTCATGTCATTTGCTGCATGTCTTCCCTTTTCTCTCCCCCTTATTTCCTGTCCACTGTATGTACAAGAAAGGCCACTAAAGCCTAAGAAATAAAAATAAAAAGTTGCTCCGTGAAAAGCTGTTCATAGACTAAATGTGGTTTAGACTCATTAAGCTTCCACTGTATTGTTGCTAATTTGTGTTCTTGTTGCGTCTGTGTTTCTGTGTCAGATTAAGATGGATGACCGGGTGCTGCGTACAGACCAGGGTCTGTTGATCCGCAGCCTGTCCCTGTCTGACACGGGAGTCTATCACTGCCAGGCGGTGGAACACGGCTTCATTCAGCCCCTGCTGCATCTCAACCTGCAGGTCATCCCCACCCAGAGACTGGGGGACATTCTGCCCGGGCTTCCCAGCGCAGGGGCCGGCGCGGGTAACTCGGCCAAGCACAGGGTCTGGTACAGAGATTTCCTGTCCCTCTTAGACCACCCAGAGCTGAACAGCGTGGAGGAATTTTGTGACAGGGTTTGGAAGAAAGAGCGCAAGCAGAAGAAGGCGAAAGCTCCCAACAGCAACGGCAAATCGGACGGCGCCCCGAGCTCTGCGGCGCGACCCAAAGCTGCGGCCCCCACCGCTCAGAAACAGCAGGCTAGTCCGCCAAACAGCAGGCCGTGGCTTCAAACTGGAGATCCGGTGGGGGAGGGGCCAACTCGGAGCCAGAGCAACCAGAAAGGTCAACCGAATCTGAGCGCGACCCCTAAAAACGGCCCGAAGTCGCAGAACGGAGCAAAGGTGCAGGGCGGCCCGGGCGGGTCGCAGGTCGCGGCGGGGGGCGCTCGGGTCAGCAGCCAGCACACGGCAAAATGGAAACGGATGCAGGAAAACAAGAAAGGACGCAACAGGAGGACCCATGAGCTCCAGAGACCCCCACGTAGCGTTTGAGAAAAGGAGCTGGGATGCACACCTTCAAGCAAATCTACACACGTACAAGCACAAAGCCATGCATCAGCATCAGCACATACTATGGGTTGTGAATCCAGTATAATATAAAACAAACAAACAAAAAAAACATCCAGCACATTTTCTGAGATAACATACATGAACTACATCCTTGTAACAAAAGCAAGATGACTGGACAGAACTTGTGAAAAAGACAAGCGGAGGATTGAAAGCCGGGAAATGCTTTCGACAAAGTTGTAAGAACCTGTTTGCCTGTTTGCCTGGGAATACATTCTGGCAGACGCTCTTTCAAACCTCCTGTACATAAGCTACAAATATAAAACTGGGACTGAAAAAATGCTAAGTCACGCATTTGTCTGACTTCTATCGCTGACGGGACAGCCGCAGAGACGTTAATACGTTTGCAGACATTTTCCGCAAAGCAGAAGCGAATGATCCTCTGCGACCTGCTTCCACGTGTGAACTTGATACACTTGGAAAGTGGCTGGAAAAGTCGTATTCTGAGGAACTTTGTAAGGAGAAGAGCAGAGCAACAACAGCGCCCTCAAAGCGGGAAAGAGAAGGGTTCACCTCGACGTGTGCACGGCTTGCACCAGTAGTCCTGGAACAAAGAAAAAACACAAAGGAAACATGCAAAGTTCTACCACTGTGCAGACCAAGTTCTTCATTATAACCAATTCCTCTGAGGCTGGGAAAGGCATTGTGCATGTTGTTGTCAATCAATATTTTAATAAGCTATTTTCTTTACTCCTTACCTTACGAGAGTCTGAGTTTCCTGTTACGTTTGCTTCCTTTTTCACAATCTGCCCACATCCTCTAAAAAAAAAAAAAGACAGTTCCTTGCAAAAGTACTCGCATCAATTAAGCCTTTCGCAGCAAGCCATTTCAAATACTCGTGTATTTTCAAGATATAGAGTTGCACATTACTGTGAGGTGGAAAGAAATGGACACATGGCTTTCGATTTTTTTTTTTTTTCTCGAAATGAAAATCTGTTTCGGTACTTAGTGAAACCGCCTGTTGCTGCCACTGCAGCTCAGAGTCTTTGCTAAAGGCTCAGTCGGTTAGAGTGCAGAGCGCCTATGAACGGCAGTGTTCAAGTCAGATATCGCCATTCTCATGTGGATTCACATTTAGGTGATTTTAACACATGAAAACAATCTGCATTCTTTCAGTCCATCTTTCCATCACCTCTAGATAGATTTCCTGTCTCCGGTTGAAGAAAAGCATTTCCACAGCATGATGCTGCCACCACCGAGTTCCACTGTTGGAACGGCGCGATTGGAGTGTTAGTGTTAGTTTTTGTCCACATGCGACATTTTTGCATGTTGACAAAAAGTGATTTCACATAGACAGAGCATCTTCTTTTACATGCTTAAAAGTAGATTAATTGGGCCCTAATTAATCTGGTCCAAATAATTAGGGACAGATTTCAGGAGTGTGTGACCTGAGAGTTTTCCATCAGATTTTTTTTCATGGGAGATGTTGATGTTTCCGCGACCTCCACCTTTGGATGCTTTTCTGATTGTGCTCTTCCTGACCAGCCTGTCAAGTTAAGCTAGTCTTAGGGGTTTTCAGCTGCCATCTGCTCCTTTGATTTTCAGATATCAGACGAAGCATCACTCTATATTTGGTCATAGCTTGGGATGTAGTTTCATAGTCTAACTTTACTTTAAATTTCTCCACAACTTCTTCAACCTGTCTGCCACGTTCCTTGGTCTTCATGATGCTGTTTGTTCAATATTGTCCATTAAGAAGCCTGTGAGTTCTCCACAGTTTAGCTGCATTTACATTGATAATAACGTACACAGAGGTGCACACTATTAATTAGGTAACTTCTAAAGGCTGTTTGTTGTTCTGCTTTTTTTTTCCTTTTCTTTTTTTTATATTTTACGGGTATCGACATTAAAGGGTGCTGAATACAAATGCATGCCACACTTTTCAGATTTGTCCTTGTGAAAAGTTTGGAGAAGCTTGCATCCTATTCTTTCCATTTCACGACTGTCCACCACTTTGTCGTAGCGGACGAAAGCGTGTCGAGGTTTGTCGTCGCGACGAGACAAAACGCAGCAAAGTTTAGGAATACTATTGTAAGGCACTGCCCTGTTCTTTATGTGCATAATTCCATCTGCCCCCTGAATTTCTTGAGTAACTTATGATGTTAATACTTTTTTTTTTTTTAATGAATAAAAACTGGGACAAAAATACCAGTTCAAAGCTATGCTGAAAACCCAGTCTGAATTGCTTTGTGTACATATATACATCAACCTTAACTATCTGTGTATATACAGTAAAATTACAGTACAAGAGCACCATTTAATTATTATTTATTGTTCTTTTTTTGTGAAAGGGTTGGATTTATTTTTGATATATTTTTGCTCATCAGTGCATTGGCAAAAACGACGACATCAGCAACAAAGTCTAATTACCAGACCAACTGGCTAAAGTTTTATTGAAGAGTGTCCCCCTTTTTTAGGGGGGGGAGGATAAAAGTGTCAAGTTTAGCACGACAACTTTTTTTGTGGCTTCACTAATCTCATTTTTGACAATGATGAGCACAACTTTGATCTCTCTTGCCTTTCGTCATGCCCTCTTTCTCTCTCGACCCGTCCGCCACGTCCCCGTTTCACCTAGTAGCTGTTATGTGTAAGATAATTCTCCGAACTGAAAAACATTAGCTGTGAATCTCTGTAAGAAATAGTGGAGAATATTGTTAAATCTAGTCTGAGGAGAAGACACGTTATACTGCATGTGAATGCTACCTTACAGTAAGTGCATCTTTTTCTATCGTCTTTTTACGTGTTTTGTGTGAGAGCTACAATCCCCTTGAACATTTTTTTTGTCTTTTTGCCAAAACAGTGATATGAATGACAAACATTCTGGCCAAAGCCGTTGAGGATCTCCCCCCCCCAACCCCCTTAATATTTGATTCGAAGATGGCATCTACTGTGTCCTCCCCCCCTCTCCTCAACGTGACTAAAGTAAAGTGTCAATACAATAAATTTAGAGCAGATAGTGTTCCACAAAAGCACTCAGAAGTTTGTTTCTCCCTGAGATTTAGAAGTATGAGAGAGCAGAGAGTTACCGCTGCTGTGACACAGTTCTTTCTGGCATGCATTCAGTTGTCTAAATAAACATCTCCGTTACCAAAAAAAAACAGTTTCTGTGCTCTCCTTTCTTACAAAAATGTCCTGCAAAGTTTAATTTAGGGTATGTTTTTCAGTGTGTGTGTGTGTGTGTGTTAGTGTAACAAGCTCATTCTAGTTCAAAGCTTTGAACTGCCTATCCCACCATGTTGCCTGAGGCTTCCTGAACCCTCGTCAACCTGACTGAAGTCTCCTGGTAAGTTATTTAGTGTAAGAGGCTAAAAGGGCTTGAATAAGGTTAAATAGGGGCAGAGCTTTGGGACGTATCTTGTTGCGTTGACCTCGTCGACACATGTGCGTGGCTTTTGAAGTACCTTGAGTGAAGCTAAATGTGAAATTAATTGTCAAACAATGAGTACAAACATTTCAAGCCCTGAATAACCCTCGAGTTTTGTGTTTGACGTTACATTTGACGAGGAGAGTTGGGCTTGGACGGAGCCACTACGGTAGAGGTATTCGAGGTCAGTCCTCGAGTCCCAATGTCCTTCAACTTTTAGATACGTCTCTGCTTGAGCACACTTGAGTCAAATAATCAGGGGACTCTTCGGCAGGACTCTGGAAAACTTGACCGCCTGCGGAGGAGGGGATTCAGCCATTTGACTCAGGTCTGCTGGACCGGGAGACGTCTGAAAGTTGCTGATGTGTTTTCAACTCCTTGAGGCCTGGGGTTGAAAACACCTGCACTGTGGCGACACCCAGTGGTTCATTTACAGTATTGCTGTTGCAGCCAACTCCAGTTTCGGAGGGCAGTGCCTGCTCGCTTTTTTATGTCTATTAAAAAATTGTTTATATTTAATTTGGATTAGTGGCAAAATTTACTTAAAAGCATTAAACGTGTCCCCGTAGAATAATGTGCTATAGAATGATTTTAACTTCTGAAAACATCCTGAGTTCCAGTAGACCTAAAAAACCCAGCAATTTCTATAGTGCTGTGGAAAAGGATGCACCTTATAGATGATGTTTTTTGCTAGTTTGTCATACATGCATGCTCCAGACCATGAAGCCTTTTGTTATGGTTTGGAATTATTTTCTTCTTTTTTTATGAAGATAACCCGTGTAAGTAAAACAGCCAATGAGGAAAATATACCAAGAATAATCTTTCAAGACGGTTACAAACATTAGAACTGATTTGTAAACGAATGCCTCCTCCTGCATTAGTGTGATGGATGTTGGCAGAAGGCTGCAGACAGGCTGACTGGGAATGTATGCAAGTGGGAAATCTACTGCCTAAAGAGAAATGTGAGCACAGGGAGGGTTTTCTTCTGATTTCAACTAAACCTGATCATTTGGCATGTTCACCGAAGAATTCAAAGAACAAAACATGTCTCGACTTCAATGTGAAGCCGATTATCTTCCGTCGGTTGAAGATAAATAAGCACGACATTCTGAATCACTGCACATTTGCTGAAGAAGTACTGGTGGAGCAGATCCAACATTTTTCATAATATGTTGCTCTTGAAATGTTGCCTTGATTTGCTGCATGAAATATGCATTTGACAAAGCTCTGTTTGATCTACTTGATGGGATGAAAATATTATTGCCACAAGATCACTGGACTTGTAATTCGCATTCCAAAAACAGCTTGATTCAATTGCATTTGAAGTATATTCTGAAAAAGCTAAATCTTGCAAGGTATCTGACTTTTCAGCGCTTAAGATGCAATATTTTGAAAGTCTAAGTGCATACAAATGCTCATTTTTATTTTTAGTTATTTGATAACAGAGAAAGATTTAATAATTTTTTTTATTTATATTATTTATTTAGCTTTATTTTTGACTATTTTGAAAATACATATGCTGAAAAGTCTTATTTATTTCCAAATGACTGAACTAAATGCTGTGTTAAACTTGTCTTTATAGAGAATGCAATTTTTGAAAATAAAAATTAAAGAACAACATGTAATATATTTCTTTTCTCTCTAAACGCATCCAGTAATTTTGTTTTCGGGGTTTTTTTCTTTACAAAAGCTGTCAAACAAATAGCTGGGGACGGGAGGATAAAAAAAGTAGTAATTATCCAAAGAAACCACCAGGGGGCTCTGTTTCACACCCCCAATGGTTGGGTTCCTAATATACGTATCATTGCTCATTCAGCCTCGTTTTTTATATATTTTTGTGTTGCAATACCCTGACCTATTCTAAAAGAACACAATAAGGTCATGGACCAAAATGGAGCAGCACATATGAGTGTTTGCTGGTGTCAGCTGCACTGATTAGAGTTCTGCAATCATGTTTCTGTCCTCAGGGTTCATGAATTTGCCGGTTACCATAACAACTGTCCTTGTATGTGCTGAGTGTTTGTCTTAGTCTTTACAAGAGTCATTTTCAGCTGCACAGAGGGAAAGTCTGTGCCTGTATTCAGCAGATTTTTTTCTTTATTAGCGTCTCTTTTTTGCATAGCGCGTACTCTGCACACACTCCAAGCTGCTTTCTTCTTAAACAAGTATTTCTCGTCAAGTATATTCAACCTTTAACCATTTAACATATTGAATACTTTAGAAGGTTTCTGATTGGTAGAATTTCTAAACCAATTTATCAGACCAGCGGGCATGAGATAACAACCAATCTGTTACATCTTACAACACCCTAGGAGAGCCAAGTATCTCTGGATGCTTATGTAAACTAATTTCTATGGGCTCTAGACATATTACTTTAACAAAGTATTGTGTTGTGTGTGTGTGTGTGCCTCCACAACCAGAACTACTCATAAGTCTTGAAAGTGGGTTTTATTAAGAAGCTCTCTTTCTTGCCCTGGAGTCATTTGAGGGATTGTGGGAAATAAAGGCTGTGGGCAAACAATGAGGAGGAGATTTAGCTTGACACCAAAGGAGAAAATAGCAGCAGGCTCATGAACTCATTTAGGAACTAAATAAATTAAAATACATAACTCGCAGTTGTATCTCTTCATTTTGCTCTCTTGTTTTTTTTTTTTCTCACTCTTGCCAGCTAACACTGATCACATGTGGCCGACGGCAAAGCATCTGTAAATATGTTTCACCCTTAATCACTGACTCTGTCTTTGCTGTAAACTAACACTTTACATGTCTGCAGATATTTGCGTTCTGCACCCCCCCCCCCCCTCCTGACTCCCCACCTCCTGGGGGAGCTGCCGCATGCATTATTGTAATCTTTAAGGCATCCTGTAATTAGCAACCCTGCAGGTGAGTGGCAGCTGTGGAAAGAATCTACGGCAACCGAAGCAGGACCCTTGGAAAGAGCAGCTCTCCCTGATGACAGGTGACATTTTCCATCCAGACTGAGCCCTGCTGTGTTCTCCAGGTGCTCCTCATGTTGATTGCAGCAGCCTATGTTGAGGCATGATTTGGAGAAGTATGTAAGCAGGAGGAAAGAAAAAGAAAAAGTTGAACGGGCTGATTTGTGATGTTTCAACTTCCACGCAGCGTAGAAACATCACCATCTTGGTGAGTATGGTGTTTTCAAAATGATAAAAACACTTTTTAACCACAAAACAGGCACGGAAATCCCTTAGGTGGCGTTTCTCTTAAAGAGCTTATGATTGCTTTGTACCTTTTGTTCTGCATGTGTGTAAATTAAGTCCACTTTGTAGCAAGAAACCCAATTTTATTCCTTTTTTTCATGTTTAGTGTTGCTGTCTTGCTGGGAGGTGAACATCTTTCCTCCAAGAGTTCCCACATATTTAGTGTCCCAACAGGATGATATTGCTCTAAGGATCCTCTTTCTGTCTCAAAACAGCTGTATTTATATTGAGAATCAGTGGTAAGACATAAAAAGTCCCTGACAAACACTGGGCCTCAACCTCATCCATGCTTCACAGTGGAACATTGTCTTAGATTCATGGTGATCGATGCTCTAGTCCCTGTGCATTCTGGAGGGAATACTGATTCAGGCTTTCCTCCGCTGTTAAAGCCCAGGGCTTCGAGAGATCCTTTGCCAGGTTTTGCCAAAGCTCATCGGCCCAATTGTCATTTTAGATGATATTGAAGCTGCATCAGGACTTGAACAGTTATCTCTGGGCCCCATGGAGACGGCAGGTGTGGAAGTATTTTATGTAACTGCCCCCTCATCACCTTCGAAATGTGCTGGGTTTGTTTGCACATGCACGCTTGATTTTGTCGTCACTAGTGACTCATCTGCGTTTAGTCCACCCACACTCGAGGGACTTGCCCCCCACGTTGTAGAAAAAAGTGGCGATGCTTCGGTCTGTGACGCACTGTTTTGACAACAGGTGTGAGCTGTCCTGAATTCACGAACACTGAAGGAGAATATACGGCTTCACTGGCCATGAAAACAGCATCGCTTTAGCGTTTTGTCTCACTCCTCTGTTTCTGAAATGGAACCTTTCTCCTTTGGGCACTGCTTCTCTTCTAATGATGAATCAGCATTTAGATACTGAATGAGCATCAGCTGATGTCAGCGAGACGCCATGAATGGAACAAACACACGGAGGAAAACACTTTCTGTGTCACTGGCGAGCCACGATTTTAGGATATTTCCGCTTGTACAGCAGATATGAAGAAGTCGTGGAAGAAATGGCACAAAGGACACTTGATTGTGACTCAACACAAATGACAATCAGAGTGGCCGAGAACTTTGTCACAAAACGCATGCATGATAAATCAGAGTGTTAATTTAAACCCTTTCATACAAAGTGGTCACTACAATGGGCAGCTGTATAAAAGCCATTTTCTTGTGCTTCTTGTGGATTTTTATGTTATAAATGCACACAGATCACTGAAGTGGACACTAATACATCATAAAAATACACTAGCAATTACTGGCCGTCAGCTGCAAATGCAAGAAATTATTTTTGTTAAATCCAATATGGGCGACAGACAAAAAAAAGCATTCCAATCGACCTTGTCCCTCCTACTGTAGACGACTCTTGCAGGTAAAAAACAATATGTATATTGTGACATCAGATAACCCTTGAAGAACAATACTACTGATGTATTTTTCAAATAACAACTTTGTGTTTGGAGAAAATGACAAATGATCACCTAAAATATATATATATATATATACTGTATATATATATATATATTTTATTTTATATACTTTTTTCCTGCCTTTTTTATGCCTTAAGAAAATAAAAAAGAAATTGAAAAAAAAAACATCCTGACACAAAGGATTGTAATTCATGCATGCATGCTTTTGTGCACTTGTACTATTGTACTTGTTGAAATTCAATTACCGATAACTTTCAACGCTGTGCCAAGGTACATATGGAATGCTCTGGAAACATTTTTGTACCCTGCTCCTGACTGTTACTTTACGAAAATGATGCTGAGCTTTATTCCAAGCTCGGCATCATTCAAAACCATTACTTACCCCTTGCCACCTTTTATAGAGAACAGGTGTTAAGAATTAAAACATTAAATTAGCTTTTAGCAAAGCATTAGTGTAAGCGTGCCCACACTTAGGCAAACAGGTTATTGCACCTTTTTTATTTTTCACATTTTCCTCTGAGAGGAAGAAGTTGTACTTGTTTATCCTTAAGGTGATTTTTGTTTTATTATTCTGGAAAAGAATACTTTCTCTAATGGTCCCAGAGAATCTTTTTTTGGCATCTCCTTAGAGCAAAACACCCAAATTAAAGGTAAATTCACAGATTTTCCTTTTTCTGACTGACACAACACTGAGTCAGTGCAAGGAGGTGCACAAAGGATAAGCATACACTTCAGCACAGACTAGGCACCAAGGAAATGCTATGATTATTGAATAGTGCCAAGTGTTGCCTTGTCACCATGGCTGCTTTAAATGTATGCACCAAACAGCCTGTCTTGTTGCTACATCAATCACAAAGCTACACTCTTGGCTTTGGAGATTTGGCCTCCAGACAACAACCAGCAAATCCTATTAAGAGTCCTCCTACACCACAAAGTACCCTTCCCCCTTGTCCTTCAGCTGAGAATCATAAAGTTGTCTTTAAATAATTCCTGCACACACTGGCACACAAACATAGAAAAGCATCTCAGCATCTGAGTGATGTGACTCGGGTTAAATATTTAAGTGTGTTTTGTGCTTTCGTTGTGTTTTCATCAAGCGCATTTTCGGCCATGAACGTCTCATCTCGAGCCTTTCAGCAGCTCGGTGCCGTTTCTCTGCGCTTCTGCAGCTTTGACTGTGTTTGAAACAAAGGGACTTACGTAAGTCCTTCAATGTTTGGAGAGTTGCAATCAGATGTCTCTGTGCGTCCTCGGGGGAGCGAGGAATGCTACTCACGCAGTTTGTTTTGTGGCAAGAAACTGGCTGCTCTTGCACAGAAAAAGGAAAAAAAAGAAAATATGTTTGTCCCACTTCTTTAAACATGCAAAGTGTTAATGTTCTCTCTACAGCTGTATGGCTACCACATGCCATCAGCTTCTGTTTTTGTTTCTGTTGTTTTTGCTGCTTTCAATGGGATCAACAGATGGTGGTGCAATGTTTGCTCTGGTCGCCCGAGACGAATTTACTCTCTGCGAGAATTTCTCTCCTTTGTTTTGCCATTTGATTCTCAGTCTGACCCTTTTCTGTGACTTCGAGCTCGGGCTGGACAACTCCCACATTGCACTGTGTGAAAACAGCTTACAGGGCAAAGCAAAGTGACTGATTGGCCTATCTCTCAGAAGAAAAGAGGATTAGAGAGGCGGTTTTAAGTCTGCGCATGGGTGCACCCTCATTGGACTAAGTGTGTGTGTGTGTGTGTTGTGTGTGTGTGTGTGTGTGTGTGTGTGTGTGTGTGTGTGTGCTCGCAGCAGGTGCACCCAGGTACATCTACCGAGAGCATATGCGCATAGCGAGGTAAAGTGAGGGAAGCAAGAGGAACCTCAGTGACTTTAAAAGAACTCTTTATCCCCAGTGACTCAACAGACAGAAGGAAACTTCCCCTTTGGACAACATTAACCGGGATGCTAATAAGGATAAATGAGGCTCAGCCCTAATGTAAGAGAAATTAAACATCACTTGCAAGAATATTGTCGCCTGGGAAACCGCCTCCCCTCGTTATCACTCTTTGAATTAAAGGATGCAAACAAGGACACACTCCACACAGCAGGTACGCAACTTTCTCTTTTTTTGTTGAATTGGAAAGAGGGCTGGATTAGGATGCTAAAGCTCTCAGGGGAAGAGTCGAGTAGATTGTTTAGACAACCATATCAAGAGGGGCAAATGACTCTTGTAGCACCTGCAGGTGAATTCTCCAGAGGACCAGTAAAGGTTCTGTTTAGGTGCGTTTTTGAAGCTTGGTTAGTTTTCTACTTTTATTTGGCCTGTTCTCTAGAGAAAAATCAAATAAAATAAACAAGAGCCTGCTTTTGTTAGTCTCTTGCCTCATGCTCTAAATGAGTATTCATATTTAATGGGCCCAGTCTGTGTTATCTGGTTACCAGACTCGAGTTACATCAGTGAGCTCCTCAAGCACACACATCTCTAAAACACTGGAGAATCCAGGAATATGGCTCATCATAATACACAATTCAGAAGTTGATCATGTATTCCTTAACATGTCAAGTTTCAGGATGTGCTTTCGCTGAACTTGACATAGGCGTACATCATCAAATAGATATAGGAATGAATAATTTAACCTCCCAAAAGTGCTACTGGAATCATATCTAAATTGCTTTCTAACTATGCTAATAATAATTTTGAAAATGTATTTGACCCCTTCATTAGCTTTTCTGTAGCTTCTTTAAGTCTTTGGCCACACAACAAATTTCAATAACAGAAAAAGGTATAAGTAAATAGAAAATGTAGTTTTGTACATTTGAGAAAAACCTATCCAAAAAAGTCTTTTTGATGATTTACCATATAAATTTTATGCCTATTAATGCGACTCCATCAAATCTTTTGATATGCTGAAGTATGGCCTCTTAATGTTTTCTGAACAGGTTTTTGTTGAAAAGGAGAATCAGTTTACCTGGTTGAATAAGGGTTAAATGAAATAAATAGATATAATTCTTGATAAGTGGAAATAAGTATTTTGCATTCCTGCAGGGGGAATTTTGCAGAATTGTTTTAATTTAGACAGATTGACACAAACCTTCAGTTTGCTTTATCCCAAACCATTTGAAATGGTTTTATAATTTATAATCCTCACCCGGCAGATGTCAGGGACGTTTTTTGTTTTTTTTTCTAGAAGTGTGTCGACCTCCTAGTTCAAGAGCACATCTCCAACTGTGTCAAAACATCAAAGTTAGAATATGAAGCATTGCTACAACGTACCTTTCCATTGGTCAGTTTACTGCATAAGAATATGGATTTACCATGCAACATGCTTTATTCTCACTTGTACAAAGCTCTACAATGATACCTCAATATCAAAACTATACAGAAGGTAACAATCCAAGCCTGTAGAGGGAACAATCATGATATACCAGCTGATTTTAAATTGAGCATTGAAGCTGCTTTTAATACTTTTGGCCACAAGATGTCACTACAGAGGACTGCGTTGAAAACCTTCAAGAAATGAATCCTCTTCCTCCCCCTAATTTAAGCTTCAACGCTTCAGAACACATAATTAGACCATAAAATATCGGTTTGGGTTTCCGTACTGAGGTTTTGATCGAGTTAGAACTTGTGTTAAAACACTCCGTCTTTTTTTATGTAGTAACCAGTGATTTTCCCCTCAGCTCTTGCTCAGACTCTGCCTCAGCTGCTCTGCTTCTGTTGATTAGCCTCACCTGCCCCTTGTTTTGCTAATCGCCTTTTAAAGAAGTCAGTCACTTTCAGTACCTCCTCCTACGTTTTGGTCATACAGGTTTAAACAGTACACTATTTAAAACGGGGAAACATCCAACAGGTAACTGCGATTTTTGTTTTCAAGAAGAGACAGTAGAACATGGAATAAGTTACAGTTAAAAACACAAGATGTTTTGGGATATTCCTCTTCTTCTGAATATTTACGTTATTTAAAAAACTATCTTAAGAAAACTAAACTGATAGGATTTAGGTCTTTATTTTTAATTTTTTTGTGGGGGTGTTGGTTATATAAGTTGCGGGCTGATCCACACTCCATACCAGTAGGTGGCGGTAATGCACACCATTAGGTTGCGTGCCAACCGCCATTAAAACAAAAAGAAGAAGAAGTCCCTCCTCCTCAGCCTTATCCATTAGGCTGAGGAGGAGCCTAAACTTTTTCTGAAAAGTTTGCTTTAGCTTGTCGACTTTTAAAATCTCTCGATTCTCAGAAATGCTTGAGTTAAATGTAATTTCACAATTACACACCCACTACAATACATTACAGCTCGTAGTCGCAATGTGCAACAACCCTGCTAGCAAGAAAATGTTCGGACTACGTCCGTGAACGTCGAATGTTCGGACCTGACGTTTGGCAAACGTTGTGAACATTCACTCTGAACATTCGTTCCCAATTAATTTTCTTTTTTTTTTGCTATCATTTCACTTGATTTAGTTTTTATATCTCTAAAACGTTTATGACTTTTTTTTAAATATATTTTTTTATTTTTCACTTATACAAAGTGCATACTTCCGAATGTTGTTTGAACGTTCTAGAACGACGTTTTTATAAATGCTGCTTTAAAAAACTTAAAAAAAACGGAGGCATTACAAAGAGCTTTATTTCTACCTACAACATAAATTTTTAAGATTGTTTTTGTTACTCTTGCTGTTATTCTAATGCAAATGTCTATTCTACGTCATAAAAAATAAACAAATGTTCGGACTTGACGTTCGCCGAATTTTAATATATTTAAAGCCTTTATGGTGGTTAATATTTCTGACAAAATCTCTCTTTTTTGTCATTTTAAAGAGTCTGAATGTTGTCTGAAAGTCGACTTTCATCATCTGTTCGTCCGTGTGTGTCGTTTAAAAATTGGGTTGCTAGCTTCAATACCTTATTTAGCCAGCAGGGGGCTCCACGCCCGTCTAAACATTATCCTCGCAATTCAAATAAGGTTAAGTCCGATTTTTTTCATTTCCTTTCCTGCATTTACATGAATACAGTACTCTCAATAAAACCTAATGAGCTGATAAAGGTAAACACGTTTTCAACATTCTATTGAAAAAAGTTGTTTAACGCAAAGAAACGAGCAGTCTAACCATAACACTAATTTAGGTTATATATATATATATATATATATATATATATATATATATAGCTTTACATGAGAATTTTGCATAAATCTAAACTTGCAGTAGTAATATTGCTCGGTTTGAACACACTTCCATTTATGTTTCGTCTCTGTTTGGAAGGCCGCTCTTGCTTTTTATGAGTGAATATCTGTGTGGCGTGAACGTGGGGGCGTACTGGTTGTACCTACGCTTCGCACACGAGAAGAGCATCCATACATAGGCTGCTTGTCCGCCCTCACAGAACAGAATATTAGAAAACGCTCTTCCCAGCAAGTAGGCAAAGAAAGGGATCATTACGCTACCATCATTTATCACCGAAGACGGTCACGAAAACGCGTGCCTACACATGCAGATACACTGTGAGGTGTGGAAGGAGATGACTATAAAAAGAGTCATGCCTTTGCATGGGAAGGTCAAGGAGATGGAGGTGGGATGAGAAAATTTGAATTGATTAATAAAAAGGAAAATGGCAAAAGAATGAAATAAAAGTATTAAGGATTCTGGAAAGCTTAAAAATGTTATGGCCATCATTACATCTATCTATCCCATGTTATGGCAATTTGTGGAGTAGCCCAAGAATTGAAGTCAGAGAACATATGATTGCATATGGATGCAGATTGGTAGAGTTAAATAATATTCCCTTGGAACTGAAAAGACAAAAAACGGCTGCCTATTTCCAAGGCCTGGTTGTGATCCAAATATGCTATCGGTCTCCGAACGACCTCCGGCGCTGCATCAGAAGCGCCACAACAAAATAATTGACAAGGACACCGTGGTTATTACAAGCTAGAGATACGATGCAGTGATCGCGAGATATCCGGCATCACACTTTAGATTTCTGTCATCGCATCTAAAATTGAGTTCAAATGATCTATACTGTCACACGCTTGTACTCCGGAGTTCCTGTCCAGGTGCCTTGGGGGGGGACTGAGAGTTTGTTCCAATGAGGACACATCTGCCCAACAGCTCCTAGGGAGCAACACAGCAAACGAGCACTTGCTGTCGTACTGCTGCACTTCCTGTTGATGTAGAGCACAGCCGACAGGTTTTAATATCCTCGATGCTGTGTCTGCTTCCTGCTTGTGCATATTCCCACAGCACTAGACCTAAATAAATATGCTGTAGGTCTGATTTGTGCCACGCGGGATGATGACTGGTTACGACTTCACGTCGGCATCTAAACTGGGTTGTCTTTTTGAAGATGGGATGTTCTGGAGCCTGTTTTGAAGACCGGTTGATCCTTTGCGGCACTCCTTCACATAACCCGAGCTATCGCATCTTCATGAAAGAGAGAAGAGGAGATAAAGACGCCGTTGTCGATGAGTGAAAACTGATTTCCTCACAGATTTCTGCCAATATATAACAGCATATTTATTTATCTAACAGGCTATGCAGATAATAGCTGGATTATTCAACCTATGAGTCATCTGTAGGCCTTTGCAGACGTCTTATCTGTGTTTCTGAATATTTCATGATGGCAGACTCCACTAAAATTAGATTAGCATGTTTTGAAATCATGATGCCTGACGTTGTTTTTCTTTTTTTTAATGTTCAATCACACAACTATGATCATCTTAGGCTCTCCCAGAGGCCCTGGTTCCTTGACGCCAAACTAATATTTGCATTTGCTCTCCTCCGACTGAACATGAGACAGTTTTTGTATTTGAGGATTGTGACTTTTTGTTTGTTTAATTATCTCTCTGGATTTCACAGTTAACCTAAATGTAGCAGTGATGGTCGCCTTTAAGCACATTTTCCTTCACTGATGTCTTAGGATCACTTGCAAGGTGGAGCATGCCTGGTTGGTCAGGATATGTTTGGAGAACCTGCGTTAAGTTAACTGGAGTTCTTCAGAGAAGAGCGGAAATTGGGTTTTTTTTTTTCAACTTAAAGCACGAATTGAATTACATACTGTTTAAACTTCAGTTTTTAATAATATTACCAACACAAAATAATATTCATTATTATTATTATTATATTTCTGAAAAATTAACTAAGTGTCAATTTTAGGTACGTTTTTTTTTCAGTGCTTTACATTTATCCACAGTGAAAATGTATTTTATCAGTCAACATCATGACTGATAAAAAATTAATAAGTGTCAATTTAGGTACGTTTTTTTTCAGTGCTTTTACATTTATCCACATGAAAATGTATTTTATCAGTCAACATCATGACTGATAAAAATTAACTAAGTGTCAATTTTAGGTACGTTTTTTTTCAGTGCTTTTACATTTATCCACAGTGAAAATGTATTTATCAGTCATGATGTTGACTGATAAAATACATTTTCACTGTGGATAAATGTAAAAGCACTGAAAAAAAACGTACCTAAAATTGACACTTAGTTAATTTTTCAGAAATATAATAATAATAATAATGAATATTATTTTGTGTTGGTAATATTATTAGAAAACTGAAGTTTAAACAGTATGTAATTCAATTAGGATGGAATAAAATAAAACATGAAATGGTTAAATATTACTGAAAATTTTAGGCAATAAAATGTAGGGGTTTTTTTTATCTCAAAGCATTTGGATTGAAAAGTTTACATTTTTGTTGGTCAAGGCTGGTGTGAATTTATTAATAACGATAATGACGAAAACGATGCTAGGGTAAAAAAAAAATGAATACAATAAGTATTTTATTTTGTAATCGCATTCCGGAAGTCGCTCAGTGGTTATGAGCAGTAGTAAAACGAAGACCCCCCCTCACGGAAAACTGTGGCAACTGTGGTTTGAAGCTGGAGAGATGCGAGCTACAGAAAAACAACGAGAAACGTAGGAAATGGAGAAGCGCGACTGGACAGGAGAATAACAGCAGAAATCTAAAACAGTCCGTCATGCTTCGATACTGGAAGGATCACCGTCTTCGAAGATAATTAATCAAAAAGAAAAAAAGACGGGTGTCGGATTGATCTGAGAACCGGGGGGGGGGGTGTGGGGGGGGGAGCGGGACGGGAGGGGCCGATCATGGGGAACGAAGCGAGCCTGGAAGGAGGCGAAGGGCCGCCGTCTGCTCTGCCGGACGGGATGGCACCTGACGGAAAGGGCGGCTTCGTCCGGATCTCCGATGGCACCACGGTCAACCTGAGCGAGCTAAGCGAGGATGAGAGGAGGCGACTGGCCGCGGCGATGTCAAGGGCGCAGGGCAGGCAACCTGGAGCTCCGGCTGCTGCACGAAGGCAGGGATTTCAAACGGCATCATTCAGTGCACTTCAAATATCTAAACGGGCCGAGCGGTTTGTGTGCGAGAGGCCTGAGCGGATGTCTCTTTTGTGTGTGTGTGTGTGTGTGTGTGTGTGGTTAAGAAATATGCAATAAGGAGGCGCAGAGTCCCATTTACACCCATTTCAATGGCGCAAATCGCACAAGAAACCCCAGTTTGCTCCTAGAGTTCAATGTTGGGAGGAGTGATGGGAGTTTTTTTAATGGCTGAATCCACAAAATTGGCTGTAAAGTGGGCAAAGTTGCAGCTCGTGGCGGTGTAAATGAATACACTGGAGTCACCGAATGGTCCGATTCGATCGGTCGTTCTGCGTGAAATCAGTGAGGAGACACACCTCCAGTAGCCTATTTGTGAGAAATGCTCGAAATGCCTGCTGGGTAAGGAAATTTGTCGTGCTCGATGTTTTTTTTCTTTTCTTTTTTTTTTCGTCTTTTATATTTGCCTTTTGAACATCTTAACAATTAACTACATATGCAGCCATTATTTGCATATACCGTGAATACGTTTATATTGATCTTAGTACATGTTGATACTAAACAAAAAACCTGCAAAATTTTGTTGGTGGTATTTACAATGAAGTCATTCAGCCAGAAGATGCATCCCTGTGCGTATCGGGTGAAGTAATGGGCCTCTGTGCTAACTGTCTCCAACTGGGGGGGGAAATGTTATTTATATCCGAGCTAGAGATTGGGGGGAGGGGTGCATCAATATTAATATGACTATAAATGGAACAGGGACGTTAATTTATTTTATTTTGGTTGTGTTTCCCCAGATGAATTCTGTGTTGTTTTTATTCGTACCGAATCTCTGCTACATCTCGTACCGTCTAGGAAACGGGCTTGGCGCTGTCCGTGGTGCTGAAAATACTCACTGCGGCGCTTTTTACGCCAATTATTGTTTTGTCGACAGAGCCTGCCCAAGGTTTTATGAGGCCCCAAGCAGAATGTCATTGTAGGGCCACCACATAACATTTGACCCATTTATGATGTCCATGTTTTATCTTTTTTTGTTGTCTGTTATTATCATTTTGTAATTCAGCTGTTTTGTAGGAGGGGTAGGAGGTGATATGAATAATGCTGCATTTACATACCAAACACAGAAATCAAAAGCTCGCATACATCTGTTAACATCAAATTAGGCATAAGGCCATTGATTTGAATTATTTTTAGTAATTAGTAAAGACACTTAGTAGCATGTTTGCCTTATAAATGATTTCAGACTTGGCTTAGACTTGCACCTTAAAGACCTCATGGCAATCCAGACTCAGGTCTTGTGAAGAAAATTCAGCTTATTTAATCAGAGGTGAACATCATCTGTTAAGTGTAGACCATTTGAGTTAATGATTTACGTTGCCCCTAAGCCTGTGCACACTGGTGTGTATTTGTGAAAAGGACTAATTGTCATGGTAATGTTACACAAAGTACATTTTAATTCTGCGCAATGATTCTCAATACAACCTGCAAGTAAAAGCTTCCTGATTCGTTGATTTTCATTAAGTGCCTGTGTGCGTCTAGCAAACATTTTAAATTAAGTTGGCAAATGACAGTCGCTCTGACTTGCATCCAGATAGTCTTCTTATAATATACATATTTTCAAAAACTGAACAAAGCTGATGTATTAAACGACTCTGACATTTGAAACAAGATGAACTTAATTTACCACAGATCATCTTCGTATAGTGATTACACAGACACATCATAGTCATCAAATTAAAAACATTTCTGGGTAATTCTCTCAAAATTCAGTGTTCCTTTTCATTACCCTGGTAGATTGTACAGTGTTCTTAGTAATGTACTACTTGCATAGTAACCAGTGTACTGTTATACTTAACAAAGCCTTTAAATACTGTTTTAATTCATGATCTCCATATAATATAAGAAATCCTGCAACTCTGGTTATTTGTGCAGGGTTGCATATTAAATGTATATTCAATGGATATTTAATTAAACTATTAGTAGGATTATTATATTTCACTGAATTTGTGTTTCATGTTGAATTGACTGTTCCAGGGATGTTGAATGTGTACAAGTATTGAACTTGGCCTAAGGGTAATGATTTGTGTATCTAACCTGCAACTGGTCATTGATTCGGTCAGTAGGCTCTCAGAGCCAGGAGGGACCCTGAACACGCTCAAAGTCCACTCACCATTCTGACCAACCCTCCTCCTGCTACTCTTTTACAGTACCATATTACTCAGGCGTGCTATGAAAACAATCAGATATTATATTCATTGCAACATCAAACTTTTACTGCCAGAGAACATTATTTAATTACACCACAGCATCCAAAGACCTTCACTGCAGCAGAAGCCAAGGCAAGTGTGTGTCATAAACATGCACCGTCATGCTTTAATCAACGGCAGCCAATTTGTCCATTAGCTTCCACTGATCTCTAAAGTTCCACTTCCACTTGGCATGCGCTGCATTCTGTGTTCAGGTTGGCTTTACAGGCCCCCGTCGCTTTGTCCCAACATGCAGGCTGCAGCCGACTTCTTCTCAGTCTCTGTCTACTATCCACACTCCATGTCGTTCACCAGTATTTGTGTTTCCGTCAGCTGTTTGTTCTCTAAAACCTTTTTGAGGCATTACGAGAGCAAGTGGATTTATATTTGTAGCCGAGTGATTTTTGGATGCAACTGAAACAATATTTTATTTAGGGGTACATTGGGGTGATTTTTTTTTTTTTTTTTTTTTTTTACATTTTAAAGATCGTTAACCGTTTTCATTTTATTGCGCTACTTTGTTGTTGTAAATCCTAGTGAGTTTAAAGTTAGAGGTTGGAACAAGATTAATATAAAAAAAATAAAAAATTCAAGGGCTTTGGTTACTTCTGCAAGGCAAGGTACAAACTGTTCATATCTCTGATAATCAAATAAGAAATTATTGTATTTTCTGTTTATTGGTTTAATGTTGGGTGTAGTTTCAGAGGCTGGGACTTGTTGTCAGGGTGAGTGTGAATGAGTCAGCAGAAACAGACATGGCTAGCAAATTGCTGTTCCTTTTAATGAAGTTTAAATGTTGTAAAGTCAGATATAAAATGTAACCAGCAGCACTTTCAACCTGCTTTAGTTGTGTGTTGCTTGCAATTTTTTTATCGGGTTCTTTTACTTGTAATTATAACAAGGATCGTTTTGTTTCTGTTTTTTTTCAGACCTTCAGAATCTGATGCCCACCAGCAGGTAGGAGCCTCCAGGGGCCCTGCAGGTCTAAGTAAGAGTCGAACCGTAGACGCCTTCAACCAGGGTCCACCTGGCAGGCCCACACCAGGCCGCAGCCCCTCGTCCTTAAGCCTCTTTGAATCCAGATTCCGGCAGGAGCCAAAAGGCCCGGAGACTAAATCGTCCGGCATGTTTGGCTCCAGCTTCCTCAGCGGGGCCAATCCCCTCAGCGCCGTGTCGTCAATGACGTCCTCCATCACATCTATGGGCGACGCCGTCAACATTCCCAAGTTTGGACTGTTCGGGGACGAGGAGGAGGGTGATGCGACAGCAAAAGTGGAAAACAAGCAGGGGGGGAAGCCACCGGGCAAGGGCCCCCAGCAGGGTCAGGGACAAAAGGGACCCCAGCAGGCAGGACCCCCAAAGCCTGGTCAAGGCCCAGCTGGACAGGCACCTAGGCAAGGTCAAGGTGCACCCGGTCAGGGACCGAAACCAGGTCCTCCAGGGCAAGGACCACCTGGTCAGGGGCCCAAATCTGGTCAAGGTCCTCCTGGCCCAGGACCAAGGCAAAGTCAGGGGCCAAAATCAGATCAAGGACCCCCTGGTCAGGCCCCGAGGCCAGGTCAAGGGCAGCCAGCACCTAGACCAGATCAGGGTGGAGCTCAGCAGCAAAAAGGTGGCCCACCACAACAAGGACCTGGAAAACCTGAACCAAAAGCTCAAGGGCAGCCGGGCCCCGTGCCAGCAAAGGGTTCAGGGGCCCCCAGGCAGCAGGCAGCTGGAAGGCCTGCAGGTGGACTCTGTCCGCTGTGTAAAACCACCCAGCTCAACACCGGATCTAAGGAGCCACCCAATTACAACACCTGCACTGAGTGCAAGAACCAGGTCTGCAGCCTGTGTGGCTTCAGCCCACCAGACTCAGCGGTAAGACCCCGACAGCTTGTCTTTCTTTTGCTGTAGTTATACTTTTCTCAAAATTAAAATAAATTAAAAAAAAAAATTCAAATGGTTAATCATGTCCTAACCAATGAGCTAAAGTGAGATAACTTTATGATTTTTGTTTACATGTACAGCCGGGAGCTTTCCAGTTCTCAAAAGGTCACAGATAATACCGCCACAGATTTCATAATGGATTATACACAGGAGTGAGCGATGCCATGCATGTAGAAAAGGAAATGATTTTATTCTGGCATTTCTCTTTGAAAAAAAAAACTAAAAAAACCCCCATTAATCATGCATTGACATTGCTGTTTGCATTACATGCTAAACGGCAAGAATCAGACCCTCAATTAGTGCAAAATGTATCATTTTGCTTCAAGATTTATCAGATCATGAATCATATTTATTTGCCAATATTGAGCAAACAAACAAGGAATTTGACTGGTTTTCAATCGCTCAGTGTTCAAACATAAAGAAGCAAAACTTTGAGGAAAGATAATGAATATAAAGGAACAATATGTACACATATTTGCAGTCATTTCTTATTATAGTCGACATTGTTAAAAAATACCTCGTTAGAAAATAATGTAAAAAGATAAAGATAAAAAAAATGTATTAAGGACACACACACACACACACACACACACCTACACACATACACACAAGAAAAACATTGACCAGGAACTGGAATTTGAATGTTTTTCCTTAATTATCTCTGCTTCAAATGTTAAACAGCTGAAAGTGTGTGTAGTTTGGCTCTTTTGAGTTTTCTGAAAGGTTAGAAATATGTTTTACACATGAAGGGCAATAATCTTTAATTTATTTTTTATTTCACAATTGAAATCTCAGTTGTGGAACTAGTGACACATATTTTTTTCGCTTTTTTTAAGTGTTGGGAGGGGGGGAATCAGATTCAGTCAGACCTCAAAGAAAAAATGAATTCAGTAAGAGCAAGAAAGAAAGAAAAAGCCAGACCAGTGCATATCTAATAAATGTTGCCAATTTTACAAACGGATCATTCAAATAAAAACTGGTTATGATGCTCAATTTGAAGCTACAGTAGAGTCCAGTATATCGGTCCTCCCTGATCCAAAAGAGGACATGTCGCTTACAAGAGCAACACACATGATCTGGGAAGCAGAGTGACCATATGGACTTGGGGAATGTTGATCAAGGTGACTCATGTCATGGCCACAGGAAGGAACTCTGCCAGCAAGTGACGACATTCACTCACACATGAACTGTAAATGCTGGTTGGTCAGGAGTTAAACCTACTTTTGTAGAACTATTCTTTAAGAAATTCTTCTGTGTGGATTAACAAGGACACTCTTTTTTTCTTTTTGCCTTTTAAGATGTCAAACACACCAACATACGAGTAGCAAATAGGTATGCACACAATGTTCTTTTTCTAGATGGTGATCAAACCGTCAACAGCTGGCTCTTTCAACAGTGTGCTTGTCACGCTGTGGAAACCAAAAGAGATGGCCAAACACTAAACAAAAGGCTCTGGCATCCATTCTTTTTATTTTTTTCGAGACAGGTGTTTGGTTCTGTAACGGTAAACACCATGAAAGCCAACCACTTTAGCGCTAATATTTACTAGAACACAACCAACTGCTGTTCTGATTAATTATCGAACTGTTGCGAGTTTTAAAGATGGAAATCGGTTGCCCAGCGATGGAATCCAGCATAATTGGAAACACCAATTTCATAAGTGAGCTGTATTTATAAAGCACTTTTTGCCGGGTGGAATGCCACATAAAGATTTAGAGTGGAAACGAAACACAGAAAAATAGACAAAACAGATGGAAAGCAATGAAAGTCTAAAAGTCAATAAACATAGTAATTGGTAGTTTGTAACTGATTATCTAAATGTTATCATTGATATTAAAAAAATATCTTCAACTGAGATTAATCAGGGTAAGGAGAATATTAGGGAATCCCACAACTTATAGATGTTACGGGTTCAAATGAGTAATCACCTCGTATCTGAAAATGAGTTTTTGGGACCATAAGTGGTAACTTTCTGGCTGACCTTCGAAACCTGTTCAATGAATTTTATGACCACAAACATCAGTGTGACAAGCCTGTAGACATTTAAGTTATGTTGTGGTTTAAATTGGGGACCAGGATGGCGATGGAGGAAACCTCACACAGCTGCAGAGACTTGTTAAATCTGAGGATGTGGGCGAGTTGGTCAGCACTGGCTTTCAGCCAGAATCAGAAAAGCTTTACTGGTCTTGTAACGCCAAAAAAGCCTGTTTACAACTTTCTCAGTGCAGGCAGGAAGTCTTAGAGGGGGGAGTGGAGTGAGTTGTTGGTATAAGGGTCCATGTAATCGTTTTTTGTGTGAGAGTGGGTTGTGGGTAAGTGGGTTAGAGATGCCAAGGATTGGATTTAAAACTTCCAGAAGAAGCTGTCGAGGTCTTCAGCCCATCGTGGAGAGAGATTGTCACAGCGTGTAGTGATGGGTCCCTGTAGGTAGCGATGTTGATCAAGCTTCTCCAAACTGCAGCAGGGTTGATAGCGGAGAAGCTGTTCTTCAGAAAAGATATATGAATAGGTTTGCAAGGCACTGTGTAAGCATGAATACACCACTTCCTCTCACAGCAGTTTTTAACAATGTGATTCAATTATATCTAACTTGTCATGGTTACATGTTGTACACCAGACCTTCTATAATATGAGTGTTATGGTGCTCAGTGCAGCTGTCCCAGGTTTTGATTCTTGATCCTGTGCAATTGGTGTTTCACTCTTCCTGCCCATTGTCTTGTCAAGCTACTAATGAACAATAGTCACAAAAACCACAACATCTGACTTGTCGTCTTTTCATTTGCAGGGTAAAGAGTGGCTTTGCCTGAACTGTCAGATGCAGCGAGCAATGGGAGGCATGGATCCTCCTGGCATGTCAAAGCCCATGCAAGGCTCTGGCCCACCCTCGCCTCAGCGAGGCGGCAAGCCCGGAAAGCTGCTGATAAAGCAGCAGAGCACCTCCGACCAAGGGCTGACGCCGCCAACGACACCAAGGCAGAAATCCCCAGGTTCCTCATCTCCTGGACCCCTTTCTCCAGGCTCCTCATTGGCAGGGTCGCCCAAGATTGACCCCAAAACAGGCCGTCCCATTCAGCAGAGGTCCAGCCCTCAGCAGTCCCCAGCTAAAGCCAAACAAGAATCGAGTTTCTTTGGGGGTTTGAGCGGCATCAGCTTAGGAGGGCTGACGGATTCGGCTAAACCTCCCGCGGCGGCTGCTCAAGCATCGGAGTCGGTTACGGGGAAACTATTCAGTGGGTTTGGTGGACTGATGGAGTCATCGAAGCCTCCAACACAGGCTGCGCCAAAACAAGAAGAATCCGTGGCTGGAAAGCTGTTTGGGGGTCTGGGAGGGCTGACGGAGTCAGCGAAGCCTCCTGCCGCTGCATCTCAAATGTTCAGCTTCGGCTCATCGCTCCTGAGCTCAGCCACCACTCTTGTCTCTGGAGAGGAAACCAAAGCGCCCGAGTCTCCGCCAGGGTCACCCGACTCCGGACCAGGTTCTCCTCCTGACTCTCCTTTCTCTGCACCCGGATCTCCACCGGACTCCGACTCCGCTCCGGACACCCCGCCTGCCGGGTCCAGAGAGCCCCCCAGACACGCAGCCGCAGAGCAGGAAGAGAAATCCACAGCGGCTGAGTCTGCTCAGTCTGAAACTTCAGTTGCCAAGGGAAACTGCCCTCTGTGTAACTTGGAGCTCAACGTTGGATCATCAGACGCCCCCAACTACAGTGTGTGCACAGAGTGCAAGAAGAACGTGTGCAATCTGTGTGGATTTAATCCTAATCCTCATTTAGGCGAGGTAGGAAAGCTATTTATTACTGAAGTACTTTCCATCTTAACTACGCCGTTTGCTTTTTAAACAAAGTACATATTCTTTTTGTTTTTCTATGTTGTTCCTTCTAGACATGTCAAACCTTTGGGTGTTTCATGAAAATTGCCCACTACAGAGATGGAATTGGATGTTTTCATGGATTCATTTTCCTCATGAGCATCTTCCAAAACACTTTTAATCAGGATATTGTGATTACCTAAGTACATTGTTATTCTTCAACATTTGCAATTCTATTCACGTTTATTTGAATTGCTTTTCATAGGACAGAATGATTATTCAACTAAAAACGTAAACATTTTCAAAACTAAAACTGAATTTACTCCAAGATATTGCACACAGGCTCAGAAATATACACATACTCCTACTGATTTTTCTTAAAGATGTTCTTGGTTGTTGGTTATTGATGCTATAGATGAGCAAAGTCATTTGTTAGGATACAAATAAAAAATCAGATTTTGTATCAAATTCATATTCCATGTACATTTATGTGTGCTAATTCGTAGTAAATTCCACTTTGCTGTTTGACTCCAGGTTTAATTTTATAACATGTACATGTGTGCTGATGGGCAGTGATCACAGTTAATCATTTGAGTTTGGTAACTGGCAGGATGTGGTTGCTGCTCTCTTCGATTTATTTTTGTCTTTAGGTAATCTGCTGCATATTTATAGCTCTCCTGGAATTCTTCCGCAACAGGAAGTAGAACTAAAATGGAATTAAAACCATTACTATTTCCATCCAACCCTCATTTTTTTACCTTTTAAAATTAGGTTGTTTAGCATGTCTTTGTCAAACCAGCCTGGTACTTGAAAATATCACGCATATCTCTTTTAAACTGACATCAAAATCTTTAATTTGTTAGGTACTCTGCCGTTGATGCCTTTTTTTTTTCAGGCATTTTAGAAAATTCTACAGTATGGAACATTTTGATATGAATCTAGTTTGAATTCTTCATACTGAAAAATTCAGAAAATTTTCAAATCTTTCCATTATAAGACTTATTTTTGTCAAATACCTGACACATTTATTGATACTCAATCTGTTTTACATTTTATTTACTTCATTAGTTTCTGCAAATGTTTAATACTTGCAATGCAACTTTCCGGTTTGCTGGACATTAAAGGCCTATTATTCCAGCTCACTGTTGCAGTACTGAATCAAGCATCGGACAACCAAGTCTCTAAACAACCTTTATATTCTTGTTTCATTGCCACTACATGATCTGAGTGACAGAAAAATGTTTTCTGTTCAAGCATCACAACTGTAAACCTGTGATGTTTCCTAAACTTTGCTGCCATGTGCAGACGGGAGTTTTAGGAAAACAGAGGACCTAGCCTGGAAATTTGACAAAGGGTGAGAGCAGCACTTACACTAGTTTGACTGACAGCAGTCAGGCTTTGATTTGATTTTAGTTTTTATTTGTCCCCCCACCACTCCCAAGAATGATCTGTCTGATATTATACTGTCGGGACACAGTTGCAGTTTTAATTAAATCAAATTAGATTAGATTAAGATTGGGCATTTTGATAACAAACATGGCGTAAAAACCATCAGTGGAAAACACTCTGATGCCTGCTGTTAAGCATGGCAGGGTATCTGTGACGCTGAGGGCCAGTTGCTCTTTCAAAGACCTGGGGCCTCCTAAAAGGTCCAGCACTTTATTTAGGCGTACTTCAGAGTGGAATATTTAAGACTAGTTTTTAAATATATATAATATCTACTTAAACATAGACAGTTCATCTTATTAAACCCATACCGTGTTATTTTCACTTTGAACTCAGGATGTTTTGCTTTGCCACCACAGAAGAATCTGTCGCGTCACAAACTGTATGACATTTATTCCTCACAAGTTAACTCTGTTCAGATCGGTTAACTCCAGACTTCATAGTGCTTTTCATTATCGCCTTCTAGTTTTGCTGGCCGTCCGTTCGCCTCTGACACAGCTGAACCTCTAGATGCATTTTTAAACCCTTGCTTGTGGAAAAAAAAATGAACAGCATACAGAATGTTCTGCACACAAGACTTTCGTTGAGCCATCTAACCCCCCACGTAGTGTGTGTCACCTATGTGTCACTCGCTGTCGTCACGTCATTTGCCAGCAAAGTTGACTCGCTGACGCATGTGAGGGCGTGGCTGTGGGTACATGTGCTGTTCCAGGAATAGGAGCCAGGATATCCAACTGCAGGTTGTTTTATTTTTCTGTAAGCAGAACTGTGGAACACTGAAGGGACTGGTGACGCCTCACCTGTTGTAGGTGTGACGTTGTAAGTGGCTACATTGTCGGCACACGTCGGGTATATAGGCTTCATGTTGTCATTTTGTTGAGACCAATTACAGTGAGTGCGCGTGCATATCGCCACGTGCGGTGGGGCGGGGGGCTAATCTGGATTTCCTTAAAAGATTTGAAGGGCAGCAGGATGTTTTTCATCTCCTCTCAGGCTTCATTGTCTTCTTGTTTAAAACCCCAACAACGCAACTCCAACAGGCCAACAACACCTCTGATTTTGATTCTCTATTTTTGTCATTTTACACTTGTATATCCTTTTTTTGTTGTTAATCTGTAAGCTATCATTTTAGTTATTTCTGTGCTTCTTACTGCCATCTATTTTTGTCCTTCTCTTCTTCCCCGCTGTCTCCCTTTTTTTTTTTTTTTTTTTTAATGTAAGGGGATTTCTGTAAAAGTATGCCTGGCGCTGAGCAACAATGTTCCTCCAGATCAGACTTCATGTCATGTTGGCCTTTTCAGTAACGAGAGCGCGTGTCGGAAGAGCCTTGCGTAAGACGGGAGTGGCACGACTTTGCTAACGAGCAGGAATCAAAGAGTTGGAGCGTTTCATCTCGTCTCACCATCAGCGAGAAAATCTACAGCTACACTTCAGTTTTTATCAGACGGCGGTCTCACTGCCGCCGCCTTTAAAACTCAATATTTTAAAGGCAGGACAGGGACAGGGATGTTTGATTGGACATTAATAATTGACCAACTTTACTGCAGGTTTTACATGTGGATTTCAAAATGCCATACATCATGATGTGCACTCTTGGGGAGGGGGGAATGACATAAAGGAAGAATAAATCATGGTAATGAACTTCCCATTATTGCTTCTCGAGTTTTGCCCTAAAGATTTGGAAATATTGAAAGTATGAACTTATTAGTACATTTCTACAGTTGGAATTTAGTCACAGAAATAGTGGTTACATTTTTTGTTTTTGAATTGCCAATATCACAACTGACACCCCTTAAAACATGTGTTTAATTTGATCGTTATTGAGGAAGATTAAGGGGGTGAAAATGTGGGAAAAGTTGGACACCTATGTCGTATTCCTTTCTTCAGAGGAAAGGAAACAAAAGTAAGCTTATCTTTAACAAAAAAGACAGCTCACCTAAACCTTCCCATGTGGAGACACCGGGATAAAAAAAAAATTTATATTTCAAAAATAAATTTGGACCATTAGGCCATGTTTCTATCCATTTTACTGGAAGATCTAAAAAGCTAAAGCGTTTATAAGAATGCTTTTGAAAACTATGCAGTTTGACTAAATATCAATAAATGGCTCGCTCACTGTTGGCGTCATTGCTAAGATTCAGTTAATCTTTTTACTCTATTTTTTCCACATCTAAAAAAAAAAGAAACAGTGATTTACTTTGTCTTCCTCCTTATCATTATTCTGCGATCACGTCCCACATTGTCTCCCGTACTGAACTTCCCATAATCTGCACTAGCAGATAAAGACCAACAATACACACACCGGGCTTTTATCACCAACCTACCATTCATTAGTATTCTAATCGTTAATACGTCCGCTTCGTTTTGTGTATCGCATAGCAGGCCGGTCTTTAGGCAGATCTGTTGATGTTTATGTATTTTTTATTTTTTTATCTGTATTCACTCCATGCAGTGTTCACAGCTCTCACCATCACTTGGCCTAGAGCCTGATGTGTGCAAAAATAGTAACAGCCACAAAAGAGATCCACTAAAGCAGGAGAGGGGAGAACATGAGGGACTACAGGGCTGCCCCCTCCCATTATCTTCTGTCGTTTCACCTCCTTTAACAGTGTCATTCTGTGGGGACCATAATTTTATGATTTGAAATGGGGAACATTTTAGTCTTTTTGGGATTCTTTTAGCTGAATTAATTAATTAATTTGGAAGGTGCAGTGAAAGCAAATTAAAATGAAAATATATACCTCTTGCAAAAGTGTTCATACCTCTTAAAGTGGAATTGGTTTGTAATGTTAACACTACAACTTTCAATATATTTTAATGTCACAGATAAACAAAGTACTATATGGTTCTAAAGCTGAAGGAAAACGATGCATTTTGTTTTTTTATTATTTGTAAAAGAAATCTGAAAAGTGCACTGTGCCTTTGTGTTCCACTTATCCGAGCAAACACTTTGGGAAAACACTGGATGTTGCCATTTTAATTACAAGTTGTATGAAATATGCCTCTGTCATTTTTGCACATCTGAAAACGGCAACGTTTGACTTTGAAAAACGGCAAGAACGCACTCAGACTGGACGCACACGGCGAATGTTAAAAATAATGTGAAGTTTTGTTTTTGTCTAATATTCCAAAGGCAATACATTTTACATCCTGCGCCCTCTTAATTTATTCGATCTTTTTAGATGGACTTTTACCTGATTTGAAATGTAATTGTCACAGAAACGGATGGGAGCCTTTAAATGGGATGGGAGTGAAAGATGATTGCTTTTTGCAACTGATGTCATCGCGGTATTCGACAACAATATCACAGTTGTGTGTAAGCTTTCTTTTAGTATGCATGACATATTCTAAAAATATCTAAATGTGGACATTTTAAAGGGGATATGAATACTTTTGCAATGCACCGCATCTTTTTTCAGGTTTAGCAAGTGGCGATTTGGACAGTTACCCCTCCACAAGGATCCTCATCCCCTTTCTAATTTACTAATTTCTGCATGCTTTGGCCAGAGCCATATTTTAGCTACTGAGCATTTTGTGCCAAGGAATGGCTGGAGGGGTGAGGTGCTGTTGGTGGTGGTGGGGGGCAAAGCATCCAGCGTGCCAGCACTGAGCCTTCATCAGAGACGGGAGGACAGGCAGGCAGAACCTCACTGAGACTTGAAAACCCACACATTCTGGCACCAGCCTCATCTTGTTAGTACAGGCTGTTACATCCTGACTGCCGCTGCTCTCTCTTTCACTCCCCCCCCCACCCACCCGCCTATTCACATACTGGCTCTTTTTATTTTTTTTATTTTTTTAAATGCATCCTGATAATATATGTAGAAACCAACAACACAGCTTGGAATAAGCAAAAGGTCTAACTGCCAATAATTCTTTATGCACGAAACATAAAACGAAAGTCCTGTATATCTTTTGGAAAGTTATAAGATGTGATCTTTTATATTTAGCGGATTCATTGAATACATACCGGTGGAATTTTGTTGTGCAGTGGCATGAGAAGTACAAACAAAATAACGTCTCGACGTAGAAATCATAAGAACAGGCCAGAGGAGAGGAGAGACAATAAGCTACTGTGACAAAAAGAAAAGAAAAAGGGAGCCCGAGTGGACGAAGGCGGGAGTGGGAAGGCGGCGTCATAAAGATACGGGTATCACCCGCTGCAGCTGTAAGGAGTACAGAGCATGACAACCTGACTGTTGAAATTTGTCTGAGCACTCGTGACTCATATCTGTGAGTCACTTCCACTGCATTTATTGGTTAAAATTTACTGTCTGGCAAAAATCATTTCGTGAACATGAACCCTAAAATTGTTTTAAAAAAAATACGATGGAGGTGTGCGAGGCAGCTTCTTGGTGCTAGGGATCACTTTTTGATCAGAGACGGAAATGTCACTTCTTCAGTAAAGCTTGAATAATATCTGTTATATTGAAATGTTGCCTAGTTACCGGTGTCGGGAGCCAGAGCCAGCGCTGCGTTGCGCCGAGACGTTTCTTTGGCTTTTTGTCTGCAGTTTGATTTCTAAGAGTTAAAAGAGCTTCATTTTTGTATCTTATTTATTTAGGATGAAATATATTCTATTCTTTATTTAGTTTCTTTTTTCAAATAAGAAATATTTGGTGTATAATAGTAAAAAAGGACCCATCTGATCTCAGCCCACTGAACCAGACAGTGTCAACTACATCAATAGGCAAAGATCCTTTTTGGCTCGCAAAGGAGCTGAGGCTGTAATGTTCCACCAGCAGCTTGATGCATTATAATTAAGATGGAAACTCATCAGTGAGAAGAAGGGCAACAACATTCAGACTTTAATTTTATTGAAAGCTTTAGGGTTTAAAAGTGTCAGATATTTTTATGCTGAAAAAGTATGCTTTACTTTTTTTATAAAAAAAAAAAGTAAAGCATAGTTATTGCTGGATCTGTCAGAGTTTCACAATACAATGTGCATCTCAACTTTGATCACAATCTGTAGTATTTTGAGTTTCATTTTTCCTAAACTTGCATTTCTGTCCTGTTTGGTAGATGTGATTGTTTTCTGTGTTCCCTAATTTACTCAGCACCTTCCACCAGTCCCTCAGCTTCCTGCGTTACCCAGTTGTTTCTCATCTGCTGATTAACTCACCTATTTTAGAATTCGAGGAATCAATCTCCTTGTCAAAAGGAGTTCTTTGGTTTTCTCATTCAGTGTAAGATCCACTTTTATTGTCGCCGACCTGTTTTGTTGCTTTCATGAGTTCAGTAACAATTAAATGTAATTCTTATCATGTGCCTCGAGCCGTCAATTTGCTGTTTGGCCTCGAAATAAAATTAGCAAAAGTCATAACAGTGCGAAAATTCTTTTTCTGTTTTAAATAAGTGAATTAACTGCATTTATTGTAGAAATAAAAACTAACATGGGTCCAAAGAAATGCCCAGGTTCTCATAGGCCTTAAAATCTATCACAACATACTGTTTCATAAATTAGAACAGTACCGCATCAGATGATTGGCGCTTAGAAACAAGCAGTTATTTGTGCAAGTAGGTGTGTATCGATCTCATTGTTAGGACTTTTCTTATGGGGCTCTTTAATCTGAAACTAGTTATTCTGTATATAAATATGGATTTTGTGTAGCCTTTGTTGATGGTTACAAACTGAGTGAATGGATTTAGAAGCAAAATATCACTAATTGTCAAAAAAAACAAATATTGACTCATGGAGTGATGTCCATTCTGCTGAGTAAGTTATAAAATCTTCATCAATTTTGAGTGTGTTGCTTTTATACATGTTCAGTTTTTTTTTCTTTATCGGCCTTGTCTTTTCTTTGGCGAAAAGTTGAAAGGAATCTATTTCTGTGTGGAGGCTGCAGTTGGCTCAGTTCCCCTCAGTAGCTCTGAGAGAGCCGGTGACCGAGGGGAATGGGTAGTAAGATGTTCCCGTTGAAATTTCTCGATAACGTCAGTGATGACAGGCTCTGAGGAGGCTGGAGCTCACTAACGGCCTGAGTGAGTATTTCTATCTGCAGCCATATCTCTCTCTACCTTTCAGTGCCTGCTCTTTCTGGTCATCTCGCCGTAACCCCCCGCATCATGGTTCTGTGTCAGGAAGCAGTGCATCTCTATACTTTGTCAATCAACATTTTGGTTGCCTTCCCATGGTCTTATTAGAGAAATCCACATGCAGGTGTGTTAATCATTCCAAGGCATGGGCTACAACATGGCGGTTCATACCTTATTTAATCAAGCTGAGCTGCTGCTAAATTCCCCCCTCTGTCATCGTCTTCCACCTCCCTCGTGTCTTACTGTTTCTCCAGCTCTCCACGCGCAGAGATGGACTGCGTGACTCTGAAATTCATTTTTAGCACTAAATCCTGTCGGGGTAGGTTATAGAAGGATGTTGGCACATTTGTAAAACTGTGAACCGAGGTATTTGTTTGCACCTCGCGTCTACTCAAGAATATGTCGAGAGTGTGCGAGTCTGTTCTATTTTTTGATCTCCAGTCTCACCGTATTGATTGCTTATCATTTTTCCGCCTTAGCAAAGCAGCATGGGACATTGCATACCAACAATAGATCCATTTCTTGAATAAAAGCACACAGGAGGGCGTTTAGTTTACGTAAAGCATTTTTTGCTAGAGTACTGTTTTACAGCAAACACATGGGGATGGATAACACTAATAAAACAGTTGCAGTATGACAACACTGCTATAAAGGCACTTCACACCAGGTGATTTCGAAGAAGGTTTTGTAGCCACCTATTGTACTTTGCATAAACAGCAAAATTTGTATTATTAGAACAAGAATCAGGGCTTTGAATGCAATATGTGCAGTTCCCCTATCGGCTTAAAGTTTACACATACGTACAGTCAGAGAAATTATAATTTTTTATGTTGTGTTTTTCAGATGAAATGTGTTGATGCCGAGTGTAATTTTGCATATGTTTACATTTCCAAATATTTACATGTTTCTAATTTGCTATTAGCATAAAATTCACAGCAAATGTTGGTCACAAATCCCCAAAACATGACAAAAAAGCCCATCAATTGTTATCTGAAACTCTGGTGAAATAAGTGATGAAAAATTATCAAACACGTTTACAAAAATGTATGAAATACTTAACAAAAAACAATTTCTTTCTTTGCTAATGATAAGTTGGAACATCTCATGGGAAACTTGTCATTGTTAAACAGATCTGGAGGCTTTGTATTTACTGAATACTTGTCATTGTGTTTGTCTTGCAGAAGGAATGGCTTTGCCTGAACTGTCAGACTCAAAAAGCAATGTCAGGCCAGCTGGGCGACGTCCCACCACCATCCACGGGGTCCCCAAAGAAGCAAGAACCCGCTCCGCTCCCTGACCCCTCCGCCACCCCAGTTCCTACTGCTGTAGATAGCAAACCTGTAGCTGAACCAATAGATCCAACCCCACCTGCTACCGAGATCAAGGTAGCAAATGCATCCACACCAGTTTCACCTGAACACACACACACTCCTGTAGAGGCTGTCCCTCAGGAAACGCTTGATTCAGAAGAACTGATAACGCGCTCATTAGCAGATGAATCACCGTCTGATCAACAGCTTTTAAATTCGGAGAGTTTAGCTGAGATAAACTCAGACATCCCACCTGTTGACGACAAACCGCTCAGTTCTGAGAACATACCAGAGGACGGTCCTCATCCTGACACAGAGCTACCTGACACTAACCAACAAACACAGAGTGAAGACGCAACTGTCAGTGAAATTCTAGCAGCTGAGGAACAACAGAGCAGCTGTGAGAAAGCAGCAGAGAATCACCCTCAGTCTGACACACAGGTTCTTAATGTTGAACCGCAAACACAGTGTGGAGCTGCCGGTCAAATCCCAGCAGTCCAGCAACAAGATAGCATTGTCATTAGGGCAGAGGGTCTGTCTGTAACTGTTGAAGATGAAACACAAAGCCAATCAGCAAATACTGTTTTAGGTAACACAGCTGACTCTGTCAAGGTAAAAACAGGGTCGGAGGCCGAGACTGCTCAAAGCGAGGGTGCAGCTCCCGCAGAAGATCATAAAATCGTCGAGTCGACACCTGAGACGCTCCCAGAAGCGACAGTTGAGCCAGCTGCTTCGGTGATCCATGACACAGTCACTGAGGAGACTTCACCTCCAGTAAATCCAGATTCGACTGCGACCGACGAAAACGAAGAGAAAATATGTGGTGTTTCAACTGATGAACCCCAAAATATGCCAGCAGAGCCAACTCTTTCAGATGCAACATTAGAGATCCACAAACGAGACATCACTGAAAAATCTGGGGCAGACACTATTGCAGCAGTTGTTTCTAATGATGCTACTGCAGATAATATGTCACCATCAGAGGTGATGACCTCTGTAAACCCTGCTGCCAAAGTCGATGCAACTGACAACAAAGGGGAAGCATTACAAGCAACACCAGCAAACGATACAGAATTAGAGATTTCTTCAGTCATTGAAGATAAAAATTCTCCTCAAGTGTTAGAGGAAGTTGGTCAGGAAGCTGAAACAAAAAAACAGACTACAGATAAAGAAGAGGAGCCAGATTTGGTAGCTGTCTCTCCTGTTGCAGCTCCATTAGAGAAAGAAGCTAATGTTCCAGAGAAAGCAAATACAGAGAACGCCGATGAAACCAAAGACTCTGAGAAAATTATTGACAACAAGAAAATTGCTCTGGATAAAACACCTGAGAAAGATAATGAACTAGTGGGAGTTGACGCTGAAGTAAAAGTAGGCACAGCAGAACCAGCAGAGGTGAAATCAGAGGAGGGGAAATTGTTAAAAGAGGAGGGAATTACAAAAGAAACAGTTGACGACCAAAAGGTTCTCAGAAAACATGATGATGAAGCATGCTTAATTGGAGCAGTCATCAACGATGCTGAAAATATTCTTATGGAGAAAGAAAAGGAGGTGGAAAAGGAAAGTGCTGCAACAGTAGCTGTCCCAGAGGAGATGCCAAAAGAGGATGTTCAGATAAATAAAGATATACAGCAAGAAACCAAGTCTGAGGCTGTTGAAGGAAGCCCTGTTGAGACGACGGCGTCGTTACAGAAATCCGAAGAAAAAGAAGACTCTCCTACTGTAGCAGAGGCTGTACCACAGACAAGAAAACAAAGCCTGGCGTATAGCACTTTAGAGATGGATGAACAGTCTGACAAAGCAGCGGTTATCTCTGATCCACCATCTGTCGAATCAAGACGGCAAGAAGCGAATGCTGTTGAGGTGCCAGTTAAAAGTGTACAACCTGTGCTAACCTCAGCCGATGCCATCGAAACAACAAAATGCAGTGATAAAACCTGTGAGGAGGAAGACTGTGAGGCAGAGGCTGGGTTGAGTGCCACAAAATATCAAAATGACTCTGAGGAAGTTGTTGAGCCATCAGTCAAGGATAGAGAGGCAGAAACTGACAAGAAAGAGGATGAGTCACAGGCTGTCGTTGGCAGCCTGCAGGAAGCTATTTCAGTATCTGAAGCAAGTGCAGTGTGTGACAAAGATTGCAATACAGTGTTTGATGCAGAAGTGAGCTCCACTTCAGAGAAGCGTGAAGCTTCAGACCATGTGGCTGCTGTAGTACCTTCAATCCCATTAGCAGAATCTGAAATCCAGTCTGTAGTTAGTGAGCATGATGCCGGTTTGAAGGAGGAAGGCGCGGAGGAGCAAATGGATGCAAAAACTAAGCCTGTGGAAATGCATGGCGATGACGATGCAGTTCCTGAGGTGACCATAATGTCTAGCGAGCGTAGCAATAGGTCCTTAAACCATTGTGTATTTCTGCTATATTTTCTAAATTGGGTGTAGAAACTAATAGCATATGGGAAATGGGAATAATTATCAGTGTTGAATTATAGTTTAAAATAACGAAAGTCTTTCAAACATAGTCGAATGTATTTATAATATGTTGTAGAACATCTGCTTTTAGTCAATCAAATGGTTTTTTTTGTTGATTAAAAAAATGTTGCAACTTGTCATTATTGTATGTAAGAAAAAGCCGTCCCCATACAAGAATGCTAAAAAATTTTGAAAAGATTGTTTACTGCTTGAAGTAACAATGAATTTCTTTCTATTTACTAGATCAAACAAGAGGAGACCTTGAAACAGCCTGAGTTGAAAGAAGCTAAAGAAGACAATCTCACAAGCCCATCAGACCTGGCAAAACTAGAAAGCTCTGTACTTCCCATGCTAGAGACCCAGGTAGACACAGAGCAGGAGGAGAAACAGACCGATACTTTAAAGACCAGACGCAAATTGGAAGTTCTTCCTCTCTCGCCCGATTCACCCAGTTCAGAAGAGGATAAAGACCTTTCAGAAAAGAATGCCAAAAGTACTGGAAAGAAAATGCTTCTTGTGCCAATTGATGTCAAGGCAGATTCCCTGGATGACAGCAGCGAAAGTTTTGGAAAAGAAAGCCCGATGTCCGGAGATGATGAGGAGTTTATCAGGAAACAAATCATAGAAATGAGTGAGAATGAGGACGCCTCTCCATCGGACGAAGAAAGCTTAGTCAGGCGAAAGATTAGAGATGGTGAGAAGAAACCAAATGAGAAGAAAGAAGAGAAAAGCATATCAGGAAAAACACGACGGCTAACTAAGAAAACTACTATTAGTCCCGAAGATGATGATGTTCAGGAATTCACAGTGTCAGCCGACAAATCTGATTTTGTCAAAGAGGATGAGAAAGAACAAAAAGAAGAGGAAGATCAAAGAATTTCTGCACCTCGCATGTTACAAACTTTTGAGCTGAATGTAACCAGCAGCCCTATATGTATACCTAGTGCAGATGGAGAGCCTGAAATAGAAAGTCTAACAGACTCTCCAGATGATCGGTCTCGGGGTGAAGGGTCATCTAGTCTACATGCATCTAGCTTCACTCCTGGAACATCACCAACGTCTCTTTCATCCATGGATGAGGATAGCGACAGCAGCCCAAGTCATGTTCGTACCGGTGAGGGTAAACAGCACAGAAAAGCCAAGCACCGACAAACTGGGCAAATGCTACCAACTATTGAAGACTCATCAGAAGAGGAAGAGTTAAGGGAGGAGGAAGAACTTCTCAGGGAGCAAGAAAAGCAAAAAGGCTCAGGAAAAAAGTCCAAGAAAGACAAGGATGAGATTCGGGCCCAAAGAAGGCGAGAGCATACAAAGACACCTCCGAGCAACCTTTCTCCAATTGAAGATGCCTCACCAACTGAAGAACAGAGACAGGAAGCCGAAATGGAGGAGATCAGACGATCGTCCTGCTCCGATTTTTCCCCCAGTATTGAATCAGATCCTGAAGGATTTGAGATCCATGCTGCAAAAATTGCACAAGTGCAAAAAACATATCGGCTGCCTACATCTGTATCTCTTCACTCTCCAACAGATGATCAAAACACTGATAAATCTCAGAAGAAAGCTCTCAAATCTGCTGATGAGGCCTATGAAGAAATCATGCTAAAGGCTAAATCTCCAACAGTCGACACAGGTGAAATTCAAGCAGAAAAGGAAACAGTATATGCCGGCATGCTTATTGAAGACTATGTTTATCCGTCTCTTCTTGACAATTCTTTTGATCGGGAAGAGATGGAGAAAATGTCTGTTCCTGTTGAACCCAAAAAACTGAGATCGCCCGATGAAGTTTATGAGGACATGATCAAGAAGAGAAAGGAATTCATGCAGCTAGAACAGGAATATGAAAATATAAAGCCAAAAAATGAAGCCCCTAATCCAAAAATTGTGTTTCAACCAGCTGAGAGTACCTTCCCACAAAGCGGCACGGTGACATTAGGCAAAGACGGGAAGCCACTGTTGGATGCTGAAGCAGCCTACGAGGAGTTGATGAAAAGAGTTCTCACTCCAGGAACGAGCCCAACTCAGCCTGAGCCAGAAATGGAAAGTACTTCATCAAGAAAGGTTCTTCACCCTATTCCAGATTTAAAGGTAACACAATGCTCTTCTGGAGAGTTATCCTCTGATGATGAAACTACAGTTAAAAAGGAACAGGCGGTGACGGGAACATCAGATATAACATCAGAAAAGCAATCTGACCATGCAAAAGAAGTATCTGAGATTTCCCCTTTAACCACAACAGAACAGACGGAACAGCAGCCTGACGATGAAACCTCTGCTTCTCAGGCTGAACTTGTGGACCTTTCTAGTACTGTTCCAAGGTCATCAGCTTCTGTGATTGCTAATGTGTCACCGCTACCAACAGTCCCCCAATACACACCTAGCATATCTAGTGTAGTGTCAACAGCTCCCCCTGTCCCTCCAAAGCCAAATATTTTGCGCCGGGCTAATTCTCAGGAAAAAGGAGAAGAGCCTATTGTGCCACCCCAGCCTCCTCCCACTCCACCAAAACCCACAGTTTTTCCCAGGAAAGCCCCAGTTCCGCTTCCACCTCAGGCTTCAGCACCTGTGAAAAAATCTGAGCCGGTGACTATGACTTCACCCCAAGGATCGCCTGTTAGACAAGTTGTTACTCCAACGTACAAACCTCATATTCCACCTCCTGTTCCTCCAAAGCCAGCTATTCATGGGATTGTGGACAGTCACAGAGCAGCACATGGTATCAAACCACCAATTGCACCAAAGCCTGGTTCACAGCCACCTTCACCTGCTCATGCCCCTCTTCCGACAAGACCTACGGTACTTCCCACTGGTCCAAATGACTCAGTCCTTAATTTGAGCCCCTCTACAGAGGGCAAGACATTTCAACCTTCACCAAAGTCTCCTTCTTCCCCAAGATATGCCAGCAATCTTCGTGACACGTATGTAGTCATCACACTGCCATCCCAGCCTAGCTCTCCAGTTGACAATGTCACAACTCAAGCCCCCTCTGGTCCTGGACCGGCATCTCTCTCAAAGCAGGGTCAGTATGAGGATTATTATCAACCACAGCCTCAACACCCATATCCAAAGCAAAATCAACAACATCCAACCCCTTCTCCTCAGACAACCAGAGTGCCTCTGGCGTATACACGTGTCACGGAGTCTATTGAAAAACAAGAGATTTGTAGCCCAGAGAAACATGTTTCTAGTTCTTGTCACATAATTGAGGCCATATCTGCTTCAGCACAGCCATCTGTTATGCCTAACCTCATATCACAAGTGGTTACTACGGAAGTTCAAAGAACCACTGTCTCCGTTGTTCATGAAAGAACACCACCGCCAGTACCAGCTCCAAGAGCAACTGGTGTTCCAATGTCAATGGAGAAACCTAAGCCTCAAATACTAGCACAGACTGAAACGACCTCTCTTCCCTCTGAGGTGGTAGATCTTAGAACTGTTAAGGTTGATTCAGATTCAAACATGAATGGCGTTGATCTGTCCACCGCTCCAGATTCAAGACGTCAGTCTTTTGTGAGTGATGTCAGTCGCCATACCAGTGCAGTGCAATCACCTGTCGTCAATCTCAGCACTGAATCCTCCACTGTTTCAATAGTGACTGACAGCATCACTATTGTGACTTGTTCTGCCACAATACAGCAATGTGACAACATAGAAGTTTCTCAAGTCTCATCCGTCCCCCTTCAGTTGACAAAAAATAAGGCTTTTGAACCCGTTTCTCAAATTATATATCGACCAGTTGAGTCTCAGCCCTCCACTCTTGCAACAGCAGAAATCCCAATTAACCTTTCAGTTGGATCAAATACAGGTGCAGCGGGTTTCCAAGCCATGCCAGTCACTGCTTCAGTCCCTCCTGTGGCAACCTGTGTTGCCAATGGATTAACTACAGGAAGAACCACAGTGGCAGGAGCCGTTGATCTTAGTACCTCAAAACCTTTCAATACTTTGGTATCGGTTGATGTGACATCTGCAGACGTGGTTACAACCGTAATCGCAGACGATGGCAAACCAGTGGATCTAACAGCAGGGAAGAGAGCTGTGTGCTGCGATGTTGTGTACAAGCTGCCATTTGCAGGAAGTTGTGCGACTCAGCAGCCTACCACGCCTCTCCCTGAGGATCGTTTCGGATATCGTGACGACCATTATCAATTTGACCGAACACCTTATGGCATGAGAGGGTTTGGTGGAATTAAGCCCTCCATGTCGGACACCAATCTTGCAGAAGCTGGGTTATTCATGTACAAGAGTAAGAACAGTTATAATTTCAGTGTCACAACAGAGGGAGCAGTAGATCTGACCTCAGCGAAGATATCAGATGCAGGTCAGTGCAGTGACATTGCGGATCTGTCACTTAAATGTCACTTTGAACTGCTTCCACTTATTCATGGCTAATGTGGACTTTTAATTTCTTTTGTTTTATTTTGCATGGATTTTATTGTTTTTCATTCAACATACATTTTTTGCATGTGCCTGTTTTGCTTCTTCCACCTTTATTGTTTTTTTTTTTTTTTTTTTTTATCTTGACAGCGTTTTTATTATTTGCTGAAGGCATGGCTTGATTCAGAATGAATTGTCTAAAAAACATGGACTAAAAATATATTTTTGACTTTTGACAGGTGAAGCTGTTGACTACTCCAAGAAAGGCAGTTATACAGGAATGACAATCCCCCCATATTCCCATTCAAGTGCCACAAGCGCTGTCAGTTCACTCTTTGGGACAAGTAGTGTTTTAAGGTCATCAAATGGAGTGGTCTATTCATCTGTTGCAGCGCCCGTCCCATCAACATATGCAATCACTACTCAACCAGGATCCATATTTAGTACAGCTTATAATACCTTTTCAGGTATGCACACAAGTGACACCATGCCTTCTTTGTCCAATCTTGAGAATTTACCACTTACAAGATCCCAAAGTTTTCTCTCTACCATTTCCACAACAGAAGAACAAGGAGATGCTCCTCTTAACCTGGAGATCTCAAAGGGAGGTGTTGCTGCTGTCAATGGTACAGCTACAGCAGCGGCATCTTTATCCCTTGACGCGTATACAGATGCATCCCTGGAGGCAATAGCCGCTTCACTGGAAGCTCTCTCATCCCCCATGGTTCCTGGAGATGGCCAGTATCAGGCAGAGCGAGAGAGGCTAGAAATGGAAAAACTGAAACAGCAACGCTTAGCTGAGGAATTGGAATGGGAGCGGCAGAATATTCAGCGATTCCGTGAGCAAGAACAGGTCCTAGTTCAGAAGGAATTAGAAGAGTTGCAAGCTATGAAGCAGCAGATCCTGGCTCAACAGGAGGAGGAAAGACAGGCTCATCTGATGATGCAAAAAGAAACATATGCTCAGCAACAGCATCAACTTGAGCAAATACAAAGACTCCAAGAACAACTGCGACTACAGTTAGAAGAGCAAAAGCTTCGTCAGATGTACCCAGGTGCAGACATCCCAGGACATGGCGTACAGGAGGCCATTGTCCTAGGACCTGATGGCACAGTGCTTTCTCGAAAAATTACAGATAGCGGATGCCAGACAGATGAGGAGGACGACGCACTAAGCAAAGCTTACACAGCAGGAAGAAAAAAGAAAAGTGTTAAAAAGAGTGTTGATAGCTGCGTCCAGACTGATGATGAGGATCAAGAGGAATGGGAGGCCCAGAGAAGTCGACAAAGCCGTCCCCGTACTGCTAGAGGTGATAGGGGTGGGGGATCAGAAATGTCTCTTCAAGCCCACACTGAAATTTCTATTCAAACAGACACGGATGGGAATATTCGAATGGACACGAGAATGGAGGTGTCAGACTCAGAACGGACCTCACCAAAGAAACGACCTACTCCCTTAGAAATAGCCCAGTCTGCCAACCTAAAACCAGGATTTTCTTCCCTTCAAGCGCATCCCAAATCCCCTAAAGTACTCTATTCTCCTGTATCACCATGTATATCACCTAGTAAATCCCTTGAATTTGTGTCCTATGATAAGTCTCTAGGCGATACCAGCCCACAAAAACTAAGGGAAAGCATAGACCCATCAAAATCCTCTCCAGCAAGTCCTCGGGGACACAAAACCATGCAGCGATCAATGTCTGACCCAAAACCCATGAGTCCAACAGGAGAAGAAAGGGCAACGTCTGGTACGCAGTGTGGTGATGGCCATACGGTGAGTACTATATTTTCCTGCACCACTGTGACAAATGTCAGACTCTTGCACGAAGGTAAAGAAATGTATTTTGTCAATTGTCAGAAAATGAGCAGGATGTTGCTGTGTTTATTTTTTCCCCTCGTTTGCTTTGTAATGAGTAAAATGGATTTAAGTATATTTAAGGAAAACATTTTTCTGTCGCAGCAAATTTCATAAAAAGATATGAAAAAAATTCTCCCTCAACAAGTTACCAGTGAGAATTTCATACCTTCATTAATTGTTGTTTAAAGTAACCTGAACACACAGAAAGAAATGTTGACTCTCAGGTTTTAAGAAAGACAAATAACGACTCTGTTGGACTGTAGAGTACATGTTAGCGTTTTGTGACTTTTATGGGAATAAATGCTGAAACAGAAAAAATGGTGATACACAAGTACCATCTCTTACCCAAGAAAGCAATGCAGGCCAAAGATAGCTCTGCCTTTACAAACTAGACACTATGAATGTTATCAGATATTCAAGCATGTTTGGGTGTTAAGGTTTTTCATTTAATTATGTTACCATTTTATTTGCTTTAGGGGAAAGGATCAGGCAGCACACCCACAGGGACGCAAAAGAAGGTGAAAAGGACTCTTCCCAATCCCCCCTCTGAAGAAGAGTCAACAACAAGTGGACAGACGGCATACACCACAAACTCAGCTCGCCGAAGAATGTGCCGAAATTCAAACATGGCACGTGCCAAGATATTACAAGACATTGATCGGGAGCTGGATCTGGTTGAGCGAGAGTCTTCCAAGCTCCGCAAAAGACAGGCAGAACTCGACGAAGAGGAGAAAGAGATTGATGCTAAGCTGAGGTATTTGGAGATGGGGATCAATCGCAGAAAAGATGCACTTTTAAAGGAAAGGGAGAAAAGAGAAAGGGCCTACTTACAGAGTGTCGCAGAGGATAGAGATTACATGTCAGACAGTGAGGTTAGTAACATCCGAGAGACTAGGAGTGTCCAAGATGGTGGTGAAGATGAGGACATTGAGGATCACCTTCTTGAGCGCCCCAGAACAGCTCCTCACTCAGAACTTGATGATTTTGCTCCTCCCCAAACGAAGCATGAGTACGGAAAATACTCTCAGTACCAATATCCTCAAAGTCAATACCAGCAGTCAATCTATCAGACTCCACAGTCCTACCAATCTCACTCCATCTACTCCTCTGTTCCTTCACTCACCACTGCCCAGCAGCAGAGTTATCAGCAGATGCTTTTGTTGCAGCAGAAAGCGGCAAGGCAAGCGGCTCTCCTGTCAGAGCTCGATGCGACTAAATACGATGTCATTAGTCGTCAGCCTGATCCCACATCATCAGCTTATCTTGGTGTCAAATATGACAAATACGGTAACCATCTAGACCTCAGAGCCCTAGAGGTGGGAAGCATAGCAGGTAGCCCAATGTCAGCTGTTTCTGATTCCTACTACACAGAGGTGGAACACCACACGCCTCGGAGCTACATGCTGCTGGAAGACGCTGCAGAGTTAGCCAAGACCTCCACAGGTCTGTCTTCATCTTATAGTCTAGCCGAGAGGGAACTGGCTAAGGCAGAGAAGCTTTTGCGTAGAAGTGCTGCAGATCTTGGGTCTACTGACTATCTGGGCTCCACCTCTAGGCTCCATGGTTTTGGAAAGACTCCTGATGAAGAGGATACAATGGAGGAACCCTATGAATTAAAACTTCTGAAGCAGCAGCTCAAGCAGGAGTTTAGACGAAGTACAGGTGGCACAGAAAGCTTAGAACAACTGACGGGTCTCTCCCAAAACTACTATACCCCAAGCACTGGTGTCTCTAGTTATTCCCAAAGACACTATCCAAAGTCAGACAAATACAGCATCAGTCGACTTACTCTTGAGAAGCAGGCCGCAAAACAACTTCCAGCATCGGTGTTATACCAAAAGCACAAAACTCCAATACTAGATCCTAAAATCTCCTCCAAGTATTCCTCTATAACAGACAGCAGGGGTTTGGAAACTGATTATAACTATTTGGGCTCTACCAGTGCATCGCCCAGATCCAGCAGGCTGCTACAGGATGAAATTACATTCGGCCTTCGAAAAAATATTGCAGAGCAACAAAAGTATCTTGGGTCTACCTTGGGAGCCAATTTAGCTGGATCCCTAAATTTGGGCCACAGCTTGGGCTTGGACTCAGCTTATCCTAGCGGTAGCCGGTCAAGACCCTCATCCAGACCTACTTCGTGCTACGGCCTGGACTTGTCAATCAAAAGGGACCTTTCAAGTTCTTCACTGAGGCTTAAAGGTGATGGAGAGTCATCTGGAGATGGTCCAAGTTATCAAACCCCCTCTGGTCGCACCAAGCCCACCAGCCTTCCAATTGTGCAAAGTGGTCGTGGACGAATTCCTATCGTTGCACAGAACTCAGAGGAAGAGAGTCCGTTAAGCCCTGTTGGTCAACCAATGGGCATGGCTCGTGCGTCAGCTGGGCCCCTGCCTCCTATTTCAGCTGACTCGAGGGACCAATTTGGTTCCTGCATGTCCCTTCAAGATTCCCAGCAGCAGCAACATATACGAGAAGAGCCAACTAGGGGTAGGAGTTATGTGCTGCTGGATGATCTTCAGGGCACAATGTCAGATAGTGAAGGTAAAAAACAAACTTGTAAGACTGCATCTCTTTCCGTTTTAAGTGTCTTGTGAATAATAGTTTGTGGGTGAGATCTGGATTGAACGCTAGCACGCATGACATCAATATTTAGCTTGTGATTAGTATTTTAAAATGTGCATGCTTCTTTATTTTTGTTCTTCCACTCAACATTTACTTTGTTGTGCATCTTGTTTTCAGTACCTGTCCATAACTGTTTTCTGTATATTCATATCTGAGGTGTATGCATGTCTTTGTCTGTCATACTGACTTTGCTTGCATATATATGGTAGCATTTCTCTTTACATTCACTGTATAGTCTCATCTTTTTCTGTTTGCATGACAATCTAATTTGTAGAGATTCCTCCCATCAAATATAACGTAACAGTTTTTAAATTTGTCTCTGACATTTTATGGTCGAGGGCACTCTGATAACACGACACAAAAAAAAACACAAGATGTTGTTATCACAGAACAAAATGCATTACATTTGATGGAAAACATTTTTTCTGCATAATAAATTCAAATCTTAAACTTGCATGTCTTTTATGCTTGCCTTTTGAAATGTGTGTGTTGCATGTCATTTATCAATTTGTCTTTCGTGGGATATACTTGTATTTCTAATCGAGATTTACATGTGTACACATACTTTAAGTTCAACACTTTAAGTCAAATGGAGAAGAAACACTGCTAAAAAAAACTTTGCTTTTATTTCTAAGAGATCATTATTTAAAAGCAAAATAAAAAACTGAGACCAAGTCCTTTTGAATACTTTTGAAATAAAAACAACCCAATCTGAGTGGTATTGGAAACACACTCTTATATCAAATAGGACATTTACCTTTGAGTATATTTAAAACTACAGGACTGGGTAATGGATTCAAACAAATATGCAATGAGTTTTCAGCTTAAAAAAATAGTTGCCAGGACTAATTGTTGTCATTTAGGCTACAAATACAAAAGAATGATTTCAAAAATAACCCGTCACCTGGATTACTGAACAACTAATTTGGATACAAATAATAGTTGCCTTAAAAGTAATGTGGTTTTTTTCCATTTTAATGTGCCATCTTCTGCTAAGCGATAGCTAAGGTGTCAGCAGAAAAAAAGAGTCAGTTTTCCTTGTTCAAGGACCTAGTAAGATTGTCCAACTTTCAAGCAAAATGTGTGCTTTCCTAGTTTGATGCATTAGAGACAATGACAGATATCCAGCAGACGGCCGTTTATCATTAATCAGAACCAGAGTCCAGGCATAGCATTGTGTTATTTACGGATCCACCTGGCTAAGCTCCATTTCCTCATCAGCTTTTAACTTGGGAGATTGTATTGTTTCTGTTTGTTGTTTTACAACAAACAAACATGATGAACCTCTCCCACTAAAATGTCAATACCCCCACTTTCTGTTTTCATTTACATATACTAGAACTTTGTTTTTACATTACTTACCAAAAAAAAAGTTAAATACGCAAAAGAAAAAAGTCAGTTTAAAGTTCTGAACAATTGTTTTCATTCTGTCTGGTAAATATAGCAATTGCCAAAATTTTGCAATGTAAACCGATTTACCTTAATTGCAGCCCTATGTGATTCCATCATGGCATTGAACAGAGACGATGCAACTGATGGTAGAGTATTAGCTCAGTTCTACAGTTATCCATGAGCTAACATACTAACCTGAACCACAAGTACAGTGTGTGTCTCAATGGAATTATGACTAAATGTTGGGGAAATTAGTGGTATTGAGCAGATTTTATTGCAAACGTAATAAAATATGTTTTGAATAAAGCCGCTTGCTTTCAATTGGGGAAAATTGATCTTCATATATACAACACCCAACATTTACATTCCTGGAGGATTTTATTGCCCTCTACTATTCGATCATACACACTTCAGTAACCTTGTCTAAGTCATCCACAAACTGCGTTACTTTTCTGCTTATTTCACATCAATGCTCCTTTTGCCATTCAGTTTGTAAATCACCAATACGTTTTCGTCTTTTATAATTAGCTGTGTCCGATAAGCATGAAATCACATTTAGATACTCTTGAGCCCATCCTGTTTTGTAAGATGCAAACGTTTGACTCCGAATGAGTTTGAATTCTGTCCCTAAAGCCTATCACCTCAGGCGAGACGAGACCGACTGGTTTGACAAGCCGAGGGATGGACGGCCAGAGAACGGGCAAGAAAAGAGACAGGTGAAATATGAAAATATCAGTTCATACAAATGCAAGTCAATAAATTCGAATATGACTGAAAAGTAATTTGGTGGAGTCTCGACATGTTACAAGTGATAATTTCCCTGAATTTCAATGGTTGTGACTTACAGCTAATAAAAACTTAAAATTCAGCCTTCAGAAAATTAGAATAATGCATTAGACCAAAAAGAAGTTATCTGTGTCCTGTGTGGTATGTGTACTCAGTACCAGTACTTATCTAAGAATCCTCTGTAGTGTTAGGCAGCCTCAGGTTGTTTTAATAACAGACTTTGTGAAGAGAGTCTCATGTCTCTCTTCACAATGCCCCAAAGATTATCTCTGGCATTTAGGTCAGGAAAGTTTCCTAACCCATCAAGCAGATCGATGGTCATTGTACTTTCGTCAGTGCGGGCAGATACCATATCCTCCTGGAAACAGAAATCAGCATCTCAGTGAAGCTTGTCCACTTCAGTGGGATGCGGACAAGGCTCTAAAGTTTCCTTATAGACAACTGTGTGACTTTAGAGCTCACAAAATTCCAAGACCAGAGGACACGACTCCCAAATTCTTTACTGGGCTGCCAGCATTTTTTTAATTTATGTGGCCACCTTGTGAATGCAATGACCTGAAATGCTTTCAGGCATTTACTTTTGTCTGAGAATTCAGTGTAATCTTAAATTTAGACCTAAACTTTAAAACAAATTCTGCATTGAGAATGTCTTTTATTGGTTTTATGTAATATTTAAGCTTTCTCTGAAACAGAATTTGTTTTTTTTGTAAGTTTCCCCATCGCATTTTGACTTAAATTCTGTTCAGTCAACAATAGCTCTGTGCTGCATATCTTTTGAAGTGATCAAGCTTAGAGATATATTATGAATAAATTATTTTAAGAACTAACTAGAACCAAATCATTTTGTTTTTCTTATATTTATAAAAAAATGAAGGTGGGTGTACTACTTATTTACTGAAATGACCATGAAGTGGTATAAAATGCCGAAGTATTCGATGAACTGAATGCAGCAACTCACATCCAGTGACACAAATAAATACCTTACATGTAATGTGAGTGCAGAATATTGGTTACATATTTTCCTTTTGTATGCACAACAGGGGAAAGGTCCATACTACCCATTCCCTCACCTCAGGGTCAAACTGCAGCGGGATCTCAAAGACCGCAGTGTCACAGGTAAAGTAACACAGGTTTCATAAAGTTAAATTCAGTTATGTGAAAATCTAGGTGAATGACATATTTCTATTCACAATGTTTTGTAAGCTAATCATGTATCAACCATACAGATATTGTTCTGCATTTAGCTTTCTGTGTTGGTTTTATTTAAAATCTTCATGTTAATATGATGATTTTAAGAGCGTGACTGATGAGTGCCATGCATTTTATTTACCCTAAATTTAAATCCCATCACGCAACTCCTTCAGGCTCAAAGATGGCAGACGTGTTTTTGAGCTTGCTCGTCTTCACAGTGAGCTTGCCTTGCTCAAAAAAAAAAAGCATGTCCCTCACATTCTATCTGACAGAATTAAACAAACAGCCCACAAGGAATACATTTCTTTAATAAGAGTGATCAGGATTATTTTTTATCATTTTGTTCTGCCTTCAGTTACCATATCAAATTGTTTGACAATATTAAGTGACTGTGGTTCTGATTCTGTATTGAGGGGAAGGGATGACTGATAGTATTTGTGTGTAGCTTGTGGAACCATTAAGCAAAGGAGGAAATCAGTAACTTAATGTGATGAAATCCACATAGCGAAACTGGTTCTAGACAAAGGATTGGAAATGTTCACAGTTACTCTGAAATACACTTTCAACACTTCCTGTAAAATGGGAAGGAGACATATTGTTCTGTCCTAAGCATTCTTTTATGAAAGTTGTAGTTGGGTAGAGTTTTTTAAACCCCATCACTTTCCAAATAGAGCCATCGTGCTTCTTTCACACTGGTAACATAAAATACAGCAGATCTCAAAAGTGCACGCACGTTTGATAAAACGGGAAGCTTCCGCAATCTAAAATAACTCGACTATGATGAATCATTTCCTTTGTCAAAGTAATATTTTCGCTTTCTGATTCAGCTGAAAAGCAAAACGACGTGAGTAAGAAAACACATCATTACAACTAATGCGTTGGTAAAGTACGTTTCGATTTGCTTTTTTTGCTTTCAGGACGCCACACTTTTATTTGGAAACAATTGCTTTTTATACATTGCAAAGGTTTTTCCAAATTTATCAAACTGTAGCAATAATCTTACCCAAAAGCTCCTCAGGTGACATCATAGCATTTTTATTTATTTATTTTTTATTTAGATCAGTTATGAGTTACTCCAGTTATGCCATTTCACAAGTTCTTTGTTTGTTTGTTTTTTTGGGGGGTAAAACCCCTTTTTTATCATTTAAATGCATACTGTAATTCCAAGACAATAAATTTGTTTTTTTTTGTTTTTTTTAATCAATTTTCATGCATTACTTCCCTATTGAAAATCACACAAATATGTTCATAATATGAATATCAATATTTCTGTTTTTTTTTTCCTAAACAGGAAATGGCTTGGGTATCCGTGTAGTTGGAGGAAAAGAGGTTCCAGGTGGGAACGGAGACATTGGGGCATATGTTGCCAAAGTCCTACCTGGTGGAGCTGCAGAACAAACAGGAAAAATTCTTGAAGGTAAAACCTTCCCCTGAATTCCTTTTTCTTTTGTTCGGTATTAAATAAAATAAATAGCTAAACAGGTTTTCCAACATTGAGGGTTTAGAATGTATTTCTAATTACAAGTCTTGTTCTGCTTGTTTTGGATGAAATGATAAGTCTCTCAATCTACTACAACACAGTGTTATTCAGAACTGCAAATACTGTATGGCATAAGAGCCAGGATATCTACTACTACAGAAGCTAAAGTTTAACTGACTATATTTGCTGTATATGTAAATGTGTTCATAAGTTTCTCAAAATAATGGTACACTTTTTGCACTCTTGATCAAGATGTGTAAAAAGCAACTTTCTTTCTACATTTTATCCAGTCTTTAACTTTAATTTGGAATGTTTTTCCCACCACAGAATAACCTTTTTCTACAAAATTACTGGTGCTACACTCATTTACTACCCATCACAATTCCCATTTAATATGTGTTATTCAAGCACTAGGGATGAGAAAAGACTTGAAGCATCTCAAGAGACAATATTTGATTTTTTCAAGTATTGTACAATAAAAGTCAGCCCTCGTTTAACAAAAAAAAAACAAAACACTTTGTAATGACAAATAGGCATGAGAATAAGATGGTTTTAATAAGTGGGGATACTTGCACCTCCAGATGAAATAAGGATGTGCAAGGGCGTTGCAGCTGACCAGAAATCTCCCCTCTGCTCGGGTTGACAGTCTGCCAGTACAAATCAGGCAAAGCCTCCCCGAGACGTGCCTCATCACTGCATTGGAACGGTGGATGTCTCCTGAGTTGTGTGCTGCTCGTTCAAGATGAGCCCTGAGTGAAGGCTCGTGTCTCAAAGTGTCTGAATCAAACCCAGCAATAACCCGACTTACATTGAAAATATGTAAAGAAGAAAAAGAAATGTTAGTAGAGACATTATCCAATCATTCTTTTGAAGTCCATATGAGTTTGCTGGACACACAGCCTGTCAGATGTTTGAAACCTTCCGTTATTTCACATACATAGGAGCACACTTATTTTAAAAGCGTGTGTTTGAGCTTTCCTCTGAGAATTCAAGTTAATATTTTCTTACCTGAGGCGGAAGCTCCTCTATTATAGTCGTCATGGTCACATTTTCTTGGCAGCAGGTTGGAGGGGGAGCATGCCGAACCTTTTTTTCTTCTTTCACAGACAAGTGAAATCACACAGAACATGAAAAGGTCCAAACAAACGTGTGCAACCTGAAAACCGCAAGCTGTATCAGAAAAATGTTGGAGTCATGAACCTTAGGACAGTTTTTATATTTCTATGTAATTTTTAGAAATCATATTGATGCACGAAACACGTTTAAGGGTTAAATTGCCTGCTTAGAGTTGAGCAATTCTACATTAAACATTGCATTTCTCTCCAGTCATTGCTATAGCAGACACTAAATAAAAAAAGATTTTTCCACAAGTCATCAGATCATTATTAGCGCCGAGCATAAAAGCATTTGGTTCCGACTCGCTGTGCTGGTTTGGTGCATGGAGAAACGTTGGGATTTTTCAGAAGCCCGGCGTCTCGGAGAAGTGTGAGTGTTTGCACGTATGACTCTGTGTGTCTGATCAGCTCAGCTGGTCGCTGAAATCTGACGTCTTTAAAACGTGACAATTTGAAACTACAGTGTAGCTCCCCTGTCGCTCACGCTCTCTCAGCCCGCGAGTATCATCGCAAACCCAAGACGCTACTGATGAGCTGCTTCAATCCATGTAAGTCGTGTGAGTGTGCTGGACGGGAGATTGCTGTGGCTTTGCTGTGCTGACTGACATTTGAGGACATAATGTCTGAAGACTGTCTCCAGATTATAACTTTCTATACTTCCCTACTGTAAAAACTCACCTCAGATCATAAATGAAAAAGAAATCTGGGTTCTATCAGTTACATAGACCCATCCTGGGTTTAATTAACTTTGTTGTGGTTTGAAGTGGCCTGCTTTAATCTTGACTATGTATATTAAAAAGAAGCGAAAACATTGTAAATACAGCGTTGTTGATGGTGCGCTCATGCCCTTTCTATTCACAGGAATGCAAGTGTTGGAGTGGAACGGTGTTCTACTGACGGGAAAAACGTACGAGGAAGTGCAAGGATTGGTTGGACAGCTGTGTAACGAAGCTGAACTATGTGTCAGACTGTAAGTATCATATCTTCTACTCTTTTTACTGCTGTTTGTTAGGTTTTTTTTATATATCCTCTTAATTTTCTTTTGGACCGTTTTTTCCCTTTTTTCCCATCTAGTTAAGTGTTTTATTACCATAAACATCTTAGTGATTCCGTATGTTAACTAGAGGTTATTGAGTCTTTTTTTTCTTTTTTTTTTTACTTTATCTCTCATTATATATGATTTTTAAAGCTAAAATGAAGTCTTTTCTTCTCAGTGATCTTAACATGTTGGCTGAGTCTGAAGATTCCCAGCATCTTGAATTGCAGGAGCCCAGCAAAGGTGATGCTTTGTGTTTTCTTAATTTTTATCCTCATTTGAAATTTCCCTTCAATTCAGTCTCTGAGAGTTTCATCAAATGTTTATATTTAGGAAAACAAAATATAGGGGTCAAACTTTAATACACACTGAAATGGACAATTACACACACGTCTTCTATGTTGTGCTCATAGGTTTGAAACACCAGAGAGTTCTTAGAGAGTACATTTATGATCTCTTCAATATTGCTCCTACAAACCAGGACACCATGTTATGTTCTGATTGTGTTTGTTTTTCTGACTTATAGGGGAGAAACCTCCCAGATCTCCAGGTGTTGATCCCAAACAGCTAGCTGCCGAGCTGCAGAAAGTGTCACAGCAGCAGGCTCCCATGTCCGCATCGACCTCAAGCCTGGCCGCTCCGACGTCTGCGACGTCCAGTCCCGGTCAGCCTGGATCCCCCTCCATCAGCAAGAAGCGCCACGCCAGCAAGGCGAGTCGAAGGGAAGGGGTTTCAGACATGTTCTGTCTGAAACTGAGGTTTCATATGCAGGCCTCGGAAAGAGTCCTGTTCAAAAGTAGACCAACATAGTTGGGCTTTCAAAAAAATTTCCAGACATTCACATTTAAAGGCAGAAATTGCTGCACAACTTTGTCTTGTACTGTCACAAATGGGAAAAATGTTCAAAATGAAGGAGTACTTTATCCATCCATCCATTTTCTTTACACCCTTGTCCCTTGGTGGGGTTGGGAGGTGCTGGTGCCTCTCCAGCTGGCGTCTGTCGCAGGGCAACACAGAGACACACAGGGCAAACAACCATTCACACAAACTCACATGTAGGGGCAATTTGGAGAGGCCAATTAACCTGACAGTCAAGTTTTTGGACTGTGGGAGGAAACTGGAGTACCTGGAGAAAACCCACCATGCACAGGGAGAACATGTAAACTCCATGCAGAAAGACCGGGAATTGAACCCAGAACCTTCTTGCTGCAAGGCAACAGCTCTACCAACTGCGCCACTGTGCAGCCCAGGAATACTCTAGTCAATCAAAATTGGAATCTGAAACAAGGAATTTGACTTTGACTTTTAAATGCTCACACTGTAAAGACATAAAGTGTGCATAGATAAACTTTAAAGGAAATAAAATGGATAAAGGAATCACATGTACATTTATTTACTACCCATTTTACACATAAGCTGAAAAAAACTTACTGCTATGAAGTCTGTGCCCATTGCCTAAAAGACAGAAAAATGAACAGACATAAACTTAAGGCCCTTGTAGCAAATAATCTCCCAGTTGTGCCTCCACGCACTGCAACAAATACAGCAGAGTGCTGTACTTTATGTACCTCAGGACCACCCACCAGTAAACCCCCCACCTACACACTTGCATCTCTCACAGTCTTAGCATCTTATTCTCTTCCTTTGTAGACTACAGAAGGATCCAAGACCCACCACCACCCCATCTCTGGAGAGATTCAGGTCTGTAAAACAAACCTCTGCTATTCACAAAACGTGTTTCTGACTTTTGGTGTCTGTGAAGAATTCTAAATCCAAGACGACATGAAGGTAATTACTGCCATTCGTGGGATGTTGTCTTTTCTCTTCAACCTTGTCCTTTTACAGCTTCAAATCCACTACGACAAGCAGCTTGGCAACTTGATCGTTCACGTCCTGCAGGCCAGAAACCTCGCACCGCGCGACAACAATGGCTACTCGGATCCATTTGTAAAAGTGTATCTCCTACCAGGGAGAGGGTGAGTCAGGGGAGTGCAAATTTTTGAGGCACGCCATAACTGATTCTGAACTGGAGCAAAGTTGGTTATGACCGCGAGTTATCATCGAAGAATATTGTTGGTGTAAAAATGTTAGAATAACTAAAAAAAAAATCACATGTTTTATTCAGAATTAGAGCCAGACTGAAATGATGTTTTGTTCCATCTGCTATTTTCCCATCAGTGCTGCACACACAGCCACTTTGTTGAAAACAAAACTGAATTTTCATTCATTTAAAATCGATTTAAGATTGATTTTTTTTCTTTTGTCTCACCATTGCATCTTTCGATGTGCAGCACATTGTCTTTATTTGATATCAGCTTCACATCACTATGACACTTTGAGCAAACCAGCTTTTAGGTAAACTAGGCTTCCACCTTTTTTTTCTTTTTTTCTTTTTACGGAGATTATTAGCTTCTTAATCACTGCTAAACAAGCATTACGTGAATCATGCGAGGCTTAACTCTGACATGTGTTCAAGCTGTTGATGGATGTGATACTGCAGGTATAAATGCAGACTAAATCAATAGTGCTCATATTTGCCTGCAATCTGATCCACACTCCCTCAATCAGTCCAGGGCTCCCCTCTGGCTGTGATGGCATTATAATACAATTTACTCCTTCACCTTCTCTTCTGCCTGAGATGAGACCATCTGTAGAATTCTGTGGGGTTTTTTTTTCATTGATCATTTATGATAAATTTAATAATGACCGGCTCCATGCATTTGGCCAAGATCTTCAGCTTCATATATGTCCAGATAATTGTAGAGGGCGCCAGGGTAAAGATGTTGAAGTTGGTAGTAGTCAGGAAAACTGAGACATAAACACTCGTGCACATTCTCATGTATGTGCTTTTGAGCTATACATGACTTTCCACAGCTATTGGCACAAACTGTAAATCCCCACACAGACTCTCCAGTTCCATCACAGATCTCCTGACAACCAAATTAAGGTTGTTGAGAACAATCGCTTAAGGCAGAGCAACCAGTAAAGAAAGAGGAAAAACACATTTTGTTTGATTTGGTGAAAGTTGGTACTAAATTTCCTTTCTTTTGGGGTGTCGACCTACAGCTTTTTGAGGGGGTTGAAAATATGCCGGCCCCTTCAAAAAAGTATTTTATGTAAAAACCAATCTGCCATAAGGTCCCGACCAGAGAGTTGTTATAAAGTAAATAGCTAATACTAACAGATGTCCTTTACACACCTGAGCACTAAATGGCTGCAGAGTATCAATACAGTCCTAGGTATGTGTAAAATATGCATCAACAAGCATCTTGGCTGCATAAAGACCAAAAGCAGTTTTAAGCGATTTTGCAACAAAAGTTAAAAGATGTGAAATTAATAGTTTTGATAGTTTTTTTTGGTTTTTTTTGTTTTTATAGATAAAGTTCTGTATGATGTTATCTGTAATAAACTTCTTAGTTGTGCTGCAGGAAAAGTTGTGTTGCACTGAGTTTCTACACTAGTGATGAAATCATTAAAATGACAGCTAATCCTCATGTTTCACTCAGTTTTAGCCAATTTTAGTTATTTAAGCGACTGAAAAAAAAATGTTGATATTTGTGAGTGGCTGGCTATTATCAATAAATTCAACCTGTCCAGCTGAAGTGCATCAGTCCGCTAAAAGCTTAGTAAAGCATTAGTTTTTGTGGCTGTAGCTTTTTTTTCCCAGCGGCATTTAAAGATGATACATTCCGGTGGGTTTTTCAGGTTTGATAGTTGTTTGGAAATGATCCCACCTGGACAAGGTGGAGTGATACAGTAGGTAGCCTCATCAACCATAGCTCTGTGTAGCAACAAAGATTTACTGTCTCTTTTTTTACTTTTAAAACACAAATAAACCACAAAGTAAGCCCAAATCTATTCTAAGCTCCTCTTCCCTGAAGCCCTCACAGTCCACTGAGACGCTCCGAACCTCCACCCTCCCTCTGACTATTGTTTCTGTATGTTGTTTTCTGCATTTAATGCATGCTGGACCCCTCAGTCAGGTCATGGTTGTCCAGAATGCCAGGTATGTGACTTGCCCACTCTAGTTGTGTTTTAGTAAAGAAAAAAACTGGTTGTCAGTTTGGCAGCCAACTTAGTAGGATCGTGGTTGATCAGTTCAGTGTCTAGTAACTCCTTTCATTCTTTCCTTCATTTTATGTTTTTTGGTATTGTTAACTTTACTAATATCTTGACATCTTGGCAATAAAATTACCATCCTTAACCTCCTAGCCCGACTTACCAAATAGTTCCCAGTGCCTTTGGCTTCTCCTGATACATTGCTTGTTGTATTTGCCCATTAAAATTTGAAATTCAAGGTTTTAGCTCTAACCATTTTAGTTTACCTCGTGTACGGCTTTAAAAATCTGCTCCCACATTAATCTTAAGTCCCATGCTGCACCCTTTAATGCCCGGTCACATTAGCTACACACTTGTGACTTTGCATAGAGTGAATTGTTCTTGTCTCTTTCCAAAACTACTAAAATCTCATACCCAACAATCCTAAATCAAACCCTGTTCTCTGCAAAAAACATCCATGTGAAAAAAGTCATTTATTCAGTTTGTGTTGTCTTCTGTAAGGGGTTAAATATGTATTCCCTCTCAGAGTCATGTTTTTGACCTACTTACATGACTTTCGGGTTTTCTGCAAATACTAAATCGACGTCTTTGAAGATATTTTCCAAATGACCCACCCAAGCAAACGGTAGGATGTCAAAAATTCAGTGAGACTAAATGACTTAATGAACCACAAAATGGACTTTTTTGCAGCTCACCCTGACATCAGTCCTTTCTTTCCATGCACGTAGGTCTTTGCATCATTAACCATCCAAAACAGTGTTCATCACTTTCATTACCTTCCTTCTATAGTTTCACACTGTGCCCTCTTTTAACCCAACTACTTGCCCTTGTCACAGTGTGGTGGTACGTGTACTTGTGTGTTTGCCTAAACGATAACAAAGTGCACATTTTTTTTGCGATGTTTTCCCACAGTGCTGAAAACAAGAGAAAATCCAAACACGCAGGCAAGAGCCTGAATCCCGAGTGGAACCAGACCGTCATCTATAAAAACATCCACCTGGAGCAGGTACTCAAGTATTTCTGGAATGCATGAAACCCTTCCAGTCTTTTGCATTTCATTGTGGACTTGGATCAGGATGCAGCATTGTGTTCACCACTGGTAGCTCAGTGTTTTACTTTGATCCATATTCTGATTTTGTACTACATTATCAACGGTATGTTTTGTACATCTTTTGATTATTTCATATTTAACCTCACATGCCCCACACCAATGCTCTCACAAGCTTCAGGGGTCAAATTGCATCCACAGTTGTTTGGCAGAGTATTGGCTCTATGCATCTTTCTGTCAACTCAAATAGCCCCCTGTAACACCAAGCTGAAAGTAAAAGCTTGAACAGTTTGGATCAGGGTGTGTGGGGTCTGCAGAGGCGTTAACTGCTTTGTTTCCCCCTGTCCCTAGATCTGCATGAGGTTTGTAGTGTGATCAGTTTTCACTTCTGATTCCCTCTGCCAGGATCACTGACTGTAGAACAACAGTGCTTGTCATAATTCGAACTGTTTGTGTTTCAGCTGAGGAAGAAGACTCTGGAAGTGAGTGTTTGGGACTATGACAAAGGCTCCTCTAATGATTTCTTAGGAGAGGTAAATGTTTTTAATGAAAATACAAATAACTTACCCGATCTGTGAGCATTTGCTAACGTGGTTTGGTTGTCCCCAGGTTTTGATCGACCTGTCCAACACAGCCCAGCTGGACAACATTCCCCGATGGCTCCCCCTAAAGGAGCAAAGCGAAGGCGACCCCCACAGACGTTCCCACTCAGGCCAGGGTCGTCACGGTTCCTCCAAGCCCTCCTCGCAGCACTCGTCCCCTAAAGTCTCCGGCCCCACTCACGAGAGTCAGGATTCCCCTAAATCATCTGTCACCAAGAGTCGAAGCCATGGGATCTTTCCAGATCCAACCAAGGGTAGGACATGATGAATTTCCTGACCTGCCTAACCTGTCAGTCCCGAGCAACTGTCCGTACCCCGCTGGTCCCCTGCTGCTCCCGCTCCCCTCCTCTCTGTACTGGGTATTTCTTTTCCCTGTGGTTCCTTTTCCTGTCTCCTCTCTCTTTTTGCCACGTTTCTCTCCTGCGGTGCCAACCTCTGTCCTTGTTTATCACTACCTGTGTTCTCTGCTGCTCATTATGCACTCACTTGTAGCTTCAGCTTCATGCTTTTTTTTTTTAAACTTTTTTTACATGGTCTGTTTTCTTGGTTGCCATAATGTCACCCAGCTCAGAGGCCTAGCCTTAGCTTCCCGCTAGCTTTCCTCTGCCACAGAGAGCAACATGGCTGTGGAAGGCTTTGAATGCCTCCCTACTTTTGCAAAAAAAATAAATAAATAACAACAAAGTAGCATTAAAATGACTAAGAATGCTCCAGAGGGTCCTAGGCTCGGTGCAGGTGCTATTGAGCAGGCCACAGCCTCTTCAGTTCTGTCAAGCAAAGAGTAGCTTTTTCAGTAATTTGGTGAATCTGGTTGTTTTAGACACACAGGTGACCACTATCGAGAAATCCAACAGTAGTCCTGGCACATCGAAGCCTTCCTCGTCCGAGGGCCAGAGCCAAAGCCCCAGCCACGGGCACAGCCAGCACTCTCGCTCACATGGCGCTTCACGCTCCAGCAAAAGCGCTGCGAGGCAGCACCATCAGGACAGCAGCACTGGAGGCAGCGGATCTGCTGTGATAGCGCGGGGCGAAGCCCAACAGCAGCAGCAGCAGCCGCCGCCACAACGCCTTCCGCCAAGTAAACCAAGACGCAAATAGAGCCCACGCAGCATGGCCTCATCTCTTCCTCCTTTTTTTCATTTGGCCTTTCTTTTCCCGTTCCTTTACTTTCCTTTTTTTCTTTTTTTTATCTTACTCTTAGTCCTCCTGAGATTTTAGGCGTTCTGGTCCTCTTCTGTTGTTTCCAGGGCGCCATCCTATCTCCTGTGTGTATTTACGTGTGTTTAGAATGAGCCCCCCACGTTCACGCTGGAGCATTTTTCTCTAGCGGGTTCTAACCGCCTTTCAGTAAAACCAAAAAGAAAGACGTTAGACTAAGGCCATGAATATACAAACTTAAAAAAATGACTTTGTCTTCATTCAAAATAAATTGATGAAAAACTAGTAAAAGTTCAACTGTGATAAAGCTGCATAACCCTGACTATATTCCACTCTCAAATTTCCCAAACCCAATAAATTCCGCAGCAGATTTAAAATTTATCATTGATCATGACTATTTAATATTTATCCAACTTTTATTAAAAAAAAAATCCCAGATTATACATTTTGGAATTTTTATTTTTTTCCTCCTTTTCTTTTTTAGTATTTTTTTAATTATTTTTCCTTAATATCTAACAACAACCAGCTTTTTTTAAAAAAAAAAAAAAAAAAAAGCTCCTTCACTGAGTTGGTTGTGCATGCTTGTGCGCCACCCCCTTTCTGGACCCACAATGCACTCCGGGCTGACGCTGCGCACCCCTCCCGTTCGAGACACGAAGGGTGACTGTGCACTGCGCGCTGTGGCTGCATGCGATTCTCACTCGAGCTGGTTGCCGTGGTGAAGATGAACTGCGCTCTGAATCTCCATCTTGCTACCTCCCTTCTCACACCTTGAACTGCGATGCCGTGACCTTTTTGTTTCCTGCTGTTGACCCCGCAAAAACACAAACGCATCCAGGCCAAAGGAGCCAGCTCTCGCTACGGCACCAGAGACACAGCGTAGTTGGTGTGCTCACCATTCAGAGACCCCAGTCTGACTGGCTGCCTGCCCTGCCATCGACCCTGTCGGCCAAAGGGAGCAGAGCAGACGGCAGACTCCTGAGCCTCAGGAAAGCTGTGTCAGAGGAGAGGCCGCAGAGCATCGGAGGTGAGAGTTTTGCCCCCCCCCAAAAGTCTCCCCCCTCCTCTGTCGTGTGACTGAAGCAATGAAGGGAGCAAGGAGAGAAAGAGAGAGTGAAAGAAAGAGAGGATGCAGTACTACTAACGCACACCTGCAGAAAGAAGGGGGGGGGGGAGTCTTACAAGGTAGAGCGAGAGAGGAAAGGCAGAAAGAAAGTTGCTCTCAGCCACATCACCAGATTCACGCATCAAGACACGCTTCCATCTTGGTCACCCACAATTTTCACTCACTTAGGAAAAAACAAAAAAAAAAGCAAAACAAAAAGGTCTCAAATTGTGAAGCAACGTGGTGTTTATTGAAGTCTGCAGTCAGTCGGTGATAATGCATCGAGTGGCCTGACAGAACGCGGCGCTGACACGGATCCGTTTTCTGCACCACTTCCGCCGCCTGTTTGAGAACAAAAGTCTAAGACGTAAAACCATAAAACAGTGAGCATGTAAACCGTATTAATCAAAAGGGTACCTTTAAAAGTACTGTAAACCATGCCACGTCCAGAAGTAAAAATTTGCATTGCTGAATAAAAGTATTCCCCTTCTGCCCCCTTATAGATTTTTTTTTAGTTTTGGTTTTTCACACAGATATTTTAAGTAAACACAAAAAAAATTGTTTTGAAACAATAATTTCACTTCTTAAGAAGGAAAAAAAGCATCTGATGTAAGCTGACTGTATGTGAAAATTATTTGCACCTTAATCTAATAACTGGCTGTGTTAAGTACAAACTGATGGCTAGATATTCTCCGTCAGGATTTTTTCTTTTTTTTTTTTGACAGAGTCTAGTATTCATGGTTCCATCATTTACAGCAAGCTGTTTGGTTCCTAAAACAGCAAAGCAGCCCCCAGGCCACAAAACTACCACCACCTCTGGGTCCTTGTAGTAATCAGATCCGGTTGTGTCTAATTACATCAAACTAAAAAAAAAACATAAACTTGTGCCTTAACAGGTCTGGTATTACTTTTATACATGCAGCCATGTTGGATTGGATAGCTTTTTAACTCTTAATAAATTAAATCATAATTGCTTCTTGTATTTACTCTGTATATCTTTGTTTTATGTTAGAGTTTGTATAAATAATCTGGATTAATTTTGAGACAGAAAAGCAAGAACAGACAAATCTGTAAGGGGGAGAAGGAATTGTTCTCCACTGCGCTGTACGGCAGTAACATCTCCCATGGTCAGGTCGTGCACACATTCAGTATTTCATACAGACGATTAACAATGAAAGTAGTACCTTTGTGCCTCTTGTGTGGTCTGCATCATCCAATATGTGGTGTTTTTTTTTTTCTGTTTAAGCTGTCGCTGTTTTGTGTTTTTTTGCTGAGAGAGACTTTAAATAAATGTGTGTCCACATGCTTCTTGCTCCTCCTTAATGTTTGCGTGCAGTTCACTACTGTCTGGCCTCGTATTCCTTAAACACACTTCCTCTTTGTCCGCAGCATAACAGATTGTTGTTCATTTTGACAGATTTACAGTGCGGCAGACGTCAATCGATGCTTCTTAGCTCTGACGTTCGTTTTGGACAGAGCCAAGATGCGGTTTTGGTTTTTCTTTCTGTGGTGATGGGTGTGCTTGTGTCTATGCGCAGCTCGGTCGAGCTACAGATCAAGCGACGCTCCCGTTACTGCGGCCTCGTTGGACAGTGGCCTGAGCGGTAGTGCTTATAGCCTTTTGGATGAAGAAGGAGAGACAAACGAAGTGGACAGTGCAATCTTCCAGGTCCCTCGATTGTAAGTAGGCTCAGTCTCTTTATACATTTCAAGTAAAATGCGCTTTTACTGGGCATCAAACGATTAGTGGTATCAAAGTACGCCAAGATGTTAAGTGACTATGTTGACCTCTTCACTATTGAACAAACTAATTTTACTTTCTTAGACTCAGAATAGTAGGAAGCAACAATATTCTGATAGATAAGCATTTCTAAATACATTGCGTGCTCATTGTCTGAGCATCAAAATCAAAATAAGTAACTAATGGTAGAGATTTATGATTGTAACCATGCATATATTCAATTATTTGAGCTTGACTTTTAGTAACTCTTCTGTTGTAAATGTAAATACATGTCACATATATTTTTTTTGACACAGAAATGTCAATATCAGCAAACTAAAACACTACTGGACAAACTAATACCAACATTTGGAGTTTTAAAAAGTAACAAGAATCATTTTAAATCCAGTTTATTCTAAAGGTGAAAAAGTCACCACAGTTTTGGCCTTGTTTAAAGTTGCCTGGGAAATGATGGCTTTGCAACATGTAGTCAATGAATTCAGGAAGACGCACGTCAAATGTCGGGACCTTTGTCATTAAGCTTGATCTCTACTAAAAGTAGGTCACAAACCAAGAGGCAACAATAAACACACATTCATTTCTACACAAGAATGCCTAGGGTGGAAAGAAAAGGCTAAGTCAAAACCTTGACCTTTGTCTGATTGAAATGTGCAACTGTCTTGTTTGAGGTTTGGATTATAACAGACTGGTTTTCAAACCATTGATAAACATAAAAGCACAAATAAATCACTTGTTTTCCTTTTCTTCCTTTCTTGTTTTTAGTGGGACGATCCCAAATGGCACAGATGTGACAAAGTCTTCAATGGGGCACAGTGATGGTGAAGGTTGTACAAGGCTATGTGTTTCTTTATTAGCAATAAATGTACTAAATACAACACACTGCATATCGCAGTTTCTACAATATCACTTAATTAAAATCTTCTTTTCGTCAACCTTTTTAAAGAAAGCAATCCCAAATTTGCGATCCTTCTTAACCACCTACGTTTTGTTTTTCACCGAGGACACATGCTCATTTACATAACATCTCATTAACAAATATGGGCTCTTTTGTCACTTACCTGCTGCTTAGAGGCTAATCTAGTTTCTTACACTAAAACTTGCGTTGCTGTTAAAACGTGTTTGCCCCCTTATAATTGTATTTTTATTTTTGTTTTTAGGCGCACACAAATGTTTCAGATCAAAAAAATGTTTGTACTGGTAAAGATAACCTGAGTAGTTTTCAAATGATAATTTCATTTATTAAAGTAAAAAAAAGTGCTCTTTTCTTTAAATAATATTCCATGTAAATTAGTTCAGTAATTAATGGAGACAAAGTAGGCAGACAAAATTTGCCTGTGTGACACAAAGATGTTTTTTTCTGTACACACTTACTGCTACTAATATTTCATTCCACTAGAGGGCGCCAGAGAAATGCAGAGAAAATTTCAGGCTGCGTCCGTCAGCCAAGAGCCCCCACTTTGTGTACGATCACTTTACTTGTTTGTTTTCAGGAAAGACTCAGGTGATGGGGGAGATCAAGATCGCTCTGAAGAGAGAGATGAGGACAGAGGGGGAGCATCTGGTCCTGGAGATTCTTCAGTGTCGCAACATCACCTACAAGTTTAAGACTCCAGACCACTTGCCTGGTAATCAAAACGGTCTGAGCAGCGTCACGCGGCCGTGTAGCTCTTCAAGCATACCTGATACCACGCAAGCATCTGCATGGTCCCTTAAATGCTTTTCTGGTTTTATTTAGGCACAGCAGCTGTTGTAATATTTCTGTCAGCCTACAGTCATGTTTAATGTACCTTTACTCGCATAAAACCAACTACGAAACAAATTGGCTCCCCTACAGGCTTCACAAGAACAGCACATATTAGATATGGAATGTGTATTTCTGCTTCATTATCAGCTCTGACATCACACAAAATGAATCTAAAAATATTAAAAAGACTTAGAACACTAAAAGCAATACCGTTAAAAAAATTTTTTATATGTTTAAAACAATACAGTTTATTTTTACCATTACGTATAGTAAATGTTACATGCAATGCTACAGTGACGGTCGAGACACACAAAACAAAACGCATTTTGATTTTTCTCGGCTTCTTTGCACAGATTGTCCGCTCACCATATTGGCCGTGGGTTCTGATGCTCAAGCTGGTTGTCGTTTCTTCAATTTGCATTTGCGTCCAGATGGGATCTGCAGATTGGCAGCCCTCTGTCCTTTAAGAGTATAGGTGAACTGGTGCAAGCAGTTGCTCAGTGACTCACACCATCACCTCTTTATTGCGGCGACAGCTAAGCGTAGAGATATCTGTTGCCAATTAAGTTAGTCCTTTGAGTTTTTGCAACAAATTTGCTTGAGGTTATTTTACAAGTGTCTGAAAAAGGACTTTGACCTGCCTCGCAACTTCTTCGAAGTAATTAAAACCTTGGCTTAATTAGAAGTTGTACCGTACTGAAGCCTTTATGTCTTCTGAATCTGATAGTCTCTGAATCTTGTGCACCGGGCTTGTTTATGTTCAGTCCTGCTCCGTCACTTCTTTTGAGAAGAGCGAGACCGTTGAGTCGCGGTTTTCTTCACGCCAGTGTCTGTCGGTCTCTGCAGACCTTTACGTGAAGCTCTACGTGGTGAACATCGCCACCCAGAAAAGGATCATCAAGAAGAAGACCAGGGTGTGTCGTCACGACCGCGAGCCGTCCTTCAACGAAACCTTCCGCTTCTGCATGAACCCGACGGGACACTCGCTGCAGGTAGCTCTCTTACATGACCAACACCTCGGTACCTAATTTAAGAATAATAGCAATCTGATGATAAATGTTCAGATTTTTGATAGCAATATTCCTTGCAAGAGTATTCAGAACATTGTACTGAATACTGAATAGTTAATAATTGTGAAAGCAAACTGCATGTTAGTTGTGTCTGTTTTGCAGCTTTTTACAAAAAGCAAACTGGACTTCTTGTCCTTTCTCCTCCAATTCTTCAGAAATTTGCTACTTCTTTGGTTGGCTGTCACACATACATACATAAAAAAAGAATCAAAAACACTGAGGTTCCAGGATTTTATGTGGAAAAATGGGGAAAGGACATTAGAAGAGTCTAAAAATAAACTTTTGCAGAGCTAGTGAAGTACATGTGTTTCTTCAAAAAGTGAGACATTTTAATGTCCTTCTTCTTTTACAAGCTCTTTCTTGTGTCCAATGGAGGCAAGTTCATAAAGAAGACGCTCATCGGAGAGGCGTACGTGTGGCTGGACAAAATGGACTTGCGCAAACGAGTTGTGGGCTGGCACAAGCTTCTCGCTAGCACGGCCCAGATCCACTCGTAGGGAGCCACCGAAGACTTTAAAGCAAAAAAAAAAACAAAAACTCTAAAGATGATGGGCTTCTGAAATCAGAGGGAACTTGGCTGAGCATCTACGAGACTGGTTCGGTTTGAATGTTTGGATGAATGGCGGCTCTGGAACAAAAGGAGACCAAATCACTCCATCTCCTGACCTTTGTCTGGGACTTGTTTCGCGTGGCGCTCTCGGCTTAGGGACCTTGGATTCACGTTTACATGAAAACGAACACGTTTACAGGGGCCGCGGGACGCACCGGGGTTTCTCCAAAGGGAAGAGACACGAAACAGCAGGTGATGTGGCTCAGCAGAGGTCGAGATCAACCAGGTATTACACATACTAGTCCACAAACACACACACATACACATACATGCACACAATTGCTTTGCACAAAATCATTTCCACCCAGGAGAGGACCCTTAGCTCTAAACATACACTGAAGAAAACAGGGAATTGACACACTTGTAGATTTTAATTTATTCAGACGCTTTATCCAGTGATGAGTCTTTTCACCTGCACTTATTTCTTTCTTTTTGTTGGGTTTTTCCAGAATTGTATTGAATTTCAAAGCCTTTTAGAAATGAGACGGAGAAGGTTCTGCCACAGAAAGTGCTATTTATTTTTTTATTATATTAGCCTAAAATTCTATTCTTTGTCTCAGTTATTTATCAGATGTTTTCAAAAATCCATGCTTGGACGGAGGCGTATTTTCCAAAACACAATACCTACCTAGCATTCCAGATCAAGGAAGAAGAAAACCAAGCATGCTTTAGATTTTTTTTATAGGTTTAATGAACAACTGTACTTTTCCTCCTTTGTTTTATCATCTAGCTGAATTTGTTTGGTAAAGAATTAATATAAATATATACCAGATTGGATACTATACAGTATATTGTGTGCATGGGTCTATTTGGCATGCAGCGCCACATGCTTTGCCACAAAAAAAAAGTAACACCTTTAAGGCTCACTCTGTAAATAGTGAAGTGTCATAGTTGGAGATGAAAATATTTCAATAAATAGATATCTTTATCACAGACAATCATGTCTTGACGATTGTGACATAGAGGTTTTATTGATCCACGATGCCCTCGTAGAACGTGAGACGTCGACCGTAGACTTCCTGTTTTGCTTTGTGAGACCCAAGTGGCTGCGAAAGAGGATTTGCTGTTTACACCATTCTTCTGTTTTTGTCAGACTTGAACGTTTCGAGACTTCGAGCGGTTTTGAAATCAGACAAATATAACGTCATGAAATAAAAATACATTTAAAGAACAAATCACAAATGATGATTTCATTTTTTTGAGGGAAAAATGGTTAGCACAACCAACCTGCCGCTGCATGAAAAAGAAAGTGTAAAAGTCGCAACATTGTTGACGAATGTTGAGCCACTCATATCAGAATTATTGATGTTAATCCACAATGACGGCTTTACAAAATTTAAGCTAAATTTAAGGTTATGTCACATCAAGTCCACCCCATATTTCTTTTTTTTTCATTCCATTTAGAAGTGGACCTGCTTGTACACTTTGTTTTGTTCTTTTGTCTGTTGGTCAGATAAGTTCTATCAAGGTTTTTTAGTACGGAGCAGAATTATAGGTTAAACCAAAAACAAGTCATTAAAGTATGCGTCATCATTATGTATGAAAACTAGTATGACGCTCTCTTAAATGCTGTCATTTTACACTGAACTGCAGGGATCTACACATCCAGTTTCAGTTTAGTCTTGTCACTTTACAGAATATTTTTCTAATACTCTTGGAGACCATTAAGATGTTTTGTTTTTTTTTTTTGAAAATCTTAGCACGGCCTCCATGCTATTTTTGGCCAACGGTGGGTTTTGGTTTCTGAATTCTTCCATGAATACCATTTTTTGTCATTTTATTATTGTTGGATCATGAACACACAAGGTGCTGTAAGTTGCTGTCTTGGATAAGTCATTGGAATAAATTTAGAACGGCCATTAGAAAAGTTCACCTCTGTTTTCCTCCAGTTGTGGATAATGGCTCTCACTGGGGTCCCAAGGGATTAGAAATGGCTTTGTAACTCTTTCCAAATAAATAAACGCGACTTTTTTTTTCCATCTGTTATTGAATTCCATTACATTGTGACTTAGGTTAGATTATGATCTTTTGGCCTGTTTCATGCTGCTGGACCGGCTCGGCTTGAGGCACTTTGCAAATCTACAAGTACGACGCTAATCAGTAAATGAAATCAACATTTGAAAATTGCAATTTGTATTTAACCATGTTACTTTTATGCAATATTTAAAACATGTTTTGTCGTCCGAAACATCCAAGAGTAACAAAGAAACAAAAACAGGAGAATTCTGTAGAGCAGCAGATGCTGTCATCAGTCTTGCTTCAGTTTGTATGGGCGGCTCTCTTAACACATGCTTACTGTTGTATTTTGCACTTTTTTTCCCCCCTGCTTAGAATGTAAAAAAAAAAAAAAAAAAAACTGGCATCCTGCAAAATTTTCTTTACTGTGACAAAATAAGAGAAGTGGTAAGATGAGACAACAACAACAGATGTGGGGTACAATAATACATGTAAATGTACTACTGCCATCTTCACTGCTATAACGCTGTGCTGTTCGTCATATCTTTTTTTTTCTTTTTTTAGTTAAAATCAAAAATATTATCTTTTAATGTCCTCTATGTTTGAGAAGTGGAGGTTAAAAGAGGTAGTGCTACTGGTTCATCCAATATCATAAGCTAAAAGAAGTAGTAAAACTAACACATGAGTGATTTCTATGCAACATCCACTGTAAAAAAAAAAAAAAAAAAAAAAAAAAAAGAGGAAGGAACTGCATCTTAACTTTGCCAGAAGTAAGTCACCGATTTCCTAATTTGCACTGCTGCATCCTCCACAACTGGTTACTCGCTTTAATTTGGTTCCATTTTCTTTTGGACTTGTGATCTTTGTAATGCTGTACAGATGTTTACTTATTTATTGCCTGCGACACGGTGTCATGTTGAGTTGAATTGCGTTTGCTCACGGTACATATCAAGTGTACAGAAAACAATTTTTTTACACAATGTAGAGCTTGTTTACAATGTCAGGAGGACCTGAAACTCAGAGATATATTATGTTACGTCAAGAAATTCCTCGAAGTTAAAGGAAAAAATAAAAAATTTAAAAATCAACATGTTAAAAAAAAAGAACTTGCCTAATGTCTGCACCTACCTTTTAGTTAGTTTCATTTACAGTCAGCATATCGACAATTAGCAAAAGAAAAGATTGTAATTAATGGACATTATACATGAAATGATAGTTGTTTTAAGGTCTCTTTGTAAGTTTCCGTTCTGTATTTATTTATTTTTAGTTGATATTTATGTGCCTGTGTGCAGCGAGCCACGTGGTCTCATCCTCATCCATGTCTCTTCTTTTCTGTGTTTCCACTCAAACACACTGCTGCAACTCACAACCGATTCCACATGTTCACACACACAGAGTCAAACAAAGATGCCATCTCCCTGTTTTTAGCGTTGTAAATATATAGTTTAGTTTTTTTATACATGCATATAAATATATCTATGACAGGGGATTGGGGGAGTACAAGATGTTTTAGTGGGCATAATAAAGGGAAATGTATTTTTCTCTTAAACAGCGTGCAGTGGATAGGCTGTAAAAGAAAAAAAAAGATGTTTTGTCTGCATATAGGGACCCAGATTAACCAAACCCTTTACACAGAACACTACAAGGGTAACACAGTCTTAACACACAAGTCTTGTTGTGACAACTCGAGTTAGCCGCAGGAGAATTTAAATGTGCTCACTGGATGTTGCATGTTCTGTTGGTGGTTCATAATATTTTTGTGTCCAGATATTATTACAGAAAAACTTAAATGAGAAAGAAGGTATAGAAAGATATAAAGCAAAAAAAATGTCATAGAGGGGCCTGGGGGTGGGAGGGGAGAGAATAATGAAGAAAAGCTTAAATTAATGACTATGTATGCTGACTGTACAAAGATTTTGCTTGTAAAACCTGTCTGGTTTTTCACTTGTAAGTAAAGAGAAAAAAAGATACTAAATAAATCTACTGTGATGGTTTTGTGATTGTATACAGGAGGTATTGATAAATTATGCAAAATGTGCTGTAAAAATGGCTATTGCCCCATGTCTAAATATTAAATATCAGTACAAAACTAATTATTTTCTGTTGTGCATTCACTTTTTTGTTTGTTTGTTTGTGTCTGGGTTTTTTCCGCCCTAATAGTTGTCCATAGTGCACTGATGCAATTTGTTGAAATAACATCAGTGAGGTGCTTTTTGTTGCCATTTATTAATCTTGACCTGTTTAAGATAAATTTGTTCTGCTCCTCCCCTAAGATATTTTCAATTTCTCTCTATTTAAAAAAAGAAACGTAAAAGGACTATTGTCCTTGAATTGGGACACATAGGCTTTCACTTCTATGTGCACTGTATAACAACTGCATGTAAAACATCATCACAGGACCTTACAGTTTTAATGTAGTAACAACATGCTTCCAGAAGGTGGCATCGTGCTGCTTTTTGCCCCATGCAGGCTCCCTGAAGCGCAGGTGTTCAGCTGATTGCTGCTCATCAGTCTTCTGCAGGAACGTGGGCGTCAACAGATGGGGTTTGTTACCAGCTCCTGCTGTAGCATCACTTATTCAAGCTTCAGATGTTGTTTCAGCGTCAGGTATGTGCATAGTTATATGGGCTTATTGAAATATCATTGGGAAGTATGGATGGATTTTTTTGTTGTTTTTAGTTTTTTCCCCCAGTTCTTTTAATTTTTTTGTTTGCCAGGTTTTACAGCAAAAATAATTTGTCTCAATATGTTCATTGAGCACAAATGAAAAGCTTCAGCTGTTCGTTTTCTTTTGCGCAATGCATATCAATCACCGCAACTGATTCATTTGATTCAGTTGCGTTGGAATAGGGATATATCTAAAAAAAAATATTCAGCATCATAAGGACTCTCCTTGGATACCTCTCAACAATTTCTTTCCATACTTTACTGTGGGAATTGTTTTCGTTATTGTATATGTACACAGTAAAAATGCCAGTGTTGAATTAACACCCAAAAGTGTCTAGCAGGTGTTAAAGTAACACTATTGAAAGTGTTAAAAGGTTGACACAATTTTTTTTTTGTTAAATTAACATTTAAAAAAAATAATACTGAAATGGGTTTAAGAAAAGTTAAACTTTCCATTTCTGTGTATTGTTTTGAATATTTTCCACTGGATTTAATTGATATTGACACCTTGTGGTGTCAATTATTTACCCCACAAGGGGTAAATAACACCACATTATATTTTGTGATCAACACTACACTGGTGTTACTTTTAATATATTTTAACACCAACACCGTTGTAATGTTAATGTGACACTCTATTGTTGAATTTAACATCAGCTGACTTGGACACATATAGACACTTTTGGTTGTTAATTCAACACTGGCACTTTTACTGTGTATTAAAAAAAATCAGCATCAGTTTTCTGTGGATGCAGTTTATTATATAAATTGGTACTGGAATACAAACTTAATTCTCAAAATGTGAGATTAGAATTTTAAGTGTCAAAGTTGGACATTTCCCTAACCATCCCTTTTAAGAATATTAGAATTTCTAACATTTTATAGAATCTGTGAGCACCATTATCAACTAAATTTATGGTCAAATTAACCGCTTTCATGTGTCTTGGATTAACTTCTTGAATGTGTCTTTTTGTCACAGGTGAGGACTTTATCAAAGCCCGTCTGTCCCTCTCTTTTAGATTGATTCTCTTTTCTCTGCCCTCCCTGTTGTCTTTCATATTTATCATCACAGTATCTTGCTCTCCATAATTCCTCATCTGTGTCCTCCCTTTTTGTTTGTGAAAGATCTCTCAGATTTAAAGATGTGTATGTGCTCTTCTTCTGCCTTCAAAGATGTAGTTTGCGTCAGGCAGAGGCATTAAAATGTCTGGCTGTCATTCTGCTTCAGCAACTCGCTGAGAGACGAGGATGATCAAAACGACAGAAATCTGGAGGGGCCACATCAGACAATGTCGCCGGCTGCATCATCTCATCTCAGGTTGAACAGAGGTTAGATCTCTTTGCAGCGGCAAGAGAGAAGGTTTGTTTTTGTCTTTTTTTTGTTTTAGAGCTTATTTTGACACATTTATTTCCTACATGCCACAGGTTTACAGGATAGATGTTAATTTGTACATTTGGCCAAATGAACGATGCCAACATGCTGGCCTTATTTTATTTATTTTTTTGTAAAATATAGGAATAACTGAAGTTAAATGTTAATGCCAGGACAAAATTTCAAGTTTGTATTTTTATTTGTAACGATATCCAAACTGAAGATGACATAGTGTGCCTTAACTTTATCTTAAAGTGACTCTCTCGAGATAGGCCAAATTGTTGCCATCATATATGCCCAAAATATTGAACTTTTATTTTGCAATTTCAGAAAAATGTAATTATAAATAAAATCCAGCACAACAAATTACTTTCAGAAATTAACTTATCTGGTTCACTTGTGTCGCACTTAATCCAGCTGATCTGTGAATGTCTCAAATGTTTGTTTTTTTTTAAGAAACATTTAGTGACTGGGTGTTATCATTAACATATTATGTATGGTGGGGAAACTAACAATGAACAATGCTTCACTGTCCTCTCCAAGTCAGGCAGCGTCATTATGTGTGTGTTTGTTCTTCGGCATGGACAGATAAACTAGTCAAGTTGACTGGGTGTTGGATGGAATTAAAATCTTGAAAAATTTTAAAAACATTAAAAAACCTGCAGCAAAAGATTTTAAATTGTGATGGAGGTTCATCCTTCTGCAAAACAGCAGATTTACATAAACGAAGCTACAGTGGTGGGAAGTAACTGTACTTAAGTACAAATTAATAATGGGTACTTTCTACTTTTACTCCACTACATTTTACAGTAAGTATCTGTACTTTCTACTTCACTACATTTCTACAAAACTGTCCCGTTACTCGTTACATCCAAGTCGCGTTGAGCTTATTTGTCAGTTAAAATGTGAAGTTCGGGGATTTAAGGTGGCGCCGTAAAATCCAAGCAATAACGTCACTTACGTGTTTGTTGTCACCCATCCCTCCACCTTTACTCGCACGCGGCGCTCCAGAGATGCGCAGTGGTTTCCTCTGAGCGGGAGAAGATGTCTGTCTAATCGATAATAGCTGTATAAATGGCGACATGTAAAATCAGCAGCGCTTCACTTTCACAGACGGTGAACTTTTCATGCGCTGAATTATTGTGTGGAGGTGTTGACTGAGGTGTCGCATATATGGGACAACGCTGTGACCAAAGTCTGCAGTATAGTGATTTTAACATTCAGGAACGATCCGATTCCTCTGGACGGATCTTTACTAAGTCCTAAGGACTGAAGTATCACTGAGAGACGTTCTTTGTTCTTGTGTTCACTGCAGTAGCTAACACACACACACACATTTATTTAATCGCCGAATAAGTAAAAGTTGAATGTATGAACACAGAGCAGATCATTGATTGATTTTGTCTCCTGTCATGGTGGCAAACATTGCAGGGGGAGGGAGGTGAGAACAGTCATGGTTCTCCTTCTGCTTGGTTACTCGTTGCGCTGTTGGACAGTGTTCATAGTTGAACGTTATTTACTGTTAATTGAAATGTTTGATTTGTGGATTCTGACATGGGCAATGTGGGCAACAGCCCAGGGCGTTATTTTTCTAGGGATAGCAGGAGACCTCTGCGGATTGTAGCACAGCGACGAAAGCAAAACAGAATAAAATGAGTTTTAATTGATACTGGTTAAATATATTTCAGCTCTAAGTATTTAATATCTAGGTGTTTTTATGGGAACCTGGATCTTTCAGATCAACATGAGAACCAATTTTGATAGGTAAACTTAATTTTATTGTGTCATTTTGATAGGTAAACTTGTTGCACAGGCTCTGGTCTTGGTCTCGGGTTCAGTGGTCTTGACCACAACTCTGCTACATGGCTCCTTGGTTGCATCTCCTCCCCTCAACACCTTCTTTCCATCCCCTTTTCAGTTGGATTTCTTTCTAAATAAATGTCACTAATGAAGTTTATGCTATGTTAAGACATTAGACAAGATGTTTCAATCCCTGAAATTATGATTCATAGAATCACATATCTAAGTCTAAACTATGTTACAGAGAATAAACACAATAAGAACATGTTTAATCTGTGGCATTGCTTATTAAAATGGCACATTTCTGATGTATTAAAATTAAATACGTTCAGCACACTTAATGATATTAGTGATTAGGTTATGTATTCAGCAAGTACTTTTACTTTTAATACTTAAGTATTTTAAAAGCCGTTTTGACTTTTACTTAAGTAAAAAGTTAATGTGGTACTTTGACTTTTACTTAAGTACATTTTTGGCTGTGTATTTGTACTTTTACTTATGTACATTTTTTGAGTACTTTCTCCACCACTGCGAAGCTATAATCCCATGACGCCGATATGTTTAGTTTCCCAAACCACACTCCATTCCAGCAGATGGCGGTAATGCGAATCTGAGCGTTTCTTCCCAACCGCCATAAAAAAAGAAGACATGTTGCTGGTGTCCGCTCTATTTGCTGCACTATGATTTGGAAGCGACTACGTTTTTCATAGTTAACATTTTAAACTGAATAAACATAATAATGACCTAAACATTTTCACATTTCTCGTCCGATAAGGCTTCTGCATGTTGGTGTTCCCGCTAAATCCCTAATAAACCGAATTTCTGTTGTCTTCACCCTTTTATCGCAGCCTGTAGGGTTTTTCCCTGACTGGGAACGAGAATACAACCTGTTGAATGTGACAGGTGGCCAATCAGAAAGCGCTGTGACGTAAGAACAGAGGGGAATCCCAAACAACTGACATATGCACAACTGAGAGTCCGGTGGACATCGGAGATGTGGAAATGTTTATAGCCCAGGAAAACACCGGCCTAAAGAAGAAAAAGACCACTCTTGAGCAGAAAAGCACTGCTCCAACTTCTGCATGCGTGGGCCCTGAAGAAGGAAAACACAGCCCTGGAGCAGGAAAACACAACCCTGGAGCAGGTAAACACAGCCCTGAAGAAGGAAAACACAACCCTGGAGCAGGTAAACATCGCCCTAAAGAAGGAAAAGACCGATGTGGAACAGAAAATTACAGTTTTAGAGACTCCGCAAGAGAACGAAGGCACCATATTGGACATCTACACGAAAACCTGCAACTTAAATTTAGAAATTAAACAGGTGAGGGATAGGCTGAAGAACACTTGGAACCAAACGAGAGGCAATATCAGTCTTGCCTGGCCATCTCCCGGCTGACCTGCAGGGCTTATTAGCGAGTCCAGGGCTCGGTTTTCCTTCTCCAGGGCTGTGTTTACCTGCTCCAGGGCTGTGTTTATCTGCTCCAGGGCTGTGTTTTCCTTCTCCAGGGCTGTTTTTACCTGCTCCAGGGCAGTGTTTATCGGCTCCATCACAGTGCCTTTCTGCTCCAGGTTGGTGTTTTCCTTCTCCAAGACGGTGTTTTTCTGCTCCACTGCAGTCTTCTCCGTCTCCAGTGTGGTGCATCGCTGCATTAATGTTCCAATTTTTTGGAACAATCTTTTAATTTCATCCCCTTGCTCACTCATTATTCTGTCTAAAAATCCTAAATCTATTCAATGACTTGTTAGAAGATGCTCCTTCTTGCTCTGCTACGTCTGCAATGGTAATGACTAGGGATGTGCCGATCAGGTTTTTTTCTCCCGATACCGATCACCCCTGAGGGCTGATCGCCGATTCCGATCCCCGATACTGATCACATAATTATTATTTATTTATCATAAACACTACTGTTACATTATGTAGAAAAAGGAACCATGAATTCACCTTAATTTAGACAAAAACTTGTTTTTAATAACTTTTCCAAGAAGAAAACTAAACAAAACAGGCAATGTGCAAATTGAACTGCTATCAATAATACTATCTTTAACAGACTGAAAACATATGAAGGTTGTGAAGAAGCTAAATAATGCAGAGCCAAAATAAAACCTCTCAACATTGCCAAAAAATTCAAGTATAAAACTTAACATTCAAAGGCAAAAACAGGATCCATTACAATAAACAATCCAGAGTTACTGAATGAAAACTTCCTGTTAGCATAGCGGCTAGCTGGTTACTGCTAGTTCTGATTGGCTGTTTCTGATTGAGCGGAGTAACAGGGAGGAGATCGATTATTTTTTAAAGATTATCTGTCTCATGTTAGGACAGAGAAAGTTTTAATACGTATGTAAAATGTATTTTTTAGGTTAGATGCTGCAGCTTTAAACAGGTTCGGTGTGAGAGTCTCTACCAGGTGGAGCAGAAGCGGCTCAGTGTCAAATATTACTAAATATTAAATACTGTATTACTACCTGTAGCGTAGCAGCGGTTCAACAGCAGAACCAGCGTCTTACATCGCAGCTCTAAGATTTAAATAATTTTCCAGGTTATTAGTTTATCTTTCTGACCGTCATGCTAATCCGGGTGAGTGTTTGTAGCTGTGCTGCTTTACCTGCTGTCTGATCCTCCATGTCTTTTTACTGCACTGAGCCTCGATGTAGCCAAACTCCGTCATTGTTTTTATGTCTATTAGCTTCGTTGTGTTGGTGCATTTTGATCTGCTTCTATTTTCCGCCGCAATACACAAACGTCCTCATTCACTCAGTGGTTATAGTTACACATTACTTAGCATTTGTTCTGCGCCTTTGCGCAGTGAAGGAAAGACGAGACCAGCTGGACAGACAGGCTGGGAAATGAGATGCAGGTGATCAGTATCGGTTCAAGAGCCAATGATCGGCCGTTCCCGATCATCACCGATGTCAAATAATGCAAGAAAAACAAATTGAGCAGCTGGAACAGTTTACTGAACATTGTAATATCTACTGTAGCATAAGAAATAAAAAGTCCACTATTGTGGAAAGTTAAAATCACATTCTCTACTTCAAAGTGTTTATAGCCTCCCTCTAGTTCAAGGGCCGTCACCTCCAAATTGGAAGAGTAACAGGATTTTAAAGTCTGCAGTCTCCCAAAGATCAGCTAAGGCTGCACAGAACCCTCAACCTCGCAGACCAGAGCTTGAAAGGATGCAGTACAGCTACGACCGATAACATCAAATCTCTTCAGATCCCCCCTGAGGGCAGCTCCCATCACTTGGTGCCTGTTTCACCCCGTGCCGCTTCTTCTCTGGGCCTTAACCTATCCTCCTGACAGAAAGGCTTTCACTAATAGTAATGTGATCAGTCAGTGCACAGAGTGTACAGAGACTGCCCTGTCCCAAGTGAGACATCATATCATACATGCCCGCCATCATTTCAATTCATTCTGAGGCAACAAGGTGTAACCATCGCAACTATGGCCAAGAAGAAACTTGGAGCACATGCAGCGCATTTTAGATCTGTTTATAGATTGTAATTTGAAGCAGATGTGATATTAATGAAGAAACAAACACATTTGCAGTCATTCTGGAGAAAAAGAAAAAAAAGTTATTTGTCTCATTTAAATTAGCCTTTCATGTACTTTAAAGAAAGCTTTATATATCTAAAATGTTGATCTTTCTCAGTTTTGAAAGTCTTTGAAGTACAGCCAACTTCCTGATACCTTCCAACTGACCTCACCTAATGATGCAGCTTCATTAGGTTGACAGATTGTGCCTTCTGTTGAAGGCTTGGTTTAAAAAGAACTAAAGCATGGCCGTACAAATCGTTATGCTCTTCTTTCAGGTTCCAACTTTCCTCCTTCACTTTTAGAACATCTATTGAGGAAGATATCCATCCATGTCAACTCACGTAGCGATGGAACACATGTCCTATCATCTTGCCAAGAAGACACTGTGCGGGGGTGATGGTGATTAAAGTTTAAACTTGGAAGTCATTTGTTGCCATGGTAACATGGTGGCCCAGTAGAATTTAATGAATCAATTAAGCTCGACAGCCTGTGGGGAAGCCAAGGGTGGAGAAGATTGGTAGTGCAGTTGGTACATGTGGTGTATTCGGTAAAATTGAATTCAAGATTCTGTATGAATGCCCCCTTTTTGGTTTTTGTAGAAGGATCGGCAAGATGGAAATAATTTTCTGGTACTGCAGAGAATTCGACAGAATGAAATGGTAACATTTCAAGTTTCCCGAAGGAGGACAGACTTGACAGATCAGCTTAATCATGATGAATCACGTCTTGCAGCTTGAACTGCTCTCTGTGTGCCAACAATCATTTCCAGAGTATTCTGGTTGTGAATAGAGCAGCAACAAAAACTCAAAGGTCAAAAATGAAGCCAATGGGCAAAAAAATATTCCTCATATTGTACATTTTAGCTTTACTTCTTTTGCTAAAACAATATTCAACAATTAATCTAGTTACGGAATACATTATTTGTTTTGCACGGAGAATTTTATCAAAATTTGTACTTTAAAGTATATGTAGAGTAGAAATCACTTATTCCAAAATGTTTGAAGATTTTTATCACCAACCAATGTTCCTCCTTCCACCAGCAAAACGACATGCATATAATGCGTGGTTGGCCCCTGGAAAGAGCTTAGTGCAGAGAGTTTCTAAACACCCACAAGTCCCTTCGCATGTGGATGCGATCAGTGGTTGAGGACAGAAGGCCACAATCTTTCCCTCTCCTCGCCCCACACCGATGTTCCTAATGCTCTAAGAAAGCAGACAGCAGTGTCACATTTCATTACACACAAACAGACGTTGACTCTACTTCCTCTGCAGCTTCTTTTTTCTGGGAACATAACCCGCGGCCAACTGGACTTTACTGGTCAACAGGTTAAACTAAGAGTATAGTGGACCATGCTGCTGACATTCATGAAACCTCTAGAAATGCCCACTGAATATTTTTCGCTACTTGCTGTTGTCCAATCATTATTAACCAAAATATGTTAAGGTTATGATTAGAAAATAAAATAAAAGGAAACTTTTTTTTTTTAAGGACAATGCAACAATTCCCAAAATCCAGTAGTTTGCAGATTCAGCTTCAGGATCAATTATCTAGAATAGTTTCTTATAAGATTTTTTTTCATTGTATTTCTTCTGGAAAATGTAAGCAATCATGATTTATTACCTATTGGTTAATGCTTGAATTAAAGATTATTCTTCTGACAAATGTAAGTAATTATTTTTTTTGCACACTTAAGTATTTTTAACTTCTTTCCCTTCTGCTTTTGCTCTTTAAATGCATTCCTCCTCCCTTAATCCCCTCCCCTTCCTGCCTAGCAAGAGATCCCTAAGGATCAGCTTTTGTCAGTTACAGTGAAACCTGAGAGGAGCAGCCTGAGCCGCTATTTGCACAGTAAATCTATTTATGTGATTCAAATAACAGCGGGTGAGGAGCATTTTGCTCTATTTGCCTGTTGTGGCTCTCATTAAAATACACCGCAAACACATTTACTTGCATACTCATGCAAGTATAGATAAACAAGAGGTATTTACACAGAAAATATCATGGATCATGGAATAATAGAGGAAATTGGTTTATAACGAGTGTTTGTAGAGAGACAGCGTTTTAGTATTCACCTCGGTGTATTTCCCAGGAAAGGGAAATGTCACTTCATATTAAGTTAGTCACAACCTTTGAAGCAAGTGGAATTGATCACATTTTGCAGCATAAACAAAGGCCCTGCACTCTGAAAAATTACATGAAGGCTTGTAGTGACACACATAGTAAAACGGTGAACCATTATTGGGGGAGAATTGTGAGACTTTCTTGAGACGCTCGACTGAATGACAAATGGACTGCTTTATGGGTGGAGGCCAGAAACTCATGTGACCAGGAAAGTTGCCCTCGCCTGCAATGCCCAGCTTGCAATCTAGTCTTGCTATCAAGGATGCAAAGAAACAAGGGTCAAGTAAAATCTATACAAAGTTTTATCTAGCATTTTAATATAAGGTAGACTCTATAGGGACAGGGGTAACTAAATGTAACTACCGTATTTTCTGCACTATAAGGCGCACCTAAAAACCTTCAATTTCCTCAAAAGCCGACAGTGCGCCTTATAATCCGGTGCACCTTATATATGGACCAATATTGAGCCACAACAGGTCTAGCAACTATGGTAACCGTAGACATAATATAAGAGCAGACCCCGCATTGGCTTCTCTGGCGCAGGAAATACGGCGGCCATCTTGGAGCGGTCATCCCTCCTACTTTGCTCAAGCAAAACAGAAGATGCCTCAGCACTGAGGGATATTGTTGTTTGGATCGATGGACTATTGATGCGAGGCTCCACAGACAACATTTCACAAGTAAGATGGACATATTGTGTATATTTTGTAATTAGAATATTACTTTACTGTATTTATGTCTACCGGTGAGATACCAGCTCATATTAGCTACAGTGCTTGGTGTAATACCGGGTTCAGCCCCGATATGAAGGATAACAGAGTATCTGACACAAGAGCCTACATTAGAAATGAAACAATGTAACATATAAAACTTGTATTACTTGTTATAACATTCACCAGCAAAGTTTACACAGGTGGTAAAGACTATTATTTATATGTAATTCATTTACTCTGTCAAAAGAAAGACACATCCCAAATCTTCCGTTTTTGTTTGGAAGGTTTCATAAAGACACAATGTGAGGAAGAAGCAGGGAAATATCTTTAGAATCAGGTCGTCTGCAGGTCATTTAGCACCACGTTCTCCACGAACATGCTGTGCGCGAACGGAGGAGAAGGGTGACCGTTGTCTGTGCGCCTTATAGTGCGGAAAATACGGTACTTAAGTGAGGATTATAGAAATCTGTAAATAATTTAAGATTATGGTGATTGTAAGGAGGCCTTCCAACATCAAAGGCTAAGAGCTCATAAGATAAATGGTCAAAATGCCAGTGGAAACATGGAAAAAGTTGTTCTGCAATATTAAGACCTTGATCGAAACACTTTTTACCTCATTGATTTAAAAAAAAATGTACATGCCTAGTGGTATGAATAATTTTGGACTTAGCTGTGTGAGATTTAGATTAGTTTAATTTTCCTTTCAGTGTTTACAAGTAAAAGCAAAAATAATAAATTCGTCCTTACTTTGCCAAAAGACGCAGACGCCCATCAATTCTGCCATGTGGTCCCCATCTGGCAACCCCCAGAAACACTGAGACCCAGGAGTCATGTAGTTTTTTGTTGTTGTTGTTTTTTCCGTTTGCTCTAAATTCATCATCACACACGCACGCAAACTGTTACAATAAGCATCCATGCATGTTAACGTCCCACTAAACCGCTGATGAACAGCATTCATGCCCTTTCGCCGTGTCTGACATCCCAGACTGGGATATTTTTTGCAGCGTGCGACTGGGCACCGATCTGTTGCGCCCTCCCCCCCTTTTTCTTCTCTCTCTCTCTCTCTCTTTTTATTCTTTGACACAAGCATGTTGAACCGCTTCTCCAACAGCCTTCCACAACAAGTGTTGGGACACTTAACAGTAGGCCATCTCACGACTCAACCTAAAAAAGCAAATCCCTCAACTCCACCGGTGGGAGGAGAAAGAAGAAGAGGAGGAGGAGGAGGAGGAGGAGGGGAGGGGGGGGGGGGAGTCAGACAGCGACCGGATTAGATTTGTTTCCAAACGCGCAACCGACGGCGATGTGAGGCGTTTGGATGAGGAGGACGCTGCCGCTTTGGATTTGGTGATCAGCTTTTATTTTTTGCGCGTCTTTCTCTCTCATTTTGGGTTGATCAAAGACACACAAAAAAAGAAACAAAAAAAAAAAAAAATGGATTACTCTCTGTGCATGTTGGTTCTTCTGACGACTCTTTCGTCTGTTTCGCCCGGACAATTCCCAACATCCCAGATGTGAGTATCGCCTCAAAACAGCCTGTTGGCTTCCAAAACTCTCTGGTAGTAACTGGAAAGCGCGCCAGGGAAATGACGGCTTTTTTTTTTTTTTTTTTCCTTTTTCTTTTTTTTTTGTGTCAGAGTTCTTGCTTGTATGAAGCCTTAACAATTCCCCCCCCCCACTAGTCTGAGTTAAGGAAGTGAAAGTTGTTTAAAAAATGAGTATGTCCGATATGGGAAGCAAATCTGACTTTCTGAAACATGTTTTAGTTGTCCTCGCTATAAGCTTGCAGCGGTGTGACATGTCTTGCTGGCTGTCGTATCTTATCAGCCTGGAAAGATAAAGTTCAGTGTCTAAAGTTTTCCAGTTGCACCTTTAGAGAGACGTTTGCTGTGAATTTAAGTTCTATGAAGTCGAGTGTAGAACTTAACTACCTTTCGCATCATCTATTGGGAATATGTAGCTTTCTTGTTGTATTGTTTCCTAATGTTATCTGGTGGTTTTAAATAGGGGTGGGGGGGGGGGGATCTTTAAGGATGCTTAAAAAAAGAATCAACCAAATGTTCTATAAGCAAATGTAGTTTTAAAAAATTGAAAACAACTATGCTTTTAATTGCAAATAAAATGCCTAATAATGCCATTTGTTAGTTGATGTCACAAGTTTAATTAGCTGTCATTGTGGTATCCAGAATATGAATAGTTTAGAAACTACAGCTGGGAAACGTGGGTTAAGAATAGAACGTGTTAAGCTTTTCAAGTCAGAGTAATCTGATAGAAAACTATTATAAAATCTAAATGTTTGCTTAAACGGCATGATTTTTTTTGGGGGGGGGGTTAAGATTTTTAGTTTGCCTTGGTTCCTCCCCCTGTCAGACTAGCTATTAGCTGCAACCTCTACAATCATCTGATCTGGTTTTATTTCAATTACAGGTACAAAGAGTTGTCTTCTGCAGGTATTTTTTTAGAATAGCATCCTTTAGTATAAAACCAGATTAATTGATCCTCCCATCTTCTTTTTATTTATTTTTTAATACTGAAGACTAAATGACTAGTTTGGCAGTACCAAAACCAAACAGGTTTAAATGATTCATGTTTTTCTTTTTGTTTTTGAAGGCTGTTATGAAACTTTTAAAAGTTAAGTTACATTGGGTGGTTATTTAGAGAAGTCAATAATTATGTCCATGGTAAAAGAAGCTAGGCATTGGTTCATCATTAATGTCCTTTTTATGTAAAGAGAAAAGATAAACTTAAGAGTTTTTGGGCATAGTAACTACTAAGGTAAATAAAGTTAAAAACCAATATTGCTGGATACGTGAAAGTTTTGAGAATTGTTATATTTGTCTTTTTTTTCTTCTATTGAATTGCTTCACAAGTTCCATCCTGACTGCAGGTTTTAATGGAAGAAGATTCATATGTAACCCATCATTGCATAATATAACCTTATATTAAAAGTTAATTCGGTGTCATTCAAGTTAAGAGTGTAGAAGTCTGCTTTGATCTTGACCCTAATATGACCAACCATTAGCTTTAGTCACTGGGACCAATCCATTAAGATTTATTGTTAGAAATTCGGTCACAAACATCAAATATTACTACATATGTGTGTGTGTGTTATATATATATATATATATATATATATATATATAATATATATATATATATATATAAACTCTTAACCTTTTGATGGAATCTAATTTTAGAAATGTGCAGCTGTTACTTAAACTCTTTCAATTTTGACCTTGCTTTATGGTTTTGTACCTCTTTCGGTGACATAATCCTATCCAAATGTTTATAAGCAGATCCTTGTCAGGTTGCTGAGATGTGCACTTTGTATATTCATTGCTTCAGATCGCACAGGTTCGCTCCCAGTTATGAGGTGAAATGATGTAATTTGCTCTGCAGGACGTAAATTTGTGCTATGAACTCATAGCATGAGGCAGAGATATTACGGGAGGAGGCGAGGCGTCGCTTGCCCTTGTCTAAATTTGACTTCTGACCTGGATATCTCTGGTGCTAATTCAATATTTGCAGCGCATGGCAAGACGAAAGTAGTTCCTGAATGAAAGCTCTGTTCACTCTTCATGCGGCACTTCACCGCTAGTCAACAGGTTGACAACAATCCTGATGGCTCAAGGGAGCCTGGGCAAAACAGGATTGCTCTTGAATGCAGCCCAAGTCTGGTCTCAGAGAGGTGGTGAGCCATGAGCGATGATGGCACTTAGCCTAATGGCTGGGAGCGATGATGTCACACTTTGAGTCGCCTACCCACTCCCTATATTTTATGGGCACTAAGTGGATTGATCGGTGGGCTGTGTACATGGTGTTCACACAGGGAGCTGCACAACCAGATGCAAGTGATTGCTTTAAACGGGGAAAGGTCAGCTCAGGAGACAGCAATCAGTATAAACAAAGGCATTGTTATACAAGACCATATCTATAGTTTATTTGTGCTGCTGCTTGCCTGTATTCAGAGCGGGGCGAGTTGGGTTTGCCTTTGGATTGCCACGTTTAGATTCACAACCTTCGTCCTGATTGCTCAAAGAAGAAATCACTAAGAACATGGAACGCTAAGGACAAAGATGGAGAGATTGGATTATGTCTGCCTTCTCTTTTTGACCTTTTCTTCTTACTATCTTTCTCATTGGTTAATGTTCCCTCTTTCTGCCCGGCTCACTTATGTCTTTTTTATCTTCATCTCCTTGGAGTCAGCACTTGTCTTGAGTTTGTATTAAACCTACTTTTGCCTGAGTGACACAAATGTTAACCTGCAGTAATTTCCTCTGGATCCCAGACACTTGATGTTAACACTGTTGTCAGGAGTCCCATCATTAAATCCACTATAAAATGACGCAACAAACGGAAACTCTCAATTATGCATATAATTGTGCCTTTAATCTGCCATGTAGCAACCAGAGAGTAATTATGAGTCAACATTTTACAATTGGCTTGCAAGAAAGAAAACTTATAAATACTTTCTATTTCCTTTATGTAACTGCTGTGCAAGAAGATTTGAACCAGAAAATGTGCCTCCGTCTCTGGAAAATCATGCTGGCTACAGTCACACGGTCCAACACATTGGTAGTTGTTTTTTTTTTGGCTATTTATACATATTCGCTTTGATTCTAGTCAAAATGCCTCAGGCAGGTCGTCTTGATTAAATAACATCTTTGGGTTGTTGACTATTTCTGCATCTTCCCAGAGACAATGTCTCATCTAGTAAAATACCCAAGAAAAGAAAGTTGTAAGACATAATTTTCCTTCATTTTCCTTGTCATCTTTGAAAATGGCAGCGGTTGCAGAGTGAGGTTTGGGGCGGATTATTTTAACTGTAACAAGCAACAGATGAAAAGCTCTGGTCTTGGGTTCTTTTAGCTGTGATTTGCAGGCTTTTGTATTCCAGCTCGTTTGCTTATGCAGTATCTTTTAGACTTTGATTTTTATTATTCCGTCTTCCTTCACTTCCTGTTTGCCCCATTCTTTCTAATTTTAGAAAGGCCCCACTCTTATAAGGAAAGAAAGAAGCCGAAGGTCTTGCTCAAATATTAGGGCAAAGCTAAAATGACCGTGGAGTGCAAAGTGGCAGAAGGCTTTGCAGAGATTTTGTAAATTTTGTAAACTCTGCCTATACATAGAATCCACATTAAGTTTCCTGTCCCAAGTTTCTGAAGCGACGGCTTGTCTGTAAACAAGAAATCACGGGGAGCAACTCCAGTGCAGCTTTATTGCGTTAACAATCTTTTGCCACATGGAAATTCCCAAGAATTTTCCATTACACTGTTGCCCAGGCAACCTTGGGAATAACTAGCAGCTGTTTGTATGGAAGCAGATGTTTGCCGAGATTAGTAGGGTGAGTGTGTTTTTATCACAGTGGCGTTACAGAGAAAGATGTCGGTATAATCGAGCGCTAAACCCGTAGAGCAGTTGACTCCATTAGATGCAGCACAGAGCCAGTGGAGTTGGCTGCCTGTGTCTGGAAGTTGGGTTGGAAAATATGACTGAAAATGTTCTGTATATTTTTAGACATTAACATGATATATGATCTGTAACTGACAAATGACCAGTCAAGGCCAGTAACTCCCATCCTTTCAGTTGCTGAATTTACAAAAGCTAGATGTGATAAACTGGCTAAATATTTTTACGGAAGCTTGACCCTGAATCGTATTGCAGCAACATGAATTACTTAGCCGTTTATGTACGGTGAATATGATGCAAGGAAGGTCAAAATAAGCATAAAAATAAATGTGAAATAAATGAAAATAGGAAGACTTTGTATGTGACTTTTTTGTTATGAAACTTTTAATGGTTACAAAACATTGTTTCTTTTTGCCATCACTGAATAGCAGTTTAAAGAAAGACAAAAAAAACAAAAAAAAACAAACTCTGAGCTCAAACTAAAAAGCAAAAGTTGTATGCTGCATCCAGTGGTGAATTATGTCAGGGATTGTCTCTATAGATTCTTATCTTTCAAATTTCTATTGGACATTTGTATCCCAAACAGGAAGAAAGCAAGTTTTGTTAATTACGCTAAAGGAGCACTTTAAAATTCATGTACTGTTTCTCTTTGTTGTTCCTTGGTGGGACACATTAATTTAGCTGTAGCAATGTTTTACTGTAGGGCTACTTTATCACCAACTTTATTTTGTGAATAAACTTGCCCAGCTTCCTGCTCTACGTTAGTTCTTCTGACTGAGAAGCGATGCGGCAGATAAGTTGTGGGCTTGACAGGGTTCTGAAAAGGACAAACATCCACTTTGTTTCCTTATTTCAGTCCTTTTAGAAGGACTAAAAAGGACTGAAGTCTAAACAGGACTGAATATCATATGTATTGTATAGGAGTTTCCACCTAAACTTGAAAGAGCAGCATTATTTAGAGGAGCAACTAAAAATGCCCACCGAGTCAGCAACACAATATTGCCTGGGAACATTTTTTATACAGTTTAGGAATCAACAAACTGGAACACCAAATTCTCGCATGGCTTTGGCCTTGTACAAGGAATGGACAATGACCTTAAGGTTGAAGTGTTTGGTTAAAAGTCGACACAAATAGTCAGGAGCCCGGCCTTTTAGAGCCCTATGGGTGAGAACAGAATCTTCAAAACAAATTCTAAAATCCCCCAAGAGCCGAGGTAGACCCTATAACACGGGGTGACAAAAGTATTTACTAAAAGCTTACAGACATGAAATTGGTAATACGTCCTGACTGGTAAAAAAAAGAGTGTACCAGTTCTCCAATTATGCCTCATATTTTAGAAATGTTTCTTAAATGTAAGAAACAGGAACAAGATATTGATCTGATGTTAGTCAAAGCCTAATGAGTCCAATTCTACGCCTAGATGTTTTCGAACATTGGATTTAGTTATTGGATAAAAAGAAGCAACTGTCTGTTCTTCCATAGTCGCTTCGTTATCCATCAGTTGTAGAGGTCTGGTTCTTTTGCAGTTGTGATATATTAGAGGGGTTGTTTTCATTTCATATAATATTCTGTTTGTGTTATGAAATGCCTGCCTTCTGCTGGTAAATCTGTTTGAAAGTTTTCTTTGTTTCATTTCTGCAGCGTGATTATATGACCGCATTAATCATGATTGCAAAACATAGACACATTCTTGTTCCTCCTCCTTCTGGGCACATTTAGACCTTCAGATCCCAAACCTGAAACCAGGCCCTCTTGTTTAAAAAATTAAAATATAAAATAACAAATTGGTGTTTGTTGGACAGAAGGTTTCCTCATTATCTTCAGAAAATCTCACCCTGCTTCCGGTTACAATCAAACCTGTGCACGTTTTTTTTTTTACAACATTAATAGGTCCTTAATGTGTTGACAATTGATAACTTATTCAGATTCTTTTTGTTCAATCCATCAGACATCACCTGTTTTCTACAATGTTCAAACAACAATATTGATATTTCCCCATTTACTGAGGTTAATAAAGACATGATTGCAGGCTTTGTGTCTCCTTGCACCATTATTTTCTATGGCAAACACTGATGTCTCTGGCTCTAATGTTCATTTTCCTCTTAGCAAACCAGCCAGAACGTTTTATTGCAACTCCCCATCCTTAAGCGGAAAAGCAGTGTTTAAGTGAAGCCTTGACAACAGTAATCACAGAGCTTGATGAAGCACTTATGTCGGCCGTACAACCGCTGTAAATGACCTGGGTTGAAATTTTATGAGACTACTGCACAGTGATGAGGACAATTTGTATGAGTGGCTCACAGCAAGGCCATACGCGCACAAATGGTAGCTAGTTTAAGGGGGGCAATATTTATCTCTTTTTACAATTTTCCTGTGTTGATATATAATTTTTAAGTTCAACTACATATATCAGCGTTTTGTGAGTTTTCCTATTTCTGAGGCTCATTACGAAATGAAACACTCAAGTTCTAATTCACCAATTATATCAAACTGAAACAAACAACAAACAAAAAAAAACAACTACGTATGTCGTACTCTTCCATGCAGAAAATTGAGTTCTGTGATTCACAACCAAATAGCAAGCATCGACTTTGTTCTTGACTCACACTCTTTCTAACGCAGCAGAAAAGGTTTACATACATCTGGAAGCTATTCAGTGCTTCACTTTTCCCACTTTTTTTTCTATATTGCAGCCTTATTCCAAAATTTTTTATTAAAATTCATTTCTTTCCTCAAAATTCTACACACAAATACCCCGTTGTGACAATGTGGAAATTTGTTTCAGATTTTTGCAAATTTATTAAAATCTGAAAACCAAAAGATCACATTTCCAAAAGTGTTCACGGCCGTTGCTCAATTCTTTGCTGATCCACCTTTGGAAGTCACAATATATATTTCGCTTTCATAAGTGAACCCAGCAGCAGGCTGGGTTTGTTTTTTAATATGTGACAGACAGAGTACCCAAAGGATACCAAACATCAGGAGGGCAATATGTTTCTCAATAAATGTAATTGTATTCTTGTTTGCTTGCAAACGGTCTTTGACAAAAACAATACATTTGTGGGACGGGTTTGTGACTAGAAGGCAAGGCCAGATTTTCTGAAGATAATGAGAAAAACCTTCTGTCCGACATACACATGCACAAGCCTGTTATTTTAAATGTTTTAAATAAGATGAGCTGTTTTCAGGCACGGGATTTGTGGGGAAGAATGTGTCCAGAAGAAGGGGAATGAGAATCTGTCCATGTCTTGGAGTCATGATTACCATAATCATGTAATTGTGTTGCAGAAATGACTGGAAAAGCAGGAAACAACCATAAATAAGGACAGAGATCAGCAATTTACTGAGTTGAAATTTCCACAGCAATCTCAGTGTGTGAAATAAATATTGCAAAAGACTGCTTAGGTGTGGTACACAGGAGGAATTATTTCAAACTATAAGATATTCAAGCTCTACGTAATGCTTATACATTAGGCCAGTTGGACAGACTAACTGGCCTAAATCGCCTGCAATAAATGATAGTTAATGAGGACCCAGAGTTCACAGAGTGGTAGGGAAGCCAAAGGTTTTAATGATTTGCAAAAAGAAAACAATGATAACATACATTAAATAGGCCTAAAACAAAAATGTTTTTACCAGTTTATTAGTCACACCACGCAGATAAAAGCTTATTAAAACTGACCTTTATGAAATAATTAACTGCTAACTGTATCCAAATAGATTATTTTCCATTGCCCACCCCTCAGACTGTCTCTTGCCTCTTCTTCATGGCCTCTGTTCTGATGACTAAACCTCATCATCCCTGTCACCTTCACACTTCCTGAGCAAACTCGCTACTCATCCATCCATACATCAAAACTACCCTTCAGCTTTACAGCAGACAGACAATCTCTGACGGATGTGTAAGTATAGACAGTTCAGGCCCATCCCATGCAGCCCCCTGGCCAATATGTCCAATTAGCATCAGTCTACTCGCCTACCCAGGCGGACTCCTGTCAGTGTTGCACTGAGGACCAGCTACAGAGTGTCCAGTGAGGTCACAATACTGGCCATAACAGTTCTCGCATCTCAACGCAACTCCGTTAAGCGGCTCAAAACAAGTCAAACATTATCATAGAACCACCTTTTCTACGCTTCTTCAAGAAACATATGTTCTGTGGTTTCTCACCAGAGGTGATTTCTGCATCAAGAAATCTTGTCATTTGGTACTATGACTACTTAACTATTTACAGACTGATTTGTTTTCTTAAACTTCCATATTGCAAGTCTATCAGGTTCTACTCCAGCCTTGTACATACTCCATTTATTGCAACATTACCTACTTTTTAAAACAGGAACTGCAGTGAGTGTAGCCTGACTTCAGAACTATGCAATGATACTGCAAGAGTATGCTCACACCATAAACATTGTGGGATATTTTCAGGCATTACCATATTGAGTATTAACACTTATAAAACATGCAACTGACATTTTTGTTCTTAAAAATGGATAATTCTGCTTTTTTATTTTAATCTATTATAAGAATTGGGTAACCATAGTGAGGCTAAAATGGATTAGATTCAGAGTCAAATATTAAGAAGCTGGGAAAGCGAAGGTTATTTAATTTTGTGTTCCTGTAGCTTTGTAATTTGATATGGTGATGGTGTGTGTTTATTTAAAAGTAGCCACTAACCTGTTTTCATTTTATTAAGTGATGCAGCCAAAAGTCATCGCATTCCCACCCAGTTACTTTTTGCATTTCTATTCAAAATCAGTTCTAAGCAGATGCCATTCCTAAAACAACTCAAGAACGTTACCGTTAACTTGTGGCAGTTCATAATCCTTTCCAACAGCAAAGCCAATCCAGTGCATTGACAGTCGACCTCAAAATCATATAGTTTTATTTTATAACTACACTTAGTCTTAAAAAATTAATATAACTCTCTCCTACTTTCCCATGTCTCTATAGCTTTGGCGTGTGTATTTTTGACCATCTATGCATATTTACATATTTCATATTGGCTCCATCACCTGCCATGGTTACCTCTGACCCATGGACAACCCCCTACTATTCCTTAAAACACATCAACACTCTAGTTACTGACTTGCATACATAGAACAGCTGGTGTAACAGTCATTATAGTGAAGTGGGGGGGGGGTTCTTATTTTAAACTGCCCCTACGTACATCTTTATCAGCTATTGTATGTGGGAATAAAAGTGTTAAACCTGTAGTAAGAGACGACATTTTTATTTTAGAGACTTTAATTAGTGAGAAGGAGCTCTTATCTGAGACTGAATTGTTTGTTTTATTATGTTTTCTTGGCCAGTGTGTCATTTAATTTCATGGCATTTAACTCACCGACACATTATTGTACATGTCGAGAATGTTCAAAGAACATAATGGCGTTTGATATTGAACTTGAGCGTTCACGTCTCTCTTCCTGTTTGTCCAAACTCCAGCCAAGTGTGTCCCTGGTTCTCTGAAGCTAATCAGCTTGAGATGATATCTGCTGTCAAACGGAACTTTTGTGAACAATAAGCAGCAGCATTTCAGATGTGTGTGTGCGTGTGTGTGTATGTCTTACTGCAGAATCAGATCTAAGCCCAGCAGTGCTGCGACTCATTTTAGCACGCCGCAGGAAATCATGAGCATTCAATTTTTTAACAGTTTTGCTTAACATTTGTTTTTAATTTAGTTAAATTTAAACTTGATGAAACTAAAGCCTTTGATTTTATTTTGTTGTTGTTCCAAAACCGTTTCTTCTGAGTATTAACTTGCATGTGGCCTCCAAGTAATGTGAGCCCAGAAAAATGCTGTGCAGTTTGGCTTTGCAATTAAAATATGACATTTATGTTAATAAATGCTTATTTTGAGAAAGTTGGTTTAAAGCAATTAAAAATGAACACTTGGTGCCAAGGGAAGATGGCAGCTGCAGTGAGCACAATGTGGGGAGGAGGGAGAAAAAACATTGATATGAATAAAATATAACAGTCATCAACTTTAAAGAAAATAATTAATATGAAATTAATTATTTCATATTAATTATGAACCACACCAGAAGATCCCGACTCTCTGCACTGCCTTTTGTACAATTTGATACTAGGTATTGCTTTTTCTATATTTTGGATCATAAGGTTGCGTAAATAACCCTGAAAGGTTAATGGCGTGAGCCTCTTGGTGTCTGATAAAATCGTGACGTCTTATTCTTCAAGCACAGCAGTGAGATAGTTTCAGTCATCAGTCTCCAGGTTTTCACACACCTTATGGGGGATTTTGTTCCACTAATTCCCGAAACGTGATCTTCTTGGGGGAGGGGGACAGGTGGTCCAACAGCCCTGTTGGAAGGGCTTTTTCCTTGGGTAATGGGAGGGGAAACGCTGCTATAGATTTGGTTTTTTGGCAGGTCAGCTTGGTCGCCATCAGGGGGCAGACAGGCACACGGGACTACTGGGGATTTTCCTGGTTAGCCAATTGGTTAGTTGGCTGGTGGTCAGGGCTTAAAAGAGCTCCGGCCAGGGGCCGGATTTCCGGCTTTTGACCAAACGGTCCGCCTCAACCAAACTCTCCGGGACCCATAGACATAACATAAGGATAGACGCCTCATGCACCGCTCTCGCCTATCGTTGCTGACGAGATTTAGGGCGGCCATCTTGGAGTGGTAGACCACTCCACTCAGCATTATGTGTTTAGCAGGCAAAATGAAGCATCAGTGCATTTAATCGATCACAACATGCTTTTTTGTTACTGGGAACTATATTCAAACATCTATCAAAGCTACATTTATAAATAATTGTGTTATTTAAGTAAAGGTTTAATACATAGTTCAGCATTTTTAAATATGATTGGTGGCTATCAATAGAATAGGAATGGAATATTCTGATATTGACGTATAATAAGCATATTACAAAGCACACAGCTGTGAATAATTTATTGTGAACGGCTGTGTGTATAATTTATTATAATACATAGTTATACAACTATACAATCACAAATAAATGATTAATACTGAATAATATATATTGGATGCATGTTTATATATATATATATATATATATATATATATATATATATATATATTTAAAAATTCTTAAGTATTGTAAACAAAGATCAAGACAAATATTTCACTACATCTAATTTGTTTTATAGTTACACTTAAATACAAATTAATTTGCACAAATTTCATTAAAAAAATATGTATATATACATACATATAAACATGCAACCAATATATATATTCAGTATTAATCATTATTTATTTGTGCCATTATTAATTAATCATTATTTATTTGTGTTTGTATAGTTATATAAATATGTATTATTATAATAAATTATACACACAGCCATATATATATATATATAATATATATATATTGTCCATCTTACTTGTGAAATGTTGTTTGTGGAGCCTCACATCAATAATCCATCGATCTGAACAACAATATCCCTGTTGTTTTGATTGGCAAAATAGGAGGGACTACCGCTCCAAGATGGCCGCCGTATTTCCTGCGCCGGAGCAGCCAATGCGGGGTCTACTCTTATATTATGTCTATGTCCGGGACCCTACTAGACCGGAACGTGTTGACAGCGACACATCTAAATTTGCAGTACCGTAATTCCGCCACACGTAGCGCTATCTGAAAAATTCCAACAGACGTTGCACTTCCTAGCAAATATCGGCACCTGCAGTGAGTGTAATTAATCCGGAGGGCACTCGTTTAATAGACGGTATATTGCGAAAATAACTTACTGAATATCAAAAGTTCTGGTTGTGATGGATACATGGGTAAGTATATCATCTCACAGGACATTTAAAGAACTACTTACAATAAGGAAGATTTATTTAGTCAGACGTTTGAAACTTAGGCGTAAAGAGCTAAGCGAGCATTGGACCAAACGGCCCCCCTCAACTAAACTGTAGATAATAGACAAAGATGTCTGCCAATCAGAATTCTAGCTCCCAGTGTTCTTGACCAGTGACTGTAAAACGGTTTGTAGAAAAGAAGCGCGTGCGTTCGGTTCGGTGGTTAAATCAAATGCGATATGAAAGAAGATGGAGTTTGTCTCACCCGGTAAAAGAAACACGTTTAGTTGAGAAATGGGAATTAAAAAACAAGTGGCGCTGGGCAAAGGAAAGGGGACAAGAGGAGAAGTTGGCGGACATTTTTACAAAAGGGGGGCGCTGAGATTCCTTTGGGGGGCGTTTGGTCGAAGGTGAACTTTATACCTTAAATACACAACAATACTAGACTTTGAGCAACTTGGTAAAACTGTACTGTGTAACATTAGATCATGTCTGGCTGCAACTGTATCGATGGCAGCTCTTCTTCTATTCAGTGTTTGTAGCTTCTTGGGCGGGTCAATGTAGCAACAGGAAAGAAACTGAAGTGGACATAGCAATAAACCAAGAGAGGATAATACAAAGGAAACTAAATGGAAATGAATGAAGAACAAAATGCAAGAATAAACTAAGAAACTAAAGTAAATAAACTGGTATGGCAAGACCTTTCAAGCAATAGTTAATACACTGTATGGCAAGAATAAACAGACACTATTTCCAGATAAAAGGTAAAATAATATTGTTGAAGTGCCATGGGTTTGTTGAGACCACATCTAGTACTGAGAATAAATATATCTTACAGACCATAACAGTAAAGAACTTATCACTTATTTATGTTTTTAATTAGATTTGATATATTTATTTCTTCAATATTATTTTTCATATCAGTGTTAATGTCATGAGGCTGACGACTCCATGACACTTTCAATTTGACTCATTAGGATTTAATTAAGAACCAAATTTGATTCTTTGTAATTTCTGTCCAGTAAAACTATTAATCTATAATAAATAGACAGGTTTATAAAGATATAATCCATGTTTCTGTCTCATATTTGTATGACATTGAAAGGACCTGGAACTTTTGTTTTTCCACTGAAAGCTCTGGTTTTCACAATAAATGTCATGTGGGTGAAGTTTTATGGATGATGCTCTGATGTCCCATTCTCCTGAAGGCAGCACAGAGCTGCACCACCAGAAACTGACAAACGCTGAAGAGATGAAGTTATAATTAATGTAGTTGTAGTTCTATCCATGTTTTAATGCTGCAGAGCTCAGTTGTTTTTGCAAACAGTTCAAAGTTTAAACTGGCATGTTGAACATTTTTTTTGTTTTTTTGTGTAATATTTAAAAACTGGAAAATAATATTTTTTCCACTCTGATTGTTATTCCTACCAATTTTAACTTGAATTTTTCATTGTATTTTTCATAGACGCCTATGAAAATAACTTTATTGACATGGCTTTTTTGTTCTCTGGGAAATTATTTTTGATGATAAATACAGAAACAGGCATAATCAAACACCCGAAACACTCCTCTTCACCTGTCCTGTGGTGGTTGCCTGGCGGAGAGGCGGGGTTCACCCTGGACAGGTCGCCAGTCTGTGCAGGGCAACACAGAGACACACCTAGGGACAATTTGGAGAGACCAATTAACCAAAGTCATGTTTTTGGACTGTGGGAGGAAACCGGAGTACCTGGAGAAAACCCACGCATGCACAGGGAGAACATGCAGACTCCATGCAGAAAGGCCGGGGCCGGGAATCGAACCCAGAACCTTCTTGCTGCAAGGCAACCGCTCTACCAACTGCGCCGCCTGACAGTAATATTAATAATAAAATAATAGTCGGTGAAAAGTAGTCTACAAATTCTTTGGTGGGGGGCAGTGAGGGACCTGGATAAAGGTTGGGGGGGCGCTGGGCCAATAAAGGTTGAGAAACACTGATTTAGTTGGTAATGTTGCATGTTCTAAAGTACTTGCTAAAACATTGGCTGAAAGGACTCTTATTTAATATTGAGGGATTTTAACCTGTAAGGCTAACCTTTAGGGCACAGACATTTTACATTTTGTTTTGAGTTGAAGTGTCCTGAAGTCTTAAGTTTGAATGTTTAGCTTCTTAATTGTATTGTTGAAAGCAATTGTTTGCACTATTCATAGACACTTTTTATTAAACTATGGCAATAGCAATGGTACAGTTAATTTCTATCATAACTATAAGTTTCAGGCTCAGGATTTTTTTTTACTTTAGCCCTGCTGGTGGTTCAGCCCATGGAGAAGCTGTCACACTCGGCCTTCTATACCTCTTTTCTGCTACATTCAAGCTCTTCATAGATCAACTCACTGAGGGCAGCGGAGTGGGACCTGTAAACACATGAACAAGAGCTACAGCACCAGCTGACAAAACTCGTCCCACAAAGCCTGGGCTCCAAAAACAAACAGGCTCTGCCGTGCTTATTAAAACCCCAACAGCCAAGAAAGGGGAAAAACCTCCTCCATCCCTACTAGAGACACATAAATTAGATCTCCCTGTTTGTGTCTTACATCCAGCACAGATGCACAGTGCTATGGTTCTTGCTCTGTGGTATAATGGCCTTAAACAGTACATGATTCAGTAGCTGCTCCAAAAAAATCACCACCACTATCAGTGTTTAAAAGCTATCGCAGACATTTGCTTATTATTGCCGAGAAAATCCAAGCCCAGCCACTTTTTCTTCCCGTTCCGTCGCCTGGTTGTCATGATCATAATTGGCAGATTCTAGTAATTAGCAAATTTCTTCATACATTCCTACCTCCAAATGATGTAGTGACATCTGAAACCTCTTCCTTCCAAGAACAACATGATTACTCCAAAAGGTGCTCCAATAACACTTGCCAAATTTGGACGCCGTTAAATTTTTAGTCCAATTAAAAAAAAAAAAGTGTGATTGTGCAATTTAGTCTAATCTTTTCAGTGGTTGGACTATTTACAAGGAAATATATGTTTTGGAAGTTTCTAGGCTGGGATAAACTCCAGCAGAATGAGGAAAAATCTAAATATTAAATAACATTTGGCAAAACGGACTAAAGAAGTTGAGCAGAAAAAGGGGCTCAAACTGTCATAGGAAAAAAAAAACCCTGCTTTATAAGTGGGTGATATTAATGACTCAGTGAGACAAGTGTGAGAGAACAGAGGCTTACAGTGCCAGCGGGGCCAACACTTGGCTGATTTTCACATGGTTTCTCTCATTTCCAGCCCTGAGGTCTGTAGCCGCTGCAGACAAATCACTGCATTGCTCAGCCGCCATTATGGTTGTTTCCTTCTGTTGCTCGTCCTTACTCATCCCTCACCCCGGCTCTTATTTCCCAAAAGATTAAGGTAAAAAGCCCAAAAGGGCTTTGAAAAGGCAAAGAAAGTCATACTATCCAAACTTTACATACTAACTCCTCCAAATATTTGTTAATGCTTACTTCTTTCTTGAAAAGTATTTTTGATTTTTCTTTGAAAATTACTTAACTTTAAGAAGCCGTCAGGCCAAGACTTGACCTTTCTGTATTCCTTATAACACAACTAACTACTCCCAACAAATTTGTAGAGAACTCGTAAGAAGAATCATGTCTGTTTTTAAGAAGTATTTGCATTCTTTGAATCCTTTCATGTTTTCTTTTCTTTAAATATAAGGCAGGCGATGAATGGTTTTCAGAATGTTGTACAAATTAGAATCTGAAAATGTGCGATGTGTTTATTTTTCACCACTCTATATAGAATCCAGTGCAGTCACTTGCCTTCAAAAGTCACCTGAATAGTCCATCAGTGTATTCGCTCAGTGTAAGTCCAGCTGATCTGTGATAAAGCCTCTGAGGTTGTTGGAGAACATTTGCGGTTAGCATCACGATGGACACAGCGCAACATGGCGGCATCATGCAGTAGAAATACTTTTGTTCAACTGTCACAGGGAAACTAGGGAAAAAATGATGGGAAGACAGATGGAGCTAAATGCATTTAGAAATATGACTTAAGACTTGAGTGGAGGTTCACTTTCCAGTAAGGCTGCAGCTTCCATTGTTGTCATGGAAATGGCTATGGACGCTGGTCATTGAGCTGGAATTTTTAATGCAGGTCAGTTAATCGACCTAAAGAAGTAGGTATGATAAAAAACTTACACTCGAATGTGGTAAGGATTTTAAAAGAATTTTAATTAAGTTGACAAGTGAATACCAAACATGGTAAATAATCAGTTGCAACCCTAACCATTACATTATAATGCCTTTCCCTTTAAACACCTGATCCTCCACCAGGGCATCTGGGTTACAGCTCTCTAAACTTTGAAGTAGCATTCATGCTAAAATAAACTCCAAAATATAGACATGTAGATCTTAGTCAATTGGAAATATGCTAAGTTACTTATACTTTTTTTTTTGTAATCCCCTGGCTGTGCGCCCCACTCAGTGAAACGTTGGGTGCAGAAGTTTGAAAAAGGGAATGTGCTGACGTTAGGTTTATTCTATATTTGCCCTCTGCCACTTGCAGCTGTCTCTTGGCAGCCTAAATATAATGTGTGGCTGCTATGCCACATATTTCCTCTGGTCATATTGCACTGTACTTTTTTTTTTTTTTTACCTTTTTGATCTGATAACATGAACAGTGGTCACATCTCAAAAATGTTACACAGTTTCATTGACAAAAATGATTTAAAATGCTGGGGAAAAAGACCATTTTTAACCGGAAGATTCACAAAGATTAGCCAGGAAACAGAAGACTGATTTATGCATTGTATTAGCATCTGATTACCTGCCAAGACTGTTTCTGTGGAGAAATGTTTCAGTTTTTTTTATAAAATCCTAATCACCAAAAAAGTGCTTGTTAAAACAAAAATACTGAGCAGGAGCTGGTTCATCTATTTGAAGCATTGAGAAACATGGGAACCGTCCTGACAAATTACATGAAGATATAAATACCAACCTGTTTAGCTGCAAACTGGAAGTATTGCACATCAGAAAACAAACTTGCGTCAAATATTTATTGAATTGAGAGGGGATCTGAAAGCACCTTTCAGAGCAAACCAGAATGGATTTGATTATTTCGCAGTGTTCAATTCATTATCAAAAAATTAAATGTGTGACACAAATGCAGACTTACCCAGATGCCGCTGTTGACCTCCAAGACTCTGACACATTAAATTTGGGGTTTTTTGTTATCTGTAAGCCATAATCAAAATCCCAAGAAACAAAGAAGAGAAAAAAAATATCTACGTGTTGAATCTGGCATAATTACATTTTTTAAAGAGAGTAAAACAATATTTAACTTCCTCATAATGTATATTTTTAATATTGTAATTGTAGCTACAACAAACTTTGCTTCCAAAAGGAAGCTATAGTCGAAAGCCATAAGAAGACCTGTTTTCAATTTGCCACAATTCATGCAACATGGCCCAGGCACAGACATGGAAAAGGCTGCCGTGGTCAGTGGAGAACGGCTCCAAACAAGCGGAGAGACTCGTCATTGTTTTGAAAGCGCTGATCCTGCACACGCTTGTACACAAACATGCAATAACCAAAGCTGAACTGGATGTCGATTACTCTATATGGAGCTGCTGTGCTGAAAGTCACAGTGAGAAAAATGATCTACAGCTGTTTAGATGTTCTCTTAACTGTTTATACATGTTAATTGAAGCTGGCTTCATACCAAGGTCACATAATGCTGCTGGTCGAGTTGCTATGAAATATAGTGAGGGTAAAGATGGATCACGCATGGATAACACAACGCCCCACATTTACCCGTCCCAAAAAAAATTATTTGATGCATGTTTTTTTTTGTGTCCATGATAAGGAAAATACATTAGCCAGCATGTTAACCCAGAGGCCATGGCGTCTTTTCAAAACCATGAAAGCCCTTGCTTTGATACACATGGGAACTAGAGCAACTTACAGTACACACTTGACTAAACATTAATATTTCACGCTTCCCTTCGCCGAGTCTGTATAGATATTTTAGCGAGTTGGTTTACTTGATAATATGATGTGGTAATGTAGGTGGTTTTCCAGCTGAATGAGACAAACCGGGTTTTTTTTTCCTGTTCTGTTCTCTGCTTGCAGCATAAAAGACTGGGTGTTCCAGATTCAAAAAGACTTGATCACATTAACAGACAAAGCCAGCGGGTTGGAGGACCTAATAAAGGTAAGAGCCTTTATTTTCTTTGACGTTGCCATTCTATAGCAAATAGAGGCATTAAATTGGTTGCATGGTGAACGATGAACACCATCGCATCTGTGGCTCAGGTTCTAACCCGACTGATCGTTTGCTAAATTTGTTTTTTTCATTGAAAGGTATCCTTAAACTTTTTCACTTCGTTTTGCTACAACGCAAAACTCAAATGTGTTTAATGTGGTTTTTATCTGACATGCCAACACAAAAGCAGGGAATCATTTGTGACGTGGAAGCAAAATGGATACGTATTTTAAAACAACATTGCAAATTAATGTCTGAAAAGTGGGCGAGTCAGAAGACTTGTAGTGATCCACAGCTTGGGTAGGAGAATTTGACAGGATTCCTGAATAAATGGCTGAATTCCCTCTTCAGCAGTTTATCCAGAGCCTCATAACTAGTTGTTTGTTTGATGGAAGGTGTGTTGGGCAAGGACCACTTCTGAAAGTTTTGAGAGTGTAGCTGTTGAAGACTGGACTTGGGGCATACCTGTTTGGTTTTTATAGATCAAAACATGTAAATGTTTTGTCTTTTAAAGTCCAGACCTAAATCCCAGAAAGCATCTGTAGCAAATCTTTGAAAACTTAAGGTGCTCACTGAGTTTGAGCTGGAATGCGAGGAGAGGAATACGATCTTCAGATTCTAGGTGTAGGGCAAGGTGAGGTGGAAAAAATCAATAAAAGGGGTATGAAAACTTGCAAAGAACTAATGCCCCTTTTCCACCGACCCGGCCGGCTCGGCTCCGCACGCTTTGCTTGCGTTTCCACCGACCTTTTAAACCGGGCTGGCGCTGCTTTTTTAGGTCCTGCTTCAGAGCAGGGCCAGCAGAGCCAGCCCGGCCAGCACTGGTGACGTAAGCTTCGCTGCTGTTCACTGATTGGCTGAGGGCGGGGACAGAACAGCGAGGCAAGAGAAGAAAAATGAAGGCGCAACGTTTGAAACTCGCCGCAACACGGAAGTGATGGAAGATACAAACAAGCCCTGAACTAAAAAATGCAGCTTTTTTTCTTTGCTTCGGATTTCAATATTCAGCAGCAGCTGATGGAGCCGTGAGGAATGAGGCGTTTTTGTCACCATAGTGGAGAGAATGAAAAGCCTCGTTAGCCGCTTTGGAGCCGATGGAGCCTCACGGTGAAAACCGACCAGACGCGCTGACGCCGCTGCTGCTCTCAGCCAGGTGAGCAGTTTGTAGATATATCTGTCTAGTTTTTACTACATTTATGGTGGACGACATTTAAAACACAGCCTGCTGTATTTTTATTGCTCAAACACAACATGCGCATTTTCTGAAGACACGTTGTACATTATAAATAACTCAATATTGTTCAGCATTTTACCGTCATTTGTTTATCTTTGTGTGAATCTATGAGCTTCAATTGTTTCTCATTTTGCTGTTTCATCCGAGTTTCCCCCATTGTGAGATAATAAAACATGTTATATGACATTCTATTGTAAAATAGCTAGATATCAGTTCTCTAATCAAATTGTTATGAATTATTAATTGTAGAATGAGCAATAAACCTGAAGAAAACGATAGTGGTATTATATCCATGGCTGTAAACCTGCATAGGTCTAAAACTTAAAAGTAATTAGATTTTGTCTTTAATTTAGACAACTATTCCAGTTATTTATAATCTGTATGGCTGGATGGTAAAAGTGTTGTGTGTGTGTGTGTGTGTGTGTAAATATATACGTGTGTGTGTGTGTGTGTGTGTACATATAGTAACATGCCTGTTTTAAATAATTCCTTATGTCTATGTAACATCCACATTAGTGACTCTGTTATTTATCTACATTTATGTGCTATAAACTATAACATCTTATTACCAGGGAGCAGAAGGAGCAACATGGCTGACATGATGGACCATCTGAACACCTGGATCTCCTTCAGCAGGAAGCAGCTACCAGCTGAGATGGCAGAGCAACAAGGAGAGTTGAGACAAAAAATAAAAATAAAAGTTGTTGTGTCTCAGTGACCAAAGTCTCTTTATTTCTGCTCACTCCACACATTATTGTACTTACTGTAGATCAAGGTCCTAATACAATCCTCCCAAAATGTGAGGAGCTTAAGCCAGAGTGAAAATATTATATACATATTTCATTGAACTTAACATTGTAGATTATCAATGAAGCCATTCAAAACTGAAAACATTCAACAAACCAAACATTTTGACATTATTATCAGGGCAGCTATTAACAAGAGCCCTAAATACAAATCATGTTTGTTAGTTTCTAGTTTATACAAAATCATTCTATTCACTCACTGTTTATCTGTCTTCCTGCAGAATCTTCAATGTAAGAAAGTGAGAAAATGTGTCCAACCGGTAAACTTAATTAGTGATAATTAAGACTGAGTTTAAACTTTTAATTCTTAGTGTCCAAAATGTGAAAGCATAGAAGAGGAACCAGTCAGATTAGAGGGAATAAAGCTTTATTTGTTCTCAGTATAACTTGGACATCAGGTGAAACATAAACGTATTGAAAAGTTAAAAACAACAGACTGTTAATGCACTTCGACTCCGTCAGAATATCAGACACGTTTTTTTAAATCAGAAATATTTCATCAGCATATTGGGGTCATGTGATTTCTGCTCCAGAAAGGTGAAGGTCTCTGAAGGTCGTATTGACCTTCTTCCTGAAGGTCAATACGACCAGCAGGAAGATGGACACTGATGAGATCCTCCAACCCAAAGAAGCACGAAGAACCACGATGGTCTGCGGCGGCAGTTTGCCAACATGAAAACACATTGGAATATATTAGGAATTTATTCTGACATTTTTAAGTTATTTGCAACACCGTGACTAACATTAGCTCATGTATATTCGGCACGATTACAAGTTTTATCGTAGTTTAAAAATCATCGTTGTCTCACCTGAACCGTCTGAACCTCCTGCTTTGCTCCTGCAGGGCGGAGATCAGCTCCTCCTCACCACATGCAGCTTTTCCTCCCACTGTCACATTTTCTTGAAGTCTCAGAAAAATCGCAATCAGGCTGTAAAAAATAGCTCAGCTCTCTCTTCTTCTTTTGTATCAGAAAAACCACAACTCGCGTTAGGTCGCATGTAACGAAGCTCAGCACGAAGCTCCTGGAGGCGGGGCGCTACACCCCCCCTCCCCTCCCCCGCCACCAGGAGGCGGTACCAGCTACAGAGCCGAGAAGAGCCGGTGGAAACGCGGTCACTCCGAAACAGAGCCGAGCCGAGCCGAGCGGAGCCGAGCCGGGCGGGCCGGTGGAAAAGAGGCATAAGTGATGTCAGCATAGATTGCAAAAAATAAGATTTCTTCAGCTGAAGTTAATTATTGTGTGTGGTTTGTTACCTCCCATTAACCCTCTGTGCTTGACCCGATCTGTCGGAAAAGCATCAACAGACTATTTATAGCAACTCTTCATTATATCTAGGGCGACATCATCTCCTTTCAACTTGCACAATATACACACAGATGAGATCAAGTGTTGGCTAAAATTGCATCCAAACTTCTATGTGACAGAATTCACACATTTTTTTTTTTAATCCACAAAGATAGATGCCTCCGAGGATAAAAATCAGTCAACTTTGAAGCGTCACAAAAATCAGCAGCGAACATGATTGTGTTCGTGGAATGACCAAATTAACTGCATGCAAGGAGCATGAAGACGAATGCTCGCATATGCGAGGACAGTAGAATGCCTTCCGGCTGCTAAATAATTGGATGTTTGGCATTTTTATGTCTTATTCTTTTTGCAGGGACATATTCTACATTCTAGTAAATAGTTTGCTTTGGCTTGACAGTACAATTTTATCAGCATTAAGGTAGCTTTTACTGGGCTTTGGCGATTGACATTAATCAAAGGGAAAAGCTTAATCAGAATTGTGCTTTTTGAATTAAGTGAAGCTTAGGAAAATACACATGACTCAAAACGTCAAAACTACTACCAAGATCCTGGTTTTAACTCACTGTGTTGTTTTTATTTCTATTTTTATATATCTTCACTTGACACAAAGTTATCTCTCACCCAGGCATTTTTCTCTCTTGTGATTGTCTTAGATATATCATAAACACAAAACCCACTTCAGCGTGGAATCCAACAACGCGAGAAAGCTGGTGGCAACGGCTGCAGGAAACATAGAGAAACTGTTAGATAATCGCTCTGAAGCCCTAAAGGTAAGATTTCTTTTTTTCTTTTTTTTTTGGCAAACCTATAACATTGAGAGAGCCAGGCTCTCGAGTCTTTGGATCTGTTGTTGGACACTGTGCTTTAAATTGTTTGTGCTATCAAGTATCTCTGTAAGCAGACAAAATCTGTTTTCTGTTTGTTACAAATGAGAGCAGACTCTGGAACTCCTCCACTGCTTCAAGCCATTTGCGGATCCAACATAATCAGATACCGTGCAGATAGATTACTTTAAGTTGCCACTTGAAAATCTTTGCATAATGCAACAGTTTGTGCTGCTTTGTCTTGTCGTTGTTATCACGGAGGATGTGTTTCTAATTCCAGTAAATGTTTATCATTGCATCTTTCCTTATGCCTATCCCAGACCACATGGGTAGTTTTGGACGATATTTCACTCAACGCAACTCAAGAAAAAGGCCAAACTTTTTACAACAGGAATAATTATTAACATTTTTTTATGTTTCCTCAGCAAATGATTTGTGAGGTTGCATCAGGTTTTGTGCTCGTATAAATTCCACAAAACACGTTATTCCATCTAATGCCTTTTTTTCTTCTTTTTTTTTTTAAAAAAGTGAAGGGAACAGTTTACCTGAAGGTTAAATTTAAATATGCCATTGCAAATATGATTCATTTAATTAATGCTACTAACTAACCACTAAAATGAACTTGCAGGCAGATTCATTGACAGTCTTTCCCGAAGTAAACAAATGTTTCATCAGTTTATTCAAACTCTGCTACACAAAATATACCTGTAATCGAATCTAGGAGGCTGATACCGTTTTATCTGCTGCCCCCCAATAAGTTGAAGAAGTAATTTTTAAAGAGTTTATGCACTGAGCAGACTTGCCAGATACAAGGCATCATCATTATGACGTTTGGTTCTGTGTACACTTAGAAATGGCAGGAGGCGAAATTGATCCACACAACCTTCCACTGCTCATGAGGTTAACCAGATCAGGCCGACTAAATTAGGGTCTTGGGACGTTCCCAGTCTCGATCAATCCGACTCAGAGTGCCAGAAATATCCAATTAAAGTCCGACAGCCTGTTGCCATGGTCACAGTCCCATCGATTGCAACGTCAGTCCCGCCAAGCATCCCAATAACTGCCTAGGGATGAGGGACAATTAGCTGCTGGCGTCGTGTTGCACCTGGAGAGGGAAAGGCGATCGCGCTGCGATCCCAGGTGGAAAAGCTGGGATGAACTAGACTCATCAGCTGCACATTTTTGCTATTACGAAAAGTGTGAAATAATGAAGGAGGAGATTGCGGAAGGAAAGTTCATTAATTTAATTGTTGATTAGCATCAAAGGAAAAATAACAATCACTGCCGCTTGTTTCTGTCGTAATGTTGATTTCTCTCCTTTTTGAGTCTGGTCTCTCCCTTCCTTTGGTTTTAAGAAGAAGCTCTCTCTCTGTTTAGGAGCTCATGTTGAAGAAGCTCAACATGAGCCACAATATCTTTTCTCTCTGAAAGGAATTCTATTGATATCTAAGAAAGATGATGTAAAATTGTGACCTGTATAACATGTTAGTATACTGTCTATCCAGACAGTATACTAAAGTTAAGAGGTCTACTGCAGACAATTTGTCATTGGGATGTTGGTCTCTTGGTATACAATTCAAAACAAAATTGGATTAACAATTTTGTTTATGGAGATAAGAGATCCCATTGAGTAGATCTTTAAGACGCACAGTTCCATGAGACTAGCAGCAGAAGCAATTAGTCAGTGAATGACCTGGTGTGCCTGGTGAAACTGCACATCTCCTGAGCTTATATGAAGCGCAGCACTCCTAGGAACTGTCAAGTTTTTAGCCAGATTAAAATGCTACATAGGATGTCACATTAAGATTTTTCACCCAGTCCTTTTTGAGGATTCAGATTATTTCACCAGTGTCTTTTGGACTTGATTGCAGTCCCTGAATCCTGACATTTGTGCCAAGACTGTTACAACCCCTTGCAACACGTTTGGCCATCTGTCTCACTTTCTTAATCTTATTCTTATTAAAAAATAGTCTTATTTCACGTCGCCTGCTTTAATTCCTTTTCTTGCACAATGCATGCCTTCCCCTTTTAAACTTTCCCCTCAATCTCATTTTGCTGGCTGTATTCCCTGTGACTTTGCGTTGCTTCTCCCATAGCTTCAGCCTGATTTTCTGTCACACTTAATTCCAATTTTTTTGTGTTTGTTTTCCCTCTCTTGTTTTTCCCCTCCATCCACATCTGTCCTTTCTTGTTTCTTCTTTGGGGTGTGAGAACACGCATGTCAATGTTGCCTTTTTCCTCTTTCTCCATTTCAGACTGCTTTACATTTGAAACACTTTGAGGTAGGATACTTCTATGAAATAGAGGTTATATCTTGGTGGTACAAATTCTTCTAAGTTTAGTTTTTTAATTGTGGCACTAAAACTGACAATGAAGTAATTCATACGCAAATGTATCAGTAAGGACACTCGTTCAGTCCCATTTGTTTAAAATCTCCCCCTGTTATTTAATAACCCTTAAACAAATACTAAACATACAATTAAATGTTGTTTATATATATACATGCACAAGCATATGTACAGATATACATATTCTTCGGAAGGAAAAGTTGTATTTGGATATCTTAGTTTCTGACCCTCTTCCTGTTCAATGGTGTGCCATTACATAAATCTTTCACAGCGCAGCCGCGATTAATAGTGAATAAACTCATATCACACAGTCTCGACCAACAGACACCTTTTTTTTATTACAATTACTCACCCTTCTTTTTTTAACCTGGCTCATCAAAAAATAGCCTCCTTCTGATATTCAGTTCACCTCCAGCCCCTCTGGCTCTCTACTCATCAATTATTGAGTGGCTCTTCTTAACCAACAGCCTTTGATGAAGCCGCTAACGTCTCCCTGTGGAATAGGTCATTCTTCCTTCCACAGTGACTCCCGTAGAAGTTTCTAAAAATGTTAGCAAATCAGGTTTGTTTGTTGTTGGTTTTTTTATGGTTACAGTTGCTATATTTCTGGCTTAGAGATGTCCCAGTGCATGTTTATTTATCTAGAAATGAAACTGTCCTATGGTCAGCCATCCACACTTAGGATTTTTCTTTTATAGTCCTTAAGTTATGCAGATGGCATATATAAGCTGATTTTTTATTTTTTTTCTAATTGATGGTTTGAGCAAAATGGGAAAAACAGAGCATTAACACACATGGCACATGGAGTATTTCTTTGTCTGAAAGCAAAAACATGGACTTTGTTCCCACCTGTAGGTTCTTGCTCGTTGGGAGGAAAGTAGCACTTGTTGCAAATTACATGCATCTATTAAGTGATCATCATCTCTTACCACTTTTTGAAATGGACTTGATGTCAGTGTGTCTATCTATGCGTTGAATTATCCAGTTGACTTTTGGTTCATCTCTTCTTTTTTTGTTTGAGTCTGTCATCTTCTTTCTCCTTACTGTCTTGTATTTTTGCCATTCATATTCAAAGCCTAACTTCTGTATGACAATCTGTGGAAAACTTGTACTTTTTACATTAAAATTTCAAAAATAAGTGATAAGAACTAGAAAATTGATTCAGAATCTCAAAAGGTATCAAATGTTGACATGAAACTGTATAGGAACCTTGCGGTTGAAAAGAAAATTAGGTTCAAAAATGACAATAACCCATGTCTTTTCTTTTTTTTTGGAAAGTGAAAGCAAATAACTGCTTCTTCTCAACTACACCAAAGAAATAAGACAGACAACTAAAGATGGTGTTGCACCACAGAGCAGACTGTGAAATTTGAGTATCGATTGCCCAGTTATTTCAGGCCTTGGATTGCATTAGTAGTTTGGCAGCAGATTTAAAAGGCTTTGGCTGCCCACCAGAGACGGAACCACAATTGGTATCTCTTTTATGGAAACAGAAAAAAAAACAAACAGTTGTTTTTCCGCCTCAACTTGCTGGAGTGACTCTCCATCAAGAGCAAAACCAAATTTGCTTAATTGAGAGTGGGCTGCTGCCACCAAGATTGAGAGTGGGTTTAGTTTGACTTATAACTGCCAAGAAGAAAGATGGCCTGTGCTGCAGTGGGACTGTTGATGAATAAAATGTCTCTGGACTCTGAGAGATTTTGGTCTGCGGAGTGCATGGACCACGGATGGTAGTAGGTAACCATGACACCCTGGTTGCTTAGCTACAAAGGGGATCATAAACAGATGCCCTCTTCCAATGTGAATAATTTTTGCTTAGCTACTTTCTCTGTTATCAAATTTTGTTTTTAACGCTGGGCAAACTGAGAAAACTCTCAATTTGAGGACCCTCATCAGCCTTTTTTCATATATAAAACTCTGAATTGCTTGTTTAGGAGCTTCCGTGCTCATTAACTTGTCTGAAGAGGATGAGAACAACAGCACAAGTAGTGGAATAGGGCTTTTTTTTAATGCTGCGTTGTGTAGTGGTGTGTAATTATGGAGGAGACACCGATCTCTAGTGTCTGCAAGTGCGTTATTAGGCTGCCTCTTGATGACATGCTGTGAGTCATTAGCCCTGCTGTTAATCTTAATGACCGAATACGGACTCGTGGATTCACAGATCCATTTACAGAGCTGTAACAAAGTATTCTCTCCTTTGAGGGACAACCTTTTGTTGCTTATTACATGTTTTTGAAAACATGATTAAATGCAGAAAGGGACCCTTTCCTCACTCCCTCCCCAAATGGTGTCTTCATTTATTTTAAAAGCATGAACCTGTTGTTTTGTCCATTGTAATGAGCCACACCCAGGTCTAAATGCCAGGTAGATTCAATAGTTAAATTGCTCATGCATTTACTCTGGTGCTCTTTGTTTGATATTAAACATGTTATATTAAATTGTTTGATTGATTGGGATGCACAAGGCACTCAGCATGTTCTCCAGGCTAAGAAAAGTTTGCGTCTTAGTAGTTTTTCTAAATACTTCTGATAGTAACAGAGTAGGCTGCATAACACACATGCAGACCTGAAGCTGCAGCTGTAACTCTCTCAACTTCACTGCAAAAGGCGGAAAAATACTTCATAAATTGTATTATTTTATCATAATCCTCAAACTGTGTAAATGATACTGAACCATAATTTTAGAAAAAATAACCTTACAAACTTTTGGATCTCTAGTGAAGTAACTGACTCCATGAAAGCTTTGCTGGGACCTCAAGCTACCACAGGGAATCTTTCTTGGGAGTCTTAACTTTTTCAATAAATGCATCAAATTTAAGAACTAACGTTATTTATTCTTTATAATCATACCAACCAACAAACTTTGCTTCAAGGCGCCTTTTTGTTATTTTTAAATCAGAGGTGCTAGGCTGATTCTGTGAGGCACACTTTCAAATTTAATTATGCTAATCAGATGCTCCCAGTTGTAAAAGCAATATCTTCTGTTGATACTGCGCATGACCTTTTGTTCACGACTTCTACTTCCTCTCTCTCTCTCCTCTCGCAGCACATTTCATTCTTGTCTTCAGAAAAGAAAGAAAATCAAAATTACATGTCGCGCCTCTAGGAGGATTTTCAATGGTATCGTGGAGAAAAAGCCAAATTCGGCTGACGCAAGTTGGCTAGCGCTTTACTCGAAATAAAAAGTGTGGAGTTACACATCGCTGTACATTTTTCAGGCAATTACCAGGCATTTTTCTAGCAACAGGTCCTTCCTTGTTTTGTTTGATAATTTATGGCCCAAGCTTATCTCTTTCACGCTATGAAAACATACGTCTGAATCTTGCTACTAATGTGTGCTTAAGGAATTGAGCTGGTTTTGTGACTGTGTGTGTGTGTGTGTGTGCTTCTGGCCACCGGTGACTCATTAGTCACCACTTCCTGGAGTGTGTGTGTGCGTGTGTGTGTGGCTGCTTTTGTCAGCCACAGCTGTTGGACTCTGTGTGTGGCTCCACTGAACCTGCTTTTTGTTTGTCATCTTGTTTCCCTGCATGATGCTTATCAGACATACAGTATTGCATACAAAGAGGGGAGCGTGTGTTTGATGTCTCCCTTATTAGAGCTCGCCGCCTTGCTCAACGCTGCTATTTCGGTCCCATTTAGCTGCGGACAGGAACACCTGTGCTTCGTCTTGTACAAACAAAATTACGCTCATTCGTTGTGCTGCTCACTTCATTTCCTTTTGTTGAAAATATATTTGATTTCAGTGACGGGCGCATCAATAATGGTGGAATATCTGGCGCAAATTGATGATTCCCCTCACATGTTGTTATATATATATAAAAAAATAAGCAGTTTTTCAAATGTCAAGTTATCTAGAGTCTTAGTAAACCAACGGATAGGTGTGGTTATTATATAGTGCATTGTACAGTAGCAATGTGGGTGTTGATTTCGGTGCACGGAGGTGCCACGTAAACACTCCAGCTGGGTGCAGCTGTTATTGGGTCTCATTTGCAGCCAGCTGGCACGCAGACAGCAAAGCACGGTCTGCTTGCTGAGGAAGGGATGAGTTATCAAACCAGGGTGTGATGGCTGATCTCCAAACCAACACCCGTTTCTAACAAGTGGCGTTCTGCAAAGCCAGCATGTCTTAATGCTTCTGTCGGTACTTACTGTACAGTTGTTTACCTTCTGTTTCCATTGTGTGTGCGTGTCTTTGTGTGATGTGTGCATATGTATTTCCCCCTTTCTCTTTTCTTCCACCCTCCCTCTTACCCCCCTTTTTCTCGGTACTTCCCTCCCAGCTCCCTATGGGCTGAGCAGGATAGATCTGACTAAAGTGGTGCCAGTCACAACAGCAGATGCTCATGTTTCCTCTGCTCTCCCATGCCTCCCTGCATATCAGTGGGGTGGCAGGTGTGTCTGCGTGTTTGCGTGTGTATGCGTTCTCTCCTGGCAGGACTGGACGCTCTAATCAGGGTGATGGGAGAGTGTGTGTGCTTGTGTGTGTTTTATACAGTACCCCAAGTGTGGTGCTTTACAGAATATGAAAATCACAGAAGCTGGAGTGTTTCTACGTCAGAAGAACATGTATTGTCCCTGTGATTTTCTTATTTATCTGAAATCATCTTGGTTAGCTGAGAGGTTTCTTCAAATTCAACCCAATGATGTGATTATTCAAATGAGGGGAAAAAACTAAAATTAGACAAATGGCTTACCTTCAAAACGTGGCGAAAGTTGCTTTTGATCATTACAAGGAATCAGTTAACCTCTAAAAAGATGCTAATTAAGGTAAAACTAATTAGGAAAAAGAAAATGTAGTAAATACACAGGAGGGTTTACTCTGGCTCTTTACCTTGGAGTGAGTTCACACATGAATTGGCGCCACCACTGTCCCTAAAACTGTTGAGGCCAGTAGCAGCGTCTACAATCATCTACACCAATGAATTGCTCTATGTAATTAGTCTATGGAAGTGGCTGAAATGAGCTTACTAAATATGGTGAGATAAGGATCCCTATCAACTGGTGGGAGCCATAAGTAGACCAGCTGATCCTCCTGATTGAAAGGAGTCAGTTGAGGTGGGCTGGGTCTGATCACGATGAACACTTCCCTTTTAGAGGTTTTCCAATCAACCTCTAAAGATAGATTAGAAAAGAAACCACAACTTCTGACACAAGCTATTTATTTTCCTTCTGGGGTGGGAATATTCTGGGGTTTTCCAGAATGGACTAGGGAGAGAGAGGGCAGGATTTTCCTCCCTGACCTCTTGGCTCTCGTGATCTGATTTCTTTAGACCTAGATCTGGACCTGCTGCCTCCATGACCCCATAAAACTACACAGCACAAACCGGCATAGATCAATACCTGTTTGTAATGTTGTAATCTCTTAATATGCACTGTATAAAAAGTTTTGCCTTTTGCTGCAAGTTTTAAGATTTTTACCTATTAAGTACTTCCGTCATTATTTATATTACACGTGTCATTTTAGTTCATCTGGCTCTCTTAGGTGGAAACTCTGTGAAACACTGGAATGGACTTAATGGAGTAGCTAGAAAGTGACAGAAACTGAACCAGCTACTGGCCTTTGACCTTTAAACCTTTTCATCTGCCGCCCAGTTCCTCATTAATGTGCATCTGTTTCTGTCGGTGTGTGTGGTTGCACAAATTAGTGCCTAGGCGTGTGTATGCGTGAACAGGTGCGATGACAGCTCTGTGAGCTGAGGTGTGTCGGCGATGAGGCCAGTAGGTCCTGTATATATTCTATCTGCAGAGAATTCACTTTGAGTAAAAAAAACAGTGAATTTATGTTACTAGATGGCCACACCAGAGTGGAGGAAAACGTATTCTTGTTCATTCTTTAAACGTGTCAATGAAATGCTGCGTGATAGCCAAAACCTAATGAAGGTTTGTGGATGAACATAATTTCTTGCATGAAATAGTCCCGTTTTTCTGCCCCTTGTTGAGTATACAGGAATGCATGATTACAAATAAGCTATTCTATGAAGGATGCAAAAAGGGCGACGTCATGTGTAGCTTAGTCACACTTTATTTTCAAAAAGCAAGTGGTTTGCAAAGTAAGGCCCTTTTTTGAATATGATTTGATTCGCTTGATCATGAGTTGATATACCAAGAAAACTCGCTGATGAATTTCTCTGTACTCCTAAACCAAATTTGGAAATGGACTGTTTTATTTCTATATCAATTTCAACTGATTCCTCAGTACAAATCAGTTGTTTGTCTTTAATGAGTCTTGAGCTCGACGAAAAAGTGAAAACATAACTCCTGTTATGTTGCTGCAACTCATTGGCCACTTGCATTTCAAACTGCAGGAAGGCATCGTGTGCTTCTATATGTCCAGTAAAAAGACCAACATGACCCCAACTGTCAGCACACATCTTTCTCAAAAGATTATGCAAGCTTTAGTGTGGTTACAGTTATGGCTTCCCTTCCTGCAGGACAGGAGAAAGCACATTGGCCATATGTTTGCCAATAACACAAATGTAAAGAGAAATGAAGCTGAGATTCTTTTTGAGCTAACCTGATTTCAAATGACAATAGCATCGGTCCTCAGCATGTGCTATGAGATGTGAAGTGATGTCAAGCCAGATCTTTGGGGAATGGGAAGGAAAATCTGCATTGGCAGTTGCCTCTGAGCCAATAGACAATTCAGTGAGGAAGTCATTTTTAGAAAAAAAGAAAAAAATCTTTATAGATCTACATATAGGAAAAAGATATTTGTAGGACAGTGATTAAGTTATATAATTAAAATATACTCAAGTATTTAAACTTAAAGTCATAATACATAAAATTAAAATGTCAGTAAAATAATATATTTCTTGTTGTTTTGTATTTGATCAGGTTTTTCCAGGCTGACCTGCTGAATCAAAGTTCAACCAATTCTCATTTTATTCAAGGAAAAATATCCCAATTCTTATCAGTAGATGATTAACTATTGCTTTTTATTTTAGTTTTTATACTTGGTTTTCCTTGAGCACAAATGTGGCAACTATATTCCAAAGTGCATTTTACATTGAGGCACAGCAATCAAAAACACTTTGGTTGCTGTGATTGCCTTAATTACAAAGCAAAAAAAAAAACTATATCAATAACTCACTAAATTAATCCCCCCCTTCTCATATGAATAAATTTGTTTCCTCATCAGATTTCTTCTCTTCCTGCATGATTTCATGCCCTTAGATCCGTGCATATCAAAAGGAAGAGATAGAGTTCATATTTCCCTGGGGAAATTAATAGTACAGTGCATTTCTGGACCAGGTACAGATTAAAAACTGGGCCCATTATAAACCCATTAACCTAGTCATTAGGATCTGGGGAAAGATTGAATATGTGGGTGTCTAATTTTAGAGTAACACTGTCGTCACTGGTTCTTACAAATGCCTTTAAGAGGGAAGATATTGAGTGCACTTTCTTGAATTTGTGTTCAGATCAGGGGCCATGACATCAAATTTAATATTTCATTAATTTCATAATCGTGTATTTGACAGTTGTTTGTTGCTTTTTTTCCCTCAAATTTCTAAAACAATCTCCCCCCCCCACTCTTTTTTTAGAGACTTGCAACCGAGGCCGAAAAGTTTCAGAAGGAACACGAGTGGACAGTCGACGGTGAGGTGAGTGTGTGGCCACGGCCCGATCTCATACGTTCATTAACACACACCCCGTGTGTTGCATACAGATCAAGTGGTGCAGTAAGCTGCGTGTGCAGAGTGAGCAGAGCGATAGGTTATCCGATATGATGGCGGTAATTTTGCAAATCTCATTCCAGTAACAATTGTATTTTAAATAACTGTCTAAAAGATGGCATTTCATTATCTCTCATAACAGCCTGCAAAGACACAGACCTGGTCGTAAGGAACACTAATACACTACTTTATCTCTTCCAGTTTTCATTGCTCTGAGTATTAACAGTGCATTAAATGGGAATTCACAGCTAATGTGAAGTCATGCTTGTTTTCCTCATTAAGTCACAATGTCTGACTGTTCGCACAGTCGTTGGTGGTTTTTTTGGGGTTTCCCGTGTCGGTTTTCTAAAAGTATTATTATTATTTAATTTTGCAAATGCCATTTTATTGCAGCCAATTATCAAATGAAAAAATACTGAGTGTTCATTTAGTGATGGAGGGGGAAAAGAAATTGAACGCAGCCATTAAAGCTTTTAGGTTTAAAATTCTCCCCCAGTGCTTCCAAATCTTAATGACTTTATTCCATTAAACATCTTGGCATTGTTTAATGCCATGCATATTCTATAGTGTTGAAAGAAGCTAAAGTAAAAAAATATATCTTTAGTAGACTGACTGATTTATACTTCATGTAACTGAACAGATTTGCTGACCTGGCAAAAACAAAACAAACAAACAAAGAAAAAAACCTTTTTGCTTAATTAACTAGAATTGTCTGACAGCCCAATGAAAATAATGGTATTCTCTGTATGCAAATTACATACTTGTATGTGAAAAGTATACCGATCGGATTGAAAAAACATTGCAGCTGAGCCAAAAACTATTCATATCCCTGGTAGGTTTAGGTCTAAGTAGCGTTTTAATTTTACTAATAGATTTCACTTTTAGTGGCCCTATCAAAGTCCTGACTTAAATCTGAAAGAAAATCTGTGGAGACGTTAAAGACTAGCATAATGACAGCAAGTTCTGTCCGTCTCAAAGACTTGGAGTTCCTCACCAAAGGTAAATTGTCAAAATATCAGTAGATATTTGTTAAAAGCTGGTCATCTATTTTAACAGTGGTTGGATCCAAGTTTAATCTAGAATAATCCCAGTCCAGATTTGATGAGGCTGCGATGTGTAATTCTCAGTGTGGTAACTTTGAGTAAGAATGCTAAAGATTAAAACAGTGCTTTTTCCAATAGCTGCCACACAATGGTTGTTTAACTTTTATTTTTTCCTCAACTGGAACGCTTCCAATCAGGTGAATTTAACTTTCCTAAGCAGAGGAACATTGCAGGAACATCCTTTTGGGAACTTCTTCCTACTGACATTCTATGGCTGATGCAATGAAAACCCCACAGTGCATTTGCCTGTGTATTGTGAGATAAAATCGCCAACTTTTTAAGCTAAAACGCTTCATGCAGCAGATTATAGGCAGTGGTTAGGTAGGTAATTTTACATCTCATTAAATCAAAGATGCTAAAAAAAGGATTCCTGGTATAGTTAAATGTTTATCTTTATTTTTGGCTTATTGGAAACCAATATTTCCAGTGCTAATGGTTGCATCCCCCCCACCCCCCCAACATAAAGATCTATTCCCAAATGTAAAATTTACAGTTTTTGTTTTTTTTTTGAATAAAGGTTTTTATATAAAAATGGAACCTAATTACCCGATTCATGACCTGAAAATTTTAAGCAGATGCTTGTGTTTGGCTTTAATTTGATTACAAACCATTTGAGTTAACTTTACAGTGGCTGTTGTTGTACGTGGTTGTAAAGTAAGCAGACAGGTGGTGGGAGTCGGTGAACCAGCTGGGTTCTCTGGGGCATTAGAACGTCAACAGTGCGGCTAGCTCATTAGCAACCGACTAGCCAGTGTTCTGACAGGAAGCTCAGCAACACAAAATAACACCACTTCCCTCCCTGAGTCATGCCGTCAGTACAGAGTCCTACAATATAAAGGAGAAAAATGTTTAAAGGGGCAGTATTATGTGAATTTATTTATTTTTTTTGTAGCTTTATGGAGTTATTGTGTCACTCATTCCTGATCTCTTCCTTTCTGTTTTCGGTCCACTTTGCAGGCTAGCGAGCTCAAGTACTACAATGCCAAAGACGGCGTAAGTACATATTAATTCACTTTTTTTTAGCAGAACGCATTATGTATACCTTGGCAACAAACCAAAGGGTCTATATCACTGACAACTGATGAAGAGTTCACACCTGTTAAAGGTTCACTTTTGGTTCTGTGAAAAAAATAATGGACGTATAAAACGTGCCTTACAAAAACATGAATTCCTCTTGAACCATTTCACATCTTCTTCTGTATCGGACTTATCCTCATATTGCTGTGCACATTTGTGACGGAGAGGAAAATGATGCATGGTTTTGAGTGATCACATTTTCCCACTAAACAAAAATCCATTAATGTGCAACATATGTTATGCATCCACTCCCTTTATGTCAAACCTCATGTCTTATTTAACTTAATGGGTTATTTTTCATTTGAATTCCTTTGCACAGGTAAATAAGACCGCATTGAAAGAAAGAGAAAAAGATAAAGATAAAGAAGAGGACAAGAGCAACAGGTTCATTCCAGACGACTTTGAAATAGACCCCGACTTCAAACGCCTCGTCTCTTACAACACCACCGCCGTCCACATCCCCACCGACATATACGAAGGCTGTAAGTGGAATAGAATAAACTTCATTGTAAGAAAAGAAAAAAATATTCATAAAAACGTATTTGATAAAGCAAAGCTAACAGAAGAACAGCTAAAGATGAACTATGATGCAATGGAAAATTGTACCAGGGGACAGACTAATAAGGTGTTTAGGTAGAGGAACTCCTCCCTCATTTTCAGTAGGCGGTGGGAAAAATTTATTTTTGCTTTACCAATTTTTTTGGCCCGAAGCCATCAGAATTCTCCCTGCATCCTGTGATGTTTTATTGTAATTGTATTTTTGTTTTTTGACTAAGCTGATTCATCCACTTGTAACTGTGGTGTGAAAACGAATTATCTTCCTTGTGAGGTAATTTAATTAGTCCCACAGCAGATAGTCATGCAGAGGAAACATAAAAGTGTCAAATCGAAATCCATAACAAATATCTCACTGGCCTTTAATCAGAGAAAATCTGGTTGTGTTTTAGAATTGTCTGGTATTTAGCTACTTGTACTGTGCGATTCAGTTCAGTGGGAGGCGGCATGCTGCTCAGACCTCATCAGCTTGCAGTCACACCAGTGTTAAATATCTCTGCTTGTGAGGATTTCCTCTCTGTTCTTAGAAATGGCATTCTAGTGACGTTCTTGAGGATGAGCCTCACTTAAACGAATTCAGCGAGAACCGACGTTGGCCAAAAATTTGAGAGATTCAAACTCTAGATCTAAAACACAAATGGTTGTTTTATTGTTTTTTTAAAATCCTACTGAGATGCCTAATCACAAAATGTAAGGGCTTACAGAGAATTACAGTTGTTGAACTATGAATGTTCCATCATCATCAACATTTATATTAAGTTAGATGTGGAGATGTTTGGTATTTGCACATGCATGTCAATCACCACTGCTTTTGTGATAGATATTAGTTTTGCACAAAGCACATAATTTACATGTTATTGTAGGAGAGTAATGCAAAACTAAAACATTTCCTGGTATATTTCTACAGCTGGTATAGAACATTCCCCTGCATCCTGTTTCCACTCGTCATCACTACGGTCACCATCTACAGTATATTTCAAAGATAAAACGCTCGGCCTTTGAGCACCATCTGCATTGTAGACAGTTGAAGTATTCTAGTCTATATATACTGTAGTTCAAATGCCATCCGCCCACTGGTCAGCACACTGGCACCCCTCTTTACCCTGGTCACCAGCTGCTCCGTTCCCTCATGCTGATCATTGACTCCACCAGTTCACAGCGTGTCGGCACACCCAAAACTGATCCTCTTTGAAGAAGTGCTTGTGAGAAACATTATGCTATTAGTCTGTGTTCATCTCACAGACAAACAGCTGAGCTTTTTTCACTTTCTGTTTTAACAGTCTTTAAACATTTCATTGGTGTTTTTTTTTTTTTTTTTTTTTTTTTTTGCTTTTTCAAAACAGCCACATGTTAGAATAAGTTGATGGGTTTTAGTGTATTCAAAGCATCAAATGTCTAATGGAAATATCTCTATTTACCTATTAAATATACATTTCATGTGTCAAGGTAAGATTGCAACTTTTCCTTTTTTTTGAGAAACTAATCATTCTCTTTGTGACTATAATAATAAAAGGTACATTCCAATTTGCTAAATAAGGTACAAAAATCCTCAATTGGGGCTCATAACGACAGCTTCAATTCACAAAGCAACTAGAAGGCTCTTTGTGAGTCGGGCTACACATTTTACATTTGTTACTTGTTTTAGAGGTCATCACAGGAGCCAATTTGATTCTTCTTACCATGTTTAGTCTAAACTCCTGCAAATAATCGGAAAATTAAAACATTTAAAGGGTTGAGTTGAATTTTTTTGATGTGATGTTATGGGTAATGGAAAAATGTCACATTTGTTGGAAAAGGAAATGCATCATATACTGCATGAAATAATTTAATCAGTTGGTCGATTGCGAGTCAGCCAGAAGGAACCTGAAAATGTTTAGTAAATCATTAACAGCAAGAACTTTTACAGAATTTCACTTCCATAAAGTAGATTTTCTCAATTAAGCTGATCAAACTGTTCTAGAATTGACAACTCTATCTTTGTTTTTTTTAGGCAGTTATTCTAGGACAATCTACAAACTAAGAACACTTTAAATGGAGGCAAGTCTTCACACCGACACACGCTGTGTCTTTCTTCTGGCTGCACATAACCACTCTCACGCTTGCCATTGATTTGGCAACAAGAAGGCAAATCCACAGCTGCAACATAACAGGCATCACAGAAGTAATCCTAGGAGACCAGCTTATGTTTATATATTAAATTTGAAAGAAAAACAGGCCAATCTCAGTGGAGGGAAATGGATTGATTTATATCGAGGCATACAGCTTGATGATATTGCTTCAGTTTGTGTTTATTACCATCAACTGAGTGTTCGATATCAGTTTTGGCAACAATCCTAACAGTATAGGCCTTTAAAATGCAACGGACTACATCACATGACTTTTATGTCCTTATACAGCGAGTCACTCCCAATAAGGCGGACTATAAATGTGCAGTGACGGGCCTCTGAGGCCTCTGACTGTGCAGACATTTTGTCATTGCCAAATGCACTCGGTTATTTTTACAAGCTGCAGTTATAATGATGAAAAGGCTGGGGGTTGGGTTCAAGAGATTCAATAGTGCGTTATGCTCAGTGTGATTCAGCCATCTTTTTTTTAATTTATTTTTTATTTTTTCTAACAGTGAGTGGACTACTGGCAGCTCGGCTTGGGGTATACTTTTAGTTTCTCATTTTTAGAAAAGGCCAGTTTATTTATTCCCCTTAAAGCTCAATAAATGTATGGTCAATAAATTTTCAGTGTTGAAGTAACAATGGGAAGGCATTTCCAAGTTTGACTCAAAAGTTGGCACGTTTCTGATAACAGCACGGTCGTAGTTGGAGGCCTTCACTTTTTATCCTCTTTTTGATGGCCTTAATAAATATAAAAATAGACTGCAGACTGCGCGATTTCAAATAACACCCACTTAGACTTTGCATACCCACCCAGGTTACATCATTTTCTTTCCTAAAGGTTTCTAATCCTCCAAGGACATTCTGACTTTTATCTATTCTCTTCTGTTTAATTAGCATCTAGAAGATGCATGCAACAAAACTCAAAAAGGAATCACTTTGAAGACGATTAAAGAAACCACCATAAGCATACTTGCATATCAAGAAAAGGAAAGCAAGTAGCTGAGATGTACCCAAACTATACAGTAGTAGCTTGCAAATGTAGCCATATCTTTTCAGTATGTTTGGACATTCTGGAATCAGGAACTTCAGTGTAGTTAAAAATCATTAAGAAACTTTAGCAGTGCAAAAGCTGTTCATTTTTTTTTTTAGAATCTCTGCTTTGACAAGTTTTACCTTTACTGAAGTTTGGATTAAATTGCACTATTTCTCTGCAGCAGATGAAGGCCTCTGATGCTAAGTTGTCCACCTGCAACGTGAACACCTGTGTCAGGGATTTGCTCTTTGCCCGCTCACAGGCTGGACTTGGATGAAGTTCTCGTTAGCCCCAGCAGTAAAATTGTTCTGGTTTTTAGCAACTCCCAGCTCTTGAAATCTTGAAAACGACAACCAACTCCCGCTCTGCCACCTCTCCGGCTGGCCAGGTACATTCAGAGTTGCCATGGCGATGGGCATCTCGGTTGAAGGAGAAGCAAGAGACTTGGACACGCCCAAGATGCGCCTCTCTGGCGTGAGGAGAGTCGGTTGTAACTCGATTACGGGACTCGGTCTAGACGAGGCTGGCATCCCTTTTGCTTTTTATGATGCTGTAGGAGAGCTGTGTAATCCACTGCTTTTATGTAAGAGAAGACATTCTGCAGAGCCAAAAGAGTTGATCTCATATCGATTTCCCTTAACCTTCGCTCCATTTCATTAGGCGTAATAAATTTTGCTTCCTGGTGACAAATCTGCTACTGTCTTTCTCCCCCACATGATTGGAATCCATTCTCTGAGCCGATCCAGTGTGGGTGGTCAGACTGGGATTTATCTAGTGTTTGTGTTCGCACACTCAAACCACGGATGAATCAGCCTGTCTGCATGCATGATTGTGATCGAGGGAGAGCTGGAAACACTTGAGGTGTGAGAGTTTGCGCTTACGCGCGTGTGTCACGTCACGTGCACGCATTGTGCCGTATAGGGATCTCGTGGCTGCATATGCATGTCTTCTCGCTCATTAGGCAGAGCAGTGTGGATACGACGAGAAGAGATGAAAGGGGAGCGTTGTGGCCTTGGCAGGAGATCCGAGGCTCGTCTGATGCCCGTTTGCATCTACGCTGTGTGACACCTGTCAGCCCTAGACATGCACACACAGTGACGTGCTGAGATACTGCGACTGCGCGTGTGTGTGTGTCTGCAATTGTGTTATTGCCAAAGTCCTTTTGGCAAAGCTCACAGCTTATAAATGGATTTTCTTTTCTACTCGCACCCTTGTGCCACTTTATACACATCCTATTTCATTTAGAAAGCTCGCAGCCAAACTCTGAGGTGCACTTAAATCCATCTCCGTCTTTCTATCCTTCCTTCTCCATCCTTGTCTCACTGTCATTACATCTATAACTTGTGTCCCTTGCGAAGAGTTGGATGCCTGCCCGCGATGTTCTAATCAGCTAAGTGGGGCTCCCATTTAGATGCGAGAAGGCTCCCAGACAGTTGTCTCCTAATCTGATTTCACCTCTTCTATAAATCAAGAACATGAGGAGACAGTCGATGTCTGTCCTTATCTGTTTTGTGACCTCAAGCCCCTATCCCATGTGGGAGAAAATAAGTGGTGGGACGTACCATTCCTTTTATTTCTTAGTCTCTTCCTATTTCTACGGCCTCCTAAAGAGTCACCCTGGGTCTCTCATCTATTTTTAGTGAAGCTCTTCTCACTCGTTAGTTTAGGTAGGCTGCCATGTTTTAGTGGGTTCTGAGTTATGCCGCGGTCTTTCCAGTTTTGAATGAGCGAACCAGTTCTCCTCTAAATGTCATAACATTCTCACTGACCTGTTTGCTGTGATCTTTTGTCTTCATGATGGATGCTTTTTTTTGTTCACCTATTGAGTAGGCACATTACAAGCTCATGCCACACTTTTTAGATTTGCTTTTCTTAATAATTGTGGTGATTGTTACACAAAGCCCAATAGAATACATGGAAATTTATGGCCGTGGTGTGAATGTAAGTTGCAAAACCAACTTTACTTATTTTCTAGGTACAACTCAAACACTGAAATAAAGTAAAATATTCTGCCAACCAGAATAATCACGACAACCAAGAATCTTTTGTAAAATATTTTAAATGTTAAATGTTTGCATTGAGATTAGGCATCATAGGTCATGGAGTAAGATGTTGAGGCAGCCTTAAGTAGATTAATCGTTTTCCATGTTAGCTTAATTTCTCAGCCTCAGAAGTCGCAAAGTAGTAAGGTATCTTTGGATAGAAGACCCTTTCTGATTCGGTGATTACAGGTTTTCACCACCTCGTCTTCAACCGTGTTATTACGTTCAAGTGCTGCATCAGAGACAACTACCAATTAGCTGATGGAAGGGAACAGCAGAGGCAACTGCATGGCACAGAGCAGATCCCTCCCAGTTTCACTTCTCACTCTCACCACCTTCTGATTCACTGCTGGAATCGTGTTTATTCTCCAAACATGTTCCCATGTCTTCTTGACTGATGAATTTAATCTTTTCTAAACCAATTCTTCCGTTTCTTTTAATGAAAACCCTAAGAGTTGCTCTGCACTCTCTCTACCTTAGCAACATGGTGACAGTTGGTCCGAACAAATTTGTTTGCAATCAACTAAAAAAGCTCAATCATTGGATTACATCTGCAGTATATTCCTTTACGTTAGCTGTTTGTCATACTTACAGCTTCATTTCATTGCCTTATGGTTTTCTTTTCTCCCATCTCAGCCAAGCAAAAAGAGACTAACTCCAAAATACATGCGACTTGCAGATGTTTTCACATCTAGAATAAAAAAACTCCTTTTACGCTGAGCCATATTTTCTGAGAGACACTGATCCACGCCTGTCGCTCTGAGTATGCAAACACTCAAAACCGCACGTGTTACCCTCTGAAGTCCCTCGGGAAACGTTGCCACGGCTGACAAATAGAGCCGACCAGCGCTTACATCGCCGTGGTGACACCTCTCTTCCTCTCGCCACAGTGACCTCGAGCAAGCAACCGGCACGTCACTTCACAGATGGATCTGTTTACACCGAAACTGTGATTTGTTCCATCATTCAGCTGGGATTAGATCCCTGCAACATAGAAGTTAAGGGCTTCAGCTCTGCATGTTAACCTGCTCTATTACTGTCGTGTGTTTGCGACAGATGTCTATATTTAAATTCTAGTTGGAGAGCAATAAAAAACATAAATTTCCTTTGCAATGGTTTCAGCTTTTTCTGAAAATGAAAACATACTATTGCTTCTATATTTAGGGTTTTTTCTTTTTTTTTTTTGGTCAGACGTATCCAGTTTGTGGTGTGAGTTATACCAGCAGAACTGATCCAATAAAATCCAGACTCAAGGAGGTATCAGGTTGTTAGACCTGAACATTTTTTTTTTTTTTACCGCTTACAATTGGGACACAATTTGATTCACAAAAACCTCTCAGGTATTGGCTAAGTTTAAAGGGATGGTGAAAAGCCATGGAGAGCAGAACACAGAGGAAGTGAGGCGATAGGATAGAAAAGGCAAACGATTTGAACACTTTTAGACGTTGAGTATTGGATTTTAAAAGGAAACAGTGTTTAATTTGGCAGATTTATGTTATTCCGCTGAATCACTCTTTTTTCTCCAATTTTCCTTTAGGTTCAGTGCTTCGTCTGGGATTTCTCCCATTGAGCTTGATTTGTCAGGGCTGGTTTTTGCCTAACTAAGTTTACAGTTGAAAAACAAGCTACGCATTTAGAGCAATAAGTATTATGAGTTTCCGGGGAGAAGCAGGAAAGCACTGTGTGCTTCTGGCTGCAGAGAACTCAGTAGATTTTGTCTACTTCCAGAAATGTCAGTTGTAATTATTCTGAGTCTCATGTTCTGGCCACTTTCTGCTGTTGCAGAAGTTGATGTTTTTAGAGCAGTTTAAAAAAAAAGAAAAAATCATCTTAAGAGACTTATGCCAGTTCGAATAGCCGCGAGATGGCTCACTTCTCCCAGCAGTCACCATCACTAATGCAACATTGCACAAGCTGTATATTTGTTTTTTGTTTTTTTTTGCACATCAAAGCATTCCTTCTGTTTATTATTATTAGAGATTTTATTTAGTGGATGTTTTTCCACAGAAATCTAAGCACACTTGTTTAATTCTTCCTGAAAGGTGATTTATTGAATCCACTTTCTTCTTCCAGCCACCATCATTTTGAATGAGCTGAACTGGACAGACGAGTTAGAGGATGTTTTCCGACAAAACAAAGAAGATGATCCCTCACTGCTCTGGCAGGTTTTTGGCTCCGCCACTGGACTGACTCGGTATTACCCAGGTAATCTTGACATGAACAGGATTTCATTAACAATGGGCTGCTTCTAATATGCATAATCAATAACAGCAGCTCACAATCGGAAGATGATAAAAAATATTTTGAATGCCGTTTCTTGAGAAATCTGCATCAGCTAAACTTTGCTCCAAAACTACAAAGCGCCGAACTGAGTTTGAAATGAGCAGTTTTGAACTTAATTGACAAGTAAATGAAAGACATTTTGGTTAATGCAGTTGGTCAGTTTGAAACCTTGAAATCTAGAAGTGTTACCGGCAATCCCCACAATGTCTCATAGCATACAAAAATTACATACAACTTACCAGAAAAGGGAACGAGGCTCAATCATAAAGTGCGGGTTTTTGACCTTCTTAAAAACTTTTTGTGCTCTCGCTTACGTTTCAACTACACAGTTTGTGTTGGGCACACGGAGATGATCCATTTTGGGTATGGATGGTTCCTGTCTTTGAGAGCCAGAGTCCTGCATGTTCTAAACGCTGAGTACACCTGATGTGAATAAATGTGTCATTAGCAGGCTGCTGCTACTGCTGCTGCAGGACTTTGTGACGGCCGGAGGAGATAATTCTAACATTTGAGTCAGGACACGAGACTTGCCTCATTTTGCTTCAAAAATGGCTTAAACTTGATGCAAATATATTCTTTTTTTTTTTTTTTTTTGAACAAAATCTTTATTAGTTGTGCATTCACAATCAATAATTAACATTTTAAGTCTCAAACATTAATTTCCAGTACAACCAAACAAAACAGTTTAACAAAATAATAACCAAATTATTCGGCGAGCTGAAGGTCCGGGGAGTCTTTTCTCCACCCATCAGTGGAATATAAAGCAGATTACAAATGGATTGCAAACATGAAATATGGAATAAGGGAAGATCTTCAAATAATTTTTGTCAGCATCTTAACAGAGACAGATGTTAAATATACATATACGGAATACAATACAATTATTCTCCTAACTGTAAATATATCATCAAAGGGTTCCACCTTTTTTTAAATAGATCAGTGGACATGTTTAGTTTTGCTGTTATTTTCTCCATTGTATAAATACTCACTAGTCTCTCTTTCCATTGATTTATAGTAGGGAGTAAGGGTTTAAGCCAACATACAGTTATAATTTTTTTGGCTACGAGTACAAGGATTCCAAACAAATACTGTTTTTCTTTACTTAATAAATTGCTTGGGAGTTTTCCCAAAACAGCGACAAGGGGTTCCATTCAATATAAATGTGTAAAATATTTGAAATTTCCTCTCTAATTCCCTCCCAGAATGTTTTAATCTTTGGACACTCCCAAAATATATGAGTCTGATCTCCAACTAATCCACATTGTCTCCAGCACAAATTTGATTTAGCCTGATCGAACTTTGAAATAATATATGGTGTTTTAAAGTATCTAACAATTACTTTCCAATAAAATTCTTTCCATGTTGGGCTGTTAGTCAGTTTATGTCCATTTTCACACATTTGCTCCCACTCTTCATCCTCAATAATAACATTCATTTCTAGTTCCCACCTTTCTTTTATCCCAGAAGACCCCTCCAACATACATGACTGTAAACATCTGTATAGGTTTGACACAGTTTTATCAGATTTTTTCTCTTTGGTGATCTTTATGAAGAATTTTTCTAAATCATTAGATCGTGATTTAAGAAGGGACCATTCAGTATGGGACATCAGGTAACTTCTCAATTGTAAATATCTATAAAAGTCAGATGCAATCAACCCATACTTCTCCTTAATCTGGCTAAATGATTTCAGATTCTCCCCTTCAAACAAGTCCTCAATAAAAATTAAATTCTTGTTTTGCCAGGTTCGAAATCCTGAATCCTGTTGTCCTGGTAAAAAGTCTATTATATCTGAAATTTTTAAAGCCCTAGATATAGATTGAGGAGCTTTCATATTTTTTCTAATCATGCTTAAAGTCTTTTGTGTGTTTTTCATCCACGTATTTGCAATTTTGTACTTATTCCAGGTTTCAATTGAGCAAAATGCAAGGGCCTGTAAGGGAATTTTAGGGCATGCGCTTTGTTCCAGTGTTAGCCATGTTGTTTCGTTATTCTGTATTAACCAATCTACCGTTGCATACAACTGTGCTGCCCAATAGTATAATTTTAAATTTGGTAAGTTAAGACCTCCATAAGGCTTACCTTTGGTCAGCTGTGTAAATTTTATTCTGGCCTTTCTTTTCTGCCAAATAAAGGTAGAAATCATTTTTTGCAATTTTTTAAATGTTGTTGTTGGAATCCAAATAGGAAGGGACATGAACAAATACAACAATCTAGGGAGAATATTCATTTTGATTGTTTCAATCCTTCCAAAAAAGGAAAGCGGTAAAATTTCCCATCTTTCTAAGTCCTTTTGAATTTGATCCAGTAACTTCCCATAATTTGCTTTGTATAATCTGGAAACATCCGTGGTAATATTGATTCCCAAATATCGAAACCCATTAGGCGACCAATTGAAATTTACTAATTTAGATAATGCTGAGGGCCAGATCCCTCTTATCATCATGGCCTCTGATTTTGATTCATTTATTTTGTATCCTGAGACTCCCCCGAAGTCTTTCAAACATTTTAAAATATTTGGTATAGAGATTATTGGGTCTCTTATATAAAGTATGATATCATCAGCATACAGTGACAATTTGTGAGTCCTAATCTTATCTGGTATACCTAGGATTGATGAGTCTGTCCTGATTAGCTCTGCTAAAGGTTCTATACTGATAGCAAACAAAATTGGTGAAAGGCAGCATCCCTGGCGTGTTCCCCTTTTCAAGGGAAAGTTTTCTGACATACAACCATTAACACGTACTCTGGAAGTTGGGTTAGAATACAGTACTTCAAACCAGCTAATAAAATTTTCATCAAAACCCATCTTCAATAAGACCTGCTTCAGGAACATCCAATCCACGCGGTCAAATGCTTTCTCGGCATCCAGGCCAAGAAGCATTGATGAGTATGGATTTTGTTGGCCAATTGAAATTATATTCAGGGTACGTCTGATATTGTTTATTCCGAGTCTGTTGGGTATAAAGCCTGTCTGATCGGGATTAATAAGTTTATTTATGATCTTTTGTAGTCTTTTGGCCAAAATGGCACTTAAAATCTTGACATCATTACACAGCAAACTTATTGGTCTATAAGAGGTACATTGTGTGGGATCTTTACCTTCTTTGTGTATGACCGAGATGATTGCTTCCGCCCATGTTTTAGGTGGATCTTTGGATCTTAAAGCATAATTAAACACTCTGCATAAGAGTGGGGTAAGCTCAACGTGAAAACTTTTATAAAATTCTCCTGGGAACCCGTCTGCTCCAGGTGATTTATTATTTTTAAGCTTTCCTATAACAGATTTAATTTCTTCTTCAGTGATTGTCCCCACCAATGCTTTAGCCTCCTCTTCGTCAAGTTTGTTAAGGTTAATTTGTTGCAAGAATTGCTTGATTTTCTCTACTTTGTTGGGAGTGGTCACAGAATTATATAATTGTTTGTAGTATTTTGAAAATGCATCTGCTATTTCTTTGGGTTGGGATACTAGTTTTTTGGATAATGGACATGCAATTTTTTGAACAATTCGATTTGCCTGCGACTTCCTTAACTGAAATGCTAAGAGTCTACTTGCTTTATTTCCCTGTTCATAGTATTTTTGGTTGGCAAAACGTAAAGCGCCCTCTGCTTTGCAAGTTAGTAACTCATTCAAATCTTGTCTACATTTTTTTAGTTCCTGTAATATATCGTCCTCGTTTGTTCTTTTGTGTTCAGTTTCAAGTTTCCTAATTTGTTCTTGTAAATTTTCTTGTTTTTTCTCACGATCTTTTTTAATTTTTGAAGAAAGTGAAATAATTTTGCCCCTCAAATATGCTTTGGCTGTATCCCATAAAATAGAAGGGGAAATCTTGTCCCTATCATTAGTGTCTAAAAAGAAATTAAGTTCGTCTTTTATATATTGGATTGTCTCAGGATTATTTAAAAGTGATACATTCAATCTCCATAACTTTAAAGGTTTCTCCAGGTCCACCCTTAGAGACATTATCACAGGTCCATGATCTGAAATAGTTTGAGGTTCAATATGACAATCCACTACTCTGTGGGCTTCTTGTTTGGGAACACAAAAGAAGTCAATTCTGGAATGGCTCTTGTGAACTTTTGAGAAGTGAGTATAGTCTCTGACCTTTGGATGTTTTACACGCCATATTTCAACAAGTCCCATCTCCTCTAGTAGATTCTTCAGCGCCTTTGTTTTTGATAGTTGATATTTTTGTTCTAATGGAAATTTGTCCATGTAATGATTCAAAACACAATTAAAGTCTCCACCCAATATAATTATTCCTTTTGAATGTCCTGCTAAAATTTGGCCAAGCTCTTTAAAAAAACCTGGATTATCCTCATTTGGGGCATACACGTTCATAATTGTTAGAGTGGTTCCTCCAACCGAACCAACCACCATTATCCAACGGCCTTCTTTATCCTTGAGTACGTTCTCTGTTACAAAGCATAAAGATTTATGACACAGTATTGCTACTCCCCTTTTTTTATAGTTGTCATAGGATGCACTGAATATCTGTCCTACCCACTCTCTCTTTAATTTAGCATGTTCTGCCTCATTTAAATGAGTTTCTTGCAAAAGCCCAATTGTACAATTCAACCTTTTTAATTGTGCTAGAATTTTTTTTCTTTTGATGGCGTGATTTACTCCATTGATATTGTAAGTAACAATTTTCAAAGTTGTCATAATTATGTGTAAACAAAAAATATTTTACTTCCCTTCAGTAGTATGTTAGTATCTTTGCGTAAATATTTAACAATCAAAATCAGCTCGCCGAGAAACAATGAACAAAATGAACAAGAAATCTGATCATCTTCATAGAACTTCCAATTATTCCATGTGCTGCCCTCTTGGATAACATAGGCAGCACACTCCTGATGTAAAATGGACAGGGAGGGTGACCTCCCTGGATGAGGTACACATAGTGTGTAGGCAGCAGTCCACATATATTCTTTGTCTGCTGCGTTAAATGCCCAGGTAAAGAGGAGAAAAATAAAATAAAGTAAAACACTGCGTACTTACCAACCGATTCTCTGGAAATATTAATATTATTATACCTGCATGTCCTTATTTATATTCTTGAAGAGGTATTCCACCTTTGGTTACAATAATAGCTAAATTAGGGCAAATTCAGAAGAACGTTACAGTCTCAACCCTCTTTGTGTTGATCCTCCGAGTTTAATATGGCCCTGATGTCCGTGGTGTCCAGACTTGGATCAGCCTTCTCCCGTCTGCCCTGGGTCTGCCACCTGTTGCGTAGTAATTCTCTCTCCAAAGTGTCCCGCTCATCCACCACTACAGGGATCCCGAGTTCTTTCAGAGTGGATTGGGCCTCCAGTAAGGAGGGGAAGGTCTTGATACCCTTGTCCAAAAACAGTCTAAGTTGGGCCGGGTATGGTGATTGTGCCTTGATGTTGCGCTCCTTCAGTTTCTTTATCACTTCACGCACTTGTTTTCGTTTTCTCTGCACCTCGGGGGAATAGTCCTGGTCAAAGTAAACTTTGTTCCCCTGAAACTCCACGTCCCGCTGCTTCCACGCCTGCTGCAGTACCATCTGTTTAACATTGAAGTCCAAAAAGCGAACTATTATGGATCTTGGTGGTGCTGCTGGTTTCGGCTTCGGAGCTGTAGCTCTATGAGCTCTTTCGATGTAAATGTCCGATCCTTCAGGCAGCTTCAGCGCAGATTTTAAAAAATCTGTAATAAAAGGGATCATCTCTTTTCCTTCTGAATCTTCCTTTATCCCATACACTCTTATATTATTCCTGCGCATTCTGTTCTCTATATCATCCAGTTTAGCAGTTAATCTGGCATCTTTTTTGAGTAAGTAAGCCAACACCCTTTCTTGCTGCACGCCTCGATCCTCTGTGTTACTCACCTCTCTCTTCCGCCGTGTTCAGTCTTTCCTCCAGTGCGTCGATTCTTTTCTTTATTTCTCCAATTATCGCCTCCATCCGAGTTTGAGATTCGATAATGCCTCGTTGTGCAATTCCAGACTCTTCTCGAAATTTGCGGAGTTCTGTTAGCATTAACAGTTCGCACGTGGTGTCGTTCTGAGCTAAGCTAGCATCTAGCGTTAGCTGTTTTTGTGTCATCTTCGTATCATCGCCTTTCCCCATCTTCGGTTCTCTTCTTGTAGTCTTTTGTGTCGAAGTCATTATAATAGTGTTTTTTGGATATCAAGGTGGATTTATATTCTTACAGCAGGCAAATTAAGAGTTACCTCGGTCAGAGCGCAGTCTACAAGCGTCTTTACTCAGGCATACCGGAAGCGGAAGTCCGCAAATATATTCTTGTGTCTCTCTGATACAAGACATTTGTCTCTCCAATGCAAAAAAGAAAAAAAAAAAACATGGAAGAAAATGTGCCTGTTTCAAAAGAGAGTAAAATAATATTGCATATTGTGTGCATTTATTTTTTGTTTAGTTTATCCATGTTGACAAATGCAGTTTCTTCGGTTGGGTCTGGGGATGTAAACACATTGCTCTGCTTGTATGCAGCTTCCCCCTGGAACGACAAGAGAAGTTCACCTGACAAGATCGACCTGTATGACGTACGCAGGCGACCTTGGTGAGTTGTTTGAGTCTCATGTTAATATGTGCAAACATTAGTTAGTTAAGAGGTGGCTTTAAAATTCAGCAACCATTTTTCTTTTTCCTGGTAGTGTGCTTTGTAGCGATGGGTTTTGACACAGCTTTACGTCTCTGAGAATAAGTATTTCAATGTTTTCTGTGCGTACATGTGCTCCATATGTACAATCCGCCTGTGTGTTTCTGGTATTACTCACCAGGTACATTCAGGGGGCGGCGTCACCCAAGGACATGCTGATCCTAGTGGATGCGTGAGTGACATCCTTATGATTCATACATTACAGTCAGATTGGATTTGCTGTTGCTCGCCAGGAGGCCCTGATGCTAACTCCGTGACTGGCCTCATCCCGCTGGGCGCTGCCGGGCTGTGCTCATGTGTGACACTGACTAACAAAAAGCAGTCAGAGCACTGGCCAACCTTATTACATGCGGTCCACTGGTTTCCCTGCAATGATTTAAGACTGGAAAACTTTGCGAGGTCCATAAGGGACTCCTGGAGCATTACCAGATGTGACAATAGTTCTCTCACGTCAAGAGATTCCGGCACAAATTCTGTCATGTTCAAGGAAGAGACACTTTCAAGAATTAACTTTGAAATAGTGAAGATGTAAGATTGAATTTCTGACATATTATATAGAAAATCATCATCACTTCTTTTCGGTTAACAAAATATGTATTTAGTTGAATAGAAACCTGATTGAATTAGTCATTTAGGACTTTTTTTTAGCACTGATTGAGAAACGAGGAGTGGAGAATTCAACTTTAAAATGTCTTTATAATGAAATAAATTGGGAATATTCATTCTCTGTAGGAAATCGGGGGTGCCTAACTTTTTTTGCTGAGTTAATTTTGCTGCAGCCTCAGTTCAGCTAAGCTAAACCACCATGTTAGCATACCTGCCTAGCTGCATGTTAGGCAGTATGCTTAACATAGGCAGCATACTGCCTATGCTTAACAGTATATATTGTCTGCTGCGGGAAGACAATGGACAAGCATGTATGAGGAGCATCCATCAATTCTCTTCCACTTAGTTTGAGGTTGGGTCGCTTAGACAGCAGCTGAAGCAGTGGCCCACACTTCCCTCTCTTCAGCCACTTCAAGCAGTTCTCCAGAGAGAAACCCAAAGTGTTTCCAGGCCAACAGAGAAACACAGTCTCTCCAGTGTGTCCTGGGTTCCTCTGGGTCTTTTTCGGGGGGCGAGGGGACGTGGCCAGATGCCTCACCAGGAAAGACATCCAGGAGGCATCCTAACCTGATACCCAAGCCACCTCTCCTGCTCTCATTGCCTGAAAGCCTGAGCTCTACATTTGCTATACAGAAATTGGCTCTTTTACCACCTTTTTTTTGTACCAAGAAAAGTCATAGCAATCTAAAAGTTATACATTCCGATACTTGTATCAAATCTTTGCAACGCTTTTGGGTTACTTGTTGATTTAGTCATATTTGCATAGAATGAAACTACAGCCTATAGGCTTTCTACAGTGTTTCAGTCATTGACTGCGAGGTTGAGTTATTCTAAAACCCATTTTCGGTGCTTCAGGAGTGGAAGCGTATCAGGCCTCACCCTGAAACTGATCAAAACCTCAGTCAGCTGGATGCTGGAGACCCTCTCCGATGACGACTTCGTGAACGTGGTGTCTGTGAGTATTTGCTTTTGTTTTACAGGTGCTGGAGTCAAGATTGGAAATGATTGTGTAAGCAGCTTTATTCAAACTCACTGATTTAATGGATAAATTAAAAGTCAGTCGAGCTCTGTTTAAATATGCCGACAGTTCTACAGGTGTGGCATTAACCAGGGTTGGGTGTGACTTTCCAAAAATATGGACATCAGGTTAATTCATTACCTAATAAGAGGGAATTGTTTTTGTTTTATTGATTCACATGTTTTCATTGTATAATATTTTTTTCCTTTAATTAAACCAGGTCGTCTACGATTATTAAAATGTTTAACTGTCCTGGAAATGAAAAAAACTGAAGAACCTTGGAGAGGTCGAGCACATTTCCATAAACTCAAAATTTTATCAGAGAAATGCTAATAGAGCAAGGACTCCCAAGTATGTCTGAAAACAAATTCTCAAGTTCAAGCCACAAAGATGCAACATGAAACTTCGACAAATTAATCTTTGTTTTCTTCTGCCCCGTTCCTAACTCTGCGGGATGGAATAGAAACGTCTTCCGTGCCAAATTGAGATTTGATAGAAATCTCAAGCACCAAAGGCTTCCTGGCATTAGGGCATTAGCCTTCATCCATCACGGTTTGCAGCTCCAGTGACTACCAGTTTAAAGCATTTCTGCACCCGAGCTATATTACTTTCACAAAGAAAAATAACGGTTCAGAGGGCGAGTGTTTTCCCCCCAGTTCAGGATGTTTATGGGGCATTGCCAAGACGAATTGGAGGCAGTTGCACTGAATGGGATTACTACTGAAATCCACAGTGTCCAAAACATGGGCTCCTATTACTGTTACTAATGTGCTAAGTGTATTGCTCTGGTGTAACACTGTGTCTGTGGCTTTTGTTTCTAAGAGCTTTTCCACACGAGTATAAACGCTTTACATAAAGTAATTCATTTAGTAGCGAACATAGAGGTGGTTTTTTGTTTTTAATTATTGATAAACTGATATAATTGTCTCCTTTCTACAACTACTACAAACTGATCTATCAAAATAAAATTCTCAATCACTAAGGAATTGCTTAAATTCATTCATCTAGTTAGAGTAGACAATGTAACCATTTCTTATTGCACCTTAACAGAAAGCATTTTTTTCTTTTAATTGAAAATGTTCCATTAGAGTGTAGTTATTTTCTTGGTCACGTGTCAAACTCTTATCTTCTATGCTTGTGTGAAAGCATGCAGCTTCTCAGCTTAATGCATCCCTCCAGTTTCTTGGCTCAGAATACGTTGTGCACTTGGGTCTGACTTTCCCCCGTCCAGCATCTCCTTTATCCTAATTGCTTCTCTGCTTTGTCCTCCCTGCAGTCGCTCTTCATGTCTGGGAACATAAATTAGTTTGCTTTCCAAATTAGCCATAAATAACGTTTTTGTTTCAACTTCCCTTATTAAATGCACTGGTGTGCGTTTGTTTTGGGCGGCTGTGGAGGTTCAGTAGAACGGTTTATGACATAATGTTTTATAGACTTGGATTTGCTCTGATTTCTGTCTCTGTGACCGAGCGCACCCCCACACTGGGTCGTACTGTGCAACCAATCAATCATATTAATTAAAGTTAATAAGACAAAACCTGTTTTTATCTTGTTCTGTAATATCAATTATAGATCCCAATTCAGTCAGCCTGTACAGTAAAATAATTTTAAAGAGTTGAATAGATTTGAATAATGTCATCAGAAGGCAAGATCTACAAATAATAAAGGTTACTACAACTTTAAGGAAATATGATGCCTTGTACCAGTGGTCCCCAAACTACGGCCCGCGGGCCGGATCCGGCCTGCCCCCTCATTTGGTCCAGCCCCCTGAACAATACCATAGAGCATTTAATTTGTTTTTCATATACCGTATTTTCCGGACTACAAGCCGTTTATATGTGGATTTTTCTTCAACCACCAGGGGGCTCTTTAGCAGGAAGTGAATCATTAGTAGTCTGGTCACTTGCGCGCCAACACTGAGCCCACAAACAGCAAAATGAGTCAGAAACAGATCAGATGTCTTTGGAAAGTTTATTTTTCAAAGGGGAAAAGGCCCAGAGAAGAGACAGGAGAATGGATTTATCCCGGACCGGTAGGTGAGACACACATTACAAGCCGCTCCCAGATGGAACCGTCTTGTTGCAGAGAAACAAGCTCAGGGCTCCGTTAGTTGTTATCATGAGTTAAAATTTTCATGATAGTAAAATGTTTCAATGGGATATAGCTATAAACGTTACCATAGCGACCAGAGTCAGAGCATTTGGGCAGTGGTCGAGAGGAGAGTTTGTGAGTCTTAAGTCTGGTTTAGACTGAAAGATTTAAGAATTGTCGGCTGATTCTCCAAACCTCTGTGACCACAGAGCTGATAAAAGTACAACAGATTCGATCGGTTCGCGTCTCCAGTCACACGGCAGGAACCGATTCCAGTCACGAACATCCCAATTCCAGAGGACAATCCAGTAAAACCCCCCAACATAGCGGGAATTTAGAATAACCAAACAGGGATGACGATGTAGAAGCAATAGTGATAGTTTGTGGAGTCATTTTACGAGATAAGACGTAACAAAAAGAAAAGGCGGTGGATGAAAGACGACAGGAGCAGCCGCTCTGTTTGCTGCACTATGATTTGTAGGTGAATATATTTTTTCATAGTTAACATTTTTAACTGAATAAGCATAATAATGACCTTTAAATTTAATAATAAACATTTCCACATGGCTCCGATATCCACCGGACTCTCAGTTGAGCGATATGTCAGCTGTTTGGGATTCCCCTCTGTTCTTACGTCACCGCGCTTTCTGATTGGCTACCTGTCACATTCAACAGGTTGTATTGTCGTTCCCAGTCAGGGAAAAAACCACAGGCTGCGATTAAAGGGCCAAGACAACCCAAATAGGGCATATTCAGGATTTAGTGGGAACACTTAACATGCAGAAGCCTGATCTGACTGTTCACCCCTCCTCCCCCCTTTTCCCCCGGGCCGCAACAAAATGTCCAAGTCTTGATTGGTCCGTGGTAATAAAAGGTTGGGAATCACTGATTTAGCACATGCTAGTAGCAGCACGATGGATCAGAACTTTTACTCTTACAGTTACCATTCGGAAACTAATCAGTTCAGTTAAATCTAATCTTGGCAACTTTTTCTTTTTCAACCATAATAAATGTGATATTCAATTGATCTGTTATGACTCAAATTTTGTGTGCCCGCCCCCCTCTGCTGCTGCTGCATCGTTGAGGAAAACCTGGAGCAGCAAAGATATCTGAGGCTTATATGTGGATGTTTACTGGTTTAAAAAAACACAACAAAACAAAAAAACTCTGGGGTTGTGGCTTATAGTCCGGTGCGACTCATAGTTGGGAAAATCCGGACTATAATTCTTCCTGGATTTTTTCTGTGAAGAACCCAAAGAGGATTATTTGATTGTGCTTTTTGGAAAACAATATATTTTTACATTTATGCGCTCCTGCAATCTTCACACTTTTTCTGTTACAAACTGACTCCGGCTCCCCAGCAGAGAAGGAAAAAGTTATGTGGCCCTCACAGAAAAACGTTTGGGGACCACTGCCTTACACAGTTAGTGTTCTTGGAAGCTTTTCCACTTTGACACATTGCTAACTGCAAAGCTTTTTAATTAAAAATGATTTATTTTAATAGGGTTTTATGTGAGGGGGAGGAAAGAGATGGGATGTTTTTTTTTAATATTTCTCTTAAAAGTATAAAAAATATTATTTTTTGATTTCCTGAGTCAATATTTCCATCCTATGTGCAGAACTACTCACGGGTGGATGTTATTGATGCTATAATTCGTTATGCTATGTTTGGACGATGGTGATTGGGAGCTGTGTTCAAAAGAGCCCCAAAGCAGATGCTGAGTACTAATGAGCCATGCATGGCCCAGCCCTTTTATAGATGGTGTGTGTGTGTGCATGTGTGTGTGGGTGTGCGTGTGCATGTGTTTGTGTGTAGATTGATTCACTTCCATCTGTTCCTCCACATGATCTATTCACCAGGATCTACCTGAAGTTACTTTGTGTGGTTGTGACTTGACGAATAATCTTTTCTGGTCTTAAGTTCTCTCTCTTTTTTTTTTTTTTTTTACCTCCATACGCCTCTGTTTTCTCATCCCCTCCGTCTCTCCTACGTTCCCATCCTTGTGTTGATTTAGCTTCCTTCGGTGTGTGAAAGCTTGATTACGTTCGACCTTATCGTCTTTCCGTTTGCACGTGACAATTTGTGTTGATCTCCCCAACACAGTTGTCTACAGTTGCATTTTACACAGTCCAGTCACATTAATGTGACCACCACGTACTTTCCACTTCAGAGTTAAATAACCAATCACAGAAGGCAGGTGGCAGCACAGTGCAGTTGAGCGTATATAAAGGGTGTGTGTGGGCTTCGGAAAACATTTCAATCGTTGGCGTAATGCAGAAACGAAGCGATTTATCCGACGTCCAAAAGGGCATGATCATTGGCTTTCGGGCCAAGGGTGGAAGCATTTCCGAAACGGCTGAGTTTGTGAACTGTTCGCGTGCCGCCGTGGTAAAAGTGTACCGTGCATGGCAAAATGGGACTGTCCAAAATCAACGACGTGGCAAATGTGGTGCACCACGGGCCATAGATGACAGAGGCGAACGACGGTTGCGGAGATGCGTTCGGGCAGATAGACGGGCTACCGTTGAGCAACTGACCACTAAAATGAACCAAGGGGCTACCACAAGTGTCTCCCAAACCACTATTCAGCGAACATTGCTGCGTCTGGGCCTCCGAAGCAGACGCCTGGTTTGTGCACCTATGCTGACTGGTGTTCATCGACGACGAAGGCTAGAATTTGCACGCCAGTACAGCAGCTGGACGTCCACTGAGTGGCGACAGGTAGCGTTTTCAGATGAATCGCGTTTTATGCTCCATCGGACAGATGGACGTTGGCGTATAAGGCGTGAAACCTCTGAAAGGAACCACCCTGCAACCATTGCAGGAACGGTCCAAGCTGGAGGCGGGAGCATTATGGTCTGGGGAATGTTTTCCTGGCATTCTCTGGGTTCACTGATTATTGTGGAAGGCACGATGGATCAATACAAGTACGCATCTGTCCTTGCGGACCATGTCCACCCCTACATGCGCATTGTTTTTCCTCAGGATGATGGCATCTTCCAGCAGGACAATGCGAGGTGCCATACAGCTGCCAGTGTACGTGCGTGGTTCGAAGAGCACCAGGATGAGTTTACCGTCCTCCCCTGGCCAGCAAACTCACCTGACTTAAACCCAATCGAGCATCTGTGGGACCATCTCGATCGAGTTGTTCGCGCCATGGATCCTCAACCGCGTAATCTAGCGCAGCTGGCCACGGCATTAGAGTCGGCATGGCTCAACATCCCAGAGAAGACCTTCAGGGACCTAAGTGACTCTCTTCCTGCACGTCTCGTAGCAGTTCGCTCTGCGAAAGGTGGTTATTCTGGCTTTTGACAGATGGTCACATTAATGTGACTGGACTGTGTATTTTTAAATGTCACCTAACTCTTCTACTTCATAGTTTAGCGTACGTGTTTTATGGAACACTGCAACAGTTTGCAAAGGAAGAAACACATATTTATTAGAAAATATGTGCGAGTGCCTTCCCCGTTCTTCCCGTCAACCCTCCTTCCCTTATCCCCCCAGTTCAACAAAACCGCCAGGCCCGCAGCATGCTTTCAGAACCTGGTGCAGGCCAACGTGAGGAACAAAAGGGTCCTGAAGGAGGCAGTGCACAGACTCAAAGCCGAGGGCATCACCAACTACACAAGTGGCTTTGAACTGGCGTTTGAACAGCTCGCACAGGTAAAGAGAGTATGGGCTGTATTTAAATGCCAGATTGAGGTAATGGTGACAATTCTCGTTTTTTATTTTATGTAGCCCATATTAACCAGAAGAAACTGGTGACATTCTGTGAATCTGAAAAGTCTGCACACCTTTGTTAAATATTTTATTTTTATTTATTTTTATAAAATGAAACCAGGATAAATCGGCTCAGAACGTTTTATTCCACCCTCAGTGTGAACTCTAACCCGTTCAACTCTATTGAAAAACAAATGGAAAGTAATGAAATGTTATGATTATGTGGCTTTGCACTCCCCTGCGTAGATGGCCAACTTAATTCTTCAAGGGTAAGTGTCTCACACCTCTTATGCTGAACGAATGGCTCACTTAACCTCCTCAAGATGTCTTTGACTTCTGTAGAGACCTGCTAATGACCCATTCATTTGATTCAGGTCGGTGGACCTGCTGAGGAATCTCCTGGATTTTATTTAAAGGCGGTAGAAGAAAAAAACTTTGAGTTACTAAGAAGCACTTTAAATGATAGCAGTTGTGTGCTGACTGTGCAACTTGAGTTTAAATGTAAATATAAACACAATAACATCCCCTTATGTGTATGTTTTTTTTATCTTTCCCCTTAAATACTCCATTTATTTTTTTGGTTGAATCTGATTGGTTGTTTTTCCACACTGATGGTAAAAATGTCAGTATTGACCTTGGTCTCTATTTTGGCATCACATTTTACTAGGAGTGTGTAGAGTAATTATACTTTTTGTATATGCATATCTTTGTAATATGTAAGAGCTCATATCCACTTAACTTCAAGAATTGTCTGCAAAAAGTTTTATAATCACCCACGGCTCTTAAATATTGTCCGAGAGTGAGCATCTGCTACCCTCCACTGGTTCTTTCAGATATTACACTCAAAATGCACTATTTGTTTCTTTTTAGAAGCATTAACCCAGCAACCTTTCTTAAAGTTTAAAGTCCTTGCTTCTGTGTAAACCAGACCAATGTGTCGAGGGCCAAATGCAACAAGATTATAATGCTGTTCACTGATGGAGGAGAGGAGAGGGCTGAGGAAATCTTTCAAAAATACAACCCAAAGCAAGAGGTAGGACTTAACGTTCAGCTCCAACATGGTTGTTTATATTTGTTGCTCTTTCTGCATTTCTTTGTTTCATCCAATTGCACTTACTGTCCTTCACAGGTGCGCATCTTTACTTTCTCCGTAGGCCAGCACAGCTACGACAAAGGCCCAATACAGTGGATGGCCTGCAATAATAAAGGTACGAAACATAGTTGGATTTTTAGTTATTAGGTGAACGTCCTTATTTAATAACAAACGTGAAAATCCGTAGCAGTTTGTGCTATCACACAGCTCTGGAAAAACTTAAGAGGCCACTTATAATTATCAGTTTCTCTGATTTTTACTTTTATTGGTGTATGTTTGAGAAAGTTAACATTGTTCTCTTACTCTATGAACTACTGATTCATGTCTATGTGTCTCCAAAAATCCAAGCAAAAATGTAGTATTTTTTGCAGAAAATGAGAAATGTTCAAAAATAATAAAGCAGAAAAAAAATCAAGTTCATATTAATTTAGAAGCAACAATATGAGTGTTTTAACTCAGGAAGAGTTCAGAAATCAATATCTGGTGGAATAACCATGAAGTTTTAAATGGGGTTTGGCGCAGTGGTCTTTTAATCTTTCCAGAGCTTTTAAATTATACATCACCTAATAAAAAAAGGTGCTTTTCCACATAATCATTATTTTGTTTCATGCCAAACTCAGCTGGACTGTTGCAAAACAAACAAACAAAAAGAAAGGTCAATCGTTGTCTCATCGGAGCAAAACGTCACAGTATAAATGAAATCAATATTTGCGTTTGTAATAACACAGGAGAAAAAAAAAAGGCTTTGGCTGCCATGGCAGGTAAGCAGCTGGTTGCCACAAATGGAGTATCTAATGGTTGTCAGGGAGATTTTATTCTGAAAGTGAGCTGTGGGTTTTGAGCTTGTTTTTCTTCTACCTTCCCTGCCAACCTGATCAATGTGTGTTATATCACGACATAACAACAACTGGTTGTTGTTTAGCCTAATGGCTAAGCAAAATGGGCCACGTATCCAGGGAACGCTGTAATTATTAGGTGTCAAAAACCTTTTAACAACTAAAAAAATAAATAATAAAGGATCAATTAAAAACTGCCTGTGTTGCATTTCCTTTAAAGGGGAAGTTCAGTGTTCCATCTCTGGGGCACACTCTGTCAGACGCCTCCAGGGCAGTATGGCTATGATTCAGTGTGTGTGTGTGTGTGTGTGTGTGTGTGTGTGTGTGTGTGTGTGTGTGTGAGTGGATGAATAACTAAATGTAGTGTAAAGCGCTTTGAAGTCCTATGGTCTTGATGAAGCGCTATACAAGTACAAACCATTTACTTGTAATGACTTGTACACTAATGCCAAAACACACTATTGTTGATGTTTTTATCAATTTGAAATGATGTGCAGAAATTTTTATAATGTGTGTTTGCTGCACTGAATATTTTTGAATTTTTTTTTTGCTTTGATTTTTGCCAAGTTAAAAAAAAAAAACATTTTAAAGATGGTGGGATTTTGCAGAACTGAGGGATAAGTTGATTTCTGTAGTAGGAATTAAAAAAATCAATATTCTAAAAGATCTTGTCTAATAAATCCATTTCTCTCCCTCAGGTTATTACTATGAGATTCCATCTATTGGGGCCATTCGGCTGAACACTCAGGTAAACACAGTCATTAAAACACATCTCAGTAATTGTACTTTTCGTTCTTGTTACTTCTCATCCATAAACTCTGGCTCTTCCAATTTGCTGCTTATGTTGCCCCCTTGTGGTAGAACTCTCGACGTGCATGTTGCAAAATACGTTTCTGCTCATCTTGGCAGGAGTACTTGGACGTTTTGGGTCGGCCAATGGTCAGAGCTGACAGCGGGCCCAAGAGAGGCCGAAAGGAAGCCAAGCAAGTCCAGTGGACAAATGTCTACCTGGATGCACTGGTATGTTCTGCTGGGGAGAGGTGACAATATCACATTCACAAGGATGAAAGATTTATGCTATTTACTGCGTGAACCCGGAATAATTTGTTTCACGTCTTGTAAAGAAATTTTAAGTCTTGTTTAGTCATTTGCTGTCATGTTATCATGTTATCTTGTTTTTGCGCAATGACAGATAAACCTTATTCCCAAGGTCTGCCGCTTTTTTTTTTGTTTATGTTTCTGTCAAGATTTACTGCCAGGCAACCTCAGATAAGAAACCAGACTGATAAAAGAAGTTTGGATTTGATCGGAGACTGTCCATTTGGGAAACTGCATTGACTTTCTCAGCACCAAAAATGTCTTTAAAATTTTTTTTTTAAATTGCTATTTAATCTTTTTTTGACAAAAATTGCAAGTAGTCTGCTGCAAATATTTATGACATTAATTCAAAATGGTTTTGTATTAATTAGAAACAGTAATTGTTACAACTGCAAACTTAAAATGCATTGAAGCAAATTGCATGTGCTCTGTTTGTGATTGACTGTTGCATTCGGTTTCCTTCACTCTGAGATCAAATCCAGTGTAGCCGAAGTTTATCTGAGCACATCAGTAAATTAACTATCATCGTCGTCAAAGGACCAAATGGAAAAGTTAAAACCAGTTTGGTCATAAAGCAATTTTCCAAAGTGTTGAACATCTTCACAGAGAACAAATGCATCAAAAAAAAGTCTGATTTGCAGTTTTCTACTATCCATGTAGAGTTTACAGACTTGAGACAAACATTCACTTTATGTCACGGAAAACAGATGTAAGGTACACTACAGTAAGATTATCAAGGTTAGGTTGAAACATAATCATTTGTTAGAATTGTCCAGTCAAAATTCCAGCCATAAATCCAACTTGACCAATTAGAGGTAAAGTATGGATTGTCACAGATGTTTTCAGACTAAAATTAACCTAATTTGCAATGCTTGTAGACTTCAGATCCCAAATAACTTTTACTGCTATTGAATCGAAAGAAGGTTCTACAAAATTCTCGTCGCAATTTAATTGATTAGGTAGATTTAAAATTGTAAAATAATAGAACACTGTTTCATTTTCAATCCATACATGTATGGTTGTAATCTGACTACATATTCCAGTTTAGGACGATTGAATACATTTGCGAGCTCCTGTAATGGGCATAACTCTACATGTGTGTGTTCCGTTCTGTCTTTCAGGAGCTGGGTCTTGTAATCACGGGAACTCTGCCCGTCTTCAACAAGACTGACACAGGCTCAAAGGTATCCATCAAATACATTTTTATACAACCTCCCCATGTCCCCCAACATTTTTGTTTCTGCATAGGGCTGTAAGTATTAATAATTGATAACAATATCTCGCTCTGGCATCTTCACCAACATGTTCCGTCTGCTTTTGACTGTCTCGCACTTTGATTTCATAGATTAAAAGGATTGTGGTTTTCAGAGACGCAATAATATCCTAAATGTTAAACCCTCGACATGAATACTCGCTTTCATCTTTGATCTTTTTTATCTTCTTGTGGATTTGGCTTGTTTCCTCTGTTGATGCAGAGATCCTCCCCCAAAAAAAAGACTCTCCACAAGAAGAGAATGTAGGAAGTCGCACAGCAAAATTCAAAAATAGATCAATCATGCAGATCAGAGTGAAAAATGAATCCGGTAGCTTAAATGCTTCAAGATGAGTCTGCATGTCTACCTCGAAGGACTCGGAGCCTCTACCTCCAGTGCGACTGAAAGCAAGTCTGGAAATGCCTTGTCAGTGACTCACTCCAGCACATGAAGCTTTTGGGAATGAAACTGTCCAGAGTTCTATTGCAACCATTTCCTTGAAATCCTTCACAATCCACAGAGGGAATTGACTCATCCAGGAAAAGCAACAAGACCTCAAGAGGGCCTTACAGTTCCTCTTTCTGCAGCTGACATCCTCTCTGTTTTTTTTTTCCCTGTGCTTTTTTTTTCTCTCAGAAGTCACAAAACCAGCTCATCCTGGGAGTTATGGCTATTGATGTCTCGTTAGAAGATATCAAGAGACTCACGCCTCGGTTCACAGTACGAGCTCATAAGTCATGTTATTGGAGACGTACTTGTTCTCTTTGTCTTAGTCTTTAAGCAGATATATCCTCCGCACACACCCTAATTCTCGTTTTATTTATTTTTTTAGTTTGGTCCAAATGGCTACTACTTTGCTATTGATCCAAATGGGTATGTGTTGCTCCACCCTAATCTTCAACCGCTGGTAAGCAAAATCTCACAATTGTTTACAAATATCTTACTGTTCTGAAAAAACAAAAAAACAGCTTGACAAAACTGTATAAATGTTAGTTGGCCATTAAAGCAGACTGCGATTAATTTGTAATTCCCTCACTTACAAATTACAAATTCTTTGAAACCTCTGCCGTCTGAATCCCTTTTGACGATGTCATGACAATAAATCGTCTGGGTTGAAATCTTTGAATGCCGAAGACGTTGAGAAAAAACAATTTATGTTTTCACCATTTCACACTGCATTGTAGGAGGTTTAAAGAAAACCCCTCCCAAGGTTCTGCTGGTTTGTAGCTCACAGTAATGCGAACAGAATGTACATCAAATCTATTGTTTCAGTCTGTTTTTCTAATAGTTGTCATGATTAAAGTCTCTATGTGTTCCTTGGCCTTTTCGTTGCTCTTTGTTCATTAATGTTCTCTATGAAGTCTGAGGCCTTCGCAGAGCAGCTGTATTTATATAAAGATTGACTCACACGCCGACGGATTGTTTACCAAATAGGTGGCTACTGAAAGCAATTGATAACACTTATTTTTATTTAGATAGATCAGAGTAAGAGGTGGGCCGTAAACAAATGTCTCATTTTGACCAATTTATTTTTATTTATAAATTGCCGTAAAATGTGATGCAGCTTGTGGGTATTGATACTTTTGCAAGAAATTGAAGGTGTTGCAAGGAAAACCGTCATTTGCTTGCAGGATTATATTTATTTGCTTGGCAAAATGTTCCACCGTGACATTTGAGAAATATGCTTTTTGTAAATACGCCATTAGGTAAATTTGTTGCAGATACATAAGTTGGATCTTCTTCTTGATTATTTCCCTCTTTAGGGCTGCAAAGCATCAAAACCCGCTTTTGGAAGCAGATTAGTTACTGATGTTTTCAGGGATTTTTTTTCCTCCGTCTTTGTTTTCACACCTGACAAACCGACTGAAGTAATTGTACACATTTTCTCACAGACTGCCAAGTTTGATGAACCTGTAACACTCGACTTTTTGGACGCAGAGTTGGAGAATGACATCAAAGTGGAGGTCTGACGCACAGATTTGTTTTCTGATTTGATTGCACAAACTGGATCCATATGATGGCGTGGTGATATGATTTATGTATTTGGTGTTAAGTTTCTTTTTGTTGTTGTTTTTGTACACAGATAAGAAATAAAATGATTGATGGGGAAACGGGAAGCTACACAATATCTACACTGGTGAAATCTCAAGATGAGGTAATTTGTTGATTCTTTTATTTTTGAGGTTAAATCCATTTTTATTTGGAATCTTCTTGAACTGACAGTAATATCCTTATTTAAGCGCTACATTGACGAAGGTGAGAGGACCTACACCTTCGCTCCTGTGAGTGGAACAGACTACAGGTAAAACTACAAATAAGCTGCCATGCACACTCTTTACTCCAGCATGACACTTAATTAAGTAGATCAATCAAAATGTTTCATTATAAAACATCACCAAGCTTCAACAGTAATTTCTACGATGAAGAAAAAGAGGGTTTCTTAGATACGTTTTGTAGTAATTCGGCTATTTTAAGGGGTAGAAGTAACAACTTTTAACCAACATAATTAAAAATAAAATGTTTTTGGCACCTATTCTGTTAATGGACAACCACAATTATGTCTCTCTGTTAGAATATAATTGAAATGTTTTTTTTTTTTGTTTGTTTTTTTTTTGTTTTTTTCAGTAATTCAAATCAAATAGATAAACGTATTGTATTTCAATTCATACAATACTCTTCACTTTCTCAATGTCTGGAGAGCCGATCGCGGCTGTTCAGCAGAGGAGTTCTGTTAATTGTGTATCGGCTTAAAAATCTACAGGACCTATCGTAGGATATTACTCATACAGATCCTAATTATCCATATTACATAAGCTTATATTATGACAAACATTATCTGAAATTCAGTGAGTTCTGCTACTTGTTTTTGGATTTGGAAAACATGGCTAGAGATGGCAAAATGCTTCTGTGCTTTGATGGGCATGCATGCGAAGGCAGGCACATCGCATGCTGTTGGCACATTAAACGATGCCCTAGTTACAGGGCGAGAGAATGGGATAGCTTGCTGAAAACGATTAAAAGTGCTGCTTTTCTTCTGTTTTCCTTTTGCCCCAGCTTGGCCCTGGTCCTGCCAAACTACAGCATGCACTACATCCGCGCAACCATAGGCGACACGATCACCCAGGCAAAATGTAAGTTGACATCACAGCTGAAACCTTGCCTCCTATATTGTTACACTTATGTTTACAGAGGTTAGATAAGCAGTACTTGGTGGGAGTTAAGTGCTGTCATGGATTCTGTCCATCAATAAATGAGCTCTGGGAAAAAAAAAAAAAAAAAAACATGACTGCCCTATACATCTACACCGTGCTATAACAGTTGTTACTAGTATTTCTGAAACAAAACATGCCCTCATCTGTGGTGGAGTTGGAAGTTTTTTTCTCTTTTATCTGGAAACATCAGGGCAGAGATCCTGTCCCCTTCTACACGTAACGCAGTTCCTACGCCGTCTGGAAAAGTATGGAATTTGGCTCGAGTATTTTCCAGGGGCCTCATGTCCTAAGAGTTGCTTGGATTCCTTCCCGAAGCCTTGTGTACACTAAAATTCAGAAAACTGCATGCACATAAACAAATCCAGGTGTATAGCATGTGATACATCCTCATGCACCTATAAGCACAGGTCCTTTGTATATCCAAATCAACAAGATTGGACACAAATGAGGGGGGATCCTCCCGAGAAAAGCCCCTATTAGTACTTGCAAATAGAAATAGTGTAAATATGTACTTCACCTCTGATTGTCAAGTCGGAATCATCAAAAACGATGTCTAGATGTGTGGAAAAAAAGACTAACAATCCTACATGAGCAAGAGGAGTGGAAAAACTCAAAATCGCTATATATTTGTCCTTGCACGCCCTTTTTTTTAATCCTAGTATTTTTTTTATTTTCAAATTGAATATTTTAAAAATGGAAAATGTAATGTGGTTCAAAATGTATTCATCTTTTTTAATAACACTTTTTCCTTTAACCAACAAGATAACATCAAAAGAGAGAGAGTGATCCCACTTTTGTTAGGGTTAGGGTTACGGCGCATTGAACAAAGTCACCTGATATCACACAGCTCGTTCTTTGTCTGAAGATGCTTCTTGTTAAAACGGCAGCATCTAAAACAGGCTCTTTTCACGGCATCATTTTCAAAAATCTTCAGTCATAATCAGGGCTGAAAGTAAGGGGGTACGGTCGGGTACTGCGTACCCCTAAAAGATTTAGCGGGGTACGCAGTACCTTCAAGAAAGTCAGTGCAGCTGTGACTGATTAGTTTTTCAAGAACAATCTAAAACATGACTTAATCAGTTTATAAATAACTTTTTTCTCATTTCCTATTGTTTCTGAACTGTTTGTGCTTTGCTAGAGCAGGGCTGCAACACGTCGATTGCGGAAGGTTTTGAGTCGATCTCGGCATTAGGTGACAAACTGAACGTCGCCAGGATGCTGAGATCAGCACGTCCTCCTCTGATTGGTTTATCAAAACGTTTGTAATTTTATTAAAGAACAACAACAACAAAAATCAACAAAACATGTTCAAATTAATGACCCAACAACAATAATAATCACTCTAATTTCAACAGGGTGTTGCGCAATTCTGGGCGTTTTGGTTCCATTACCAAAATAACTAGCAGTGCAGGAGTTTAAAATTAACTAATCAACTACCGCTGTGTTCATGAGAGGCTTTTTAATAATTGCAAAATATTAAAACCTAATATCGTAACGGACTGAATGTTTTGTTTTTGACGTAATCTCTGGTCGGCTTGTGGAGCGCAGGAAGTTGCCATGGCAACGGGTGTGCTTAAATGACAAAGAGAGACGGGGAATAAAAAGGTGTGAGTGGTTTTGAGTTGATCACCTGTCCAGTTGTTTTATCTTTGCTTACCTTTGTCTTGGCGCACCACAGCCGCTGTAGTTTCTGAGTGTTCAATAAACATGTGTATATATATATATATATATATATATATATATATATATATGCGTATCAGTGACGTGCGGTGAGGTTCATTGCTGGTGAGGCACTGACTGATGACTTGGACAACATCCATGGACCTACGGAAATTTCGCGCATGCAAACAACGTTGGGGGGCAAAAAGACTAATCTTTTACATGTCATCTATAGCCGCGTTAACTCAGTGAAACTTAAAAATGTAGGTATTAATTTCGTGCTATGATCCACAGTAAAATGATCTGTATTCGCCACGTTACGCAGACTCGTTGCCATAGCAACTGACAACAATTTCACTTCATGTTTTAAGATTTAACACCAAAAAAACATTCAAGAATTTTGGACACAGAACAGAACATTTAGTTTGTTGTAGAACGTTTTAGGCTTAGTGTTTTATTAATACATAATTGCTGTGGCAGATTAGCTACCGCTTCTACTTTAATGAATTATTTAAACATAAACTGTAGCCCACAAAACGCACATTTAATTAAAAAACTAAACAAAACATATTATTGCCGTCTTACCTTTACGTATCAATGAAATCCATGCACCGCTAATTCTGCACAAAAATATCCGTTCATCCAAAGTCAAGTCTATCCTCTGCATGTCTTTTCTACTAAGTAAAACTTTCAGCTCCGTATTGCTCTTCCTTTAGTTATTATCTCCTGCTTCAATTGAAAATCCACTTTAGAAAAGAGTTTAAGTGTAGAAATGTAGTCTTTCATGTTGACGTCCGAAGAGAGAAGAAAACAAATATATCGCTGTACTTATTTACTGTGTGGCTAGCTCCATGGCTAGTGTAACGCTAACTAAAGGCTAGGCGCTTGACTACGGCCTAATATAATAATAGGCACTCAGAAAGGTTCGACTATGGAGCCCGTGGGTGTGAATAAAACACAATCAGACATAAGGTAAATTCGAGTTACTGTATTCAAGCTTGTTTTGTTCATATACTTAGGAAGATATGTAATAATAATAATAATGATATTTATAATGACAGTGATTTTCTATTAATAACCAAAAAACACAACAAGGGAAAAAAACAACAACAAAAACAATAAACCCTGATGACACCCAAGAGTTTCTTTTCCTGTTTAAAGTCCTTTCGTGAGTCCAGGGTGATTAATTGTCCTTCAATCAATAGCTGATTGTTCTTATGTCCATGATCCAGTGCAATTGGGTCCAGAATGAGAAAATAACTTGGTTCATTTAATCCTACCGCGAAGTTGCGGTGATCCGGTAGCTCGCCATCATGGGTTGACACAGGGTGGAAAAAAACCTGACCTAAACACGGTCATAAAAGTAAAAACAAATTAGAATTCACATTTAAACAAGGTTAAAGTGTAACTAAAAAAACTATATTCCATAAAGTATTTTTCAGGAATCTTTCACATTAACTTCAAATTAAAGATCGCGATCACAGATTCAAATTAAAGTTACAGATCAAGCAAAGGTACAGATCAAATTAATGTGCACTTTTAAATTGTACCCAAGTTTAATTGACAGTAGCGTCAATTAAACTTAATCAACTTTCTTATGTTTCAATAAACAATTGTTCTTTTTTTCTTTTGTTGCGCAACTCAAAAAAAACTAACCAAGCCCAGAGTTCTATAGGCCGTCAACAAAAATCAATGAAAAGTAACTAAAACTATCTTAAAAGGACGAATTTACAAAAATCAAAGGGCATATTTAATATTTTGACAATATATAATATGTTCGGCCACAAAATTAACAATAAGGGAATGACTTTTTAATAGTCATTTTTCAATCAATACCCGAGTTGAGTGGGCGTGTCACCACCACATTTCTATTTCTTAAAAAAAAACACAAGGTACGTAAAAACAAAGGACTCACCGTCGAGCGGTCAACAGACAATACACAATGTAAGCCTTCGGTTTGGTTAATAAACCTCGATCCAGCCGTTTTCTTCCATACGTTTGGAAGACGCCGAGATGAGCAGCAGCCACAGGGACAGCAACAACAGCAAATGGAGATCCGAGTTCACCTGTGACCCGGAACTTAAAGTGTGCCGTCACTTTGACCCGCCAAAATAAAATATGGATTAATTATTTTGTGCTGGTTACACTAGCTCACTGTGTCTTACTCTGCAGTTGTACAGTCACAATATCTGGAAATATGAGCGCCCCCTGCCATGAGGCAAGAGAACTGCCTGCCTCCCCTCGAGTCAGTTCTCTGCCGTTTCTGATCGCTCCTCCGCACACAAAACACGATACACACACACACAGTTAGTGACAAAAAACACTGTACATTATATACATAAGCGAAATTATGGAAAAAAAGTCCATATATTAAATATTTTTAAGCCATTTTATCGCCGGCGTACAGACAGGACGAACATGCTGTCATATAATGGCAGCCAGTGCAGAGCTGCTAATCGCAGGAGAGGCTGAGCTGCTGCTGCCTCTCTGGCTTCGCTTCTGAGCATTTGAATGGTAAAATGCGGAAATCCAGCGATTTTGAAGAAAAGGTCATCAGAATTGGTTAAGCTAAGTAAAAAATAGATACTTTATAGTACAAAACCACAGGGTGAAAATAGTTTTATATTATATATTATTTTTCCATGATGACAGGTAAGGCTCTGCCTCACCTGCCTCCCCTGACCGCACGTCACATGTCATCGGGGCAGTCACCCCCAAACTGGAGCAGTGGCTAAAACAGATTCCCAGGAACAACTTCAGACATCTCGGTCCAGTACTAGGCACAGCCAAGATACTGGAGGAATCCCTCTGTCTATATATATACATATACACCTGGGAGCTTGAGGGTTCATCCAGTATCTTGGCTGTGCCTAGAACTGCATATATATATATATAATAAACACATATAATCCCAGAGGACAGAAGGCAAACAAACACGAGACTATATATATGTGTGTTATATGTATATACTGTATATACATACATACATATATATATATATATTAGAGGTGTGCCGATCGATTGGTAACCGATCATAATCGGCCAATTTCCGTGAAATCAGCCGATTTCAATCGGTGATCGGCGATCATTGGCTCTGTTACCGATACCGATCACCTGCATCTCATTTCCCAGCCTGTCTGTCCAGCTGGTCTCCTCTTTTCTTCACACGGCGCAAACGCGCAGCAACAAATCCGATGTGTAACTATTACGCACTGAGTGAATGAGGACGTTTGCGTGTTGCGGCGGAAAATTGAAGCAGGTCAAAATGCATCAACATAACGAAGCTAATAGACATAAAAACAATGACGGAGTTTGGCTACATCGAGGCTCAGTGCAGTAAAAAGACACGGAGGATCAGACAGCAGGTAAAGCAGCACAGCTACAAACACTCACCAGGATTAGCATGACGGTCAGAAAGATAAACTAATAACCTGGAAAATGATTTAAGTCTTCGAGCTGCGATGTAAGACGCTGGTTCTGCTGTTGAACCGCTGCTCTGCTACAGGTAGTAATATTTAATATTTAGTAATGTTTGACAGACTGAGCCGCTTCTGCTCCACCCGGTAGAGACTCTCACACCGAACCTGTTTCAAGCTGCAGCATCTAACTTAAAAAAAATACATTTTACATATGTATTAAAACTTTCGTCCTAACATGAGACAGATAATCTCTAAAAAATAATCGATTTCCTCCCTGTTCTGCATAATTACTCCACTCAATCAGAAACAGCCAATCAGAACTAGCAGTAACCAGCTAGCCGCTATGCTAACAGGAAGTTTTCATTCAGTAACTCTGGATTGTTTATTGTAATGGATCCTGTTTTTGCCTTTGAATGTTAAGTTTTATACTTGAATTTTTTTGCCAATGTTGAAAGGTTATATTTTAGCTTTTTGCATTATTTAGCCTCTTCACAACCTTGATATGTTATCAGTCTGTTAAAGATAGTATTATTGATAGCAGTTCAATTTGCACATTGCCTGTTTTGTTTAGTTTTCTTCTTGGAAAAAGTTATTAAAAACAAGTTTTTGTCTAAATTAAGGTGAATTCATGGTTCCTTTTTCACATAATGTAACAGTAGTGTTTATGATAAAAAAAATAAATAAATCATAACTATGTGATCGGTATCAGGGATTGGAATCGGGGATCGGTATCGAGGATCGGAATTGGCGATCGGCCCTCAGGGGTGATCGGTATCGGCAGAAAAAAACCTGATCGGCACATCCCTAATGTATATATATGTATATACATTAGGGATGTGTATATATATATATATATATATATATATATATATATATATATTAGTACTGTCATAGTACCCCCAAGAATGTAAAACTACCTTCACCCCTGGTCATAGTTGCATAAATGATAAGGAAACCCTTCTTATTTTCTGTATCACTTAGATGCCTCTTTAATAGCAGGTCATGATTAGTTTTTGCCATGTATGATTGTTTGCAAATCAGCAGTTTCACATCATTCACTCCCTAACAGCTGTGAATGAATAGATGATAGACATTTCCTCAGTCAGTTCTTTTCTTTGGAAGTGGAGGTTAATTAGAAAATGAATATGTTATGATCAGTCTTTTTGACTAAAATAATGTGCATAGTTTTGATTTTTATGTGCAACTTCTCTTAAAGGTCCATCTTTCTGTCTATAAAAGCTTAAAGTGTTACTCAATGTTTTGATTTCTTCCATGTGGCATCTATTTCTGTATTTTTGGATTAAGCTGGAACTGGCCTTTCTTAAACACTATTTTTGTTTTTCTTTTTTTTGGATCACAACATTTTGCAACCACGATGTTACATTTCAATTTGCATGCATTTCTCAAACCTTGCAATGTTTCCAGCTGTTTTGGAAAAAATTAACTTTGGTGCCCAGTGTGTGCTCAAAAACATTAAAAAAAAATGAGTTGGCAGATGCTTCGAGCTCACTTGAAACTGCTCCATCTACCGCAAAACATTTCATCATGTTTTGTTTCTGGCAGCTTTATTAAATAAAGTTGCCACCAGGCTGAAACACTTGGAAGGCCTTTAAAGAACTTCAAACATCTGAGATTCACTTCTGCATTTTTAAAGTGAAACCTTGAAAATGAGTGTAAAGACAATTTAGCTGTCCATTTACACTCTCTGAATGGCACCAATTTATGTTTTAACTTGACTGATTTGTAAAAATTGAGACTTTTCCTTTTTAGGTCAGTCTATCTTAAAGCAATTGGTATGGAGTTTATGTTGCCTCAGGCTTTCCAAGTGAGTTTCCATGTTGTGAAATGATGCAAATATTCAGGCACGTGCAGAGAGGGGCGCTGGGGGGGCTTGAGCACCTGCCCCTTTTGCTCCTTGGCCCCCCAGTGCCCTTTTGGTCAATTTTTTTTTCTTGTATTATTATTTCCTAAGCCCTCTTCTGACACATAATAACATGTACTGAAATTATTTGTTTTTTTGTTTACAACATAAAAAGCCCTCCGGTCACCTTGTTACCTTTGACCTTTTGCCCGTGACGCATGACGCAGTTGCCTCTCGCGCAGTGAGCTAAAGAGGCTAACTGGAGCTCAACGTAGCGAACGTTCCAGATTACAGAGCAGTTTTTGGTGAATTAAAAACAACGTTTTTGGTGAATAAAGTGGAGTAAAATTTCTACTTGTCAGATGACGGAAAACGTTGAAGTATCGTTTCTGCTTCAGCTCGGAGTCGCGGTTTAAGCAGAGAGGTAATGAAATACAACGGACACTGACGGGCCTCTGTCTGCCTTTCTCTGAAAAACTACTGAGCGGGAGGAGAGCCAGGTGAGGAGAAACTGTTTTATCTATCGATTCAGTATTTTTATCATGCAGACATTAGGCTGTTGTTGTGCTATTAGCTAGCTGCTAGCTAACGACTTTGCTAGCAAAGCTAGATAACTAAAAGCTTCTTCCCTGTGTATGTCTCTCCATAATGAATATATGTCTTCTAAGTTCCTTTGCTACGTAATATACACTGCATTTATTCTGGCGTTAGGTAAACGTATCTTGAAGTAGAATAACACTTAAATAAAAGTCCAACAAGGATATTCATTTAGAATTAAAAATAACTCACCCTGAATTACATAATAGGTATAAAGTGCGTCATTAATGAAGGGGGAAAAACCCAACCCAGACTTTAAGTTTAGCGTCTGGTTCGCAGAGTACCAAGTTATTTTTTTTCCCTATTATTAAATGGAAAAAAAACTAACCTCAGTTAAATAAAATAAAATTGTAATCAAAACTTTCGGAATTGTAATGATTTCTTTTTTAAAAAAACAAATTGTTTTGTTTAGAAAACTTTTTTTAATTAAATAACTAGTTTTTGTCTTGTGAACGTAGTTATTTGCCAAACAAACTTATTTGCACACATCATAAATCTTTTGTTGCGATTTTAGCCCCTGCCCACAACATCATGAGACAATCACAAGCAAAACTTTGAGTCAAACAAAAACTTAGAATATCAAGAAAAGATTTCTGACATGCTTTGCAAAAGAAAATTCACTTCATAAGACAAAAATGTGATTTAAATGTTTTAAGTTTTTTTTCAGCAAAACTCAGTAGGCTTTTCTCATGGTGACATGCATTAACAATTGAATTTTTGCTTTTGTTTATTTCTGCAGTTCCACATTAAAGTTTGATGCAGCTCTGTTTTCCTGAATGGACCGTCTTCATCTCCACTGCAAATGTAGCAAACGGGCAGCTATTTTTTATATATTACAGTTCACTAAAAAGTTGCATTGTGCCCTTGTTTATATTTGTTATAGTGTAATTCTGTAAAGACAAAATATGTCTGGTGGTTTAGCTCTGGTTTACGTATCTTGCTAAATTGCGGGTTTGAATATTGCAATAGTTTCCTATAACAAAATAGACCTGCAGAAATAAATTAATAAAATATCTTGCATATGCATAGTTGTATGATTTCCCTTAGCTTTGATTGTATATCTCACAATTTTGCAGTTTATCATTGTTTATCAAACTCTGAAAGTTGAGTGGCTTTGTTAATATTCTGTCCTAGAATGCGGTTAGATGTGCCCTTTTTTTGAGCATCTGCCCCTTTAGTGGTCTCTGGAAGGCCCTGCAAATATTAATATTTTTTGGTGAAGAAAGGAAAATGTTTTTAACAAAATACATGTCTATACATTAAAATGTAATCAAAAAATTAACATGCTATGTTGATTTAATTTACAAAGTGAACCCTTTAAGTTATATAAATTTTACAAATTGTTATATTGAAAGATTCTGTGTCCTTTTTTTCATTTTTATGAATCTCCTCTAAACTTTCTTCTTCTTCTCCTTCTTCTTCTTCGCTCCTCAATGTTTTCACTGTAATACACCATTATTATGGTTGGATAATAAAAAATTACCCTATGTCTTATTATTACCATTATTATTATTATTACTATTAATAGTCTTCTGTAAAATTAATTTTTTCTCAAAAGCCGAAATTTGGGCTACCTGCAAGACATAATTATCCAAATGTAAATAAATGGGACCAGAATTTGTAATCGGTTTTTAAATGAGTGTCACTTTTTGAATTAATAAGTAGCTTTTTGAAGACATTTTTAATTCATTTCAATTGACATGTAATTTACCTATGGTTAAAACTTTTCCCACGTGTACTGTAAAGTTTTTTCTTTTGGTTTTGAACTTCTTCGTACAATATTCTTATTCAATGCGCATTTGAATAAAATATTGTGTAACCCTGTTTTCTTGTCTCTTTCCAATTCCCTCCTTTCTCTTCTCAATCTTTTCACCTCTTGTTCTGAACTCCTAACCCTTCCTGCTGTTTTGGAACCTCCGCAGCATTTTTGGGCAAGTATCCCCCTTCTGTACTTTTCCCCAAAGCCATCCTTGTCTCGTCTCTCTCTCTCATCACCCACACACTTTGAATGTAAATTTGCAGACTCACAAACACCGCAGCATTTTGTTCTCCATTTGTTTCCCCCCAAGTTAACGACAACTTTGTCACGATGAATCAAGCGAGATTAATTCACCCAGAGACAGCTCTTTGCATGCAATGCATCCCACCCGTGTTTTTGCAGACAGGGGTGTCTCTGTGTGTGTGTGAGGCATGTTATTAACTCCCCCACCTGCTTTGACTGTTCCAATGGCCCTCAGATGTGGTTTTGGCACCGGCCCACTGTAGCAGGAAGAACAGACGAACAGGATGTTTGCATTATTTAAAGGTGAAGCCATAAAGGAGAAAGCCGTGAGTCTGTACCCAGAGTATAAATTGGGAGTTTTCTCCAGTTTCTCCTTTTTGACTCATTTTATGTTTTACAACTTTGGTAAATTACTCCTAATGAAAAGCAGGACTCTTCTTTACACACTAAGCTTGGTCTGTTCTGTTTGTCCCTCTGAATGCAGGGTCATCAGTTTTCGTATTTGTGGGCGTTGAGTCAAAACCCTCCAGAACACATAAGGCTTTGAAGCATATCTGAAACTGAAGCCTGGCTCATATTTTTGTTTTATTCTTTTTTTTTTTCAACAATAAAACTTTAGTATCGCAACTCAATTGAACCAGAATAAATGTCTTATGCCAATTCCCTCCTGTTCTGCACCCTTGAATTTCTGACCCTTTGTCACATTGCGGACACTTCTTTGAAATATATTACATAATTGTAAGGGAGAAGGAAAATATAAGTGTGTCGTCCCAAATCTCTGAAGCATATTCCAACTACCGAAACATGAAGTAGACACCAAGTGGGGGTTGAGGACAAATTTATGTCTCACATTTTGGATTTTTAGTTGCACAAAATGCTTAAAAAACAAAATAAAAGCATCTTCTTCCTCCCACCTTATTATTTGGTCCTTTGGTTTAGTCTGTTACATAAAATCCAAGTAGCAGTACTGTGAAATAGCCTGCAAAAGTTCAAAAGGTATGAATATTTTTTCTGAATGTTATACATTTGTAAACGCCATTTTAGTCAAACTTTTTTTCTTTGTTGTGCTGAAGTAAATTCTTCATTTAAAGTTTTGATATTGAGAGTGCACATTGTCTCATTCCCAATATCTCGCCACCATTTATCTTTTTTTTCCCCTGAATTACTGAGTGATGGCCAGCAATGAAAAGATCCAGTTATGACGACTCTTATGGCGCCATGAGAGTTTATGAAATAATTGTGTGCAGCATGCTTTGAAAACACTTAGGTTGTGAACTGTGGTGCATGTTTCCATTTGATTATGGCTTAAAGTAAACCCTTCACATGAGTTTGCTAACTCCTGAGATCGACCCAATCATCAAAAAGATGCTAATCCAAGTTCTGAAACACGTCCTCTCACCGCAGGCTAAGCCTCTGTGTGTGTGTTCCCCATCAGCGCCATCTGCATCCAAAGACCTGGAATCTTCTGCTTGCAATGCAATATTTCTATTCAGGACTCGCTCTGTGAATAAAATATTGTCACCTATGACCTCTGTGGTTTCACCCTGTCTTTCTCCCCTCCCTTTCTTTTCCTTCTCGTCGTCACCTCCCTGGGGGATCCTCGTGTTTGTTCGCCTTCTCTCCTCTGGGATTATTTCTACTCCAGGGAAAGATGGCAAGTATTCTTTCTTTTTACTTTAATGTCTGTTCTCCCAATCTTTGCCCTGTCACGTTATTTCATCATCTTATGTTTATTTTTTTTCTAGATTTTTAATCTATTAACTTTGCTCAAGTTGTGCACATATTTGTCCCAATGTTTATTATATGATAAATAAAATATATTAGGTTGTTTTTTTCTTAAATCCAATACGCCTCCCTAATTGCAGATGCTCATCATTACCAATTTAATACCTTTCATAACAAAGTGTCACCATTTTCTCCCTTATAATTACCTTATAAACAAAGCATTTTGTACCCATGTAAATAAAACTTTATTTTTTTTTTCAGAGAAATAAATATTATAAATATCTCATTTGAATGAAAGAAACTAAGACCTTACAAATAATTCAAGTTAACTAGATTTCTTAAAATTCAATGCCCGTGTTTATTTGTTTTGATCCCAGCTTGGGTCCACAGATTCTAATAAAAAAATACAAATTGTGACCCCGCCCCCAATCAAACCAAAATAACTTTAAATTACATTCTGAAGGTAAATGGTATTAATAAAAGTCTCATCGCGTTTCTGAACAGCAGGGAGTGAGCAGAAAATCAGCTTAAATTGGTGGCTGTCAAAGCACTTTTCCTGAGTCCAAACATTACACAGAACTGGAAGTATAGCTTCATGAAAAGCTGCACAACATTTCTCAAAATATAAACATGCTTTTATCCAAAATGCCAAAAGGCAGGTATCGAAGTAAAGCTTGACTATACACAGAAACATGCAGGGCTTATCAAAAGCAGAGCACTAAATTTCAATAAAATGCAATATGTTTCTTTAACCATTACAGCAGGCTGCTGGTTTCATGTCGTCACCATTATTCTAATAAATAATGGAGATTTTTTTTTGAAGCTTTGAAAAACATTGCAAAATATAATTATGTAACTTCAACTTTGGAAAATAAACTGATCTGCAGGTTGGAATACAATTTTGTCATCCAAGTACCACATTGGGGCAGGAGTTGATTAATGGGCAAAAGGTTATGTGCATTTTTGTTTAAATGTTAGTGGAGTTGCTCTTCAAATGTCTCTTTATGTAATTTCTGCTCCCTGCCTAATGATTGTTAAAAATGTATCAAGATTTTCCATTATTCCCAGTGATGTCATCGCAACAGCTGTATACTAACCTAACTGAATTGGTGATATTTCTTCACTTATCTCTAGTTTCCGAGAGCCTGCTTGCAGACAAGTTTGATGAGTACGGGTATACATTTATTGCACCAAGGTACGTTTACATGTAATACATGTAAATCCTACTTTCACTCCCAACAGGACTGCTTTGACTGAGTACTCCCTATACCTTTGATTCTGTTTTCCTCAGGATGTACTGCAAAGACTTGAAACTGCCAGACAAGAACACGAACAACACAGAGTACCTGATGGACTTCAACAGTTATATAGACACAAAGACTCCAAACAACCCTATGTGTAAGTGCAATCATGCTCTTTTCAGGAATGCTAGTGCCTTGCACGGGGACATTGTGCAACATCAACCAGCATATATGATAGACCAACAAAATGGAGTAAATGACATTATCGAAGCGTCAATTATAGCCCTCGCGTGCACAGGACCCTTCACATTCTTGCCCACATAGCGAGGGACACACTCCCGATGGAGACGTGTCCAACTTTTGTAGGCTCTCTTTTTTGTTGCAATCATTGCAGTACATCTCTACCAGCGTTCTGCATCTAGGTAATCAAGTATGTTTTAATCCTCTTTGCAAAGTTGTTCAAGCTCAGTCAGATTGGATGGAGAGACACTGTAAAGAAACCTTCCTTCCCAAAGACTTAAGTATTTGTGGTTGTTGGGGACCACAATCCCTATGAAAACCTTTACAACTGTCTATTTTAATAGTTTAAACGGCAAATATATGTTTAATCTGCATAAATACACACTGTAGAAACTGCCTTGGCAACATCTACAGTCGTCCTTATCTCTGTTCTGGGGAATGCAGTCGGTCAGTGCCAAGGAAAATGAATGCCGCTCCTTGACTGGCCACTTTGTAAATACCAGCCGGTAGCATGTTGAGTTATTATGTGAAGTTTTTTGTTTGTCTTTTTTTTTGGTCATCGCAAGCCAAAAAGTTTAGTTTCATCACCTTCTTCCACATTTGCTGTCTGCCCTACATGGCCTGAGACTGGATTTGAATTCACCAATCTATTTGTTCTTACTCCTCTTCAAAGCCCAGATTTGTGGATTTGTCCACCTGAGTTGTGGGTGTCTGATAAAATCAAATGCTTGAAATAATTTTCAGATGTTTATGCATAATTTAATATTTTTTTAAAACATATTCCATTTTCTGTCATTTCACATTGATGTGTCATTTTGTGACATTTCCCACATAAAGTTGCACTAAAGACTCAATATGTTGCTTATAACAAGATAAAATAGGAAATGGTGTGAACGAAACTTTTGAAATTTATCTTCGCCATGTTTGCTTTAGCGACACAAATAAATCCCTGCCATCTTACTTTCAGCAATAAACATGTAATGCGAGTTCTCTAAGTGACCATGCTCCCAAATCTGTCTCTCCACTGAGGTTTGGTGTGCATGACCTGGCAAAGCTTTGTAATGTGGACCCCCCCCTTCCCTTCATGTTACTTATTTGATGCTAACTCCAAAGATTTGACCATCACATGCCTGGCTGCACATGTGTGAGGCACATCGGCTTAGCTGTGACACACACACAGGCTTTCTCGCTCACACACAAACACACACACACCACACACACACACGCCATCCACCAGTTATATGCCTCCCACACCCCTCCTGTAGCCGCTCGACCTCATCCAATTACTGTGTGTTTGTGAAAAAGAGCAGGACACATGCAGCCCAGAGTGCGAGCAGAGCAATAAAACACAAATCAGGTCCGACGGACCTTCCCCGTGACATCTGACCAACGCATTACCATCCTTACCCTTTCTGGCATACTCTCATTGATATGAATTACCCATTTGTTGGCGCAATGAGCAAAGCAAAACGTTCCCCGGGCATTTATAAAAGGGCTCTTTTATTGCGTTCCATTGTTTAATTTGATGGTTTGCATTTAAGGACTTACTTCAAACATCTCAACATGATCAATCCAATAAAACTTTTCACCCAGTTGAATTATTACCTCCACCGTTATTAGCTGCTAGTTTAATGGAGTCCACAGAGAACCTCAAGGGAGGGAGAGGAGCGCGGCCCATGTGGAGGATTGGCGGCTCAGGAATCGTTACACGCTTTACGCGGTTAAGCCACTGCAGTGGCGAAGAAGTACATTAGGAATTCCTGGGCTGCCTTCAATAAAGAATCCCTAATGAAAACCACTGGATGGTGGGTTCGGAGGGGACCAAAGTGTTACACCAGCTGTTCTGTCTGATGTGTGAGGCGTGCCATAAAGACTGGGGGAGGCGGCGGCGGAGGTGTATCGGCGAACCCTGACGTTTATGGACTGGAGCGGGTCGGTGGTGGGTTCAAAGAGCCAGGAACGGCCAAAAAAGGGGCAATCCCTTTTATCGCCTCTTATGTTTGTCATGTGGTCTTGTTGGACGTCTGCAAAAGTATTCTTTACACCTGCACCACTTCACCACCTACACCACAGAATTTTGAATTGCAAAGTTTTTGGGGGGTTTTTTTCCCCCTATAACTTTGCTCTCTTTTGAGCCTTTAGGTGTTTTTAGCCCTGAGGTTTAGTCATTTTGGTTGCCTGGAAATTGCAGAAAATGTTTGTGCTCTGTTTAAAGCTCACTCCCCTCTTTATTTTATTTATTTTTTAAATTCATGTCATAATTTTTTCCCCCAATATCTGTAATTACTCTTCAGTCATTTCAAGTAATATACTTTTTTTTCCGCTTAGGTAATGTGGAGCTTGTAAACCGGCTTCTCCTTGATGCCGGCATCACCTCTGATCTGATCAAGATCTGGAAGCAGAATGAGTTGCAGTGAGTAAAAGCGGTCGTATTTGCCGTTTGGCGATACAGATGGTTTGAATATTTCAACATCACCAGTAAATGTCAGGCATGCATAAAACATATTCCAGGTTTTTGTTACCATGTTCTTATAGATGCATTTTCCTTGCTTGTCAGGCAGGGTGTTACTGCCAGATTTGTTGCGACTGACGGAGGAATCACTCGCGTCTTCCCCAAAAGGTATATAGGAAATAAGATTCACAAATAACTTTTCTTTTTTTTATTCAGTTGATTGACATTTCTGAATGGCAGTAGGTTAATGTAGCAGCTGGGATAAGGCTCAAAAGACAGGCTCTTAAAAAAGACTCTTAATTCCGAAGGATGTAATCCGAATCTTTTGATGTTGCTGTAAAATGTTTATATTTTGATGCTGATTTTTCTCCTCCCACTAATAAGTCAGGAAAACTTCAACCTCATCAGCTTTTAAATGTGTTTTCTTATTCTCAAAATAGTCATAGGTAAAGGCATTATCTCTTCTTACCAAAGTTCCTTGAACGAAAGTTTAGAAAATTAAAAGCATGTCGTCTTAAAGAATTCATAAATAACTGAAAGTACTAGTGTGTACTACGTAACGTAAATTAACTGCAACAGGTTTGCAAGAATGTAAAATTTAAATAATTAAAAATAAAAAAACAAAAAAGCAGAATTTGGATTTCATCGTGTGCTCGCATGTCCAACAGCTCCGGGCTGGACTGGAAGGAAGAAGCGGAGACCTACGAGTCGAGCTTCTACAAGAGAAGTTTAGACAACGACGTGTACATCTTTACGCCAAGACCCTGCAGCGGTAAACCTGTCGAATATCGGGCACTATATAATCAGGGTGGCTTTCTAAAAAGACGCTTGTTAAAAAATGTAAAATTTTCCTGTCTCCTTCGTGCAGAAAGTGATAGCGATGTCCTCGTGAGCCGAGCAGTAAACCTCGAGATTCGCAACATTACGCTCAAACCAGCTGGTAAGCAGCATTCTAATGTTTGAACCTGACTTTTTTTTAAGCCTCTTTGTCTCTTGTTACACACCTACATTTGCAACCACAGTTTTATCATCCACAGTCACACTTTATTTCATAACCGCCACCCCTCATTCATCTGTCTCTCCCTGCTCTCTAACACAAATACACAAACCACACATCAAGTCATCTCATCGCCTGTGATCTTTAGCCAAGTTTAATTTTCAGGATCAAAGAGTAAAGTTGACACAGAGGTACCGGTTATGATCTAGGATGTCTGGATTTTCTGTCATTTCTCTTCTTTCTTTTTTTTTCTTTTTTTTTTTTTTGCTCAGTTGTTGGTGTGAAGTTGGACACCTATGTGTGGAGGGAGAGCTTCATCAACATCACTTACAGGATGAATGTAAGTAGATGTTTATCGGCATGAAAGCGTTCCAGCATAGCTCAGCGTCAATATTTGACCCTTTTCCGTTTCTCTGTGTTCAAAGTGCAAGGATGAAATCTGTGGTTGTAAGAAAGGTGATCTGGTAAGAGTGGCTTTTATTTATTTATTTATGTATTTCATATATATATATATATATATTATATATATATATATATATAATATATTAACACACACACACACATTTTTGGGGTCGTTTAAAACAACATAGTGGCGCATCTGCATAATCATTTCTGTAATTTCAGTACATAGACTGTGTCATTCTGGATGACGGCGGATTCCTGGTGATGTCCAATCAGGAGGACTATGTCAACCAGGTGGGCCTTTGTAATTTAACTCAGAATTGCTTGATGTCTTTGCAGAGGTTAGCTCAGACATCTGAATCTTTAATTTCTAAATCAGCACTGATGTTTGGTCCAGTGATAAGTTTATGAGACGCGTTTGACTAAATCTCTATCCACACTGCTAAATCACAAAGTCTTATCAAGTATTTTTGATCTAGTTCTAGTGCAAATGTCCATTTCACTTATGACATTAAAAAAATCTCATAAGTGGAATAACTTGTCGACGAACTAATGCTTTTTCATCAATATTAAGGACTTACTGGCTTAAAACAAGCTCCTGTTTCTCGCCGAAAAGTTCTTTTCACTTTATTTCAAATGTGCTAAGACATTTGTACTAGAAGCTACACCAAAAATACTTTAAGACTTTGTGTTTTTGCAGCGTAAATATCACTATTATTACGTTATTAGATAGATAAATTATTTATAGGCCATTTAAAGTAGACATAAGTTAATCAAGGATATTCAGGTCCATATTATGGTTATAAATGTATTTTTAATTAGGTAAATTTTTATATCAAGACATCCACAAAAATCAACATGGACATTTTGGTCTAAGAAACACACCTTTTCACCTGAACTAAATAAATGTGCAATATATATTGATATTTAACACTTTACCAAACTTTCTGACAGAAGTAAAGGCCTCTGAAATAGCCAAATAAGAAAATACATATATATATTTTTTTAAATGTAGATATTGTTCTGTTGTGCTAATGAGACTTATCTGTTTTTTCACAAACTGGCCTGTTTTGAAAACAAAATATATTGGGTGGAGAATCAAGTTCTGGGCAGTTTTCACTAATCCTTGCTCTCCTAAGCAGGAACCCAGTTTTAGTCTTCAACTGTACTAATTTAACCTCTGTTTTTAGTTAAGGTAAATGTCATTTAGTACCAGTTTGCCTTTCCAAATGCAAACATTTGTACTCCTGAAGCCTCTTCAATGGAATTTGACCCATCTGACACACACACACAACGCAACCACAGAAAACACACAGACAACACCCCTGTTTTCTTGTGCTAAACGCTAACAGTAGACCCCTGATGTCATTTGAGAAAATGCAAGGGTTTTTTTTTTCTCCAGGCAGCTTTGACTCTGTCCTAATCAGGGCTGGGTGTCCGTTGGATAAATCAGCTGTCCTCTGATGTTAGGCAGCCGTACTAAAAAGCCAGCAGCCTTGTTTGTAGAGGCCTATGCGCACTCAATCATATTTCCTTGAGGAGCAAAACTTCTTTCCCTCTTTATGACTTTCTCTCCCCAGCTCATTCCTTTTCATACCCCTAAGTACCTTCTGGGAGTCTGCAGCCGGCGAGGCTGCGATCGTTAATTCATTATTTTCTGTTGCTGCGCTGAGAAAGAGTAGAAGGGTCTCGTTACCTTATGGATCGGAAGATTTATACATCGTTTGCCTAGAAAGTGGAAAGCTTGTGTGGAGGGGCCGCTTGTTAACAGTGACCCTACAAAGTGGAAGGGAAAGGATAGTTTGCATTTCCTAAAGTGCTCACACATGCACTTAAGCACATGTGCAACAAGATACTTACTGTATGTGAGAGCTCCCACCTGGATACATGAGTACTTAAACACTTTCGAACACGCGGTCATGTCACACCTCTGAGATTACAGCTGCTTGATGGACTGTTTTCAGTATATTGTAATGAAGTCTGTCATCCTGGTTTTAGTGTCTGTGAAATCCCTGTTCAACCATGCTGGATATACTTTGTCTTAAGGAAATTGCTGTAATGCTATAACATTTACTCAGAACTGCAAACTTACACTTTTTTTTTTTTGAACTGGAATTGTACGTCATAAGACAAAGTTGTGCTGAGCTTCAAAGTAGAAAGAAACGTATTAATACTTCTTTCGGCAGCAACCTTGGCTTTGATCGTCTCTCATATTTTTCATCCTAAAATGGAAAGAGGATGACAGAGCTACAGAATTTGTAAACAACTGAACTGACAGGCAGGGTAAATTCAGTGATAATCAAGGAAGTAGCCAAGAGACTGATGGTAACTCGGCAGAATATTTCAGTCCTGCACTCTACAATCTGGAGTTCTTACTTGCAAACCTTCCCTAAAAGAAAGTAAAATGTGAAGAAGTTCATAGATTGTGAATTCTCAGTCTCAGTAAAGTTGAGTTTTTCTACAAGGTGTACTTTATAGGTGTTTTTCTCATTCCAAAACAATTTAATTGGCCTTTGTTTCTGAAATTGTTTTCCCCTATAAGTTTTGAGGTCACGCAGTCACACACCGGGAGACTTTGCCTCTGGGCCCGAGGCAAATTTTCAGTCTTCTACTCTGTTTTTGTTTGGAATCAAGTTTCTTTTAAAAAAAAAAAAACTCCGTGCCATGAACCCTGCACTCTCCATCGAGAGCGAAGCGAATACCGAAGGAAGCCGCTTTCTCCCTCTGCCCAACTTCTTAGATCGGCTGTTTCTTTGGTGTCATCGACCCCGACCTCATGAGAACTCTGGTCAACTCATCGCTGTTCACCGCCAAGAGCACCTACGACTACCAGTCTCTCTGCGAGCCCAAGAGAGAGAGCAAAGCGGCTGCAGGCCTGCGCTCCATTTATGTGGTGAGTTACACAAGCCAGAGACCGTCCATGCAAAGCACACGGGGCCGTGTTCACACCTTTCCGTATCCATACATGTTCTTTTTTTTACTAATTTGCGTGCAGGAGCGGATAGATGAATGCAAGCGTAGCTTATATTTGAACTTATATTTGCCCGCTCTCGCACACACAAAGGTCATCAGTCGCCAGGGAGCCATAAATCTGGATATAGCAAACGAGGGGGTGGGAGGTGAGGGGAGTGGAGAAACATGGTGAAAAGTGTTTGAGTGGGAGTTGCAGTAACAGTAACGAGATTAGGTGGTCTAATGTGCTTGAGTAACACATGGAGAAATGCAGAAACAGGTACCGCTTTACATCACTTCCAGAACGCGCAAATTGGGAGCAAAGCGGCGCAGATTGCACGCAGAGATCACAGCGACGGACGAGGTTTCTCCGGGTGCTTCAAGGTTTCGACAAAAGCTGATTCCCGGGAAAGACAAAAAAAAAGAAAAAGATCAAGTGTTTACCGTCCTCATCAATGGACAGATGAAAATGTGCAATTTCCCGGCCTGACCTAGAGTGTGTACGAAACACTCGATTGAACAGGATAGGATGAAAGGCATATTCATTGATCAAAGGGCCCCATCAGCGGCGGGTGATGCCTCTAACACGGTCGGTTTAAAGACTCCTTGATGACTCAACCTGCCATCAACTGGAGTGCAGGAGCACGGCGGCGACTCTCCAAAACAAGGCCCTCGCATGCTAACCCTAATCAAAGCAGCATGTTGGCTCCCCCCCCCACACCCAACCCATTGGCTACTTTGTTTTCTTGCCGGTGCTTTGTTTGCATATTTACGCTCGCATCTGTTCAGGAGAACTGCGTTCTAATTTCCTCAGAGAAGAGAAGAAAATAAAACTCTTTGGCAGGGCCTGTTGGTATTTGTGCCTTGTAAATCTGCGCAGCCACTGTGAAAATAAACAGGATGTGCCTAGGATGATTTGTTAAGCTCTTCATTCACTGTCTGTTTTTTGATATTTGTTTCCCCGTGCCTCTTCTAGCCCACAATAGCAGATATATTGAATCTGGGATGGTGGGCGACAGCTGCAGCCTGGTGAGTCATTTTTAGTTTATTTTTCCCTAATATGGATACAATTAGATTCATCCCCTCCTCCCCGTTTTTCGTACAAATTCAAACATCTTAAAGCCAACATTGTAAATCCTTCGGTCCAGTTCTTAATGAAAAGCAGCCAAGGATTTGTTCCTCCAAATGCACATACAGTATAGCATCTGTTTCATAGATAAATTGTTCCCAAGATGGTTGACATTCCACAAAATCTTCCATTGATTTATGCTCCGTCCCACTGTCTTGATGTCATCACCAGCTTGTATTACAATATGTCCTGTAAAGCTGAATTTGAAGGCCACAGACAGTGCGGCTATATTCACAGCCGAAGCCTCACATTCATATGTTTTTAATTAGAAGAAAGGTGCAATTGGGCCTTTGAGCCAACTTTGTTGCTAGCTTGCAGTTTGGTTTGGACAACTTTTACTTGCGTACAAAATTTCGTTGTAAATTTGCAGGTAAATCGCAATAAATAACCAAATCAAAAAGTTGAATTTTATGAAGTGGAACTTGTATATAGAATGAAATTGTTCTATTATTATTATTATTATCTTTAGCTGTTAATTTTGATATCTGTGGGCTTTCCAGCCAATAAAAACCCCAAATTTAGTTTCTCAAAAGATTAGATTTTTATATTACTAACTAAACCATATTAAAGCAGTGCATTAAAAGTATAGCTGTAAGGCCAAATGAGAACACAAAAGAACAATGAAAAGCACAATAATGAACAAATAACAAGGTCGGTAAGAATAAACTGATGAAAAATGTTTAGTCCTGATTCAAAGGAGCCATCAGTTTCTGCTCATTTCATGTTTTCAGGGGATTTCTCCTGTAGCTCAGGACCATGGAAACTAAATGCTGCCTCACCTGGTTTGTATTTGGCCCTGGGAACACAAAACAGGTCTCTGATAACCTGAGGGGGGTCCATATGGTTCATACTTGACCATCAATTGAGATGTATTGAGGCCTGCATTAAGAGCCTTACAAACCAACTTTATTATTTACAAATAGTCGGTGCAGTGATTTAGAGGTTAGTAATCAGATTTTTTTCCCCCTGGTGGGGGACAGGACTCTTGGAGCAGCAATTAGAATGAGCTACAACGACCCAATTTTTATTTTATTTCTATTATTATAGTTGGGATTTTTTTTTTCTCAATGATCTGTATAGACACCATTCCTAAAATATATGCTTTTTTTCTGTGTCCCGTTTTGATAGGAAGCCCATTATTCTGGTGATACTTTAAAATTGGTGACAGCTGTAATTCGTATTATAAATGATTGAGATGCTCCTTTGACTCGGTTGAGATATTTTGATTGCTTAATATTCTGTGTCTTTTGAACTCTTGCTTTTGGATTTAGGTCAATTGTGCAGCAGTTGCTGGTCAGCGTCACATTCCCAAATTTTCTGGATGCAGGTGAGTGTGTTTGATTTAATCTTTAAGATGCTTTCTTAACTTTAAATCTGAGTTTTTGGTTAATTGAAAATGGCTTTGAAGCTTTAAGTTAGACTATGGCTCAGTACTCACCCATCAGATGTAATTGGCTTGTAAAAGGGTCAAATATTGCTTTTGGACAGCAGAACTACTGGTCTTAAACTTTTTTTTGCTGTTAAAAATAATGTTGTAAACTCAATCAAACCCTCCCCTTGGGGTAGATTCAGTTGTCGCACATGTGAAGCAGATACATGAGGTGCCGGGTTTTGTGCGGATACAAGTGAAGTATCAGAAATGACGGATCACAAACGACTTCAGAACAAAGCCCGAAGAACAGGCTCGTCTGTTTTGTGATGAAGATGTTCCCTTGTTGGATTAATTTTCTTTCCTGCCATGTGGATCCAGTTTTGGTTTAATAAAACACAGTTTTGAAGTAAGTTTGCTGTTGCCACTTAAAATATGTGTCTCGACTGAATTTTACAAGCAGAAATGTGCAGGAAGCAGATGTTCTTTGTTTTATTTTTTTTTCTGCAAACATCATTTTGGTTTCAGAAAAACGGAGCGTATTTGTCCATAGAAAATAACATCTTAGCTACAGGAATCAGAGTTTGCATAGGTGTGACATAGACTTCTTAACAAATATCCTGGAGTTCAAGAGTTGGATTTTTATAAATTTAGTGTGAGGTTCTCACTGCAACCAAAAAAAATCATTTTAAAGCTTTTGACACATTAAATTTGTTGGCATCTGTGACGTTGCAGCCGTATTTGTGTCTTCCTTGCCCCTTCACTCGTGCAGACGCGTCTACAGTCTCCTGGTTGAAAACCTATCTGCACATATGTGTTGTTATCTAAGTTGATTATATTGTTGTAATTTTTAATCAAACCAATAAAGTCCAATCTCTACATGCTTTCAAATCACCCGGCAGCTGAAACGGACGATCAAGTGTCTGATGCGATGTCTAAGGAGGTGTGCATCACAGAGCAAACGCAGTACTTCTTTGAGAACAATGAGTCGTCCTTTGGAGGCTTATTCGAGTGTGCAAACTCCACCAGGTAAAGTGTATCCTATCCTTATTTTTTCCAAAATGTTGTTTTGAGTTGCAATCAGTTCTAGTAGAGTTTGTCCCGCAAGGCGTCATCCCTGCATCTTCCTCTGTGTCCGTTATGGGTTGAATATTCCACTTCCCACGTCTCCTGTGAGGATGTTTTAGTGAGACTGTGTCTTTCCTGGACTTAAGTTGAAAAAAGTGCTCTCATCTCTCTTCTGTGTGTGTCTTCTCTTTCTCTAGGCAATACCTCGCTGAGAAGGTGCCAAATACAAACCTGGTCTTAATCATTAGCGAAGACAACAAGGCAACAGCCAGCCATGTGGATTGGGGCCATTAGTGCAGGATGAAAAGCAGTGTATCCTTTAAAAAAAAAAATAGAAAAAAAAAACTTTATACAGCAGAGTATGTGCGCATTTAATTCAGTGGACAGGTGTTTGAGAAAAACTAGTGCAAAGACGGCCGTGTTTGGATGCAGTTATTAATTACCAGACTCTGCGACCGTAATAAGAGCAATAGTTTCCCGCCACAACTGACTTTTCCAAATGAGCACAAACTTCCCATTGGCCTGCTTTGTGTCTTTGTCTGTGTAGCACATGGCCGAGGGATCAGTCTGCCAAGTAGCTTACAAACAAATCTAAGATGATCTTTCAAACACTCAAGCCTGCATTCAATTATGGAAGGAGCTTCTTGGAAAACCCAATAGAGTTGAAAACGGCTGCCACGTCATGGAGATATTGAGCAATGTGCTCAAAATCCATGTTTTAAATATTTAATGTTCTTTCAGGTCATTTGGTTTGTAGCGATGTCTGCTGCAATCAGAGCTTTCCATATGAAGAGAATGGATTTTTTATTTTTATTTTGTTGAATCACTCTTTAGCTGTTGTGGTTTCTTATATCTTGACTCTCTTAGCTGCTGGGCCGGATCCTTGTGAAATGGCTCTCAGTCCTCGCTACAGGCAAGGCCCGAAAGTTTGCTTTGATAAAACTGAGCACGTAAGTTAGTTTTATTATCTTTTTTCTGGAGATCACTGACAAATGTTTGTTGGGGGGTTTTTTTCTTAAAAAAAATTTGATTTTCTGTACATTTTTCCTCGACACACGCACAATATCCAAAAACAAAGTTTGTAGAAGGACAATCTTTAGAACACTGAAACGACACACAGCGATTGTTTTTGTTTTTCTTCTTTTATTGAAGTTTTTCCTCCCGTTTTAATGGCACACATTTCGAAATAGCTTAAACAGCGGTGTTCTGTAAACGGTGGGTTTATAGCTGTCTGATGCTGTAGGAAATGGGACATATGAGGGCAGTTAAGGTAAATCAAGACCTATGGTGAGTTTGTGAGCTGTTGAAAGACACTAGAACTTGCCATAGAGTTGAGTGGAAGTGCAGGTCCAGGTGATAACTCCCGGTGAGTAGTTCTGCAGTTTCCCAGTTTCAAATTTGTAATTTCATCCGCAGCTGATTCATAGATGTTAGAAACTCTCATTTAACATCTGAAACATTGGAAATAGAAATTGAAAGGATACACATTACAGTTCTTGCATCAATTTGGTTTATCTAGTTTGTCCTCCATCTATTCAAGCCATCAGAGATCGATTATAGAAGTTAAACAAACATACAAAAATCACGTTTGTTCCTCTATTCATTCTGCCATTATCAATCTGTTGGTTGCTTCATCCATCCATCCACTCATCACTTTTATTTCAGGCATTTTTATATGCAGGTTACTTATTTAAAGGCTTGCAATTGTACAAATATGTCACATAGAAAAAAAATGTCTTCTTCCTCTTTATTTTTATGCTTTAGATGAGTAAAAATCAGCTCAGTAAAAGATTTTTTGCTCACTAGAAAATAAATTAGGTCTGGAGGGGCTTTGGTTTAAAATTGACTGAGGATTCTGTTTTTTTAAGTCTGTAAAAGTGTAATCTTGACATGACAAGGTATAGCAACCCTAATATAGACAAAAGTTTTTAAAAAAATTAAAAATACTGTTACCTTTTTGACTTTCCACCCCCCAAAAATGAAAAGAATAGCAACAAATTAGAGAGAACGAACCAAATTCCATGATGTTTAGGTTTGCTGGAAAAGAGGAAATTCCCCAAGTCTTTTTCGCTGAGTATATCGTGGAAGAATCCCACCCATGGCAGCATCCCATCACTAATATCTTTACCTGGTGCACGTCACACTTCCTTGTTTCCCTAAACAGAGGTCCGTGTGAAGGTCTCCCATGCAGAGACAAAGAGTCGGATGTTCTAGGAATTAATGAATATCTAGGCCAAACAAACATTTTTTTCTGAGCTGCGTGTGAAACCTCAAGGCCGGAGCGCCTCGTTTATTTTGATTCTATAGTCCTTTTTCCAGTGTCAGTTTGACATTCTCACAAACGATCTCCTACGCCTGCTTTGTCTCTCTCACTCACACAAATGCAAACACTCACCCACGCACTAACTCTTATTGCCTCTTAATTGAACGCATCTGATTTTTTTTTTTTTTTTTGATATGCTTCTTTCACTCTGGAGTTTTTTCTGCTTATGTTTGATTTCTAACTTTGACCTTTTGCTGCATGATTCACGTTCTCTGCTTTCTCTCTGTCCTGCTTTGTGATTGTCTGTTGATGGTTAGGATGAGGCCATGTGCCGAAGGAGCGCTGGCTCCCCATTGGCTTCCTCTCTGCTCATGTTACTGCTGCCACTGTTCATGTGCTGTCTCGGGTCAGTTGCGCAAAGCAAGTCTTCCGTCTCTCATGAACGTCCTGTTATTCTCCGACTCTGAACCCAACCGTTTTTGGCCTTTGTGTCGTGTAGTCTTGTTTCCAGTCCACAGTTTGTTTTGCTACCCTTATCTCCTCTCCTGCTTTTTTCAAATAGCCGCTCCGTTCCATGACTTCATGCCTTTTTCCATTGTTTTCCCACACTTGTCCTCATCGCCTGTCACTCGCTCATATTATACTACTGTCTGACTTCACCTCCCTGTCTCTGTCTGTCTCTCCTCAATATGTTCCCCATCTCACCTGACTTTGAACTGCGAACCATGCTCTTTGTATCTTTCCTCATCTATCATTATCTGTCTCGAGATGCAGAGACTCCTGTGCCTCTCGTGACTCTTGATGTACCCAGACACCAGCAATAACAGATCACTCGCCTCTCATTTGCATCCAGATATTCAGCCGACTCTCTTAATGTTTCTCAACTTGGTTTCCATTTGCCAAAAAGCTTCTAAATTTGCTTTCACCATGGTATCCATACAGATCGAGTTGTTTGAAGGAAGTACTTGCGTGCCTTTTATAGAGCTTAGAGGTATGACGTACAGTTTTTCACGTATTCAGATTCAACTTTTTTTTTTTTTATGTTTTACTTGTCCTCCTCAATGCACTGTCTCTGGTTAGAATTATAAAACTGCTACTTTTATAAAACAGACAGAAAGCTTGTCTATAGGGAACATAAGGAGGTTCAGTATCAAATTGAGGTACTTAATTTCAACTTTATTTTTAATAGCACCTAAGCTAACATTTGTTTAACATATTTGCTTACACAGTAAAAGTAGTGAACTAGCGTCATAACTCACAAATCCCCTTGATCATGAACATTTACATTAAAAGCTACCAAAAATGTAAAGAAGCTGTTGGAGAGGAGACATCTGCAGACATTTAGCCTTGGGGAGAAACACTTTTTAGAACGCTCAGTTACTCTGTCCCAGGTAGGTATCGTTACACAAGTGATGTCATTGATGCAAGTTGTGATTTCTATGGCTCAGGGGTAGCTGTAGGACGTCACACTCATTCATGATTTGTGTCACTCCACCAAACTCCTGGTTTGTCTACAACAGCGTTCTCCAGTCCCCGAGGGCTGGTGTCCTGTGACTTCTGGATCCATTCCTGCTCTAACTCACCTGAATCAGAAGACTGAATTACCTCCTTGGTATCTCAGCCATTTTCACAAAGTCTTGGTCGTAAAACATGAATTTTTGTTAACGACAGACGGAGCATCCAAACGTTGCAGGACACCGGCCATCAACGGCGGGAGTTGCAGACCCCTGGTCTACATCCGCAGCAGCTCCTCAGTCCTACTGTCCCACGGCTTTTCTTTTTGTTTTCTTCTGCTGCATCACTTGTGAAAACATTTTAAAGAACTCAACAACTTATTGAGTGATGATCAGCGTGTTGAAGTAGTCAAACACTAAGAACTCAGGAAATGTGCTCTTAAGAAGATGGATGATTCCCCGTACATGAAGCATCTTCTGTACTCAAAACTCTACTGTTGTGACGAGAACACTTTTTTGTTTTTCTTAAACTTTGTGCCTCTGATTTATTTAAAATTTAGATGGCTTCAGGTTAAATTATGGCATGATGACTAAATACATCTTTAGAAAGAATTTTGCAATCTTGTAGTTAACTGAAAGGTGATTTTCTAATCACTGGCCTCAACATGATGTAAATGAAAAGGTTCTTAGATTATTGGTACCTGTGTGAAGTAACTGTTGTGCAAGGTTGCTATCTTTGCTATTCACCAGAAGCAGGAAGTTTCACTTATGAGACAAATGTTTACAACTCCAATTAAAGCATTTCAGAGATTTTATAATGGACTTATTCTCTTTGTAGTTACATTTTATAAATTTACCAAATATATTCAAAAGTAACAGCAATGTAGGATTACACAGTTGACGGTGGCTTCTTTAATATTTGTACAACCTATTAAAATGTTTACTTTCCGTATTCATTCAGTTCAAAATTCTACTCATACTCAGAGACAAGTCTAATTTGTACAACTAACATAGAGCATTAAAAGAAACTTTAGAAGCAAAAGTTTTCTTTACGTTTAAATTCTGTTGACTGCAATCATAGCTTACTCTTTAAACAACAAATGTTCAACCGAGGAACTTTAGTCAACAATTGTTACATTGGTGCAATGGAAATTTTTCATTTGTTTTCAAAGTTCTGTCTTGAAGTGGTTGAAACAAACTATATGATGATTCTCCAGATTCATTAGATATTTAGTTTAGCTTTACAGCTGCAGATTTACTGTTTACTGGCTACAGTGTTGGACCTTGAGTTACTACTCCTTCATCGGACAGCAATAGCTTGAAAGCGTGATTCAACACAAAAAGTTTAAAAAGTTGTTTTATAACTTTATAAGTATTTTTTCTTCTTCTTCTTCTTCCTTCCAGGAGGAGGACCCAGACTGTGGCGGGGTGTCCGGCCTGAGCCCCTCACTCTGGCTGATGGTGGTCATTCAGGTGGTGTCGCTCTGGGCTGTGACTGATTCCAGGCACTATGCCGTCCCATCATGACCTCAGAAAAACATGATCTCTAGCTCTTTACCTTCACTCCCTCCAGATCAACAACGTGGCTACCAGCATCCGGAGCTGCCATCCAAACCAAACAGCCGCTTGAAACAAACAAAGAAAAAGAAGAAATAAATAAAAAGAAGAAGAGACTGACATTCTTTTGTTTTCAGGGTATTCTCAAAGTGTCCTCATTTGGGTGATGTGGACGAAAACATTTATCAGAGGACAATGGGTAAAGGGATTGGACCTCAACTATGACTCTCGTTTCTTCTGCTGAGAAATGAAGAGATTCATCGTGATCACAAACTTTCAAAACAAAATCTGTTTGTCTCTGAAAGAGATCGTTTCATGCATTGGTTCAGTGGCATAACTGTTGGCATACATGGTGAGGGGAGTGGCTTGACTATTAAAGATGCCAAGAAGAATATTACCCTTAGCGAGAATAAACATTAAGAAATGACTTGCAGTACTTAGGTTTTTTTTTTCTGGTTTTCAACTTTCTACAGTAGAAGCAAAGTCGCACATATGTTTTTTTATTATTATTATTGTCCTAGAGATACTTCAAGAGAATCCCATTTTCACTGTGTGTCTTACAGTCTGACGTTCTTTCGCTGGCATAACCCGGCTCCCGAGCGGAAACCATATCCTTAGCTACGTTCATTCACAGAAGCCGACTCTTCTACTGCCACAGAGCGCTTGTTTTATGGGTGTGGAGTTTTAACGTTGGAGTTAATTTTTGAAATTAGCTCTGGAGTTATGTGTTTGAATTTTCTGCCTTGGTTTTTGTTTTGTATTTAGGATTGTTCCAGGGTAATCTTCGTTGCCATAGCGCACATTAACCAATCAGGAGACATCAGGCTTGTGTCCTCTGAGGCTCAGTGGACAAAATGTCTAGTGCCATGTGGACTGACAAACCCTCTGTAGACTAGCTGCTAAATGGAGTGTACGGTTGATCATTTGAGTGAAGCGTCTGTACAGGGTTCATGCATTAAAGAATCTGAATGAGACGTAAGCGACATTTTCTGTGGTCATAAGGGGTATATTTATTTATTTATTTGCTGTCACTGTATAATTTTACTGTCTGCATTGAAATTCCCTCAGGGAGGGATCCAAAACTGATCCCTCCCTGGAATTTCAAGGGAGGACAGAAAAAAAAAGAAGTCTTTGATCGTTTTGGGTTCTTTTTTTTTATGTTTAAAAGTTGCAAATGTTTTTCAGCGGTAGCAATAGTTCTGCATTCAGATATGGAGCAACACTTCCCACTGCCCAGAATATATTTTTTTTAAGAAAGGCAAAGTAAGTTCACATTGATTATTAACATAGCAACCACTTAATGAACCATGTTTTAATTTAGGTTTGCCAGGAGTTTAGCAATTGGTCCCTTTAATAGATTAAATTAAGTATCCTGATAATTTGCTTATTGCTTTTAGTTGCATGCTGGTTCTGTTTCTTTAAATTACCTATAGTACATCAGCATTCTTAATCTCTTTGATTGCTGGTTTAATGTTTTTTCAAAAACGAGCTGCTGCTGTTTAGGATGTTTTAGTTTGTTTGTGCCTTGTTCTTACATTTATTAGATGTCCCGTCAAATTACTTGTACGCCTCGAACTTTGGTTTTCACCTTCAGATATCACATTAGTGTTCTGAATACTTGTGCCGAAACAATTAGTTGTATGAAGAAACGTTTTGTTTCTGCTTCCTTCCACTTCATCTATACTCTACTTTACAGTGACACGTCAAATAAATTCATAATTGGATACATAGATGTTTGTGATTTGCACTGTGACAAAATGTGGCAAAATTCAAGGCTTATGAATACATTTTCCAGACACTGACTATATGCAAAATACAACCATATATTTAAAAAAAATGTTTATTGATTGAGGTCACTGTAAAAGTAAATAGAAGCATGATATTTTTTTAATTTTCTCAAGAATTTATTAATTTCATGAATGCATTAATTGAGCAGGACACTGTTTCCAAGCAAAACAAATCAAATGTCAGCCTTTGAGAGCCCCACATTGGAAATCTGGGCTTCCCGCAAGTCTAAGCGTGTCGGAAATTATTTGTTTTTGGTTGCTAATTTATGTATTTATAACGTCGGGAGGATTTGTGGAATATGCCCCAAACAAGCTAGAAGTCATGCATCATAACGAGCTTAAATTCTCCGCATGAAACCGTTCTTTTTTTTAAATGAAAAAACTTCACTTGATACTTATCCTTTGCTTTACTTGCAGTTTGAGAATCAGGAATTTGTTGATGTCCCTGCAAAACTGATACTTGGCTAACAAGGTAACGCAAGCCAGTCAGATGTAATATAGTGACTCTTTAGTGGTTGATGATGCATATAAAATAACTGACGCTGCCAGTGTGGTTACATTTGAAAATGATCCCTCCTGTTGACATTTTACATCAGATATTCTGTTAGAAACAGAATCTGATTACGTTGTACGATATCCACTTTGGAAAACAACAAAAAAAAAATACAATTTGTCATGTACTTGAAACAAAGCCAGGGTATCTGTGCAAGTATAAATTTAAGTTCCAATGCATGTGTGCAGTAACCATTTTTATACGCTGATCTAAAAAAAAAAGTTAGACGATTTGCTTAGTTTCATAGTTAATCATGAACATCTCCTTTGCTTTTCAGTCGACTTCATAAGCAAGGATTTCATTTCTGTGTGACAAACATTTGTTGGCGGGAGATGAATGAGTTTTTGGCATCATCATAAAACCAAAACTAGTACAATCATCCACTTTGCCGACTGCTTGAGGTGACTTTTGATCCTGAAGGCATTTTCTGTAACTTTAGCCTTCCAACAACGACAGTGTGGTTACAATTGTATCTACTCACCTCTTACTATCAGGAAGTGCCATATTGTTGAACTTGTATTCTCTTGTGGAGAACCTGTTATGATATAGCTTTTATGCAATGTTACTGAGGCGCCACTCAAGTATCTGAAATTATATCCCTGTGCTGCATGGAGATGGCTGATAAAATCCGGTGTGCTTCTGCTGTTTTAAAATGTGTAGCCTTGGAAAAGCATTATATCGTTGTTGTCGAGCATTTATCCACTGTATAACAAGGTATGATCAGCTAATACTGCCCTCCTGTTGAGGAGACAGCATTTGGCTTTACTGCATACAAAAAAATCTGACTGACGTTTAGATGCACTGTTCAATCAAACTGACTGATGCCTTCCATGATTTATACACCATACCAGTGGTTTAGCCCATTTTCTACAAATTAGAAATTGAGCAATTGTTTCTCAGATATCAAATGGTAGCTATCTAAAGGTTTTCCTATGATTTATTTCTTAAACTTGGGTAAGCGCTGATGGGTTTCCTTCCATTACAAGTGACACCCTCAGAAAAAAACTTTGTGATACCATATGACTAGTTTTAGCATCACTATGAAGTTTAAAGTTCTGGTAGAAGCACTAATTCAGTGCTAACCTGTTTACATGCTCTTGCTAACGTGCTCTTCTGCAATGGAGAACATGCTTAACTATACCATTTAAAAAACTATCATAAAAGCAAAATTGCCACTTTGCTAATATAATATGTAATAGTTTGCCAAGTTGCGCTTTTTAAATTAACTTTGCAGAGTTCTTTTGTTTTGTTTTTTAGCTACAGCTAGCTAATCAACTAGTTGTCAATCTATAGGGAGTTTTGTCTTTTCATGGCTGTGTTGGAAAACAATAGCAGTGCATTATTTTAAAAAAAAAGGTTTAATTTTGCTTTTTAGCTTTGGTTCTTTTCTAAAAGGCTATGGAAACTTTTTTTATGTTTTGGCTTGTAAAATGGAGCTCAGCAGAGATTAAGCGTTCTTAATTAATATTTAGCTGTAAACATTTTCTGACAACTCCTTTGGACTTCCCAAGCGTGGTGTTAACAAACTTCTACCACCTGCTATTACAGCCTATTTATGTGATATTGACACAAAATGAGCAGAATCATACCTTCTAGACATGTTTGTTTTCTATTACATTGCTACACTCCACAGTAAATTCTGTATATAATTATATTTTCTACCCACTCAGTAACTTTTTTTACACAGATGCTGGAATGCTTTCTACTTAGAATAAATATACCTCTTATTAAAATTAATTATATGATTTATATTCACAGTTCTTGCAGATAAAAATCACCTTTGTTGATTTTCTCAAGTATCCTGGCTTTACATACAGCTGTCTATTAAAGACTACCTCCTTTCTACCAAAGATGTCGTAGTGCCAGTACCAGTGTGTACTCAGTCTTGCCTTAAAGTGTATTTTTAATTAGCCTGATTATCATGTAGACTGAAAGCTTTGCTCTTTATCATGTAAACTTGCTCTTCTCTGTTCCATAGCCCATGCCACTCATACACCAAATGACACTAAAACAAGCTTTCTAGTGTTAACTGTTAATCCCTCAAATTGACTAAAAGTAGAAGGACATTGCAGACTACAGAAGTCTCTTGGCAGGATTTACTTTAATCTCAAAAATGTCATTTTTATGTTATGTGTAGTATGGATATTTGCTGATGAGTCTTATTTCATTCTATTAAACTTGCACACAGTTTATTAATTAAGCCCTGCTTTGTAGTGCAGTAAAGTGACACTTTATGTCATCCCTATAAGCTTGTATAGATTCGTGCTGTGATTGTGTCCAAATGAAATTACTCCCCATGTTCTGGACAATTCAGTTACCTCTGTTTCCTTTGACATGATGAGATATGTCTCTGAGAAGAACCTCTTAATTCTCGATGTCTATCTCTACGTGCATGCGGCGTAGTTTTCTGGAATCCTACATTAATGTTGGCATGTTTTTTTCTTTAATCTTTTGATATGACTAACCTGTCAAAAGATTCTAGGGCTGTTGTAGTTAATTGTGTGCAGATAGAATTACAAAAGCTTGCTCTCCTGGTTGGAGCCTTTCTTTGAACATTTTTTAAAAAAATGACTCGTGTTTTTACTGCTCTCTGTAAAAGCATCTTCTGAATTTGAGGAGCAGCATCTGACACAGACGCTGGAAGCTGCGCAAATCAAAATAGTCTTTCACTATGGACATCACGATAAAGGGTGAAAATGTACATTTTATGGTGAAAGAAAAAAAAACATTAGCTTCCACAAAATAGCTTGGGCAACTTATAGTAAATTTAGCAAACCACGCACAAAAATAGTTAGAATTTTAAAGAACTGCACAAATTTTGAGCTACATCATTAACTTAAAATTTAAACAAATATCAACAGTTTGGACAGGAACTCTGTTATAGATCAATGAATATCTTAATCAGACCCTACAATATGACAAAGTATCATTAGAACACTGATATTTGACCTTGACATGTTTTTGATGTTAATCTTATTCCCAACTACAGTGAAAACACAGCTTCTTGTCAAATTGCCTCCAAAACACGTCCATATATAACAGACCATTTTTGATTAAATGCTATCCAAACAAATTCCATATCAAAAAAATTGTCGATTTATATTCGTCCATTTGGGGAATAATAAACAAGACTCGTATTCAATACATTTAAAATAAAGTACGTACAAGTTGTAGGTATTGGGCTAAGAATGCTGGCATGGTCTGTCGAGTCATTTTTGGCAGGAAAACAATGTATTTATTAAATTAGTTTAGCTAAAATCAGATGCTGTCACCTCAGGAACAATATAAACTCTGTGGTATAAAATGTATCTGATTCTGTTGGTGCTCCTCTAAACAGATCATGTGGGTTTGCCTTTTTCCTTCTGGAATTTTGACGATTGCTTTGTTTGCTTTCTTAGTTTTGTTTTTTTATCAATGTCTATTGTGCCATGTTATTCTTAGAGAATATTCTTGATGGATGGAGCCATCAAGTCACTCCCTGCGTGACTCAGCTTTGGCACTGTTGGTGGACAGAGTCCCGCAACGGCACTTCCGTTGTGGAGGTTGATTGTTTGGAAAAAGAACATGTAAATCAAATTGGGGAGGAAAATGAACATCCCGGGGAAAGTTGATGGTCAAATGAGGTATATTCATAATAAAATTTTGCCATTACCGTGTTTTCTTCTTAAGTTTCTACCTGTGTGTGTGATTGTTTCCACAGCAGATGTTTTTTTTTTCTTACATTATTACATCCGAATATGTGAGCACGTGATAGAAGCGCAGACAATTGAAACCTGCTAAAATCAACAGTCTTAGGAAAAACGTCGACCTGAATGTCACAACAAAGAGAAACTGGCACCAGCATCAGTTGGCAACGGCCTGTGAATTTACTGTAATTCCCGTCTTCCATGTTGACCGTCATTAACGCAGTTCGCTTCACACTTGTACCTGAAACCAGCTGCGTCTCAAGTCTTCAATGTTCTCGAGCTGCCATTTTTTTCCCCTCACTGCCCCCAAAAGACAAACCTTTCACTCATTTCGCTCTTTATTACACACATTAAACTTACCCCGGTTCACGAGGATAACCGGAAATTCTTACGGCGCTTTGGGACATTTTGAATGAGACCAATTTTGATGTCCTTAGTGTTCATTTGAATGAAAAGCCTCTTTCTTGCCGGTAGCCCGGGAAGCTAAATGGCCGCACTGGGACCGACGGTTTAAAATTTGCGACACCGTGTAAAAGTTTTCATACCCCTTGAACTTTTTTCACGTTTTGTCACTTGGTAAGTACAAACTTCCCGCGCTGCATTTTACTCGGGTGTCGTGTTGCCGATGCAAAGGGGTCTATAAAAAATAATTCATAGTTTCGAAAGGATGCTAAATTCAAAATCTAGGAAGCCTGACAGACATTTTGATTCAGTTTCCGAGTAAACACTTTGTAGAAACAACTCAACTCGCCCGTTTCCGTGAAGAAAAGCACACCGGATGGCACGATACTGAGACCACCACGTGGGGAAAGGGGGGAGTTCATGATGATGAGCAGGTTTGGTTCTCAATGTTTGTATTTAGGCAGAGGAGTTGCATTTTTCTCATCCAGCCAAAGCATCTTCATACACACATTGCGTTGTCCCCTGCATGACCCGAGGCAAACTGCCAATAGGAATTTTTATCACTTTGTGAACAACAGCTCTCTTAGCACTTTTCCACGAAGGTCATATTTCTCAAAGCGGTGCATCTCTGCAGCTCCTCCCGAGTTACCAACAGTCTCCTAGCTGAATGTTTTTCTTGTTCGGCCTGTTTTACCACGTGTTGACGGTATCAGTTTGGTCTCATTTCGAGTAAAAGTCGCTGGATTTGCTGGTCTTATTTACTATTAAAGTAAAAAGAAGCTAAAAATACAGGGTCACTAAAAGATTAATTTGAGTTCTACCATTTTTGGGATATTTCAGTTTATCGATACAATTTGTTGTTTTTTTTTACTCCATTTATAGCAACCGCCTGTGCTGGCAGGCAAAAATATAATACCACTGTTGAATTTTGCTTGGAGTTCACACGAAATCAGTCCAGGAACTATAAATGGCCACCTGGCTGCACTTTGGACACCCTTGGTCTATAAAAAAAAGGACATATTGAAAGAATATAAACCCCAAATCTATTTCAAAACATCTGCTCAAGAATAGGTTTTTTTGGTTGTGTTTTTTTTTGTAATCTTTTATTTTTTTTTGTTTATTTCTTTGCATTCTGTTTCTTTGACTTAATACGGGCATAAAGTTTATCATCACGCTCAAGTCATATTTCCTTGTGACAGCACCCTGTCTAACTCACATTCCCTGACCCCCTTTCCTCCTCAAACTCTTCCCTTCCAAAAGTGTTTTTCCTTGTCTGTCACGGATGAACTGCGATGTCAACAGCCCACGGAGGATTTCCTGCCAGCAGCTCTGTATCTTGCGTCTGGCAACAAGATGACCCTGTTGGTTTACACTGAGAGGTCAGTTGTGTTGTGTTTTTGATTGTTATCCCAAGACTGTGGGCTCGCGTCCCGGCGCATCGAGCCCCCACAGCCCCACAAGTACGCAGCCTGCAGAGTAAATAAGAGCGGTTTGTTGTGCAAGTAATTACGCTTCAGAGCATTAACAGTTCTCTCATTACACCAGCAGATTTATTTGCGCAAAAACGGGCTGTCCAATCAGTAGAAACGGCGTCACTGGAAAGCCAGTAAGGACTTTATGAATCAGGACCCTGAAATCTCTCTGGTGAAGTGCGACGCTCCTTATTTTCCTCCCTCTCCTTAGCTCGTGCCTTTCATTCTTTGCTACTCGAGATGAAGAAGATATACTTTCTCTCCGCTCTCCCTTCCTGCTCTGTGAAAGCGATCTGTTGGTGGCGACTACCTTTAGTTTATCAAAGAGCGCGTTTGTCCCCATGCGGAACCCGTTTCGTGTCTGCACAGAGTCTGCATTTGTGCACAAGTGAAACAAACCCGGTTTACTTTTCCGCATAAGTCGCCAAGAAAGATTCCTAGATGTTTCCTGGGAGAGAGGGAGATAAAGCGAGAGAGAAGGGGGGGGGAAGGGGACGATTTTTTTTCTGTGGGTTAAGTTTAGAAGAAAACAGACAACCTCGAGATAGAATAAGACCACCAAGGCATTGTTGAGGTTTCCTTTTGTTTCTGCATCATTTCCACGTTGACTCCTCTTCGGCTCTTCCGCGCAATTTTAAAGGTCTGACTTTGGGGCTCGGGAGAGAAATGTGCAACCACCCTAAACCGCAATGAAGTGAACCACTTTTATTTAACTCTTCCTAAAGGTGCTCTCTTTCTTGACTGCTCCAATTTCTTCCTTCTGCTTGACAGGTACTAAGCGTTAAGCGTTTTTTTTTTCTGCGCCTTTCATTCAGAAGGTCTCTACCCTCAGGCTTCAGCAGTATCCAACTCTTAGCATGTTCAGACATGCGATAATGATGGTGGATATTAGAGTAGGAGTACAGCTTTCTTTCATCTAGCCCAAATAGCTCCTGGTTGTTGGGTTTGGTTTTGTTGTCCGATCCTTAACAAGAAAATCCCTTTGACTACACTTTGGCTTATGTAAAACAAGAAACAATATCCGGCCTTATTTATCAGTTTTAATCTGCCATTGTAATGTGCAACACATGTAGTTTCTCTACCATCGTCTAACCCTAATATAGAGGACAACTACAGCAAACGCGGGCAATTTCAATGCTCTATTCTGTTATATGTTGTGGATTCGTCTTTTTCTCTAGACTATTTCATTCTAGAAATGTTTTTTTTTTTTCATGAGTGGGGAAAATCTTTTCCCACTGATGGAAAATAGCCCCGTAACTCTTAGCTATTCTTAATAAGCCTCAACTTTCCATTAAAAGAGGTATCGATCTTTTTTGGTTTTTTGTCTAGTGGACGCCTGATTTTGAAGGCGGTTTGAGGAGCTGATGAGGGGAATTTTTTTTGGGTTCTTCCCTTTGAAAGCTTTCTGGACAGAATTCACTTGTAGGGATTTATATCCCTGCTGTGCTAAAAAACCCCTTGAGAACCTGCTGGATGAGCTGGAGGACATCCTTAGTCTTTTTTCTGAAATTCTAACCTCAAATAAGTAAGTGGGATTTTATTTGAATTGATGTCATTTATTAGGAAAATTTGTGAGGTGGACAAAAATCTGCCAGTTTTATCTAGTAGAGACCATGTGAAAAATAAATACTATACTGTTGTGTGTGTTATTTTTAACAGGTAACTTACCAAGTTTTCATGTAGTTCTTTTTAACCTTATTATTGGTTTACCCTTACTTAATCAGGATGTATCCCACTGAGATTAAAAACGTATTTTCCAAAGGAGACCTGACTGATAAGCAACATACGATTTAACCATAATGGAAAAAGTTAGAGCTAAAAAAACAGTAAAATTTACAAGATATGATTGAAGTTTCCTAGTAGACTATAAAAAAAAGTTGCATCAAATGTCCTGAAATACTTGTAATCTGGATTTCCCAAAAGTTCAGTTTGGTTGTTTTCCAGGTAAGTCGATGCTTGTTCCATATAAAACGAGCAGAGTGGCCCAGAGCCTCTTTACCAGTCAAAGTCTCTCTCATAGTTCCAAAACAGCTTAGACTCCAAATGTCCTCCACCTGCTTTATCGCGTCTGTCTGACTTTGTACTCCGTTTGGGAACTGTGTCACTTCGTGACTCACCTGTTGGTCATTAATGTGCTTGCTTTGTTGTAACTGCTGCAGTCTGGTAGCATTTGCTTTTCGTGCTCCTTTCATGTTTTTTTGGCCGAGGAGAAAGTGAAGCTCAGGTGGAGATCCCAGCTGTCTCAGAGAAAACAGAGGAGTAAGCGCAGCAGATGTATTTACTTATGCTACACAGAAGGTCATGATAATGTTTTTGTGTGTGTGCGCGTGTGTGTGTTCCTATACCTGTACACAGAACCTCCATCCTTTTTATATTAGACCCATCGGGAGCAATTGTTGCAGAAAACCTTTGTGTCATATGAACAAAGCATGCAGTTAGTTAATGTCTTGATCGCATTTAGGACTCAACCAGTTGGCTTGTAAATAGAATCTGATATTTGTGGAGACTTGCCAACCTAAAGTTGAGTATTTACTGTAATTCTTTAAAAGTATTTTTTTTTTAACCTCCCTTGCAATACTTTAACCTTCCCGCATTCTTAGAGCGATACTTTGGAGGACAACACACACACAAAAAAAAACTTTGTCAAAACCCACGCAGGGTCAGTGCGACCTCGCCGAGACGGTGCACAGAATAAAAAGACTTCCCATTGTATCCCGTCTCTTAGGACTGTGGGAGGGATAAATATGGGCGAAATTTTAATAACCATTTGCTATTTAATGAGGATCAGCAGACCTCTGCCATACCAAACTTGGCATGCTCGATTGTCTTTCTGATCTTGAATTGTGGCAAAGTCAAATGGACCTTTGTCACTTGTATAATTACTAAGATTTACTGAGGCTGAAATATGTAAGTAGTTTATAGTTGGAATTTAATGAATAGATCAAAATTAAGATCAGACAAATCCGATTGTTTTGAATGGGGAAATCTGTTGCGTATAACCCAAAGTGTTGCTCTCTCAAGAAACAGGACTCTGCTTGTTTACATTACACGGGCCAGTTCTGGAAAGGAAATGATCTCTTTTTAGATAAGCATAGATGCCAAACTCAGCAGCGTGATGCAGGATTAATCAGTCATGCAAAATGATTATCCATGACTCAGCGGCTGATTGTCTTTGTGACCAACAGACAAAACAGACAAAGTCGACCTGAGAGTGGCAACTAATGAGTCGCTTTGCTCGACCGACCAACGTAGGACTTTTATGTGCTGGCACTGCACAGAGACTCCCAGCAAATAGATACAGCTGAAGTTACGTAACAGTCGGGCCGACAGCTTAGCGCTGGTGGACTGTGAGTTATTTCCTGTGCTGTGAGCCACAGGTGTCTGGTCAGAGAAGTCAGTCAGCACATTTTAACCATGTGTAATAACATGGTGATTAAGCTCTGAAGTCTGACAAAAATAAAAATTATGAGCTCTTAAAGATCTTCTGACACGCCAAGCCTCATCCACTGCGGCCAAATTAACTTACAGCTGCATCGCAAAGAGCGATGCTGTACGCAGACGCCGATATTCCTACAAAGCCCACACACTCGCACATTCTGTACCTAACAGAGATAAACAAACTTGTAAATCCTCAGATGTACACCTACAGAAGAGCCCTACCCCCCCCCAACCCGCCACACGAGGAGCCACACACAAATTACAACAAGGAACCACAGAGGATCAAAGAGTTGGCATGTGGTGGAGCTTGCCAACAGTGGGTTGCACCAGGGTAATTTAATGCAGAGCGAGTGCAAACCAGTGTTAATCAGTGTATAAAAAGAGCAGGGTGCACAATCTTGATGTTGGCTGTAAATGCTAACATTAGCCTTAAGGAATCAGACCATTCAGAAACGCTGAGCTCACTCCATTGTGTTTCAGATCCAATGTCTTGTCTAATAATTTAACTCAACTTTACTTTTGTATTTAGTTCCAAGAGAACTGATAAGAAAAGTGTGAAAGAAAACTGTCCTTTCTTCAGACTGGTTATTTCAGCCTTGAAATTTTAGACAGTGGGAGCATCATGGACACAAAAAAAACTACTGTTATTATCCCCAGATGTCTTGCATGTCTTTGTGTGACTTAAGTTACGGTCTGTAGACAAAACTCCCTTCTAGTTGTGAACCTGATGTTTGTTTTCATGTCAGCCACAAACCTTAAAGCGCTTTTATGGAGTCTGTCTGTAAAAGACCAACAAACAAACAAAAAAAAAAGGAGAAAATTGTGAATTGGGAAGACTATTAAATCACTACTAATACCTCTAAGCTGCATTTTACCTTCAATGTATTAGTCCTTTAAAACCTACGAAACAAACTCGACGTGCTTGAAAGAATTTTGAAATAAATTCCTTGTGCTGATGTGTGTTTAAACTTTCCTCTGAAACAAGAGTCCGAGGGTTCAGCAGGACTTCCTCCGTCTAACCTGTGTAGATGTTGCCCACAGGTTTTTGTCCGGCTCGGCAGGTTTGTTTGTCGATGTTCGCCGCAAGGTTGTGTCTTCGGAGGTCAAACTTCGGTCTACTTAATTTGCCACAGATGAAACCCGACTCCATTCCAGGGGACCAATACAAGTAAACATTTCAAAGCTGCAGGAAATCTATTAGCACCTGGTGGGACTCCCCACATGCTCCACTCCATCCTATTCCCTCCTGCCCCCCCACCCCTCCCCCTATCCTCGTCCCCACCCTAGTTAATAAAGCGCCACAAGACCAACGCACTCCTGCTGTGCCTCTAAAAGTGGGGGATTAGCGAGTGTGTGTGGGTGTGTGTGTGCGTGCACACGTGCCGGAACACCAGCCTTTTTCTTGTGTGTCGAGGTGTGCATTTACGCCTGCACAGTATGTAGCCCTCGGTGTGTGTGTGTGTGTGTGTGTGTGCATGTAATATATCTGGACCTGTCCTTTTGACACACGTGCAGCCAGTTAGCAGCGAATGAGGTGCCAGACGAGCGTGCGGCAGCTGCCACACTAACAACAATACCCCATGATCCCATCGCAGAACGCTGCCGTGACTTCGGTACAGTTCATTTACTTTACCTAATTGCTTCCACAAAATTAGGCTTTGCAGTGTGTAAAATGTGACTTTTTTGATGTTGGATGTGTTTATACCTACTCTTTAATCATTTGATCTGTGTACATGGTCTAATACATGATGACGGTATTGGCTTGTTATAACAGGTTTTGGCATCAGCATTGAAGTACTACTTGTTACATGCTAATAGATTTCGATCACATAATTTCCAATGGCATTTTTATACATACATTTATTTTAAAAAAGCTCAAGTATTTCCCTGTAACTTTTGTTTGAAAAAAATCAATGAATATCAATATTAATTTAGTATTAAGCATCTTAGTCATGCGGTACTCCTTTCGAGTCAGGTCTGTCAGTCATGCAATGCAAACGTGTCAGGAGTTTAGACACGTCCAGTGCGGTTAAAACCCAATTTCGTAGAGATTGGATAACCAGTCCAACAGAAGAGTCACAATTGTCTGTCTCAACAGTGAAAGAACAAAAGCACAGGCCTCTTTCCACCAGTCCACCAGTTCCACCATCAGTTTCATCAGAGAAGTACATGCATTCACTTTGCACACAGTGTCACACAAAGACAATCAAGAACAGCAGCTGGAAGAGACCGAGTCCTTCCAGGAACTGGAAGTGGGACTATTCAATTCTATATGGTGTTTGTGTTAACGTGACTTTTGGATATTTTATAGCTTAAGTTGGTAAAAGTTTGGATTCAGTTTTTCTTTCACTACAGACCAATCCAAATAGCACCAATTATGATTTAGGAAGTTTGGTTTTCAGGGAATTGGTCTCGATTTAACTGTGTATGTTTCTCTGCCTGCTGCGAAAAACTCTGGTTTTCTAAGTCAGTCGTGTCCGAGTGTTTGGGCAGTCCTCCTAGCCATGCTCTTCTGCTCATCGACTGGCCTGCTAGCTTGTGTTAAGGACCCAGCCTAATTGGATTTATGTGCGGGAATGTTTTGCAAAGCCACACTTGTGAAATACCTCCACATCTGCTGCCCATTAGCGGTGGACATAACACACAACAGAAAGGGAAAAGCCCCCCAACGCCTTGATTCATGTGACCGCTGCCCTGCTTTTATTGCAGCAGAGGAAGAGGGCTCGTGGCATTGTTTCAGCACAGCAATCACAACCTTATCTATCTTTTTCTCCCATGCTATCAGTTTCATTGTTATTATTTCTTTGGATGACTCTTTAATCCCATAGTTCACATGTTATCTCTTTATGGCTCCCTTTATGCTAAAAACTGCTAGTGTTTCCACAGCTCTTGTAATTTCTCTCCAGGTACAGCCATTTCGTCTACGGAGGTTTGCTGGATCTTTTTCATCTCTTGCCTGTCGGTCCTAAGAACACTCTTGTCGAATCCATTTTCCCTAATCTCTCCAACAGGATTTATTTTCCATCTGCTAAGTCAGCAGAAAGTCGGGTCTTATTCTTTGTGTTCTCGTGCCCGGCATTTGGACAGTCATTTATCTACGTCAGTGCGACTTCCATCGTGAAACCCTTTCCCTTGTCACTCCCCAAGGCGAGGACGTCCTCCTGTTTCATCCTTCAGTAGGCACAAGGAGAGTCTAGCAAGGGGGTCCGACAACCCCGTCGACCCCTCATCTGTCATCTGCCAGGGGAAAAGCACCCACCTAATTGGGGGGAAACCACTGAGGGGTTGGAGGGCTGGTGTGGAGGTTGTTATTCTTGTGTTGGAGGGGTCAGAGGTGAAAAAGGGGAGATCACACCGGTGATTAGCCTCCTTCATGTGCAGGAGTGGAGGGATGCATGGACAGGGAGAGTGTTTGTTGGGCAGCTTGGGGTGAAAAGCAATTAAAAGGAAATGGGTTGAATTTAGCTTTTAGGATCATCAGACCTGTTAATGTCTGTGCACTGGGTCAAGGTGTTGCACACCGGCAGACCAACACTTGTGGTTAGAATGGTAAAAAAAAAAGTCACGATGGCTTCAGTCAAATATTTTAAGTGTGCATGATCAAGAGCAGCTCATATAGGAACTCCGTGGTGCCTCAGTTGTTAGAAATATGTGATTTTACTCCTTTAGCCACAGCCTCCAAAGTGCTCATATCGTCAGTAATGAGAGTCCATCAGTTTAAATCCCACACATGTTGGCAGCTCAATATAAGGAACGAGTCAGAAAATAAGTCTGTGTTTAGGGAATTCTGTCAGATTTTGGCCGCGGGAGGAGATGCTTTTCACAAACCGCTTTTCCTGCCTCCAAACCCATCCACCTGATGATGACCCATCTCCACAGGTCTTCCCACCTTCACCTCTTCACAGTTCCTGTCCACACCTCTTTCCATGGTTCCCAAGCCACGAAATAAATGTGGGGGTGTGACGAGAGCGAAAAAATAAAAAAAGTGAAACGCGAACGATCCAGGGTTTAGACAGAGTAAATCCACACACAATATCCCAGAAAGTAGTACTTTTTCTTTTTCAAACTTGATAGAATTGGTTGAAAATATGAGCCCTAAAGTACAACCAACAGCATAACTAACACAGAGATAAAATTTGGATATAGACATACAAAGATTCTCAGTCCTCTCAGAGAGCTCCTGATTTAGCCTAAAAAATCTAACAAGGCGTTACAGTAATTCCTATCTTAGTGAGGTCTGGTTGACCAAGTCGCTAGGTGTGGCAGTCTTTAATATTAGTACCACTTATGTCTTTTTTTTTTTTTGATGAAAATTCTGAATGGCATTTCAACCACCTAAATAACCCATTGTGTTTACTGCAAGCCTGGCAGGTACAACCATAGGAAGCTGTAGTGCTTACTCTGTACTACAGAGGGGAAATTATAAGTATATGGAACATCATCAGTGTAGAAGCCATTAAATAACTGTGGTTAGACCTGGCACTGTGATGTTAGATGAAGTTATGTGACAATCCTGGGCAGAAAGATTTACTCAGCAATCCAACACTACAAAATCCATTGTGAAAGATGGCAACAGCTCAAAGCACATCAGCAAAATAATGCAAAAGGTCATGAAGAGTGGAAAATATGAAAACTGTGATGTGGCCAAGTATATCGCCTCATGTAAATCTAACAAAGCAAAAAAGAAAGAGCAAGCGTGCAAACTGTCCCCTGTAGCAAAGCACGACTGAAACCACTCTACATAAACTTTACAAAAGGCTGGATCCTCCAAGAGAAAGAAATCTTTGTTTTTACAAAGGTTTGAAAAGCTGTCTTTAAATGTAAATCTAAGAAGGATTCCTGGTGGAGAGGACTGTGCTTTTAATATAACGTGGCCGATTAAAAAGGTGAAAACCCTCCAGCTAAACATATGCAGATAGTCTGATTCAGATCTACCTAAGATGGATCAATTGAATTAGTTTCACTCTACTTCATTGTCAGTCGATGTCTTACGGTATTCCCAGCCTAGAAGGAGAAACAGTCATGTGTGTCTTGGAGTTTATTCTAAATGGGAAATCTCCGGATGACCCAGACGTCATCCCATTCTTGCCGCTGTTGAATTTTTATCTCTATATACCACTACTGATAGTGTTATTTTGTCAATGGAACTAAGGTGTGTTGCTTTGATTGAACGGAAGAGTCACTAACTCGCTTTTTGATCAATAACAACAGGATCTCGTAAAGAAACTTTTGAGGAAGCTGAACCTTCGTTTACTTAAAGATAAGTTAGCTGCACCAATTATACATCGAACCAGTAATTCTAATAACATATTGATCCCATGCATCACAGGGGTACCAAACGTCGCATGATTTAATTAACAACATTGAGAAATGATTGACAGTTTGGAATCGTCTGCAACGGTCCTGGTCTGAGTACAATAAATCATGGAAGTTAATACTCCCTTTGCTTTGCTTTGGTTTGAACGAGCTCTTCTACTTCCAACATCGTCTCCCTAGATGCATAATCAGCTGTCAGACCTAACTTATTTACCTAGAGCTTTTTAAGCACTTGGGACAGGGCGAGGTGTAATTCAAAAGGTACCAAACTACAAAAACTTACTCCAAGACCGTTTTTTTTCCCCCCGAGCGTCTGGATTTCTTCTTCCCGCTGACACTGATTGACGTTGCGAGCGTGATGTGTGCATGGTGGACCATGCAGCTACGTGCCTGTTGCCAGGGTTTAGAACCTTAAATTTGGAGCCCCAAGAGTACTCACACACACACACACATGCACTCACACACATTATGTCCACATGCACCTCTACACCTGCTTGTCCACTTCTGCACACACCAAAGGGAGGTTAAAAAAAAAAAAAAGACCTAAGAAAAAACAGAAATGACCTGCACGCGTCATAATGAGAGCGGGCCGGGTGTCTGGCATTTACCTCAAACCATTTCGTTTTCCCGCTGCTCTCTCTGGAGGGCTTTAAGTCCACCGCCCGTTAACGGCTGAAGTGTGGATTTCCTGTCAAATAAGGGTTAGAGCCCAACAAAAGTCCCCTACTCTAGTACCTAAACGGGATCATTTACAGCTGCCCCACTTAAACACACACACACACACACACACACACACACTTCATGTCTTACAATGTCCCAAATGGGATGTATACCAGGTCTGTAGTGCTCAATGTTGTCTTTGTAGTGAGCCTTTATGGTACTTTTAAACTCCAGTATCAGTGTAACATCCCTATAATAAAGGTATTGTAAATTTCTGTGATGCAGTGGACTTTATCCAGTCATATCCTTTAAACTGCATCCTGTAAAAATGGCTTTATAAGGCCAGCCTCAAACGTTTCACTGGAATATGCCATGAACAGACTCTTGGCACCGATTCTTCCCTCATAATCTGTTTATGCTTTGAGGACTGTTCGACCAGGACAAACATTCCCCCCCAGTCTCTGACAGATATTTTTCATCCCTCTCAAGATTGGATTTTCATGAGAGTCGTCGGCTCTTTTTGTAGCAGTGTATCACCAAACTGGGTCTGGGTAACAGGGTCTCATATTTTTCACTTTGGGCAGATTTTGATCTCGGGCTGTTGTGATTGATTGTGTCTGAGCGCAGCAATTTTATGTCTCGCCACATATTCTCTTTTGGATTTTGGTCTGGGGTTTAGCTGGGCTAAAATGAACTGGTTGTATGTGGGATGGCTGTGTTTGGTATAGACATAAGGTGAGATGCTTCATTATGTGGGGTGATCAGAGCAGAGAATTGCAGGTTAGAGTAAAGGTACTCTAGTCGAGGGCCGATGTTCTACAGCTTTTAGATGTTTCTCTGGTCCAACAGACTTGAATAAAATAGCTGAGTCACCTCCTTGGTGAAGTTAAATTCTCCAAAGTCCTGCTGCTAATGATCTTAAAAATTTTGCTCAGGTGTGCTGAAGCAGATGAATACCCCAGGGTTGGGGTTTTATCTTCCTTTGAGGGTTTCTGAATCTCTGGGAGGAGACCCTGAAACAAACCCAGAAATCACTGGAAGTAAGTGTACATCAGTTCTGGCCTGGAGCGCCTTGGATCACGAGAGTAAGCTCACACTGTTCCTAGGCAGAGTGATGTCTGAGTTTCCCTCCTGGGCTCATGGCCTGATCTTATAAATGGGAGAATATTTCATCGACAAGGTGTGGAGGAAACTAATAAATAAAATATAGAATGCGATAGCCGCATTGTTGTGTGATGGATTTCTGTTCCTGTGACAGAGGCTAAGGGAGGGAATGTGCATCCCTGGGTAAAAATATTTTTTCCACGGGTGAGAATTTACAGCTTAACAAGACAATAACCTCGAGAATATTAACTCATTCCTCTATTTTCCATGCCTCATTTGTCTTATGCATGAGCTCCTTCCAGCTGCCTTTAGCTAGAGGTGTGATCTAATCCGGACGGTGTCAGATTTTAACGTAGCACCACCCACGATATAACCTGGGTGGTGAGATCCAACTAAATGTTTAAATTGCTTTAGAAAAGCACCGAGTGGTCCTGCACATGCTCTGCCATTATCCCAGGGTATTGTTTAACATTCATCACTTTCTGTCACTTTAGTTGTGCTTGAACATGTGGATAACTTGGAGATAACTTTAAATTTCTCCTAGAGGCAAGAGAGTGACCTATATACAGCATCAAGTTTGCGCTTCTGTAAATCTGCATCTAGAACCATGACTTGACTTCGGTTAAGTTTTTGATGCATTTTCATTTTAACCTTCAGATCCTTTACCTCTGATAGAGAAGGGAAAAAAGCCACTAAACGCTATGTAGTGCACCGTTTAATGAATGAGAGGCCCAACCTAATGCGAGGATGGTTAATGCTTGGATCGGAGGATGGTGATCGACCCTCTGAGTCAGAAAGTTCCCCATATTTTCTATGTATTTTCAGTTGAAATGCTCAAGCCTCACGTCAGTCTGATTGATTGAAGCTTTATCAAAACCAGGATCCCATAGATTTCTCTGTTTGTTTCAGTTGGCAAGAGTTTCGTGTCGAGCTCTGGCAAACCCGTTCAGTGTGTTCTAGGACCTCTCGCTGAGCTATGTCTGCTCGTTTTGCCAATCCATTATGTCTGGAATCCCTCTCTGGTTCTGCTTTAGATATTGTGAAACTAGCTGATTCTCTGAGGATGCAATCAATACTTTAGACCAAGTGCTCTTCTGGCGTGCCATGTAAAGAATCCCATCTGTCTTTTCAGCTGAGCCAAAGGGAGGATCAGTGAGGAGACACACCAGAGAACCTTGTCAGAAAGATCCCGTCTGATGATAATAGGCCTAGCACCGATCAATATCATTATATTCACATCTTCTTTCTTCTTTATCTGTCTTAACAAAGCCAAATTATACGCAGGCTTCCAATTGTTGTTGGATCATGAGGTCTTTGCCATCAATTAACTCTTACAAGATGACTTTACTACTTGTCAACGTTGCTGCAGTCCAACAAGTTGAATGAGACTACACCATGCAACTTTGAAGCATTTTAAAAGCAGGAGTGGGATATGCAACATTCCATTTATTGTAATTTTTTTTTGTCACTCACATAGGGTCAATTTATAAATGTATAATATTCCCAACTCTCTTTTCTGGAGTGAAGTGGAAGATTTTCCTCAATTTCTCACTTTCACTTTCCCAAGATAAATCTTACTACTTCTGATTCATGGATGTGGAGTTGACAAATCTGCAGCAACTGTGTGATATTATAGGCCAAGACCACAGAATGTTTCTGAGAACTTGTTAAATCTATGCCATAAAAAAGTTAAGGTAGTTCTGAGAGCATTAAGAGTCCAACTTGATACCAGCAAGGTGTAATTAAGAGACGCTGAGTGTATATTTAACTATATTAGAAGTCAACATTTTTGGATAAAAATGTTTTTTTTTTAAAGTGAAAATAAATCACATTCAGCCTTCAGAGTGTACGTAAAGTTCAGACCGGAACTGTAGTCAGATTTTGTAAAAATTGCAAAATAAATAAATAAAATGTTTGGTTTTATTTTGAAAATAAATTCCGGAAGCAGCGTGCTGTAGCGTGAAGACTTTGACAGCGGTGATGCAGAGAGGAGGGCATGGTGCGGGTGGGGGGTGCTTACAAACTTTTGGCCAAAAGGGGTTGAACCGAGGACGTGTGTGGCTTCTGAGGGGGAAAAGTAGCATCCGAGGGAGGAAGGCGAGTCTCCTGCAGATCATCAGTCTCTCTGTGGACTTGAACCGGCAGCCGTGTCAGTCGCTCTGCTGATCCGGATTCTACTCTGATCCCTAAAGTCTGGACCCAACCATGAGTGCAAACGTGTGGATTTACCAGGTTTTGTTGTGCGTTGTGGTGATTTCTGTGGATACAGGTAAGAATTTGTGGAGCTTGGATTCTGTTGGATGTTAGACTTGCTTTTAAAGTGAGTAAAACAAAATGATAATAAAAATAAAAATAAAAAGTAGATGGCATTAAATACATTTTTAATTTCACATTCAAGTCATAAATGTACAAAAAATTCCAATATTTGACTAAAAATTCTAATATCTGCTCGTTATTTTCTTTTGAAAATGAAAGAAGCACTTTTTTTTTAGCAACTTTGTACAATTTTACTTCAAATGAAACTGATTAGCTAAATAATTCAAGTCTCAACTATCAAATTCCCTAACATTTCAATTTGCAATAAAAGCTTAAACTGCAAACATTGATATCAGATCAGCACATCACAGCTGATTTTACAACTTTCCCCCTTTTTTATTAAACAGTTCATCATTAAACAGTCTGACTCTGAGCTGCAGAGAAAGATGCCTGAAACATGTTGTGATTTATCACTGCACCCGCCTTTAATTAAATGTATCCAAATGAGCCGGGTGTAAATTACTGGTTATCTGAACGCTTGTCCCGGCTCACATCTGTCCAGCCAAAAAGGTCAACAAGTAAAGCACTGTGTCTGCAGTTACCACCTCCAGGGGTGTTGACCCTGACCTTTGACCGCACCAGAGGTGGGAACAGTAAAAATCTGCACCCAGGACCGGGTGTTTGTGCATCTAGATAGAAAAGATGTGTGAAACAGAGCAAGAAGCAAGGCATTACAGAGCAGGGAGTGAGCAAGTGTGTGTGTGTGTGTGTGGCGGACTGGGGTGCAGGGGGGGCTCAACATCTGGCTGCTCGATACTCCAGCACATTTGCACCCTCCAAAACAGATGTATTGTCTGCTTAATTCCCAGACAGAGCCTCTAACCTGCTTCTTTCCTGTTTTCCTTGTATGGCAATGCGCCTGGAAACAGAAAGCTGTTGAAACGACCACAAAAATGTTGTCATCCATGGAGGCAAATCATTTATTCAACGTAGGCGAATTGATGTACGCCACGCATCGGTGAGACACGGTGGTGGAGCCACCATGCTGCGGTTCAGGGGAGCCGATCAGATGCTGGAGATTCGCCTTAACTACACAGCCGGGAGCTGTCCGAAGTGACGGCAGGTCGTCATTTCAGTGTGTTGGAATAGTCCAAATTCGTCCCTGAATCCAAGTTGGAATTGAAACCAGGAAATTGGCGTGCGTACAATCTGAGCAGTGAGCTTCTGTGAGTTGATTTGTGATTGTTGCGAGACACGGGCAACGTGGGGCGGAATGTCCTCTGATCAGATGGGACCAAAATTCAACTATTTAGCTTAATTGCAATGCAGTGTGTGTGGGAGAAAATGAACAATACACATCCTGACCAACAGTGAAAAATGGTGGTGGAAGCGTCATGGTGAACAGTTGCTTTTCTTTGGCAGCCGCATGAAAAGTGGTGTTTCTTGAAGGGAAGATGTTTTTTATGTTTGTTTGTTTTTTTCAGCTGAAAAGAAGACAGTTGTTGACAGTTGGAGTGGTTGAGGCAGGGGGCGGAGATTCAACCTTTTAACAAGGAAGGAGAGTAAACTGCCAGATCAAGCCACGTTCATGCGGTGGACCGGTTCAGTCAAAACCATCTCCAACTTTAAAGTAAAAGTCTCAGTCCTCCACCGTTCCCTCCCCATCCACATTTTCCAAATGTAAATTCGAACCTGTTTCATCCAATTCAGCCGCCTCTTCCCACTAAAACTCGTCGCTCTTCCCCCCCCCCCGAGCACCTTTTATCCTCTTTCCTCATGCTTCAACAAAATACTTGGGAGATATGTGGAGATAGCAGGGGTCTGAGTGCAAGGAGAGGAAGAGACTAAGTGAAATCTAATTGAGCGGCCTGGCCAGACATCAGGGCTGGAACAACACGGTGATGACTGCCAGATGTGGTCCAGTGGAGCCCAAACATTAATAACATGTCCTCCCCTAAAACCATTTTCAACCACGACAAGCCTCTAAACGGTCCACAGTTTACAGAATCCTAAGTACACACACACAGCGTCTTGTGTTGGGTCTTGGCACGGGGGGCATGTGGCTGTAACTCGGTAGCGAAAGATTTTCCTGGATGATTTATGTCGCACTTGCCTTTAATTACAAACCTAAAGTTTAAAGGTGCCTGGGAGCACTAGGGAACTGCAGTTGCGGCAGAACTCAATCCGGCTAAAGGAAGAGCTTTTTTCCTCTTTTTTTTTTTTTTTTTCCAGAGCAGGTAAAAATGAATGATTCGTGTCACAAAATGTTCGTTCAAAAAAAAAAAAATATGACGCTGTCCTGTTTCTGAACCCTCCGTGATCCCATGTGCATTGTGCCACTTTTTTTTTTCTTTTGCAATGATAGACTTCTCTTTTGATGTGCCTCTTCCAAAGAAAGTCCTTTCAACAAAGCTCTATAAATAAGGCAAGAAAGAAATATAATGGGTCCATTTGCTCTGCCGACAGCTTGACGGTTCATTTTCCACACACACTGGGCTTTTTTTTCTTCTTCTTCTTCTTTTTCTTACGTTTCCAAAAGCCGAGAGGCTGTACATTGAGCATCATACGTAAAAATTTATCTTTTTATTAGAAATTTAAAGTTTCTCTGGCAAGCAGTGGTCACTGAATGAAAGTTCTGGTTGCTCAATATGGAAAGAAATAAACGAAAAGTCAGCATTGTTAAACAGCAGGACTTCTTTATAAGTCTTTACCAACGCTTCCAAAGTCATGAATGCAAGATTATGAAATTGCTTTCCGCAGGAGTCGTGATAACTCATAAATACATCAGTAACGTATAACTGAACCGTGCCAAATATGACAGAATTGATGGAGGGAGGGAGGGGAAGAAGGCCTTAGCCAGTAAAATATGAGATGTGCTTTCATGAGGGGATCCGGTGCGGCATGAAAGCTTGTTGATAGGTGTCACTTTCCTTTGTCAGTCCTCACAGCTCCAGATAACTCGGCTTTGGATGCGAACGTGCTTTTTGAACGGGGCTTTCATCCCTGAGAGAACATTTTCACTTTTGTTGTTCTGACATTCTCCGTAAACCAGCTGGGACAGAAGAGATTAGACGTCTGCTGCTTCCAAAAAAAGAAAAAGGGAAAAAAAAAATGCAAGGAATATCGAATATCGAATATCTGCTGGAGAAACACGGCACCGAACGGCAAAGTGCGATTCTGAAAAGAATCGGCTCCGGCAGGAATTTGCTGTTGCCACTTTAGACATCAATGGTTGCCTTTGCTGTTGTTCCAACGGTTTGCAGCAAAATTACCACTAAAAATTTCATGAGTCTCCTGAAATGTGCCAAACAAGCTGCAGAATATGACAGGGAAGATTGCACAATGCTGCGGTGAGCCAATAACCGTTAAGGTTTTGAGTCATGCCGTTGAAAGTGATGAGGTATTTTGGGTTGCGGTAAAATAAACAATGCAGAAGTTCAGACTTGTTTAAAAAAAAAACTGTAACTCTTTGGAGTTCATTTGAGTTGACTGAGATTCTAAATAAGAAACGTTCCTCAGGTTTTAAGTAGCTAAAGTACAGCAAATACTTTTGGAACTTTCCAGTAATTTCCAATTAGCTGACATTAAGTCAATTAGCTGTATTAATGTGTACGTTCCCTGAAACTTTCATTACTTGTTGTTCTTTAAGATTTTGTTTAGGTAACTAAGTGGGACCTAGAAATTCAACTTCTTAAATTTCTCCTAAAAATTTGAGCCCGTAAGAAAGTAGCCTGTAAGTTTTTTGGTTTTTTTTTGCATAAGCTCTTTTAGGAAACAAATTCTTAAAAAAAACAAAAAAAACAATCACATCTCTCTACGTTTTAGGTTGCTGTCAAAAACATCGTCGTCAGTCTTTACAGAAGTACGAAAAGAGTGACAACCACATGCTGATTTGCACAGACTGTCCTCAGACTCCAGTGGTACAAAATAGCCGCTCGCTGGAACACTGCGCGCGGAAATGCAAGAAGAAAAACTTCATTTGCAGGTGAGTCACAGCTTCTTCTTTTATTTCCCCATCTTTCCTCTGAATTCTCTCGATTCCCCTGCGTTCCCCTGTTCCGCGCCGTCCGTCCGTCCCTCCCCGTGCGTCTGGTTGTATTTACATATTTTTGTTGTTTATCGTGTGGTCATCTTTCAACCGCTTGTGTGTGTGTGTGTGTGTGTGTGTGTGTGTGTGTGTGTGTGTGTGTGTCCGCAGAGCTTTCAACTTTCAAAAGGACAACAGGAAATGCCACTTGCTTCCTTTTGACCGTTTCACCCACGGCGCGCAGAAGCAGGCCAACATCAACTTCACTTTATTCGAGAAAAAAGGTAAACGTTATCGCTTTCGGAGGCGCGCCGGTGCTTTTCTCACGAGAACAGTGGAGGAGCGGAGGGCCCGCTCAAGTTGTTTGTAGTGGTGACACACGTGTGTGAGCTCGTTAAGTCTAAGGTGTTTGCTTTCCCTTGTGTTGACATTGTCAGAAGACATGAATCTCTTCACGCCCAGCAAGTTGACTCATTCTGCTGTGGAAAGTCGGTGCTTAAACATCTAGGCTCAAGTGGAGCATAAATAAAAAAAAAAAAATATATATATATATATATGGAAAACATTGCTTACTTACACCCAACACAAGAGCTCTGCCTAAAATGTAAGCTGTTGAATCCAGGACTTTAGAATTTATTGCGGAATTTACGAAAGCTCCCTCCTGTGACATTTAACGAACTTCTGGGACTTGAGATAACTAAATGCTCTCAGGAAAAAAAAAAAAGATCTCCTTTTGACCATACTTGGGCAACTATGTCTGAATGAGTTCATGGCAGTTCAACCTTTTGGCACCTGTACAAACTTGGCACAATGACAGAACATTCAAAGCCTGATGTCTTCCGATGTCTCCTGTAACTTTTTTTTGTTCTCTCAGAATATATTAGAGAGTGCATCAGCGGCACCAAGGACAACTACAGAGGGAGGAGGTCTTGGACGAAGTCAAACATCACTTGCCAAGCTTGGTCTGATAATAACATCAATGAACACACGTAAGTCCTCTTGTTGTCCTGGAGCCCAACAGAAGGTCGGGCTGCCGTGTTTAAATCAAACGCCGCCTTATTGCTTTTTGCACATCCAAAGCGTGTTTCGTCTCACTTAGACGTTTCAGATGATCAAGAATGCAGACGCTAAAGCCGCCTAATACCTGGCAGTGAAACCTTTTCACCGTTTTAGAAAACACGTCGGCCCATTCTCCTTCTCAGAATTTGCTTTTATTCAGCCACGCTGGAGGGTTTTCAGACATAATTCTAATTTTTCTTCATGATGTTCCTGGTCGGAAGCAAAATTTGTCATCACACTAATAATTTGTCATCATTAGTGTGATGGCACTAATGATTTGATTGTTTGTATGATGTTCTTTTCAATGCTGCGGTCATTCGATACCAGCTGTAGCGTGAGACACATTCCACAACGTTTCTCTCTTGTCAGTCTGAGTTGTTTCTGTTATAGCCTTGGTGAATCTTCGTTAATTGGTAAACTCTGTTGGTTTGACAAGCTTGTTTCTGTAATAGATGAAATTTTGTATTTTTTTATTTTTTTGAAAACTGTAATTTGTTTCTGCTTTGGATATTTTTTGTCTATCTAATGTCAAACACGTGTGACATGATAGGAAAATAAGAAATCTCCGTGGGGAAATCATGCTTTCACTGCTATTATTTTTTTAGTGGTTTACCCATTTATTTAGTGCAAATGTTTCACAAAAAAAGTTCTGGTTCCTTTGCTCGCCAGGCATCGCGTTGATCGTACACTTCCTCTCACTAAATTCCCGCAGATTAAATCCAAAAAGCTTCAAAGCTCACGTCTTTCTTTCGACTTCCAGCTTCGTCCAGGATGCTTCTTGTATTTTTTCTCTGTGCCTGATACTGAACAGACCTCAGTGTCTGATTTATTGTTGCTCGGTTCATCCCCTTCCACCTCGGGGGTTAAGGGAAGGTGGAGGCTCAGAGACCGTTGAACGTTTATCCAGAGTTAAGTCAGATTTCTTTCAACACATGTAGGGATGTCCTCCCCGTTGACTTTTTTTTTTCTTCTTACTCCACTGCACCAGAGGCCATCAGGTGTATCCCAGAGATGTTTTTTTTTCTCATTTACAATACAGGCTTAGATGAGTGACTTTGCAGAGATGGATCTTTGCCAGCTTCTCATTAGCGGCGCTCATTAGTTACAAGACATTTTAACTGTGGCAGGGAGGGGATTTGGGGAACGGGGGGTAATAACAGTTTGAAGAGGTGCAGAGTGAATAATAGAAGCGGAGCAGAATAAAATAAAGAAGGCGCAAAGATTTATAGACTGAAGTCATTTTTTTTGTCTCGTGTCCAGCTAAGTTCACTGAGTTACAAGCATACTGAGAGAATACACAGGTTTGCTCACAATTAAAACAGATTGCAGTGTGTGGCTCCTCTCCTGTTCTGCTCTGCCCCGGTCCTGTCATCACTTTCCACAAGCAGCGGTTAGCATAAGGAAACCTTTGTCATCGTTTATTTGACACATGGTCTCCGTGCTCTACTCAAATAGAAGTGGACCGCTAATGTCGAATGCTCAAAATAAGAGATTTAACTGAAAGGGAGATTCAGCACCACTGTGGCCTTACCTAACACGGGACTGAGTCCTGCTGTGTGAGAAGGTTCCACCCCATTTGAGGTTTAGGTAACTATTATTTTCACGCCTGACTTATGAAGGTGGTGGGGAGGAAGTGTTTTCTCAGGAGGTACCCGTCAAGGAGTGGAACTTCCACCTGTCGTCGGTGTTTGAGGCTTTAAAGCTGAAGGCGGTGTCGGCCCGTCAAGCATGGAGAATGCGCAACTCCTTCTTGTTTTACATGAGGACCTGAGCTTGATTTGTGGAGATCCACAAATTGGAGAAATGAGTCTTGTAATATTTTGAACATTAAAAAGAGACGTGAATGTACCGAGATGGTTCATTTTAATGAGGCTTAAGTGTTTGTAGGCAGACATTGTAGATCTTTCCAAGACGGTACTGTCAATATTTTGCCAGTTCTAGCTTTTCTTAGCTAATGATAGCGTAGCAAAGCTAAAGCTGTTAAAAGGTGTTTGCCCTTCTAATCTTTTAAATGAAAAGAAAACAGAGGGTGTTTTGGTGAATATTTGTGAGCTTTAAAGGTGTTTGTAGGTAGACTTAGTTTATTCTTTGTTGGGGTATATACTATAGATTCCGTTGCCAGATTTTTATAGTCCTTATTTTGCATGGCTAACATTAGCCAAAACAATGCCAAAGATGTAATGTGTTCGCTTTGGGATATTTTTCAGTTAAAAGAAAGTGAAAAATAATAGAATTCTGTGTAATTTCAATAAGAGTACTATTTCTTCATTTTTAATGTGAATGAAACAGTGGGTACAATATTTAAGAAAAAAAATGGCATGAATATTTAGTTTATGTGCTGTGATTTGTATCCTGAATCTCTAAATGGTTTTGTAATTATTTTTCTGCGTATAATTACACAAATAAGATTTTCCCTTTAGCAAAACTTAAAGGGAGTTTCTTTCCTCCTGCCCCACTGAAGTCATCGGTTCACCTGAAATACAGAGTTTGTTGCAAATTCTGTTCAGACATTTTGCAGCAGTTACTTCAGGCCCAGATTTCATCTTCGGTGTTATCCAAAATCAAGCCAATATGTGTTGTTGGCTCAAAGAGGGAAGCATGTGTGCATAGTGTCTGACTGCACTCCAATGGGAACAGATTTTGGCAAAATGATGAATAACTGGCCAACATCTGTTAGCAAAACATCATTACAGCTAACTTGCTCCCATCCTGCAGCCTTTTTTTGTTCTCCCTAAATTTTACTTAAAGTGGGAAAACTCGTGATTCCACTTCTAAATTAACAACACGGCATTTCTGATAGAGTCCTACAGTGTGCTAAGTTTGCGAGTTACACAAAACAGATGTGATCTTTGGCCCTAAGCAAAGATTTGTGCTGTTTTGAAACAAGTGTTTCGTTTTAGTAAAATGCATAAATGAGGACGTAGGATGTAGTGTCACACTCGTTTTATTTGCTACGTTAAATGACTAAGTTTACTTCCATTGTTAGATGGAATGATGTGCATGATCAGCGAAACCTTGCAGGAGCCTCACAGAAGCCCTAGAAGGAAGTGTTCAAACAAGTTCCAGAAGGAAGAACTTTGTTTTTTTTTTTTTTCTGATGTTACTCGTTGGACAAGATTTTCGACATTTTTTCACGCTTTCCTTTTCAGTTCTTAATCATTCGTTAAGAATGAACCATGCCTTTGTGTGAAAAAGTGAGTCTGAAGTTTCCTCCTCTTGTCTTCAGTTGCTGTCTTGAGGTCTGCATGAATCAGGAAGTGTTGACATGCCAGGTTTTTATCATCCTGCCGTTGGAGAAGATGAATTTTACGCGCTGTCCATTTGGCTTGGGGTGTGGGGAGGGTTCTTTAGTACCTCTTCTTTTCTACACCATGTTTGCACGGGATGCTATTTTATATTTCTAACACTTTCCTTGACACTAATGTGGTATAGCAGTTGACAGAGAAGGATTACCTTTAAATGCGCTCAAAGGTGGCCGGCGGAGGAGCTGCTCAGGCTGCTCCAACTGGCCCGTAGCGTAACTCTGTGCTGCTGCCGGTTACCGCGCTGTGACATTTGAGCTGCTTCACACATCACAGAGTCTGGAAGTGGTTGGAATTAGTAATGTGATTATGCAAAAGGTGCTAACACGGAGGAGAGAGACGTATTGATGACTTGGTTTGCATTTGACTGCTACGAGAGATCATTCCAGAAAAACGCAGGCCGCTCAGACTGCAGGTGCTTGAATTTCACAGAGTTATGCATGTAACGTAATCAAGTTTCCCTTTGAATTTATTTGAGTTGCTATGGAGCGCGCTTGCAGGCCAACGCGACAGTAAAAAACACGGCTGCTGCAAAGCAAGCGTGAGAGCGCTCCTGCAAGTTTATTTTTGCGGCTCATGGTATCGGTTAACACCTTCAACGATGTCCGTCTGTGCCTCCTTAGGTTTTACCCAGACAGGTACCCAACGCAGGACCTGAGGGAAAACTTCTGCCGGAATCCCAACAACGATCCTGGTGGTCCATGGTGCTACACCACAGACCCCAATGTACGAGCCGAGGAGTGTGGCATACCGCAGTGTTCACAGGGTAAGACGGAATCTCCTCTGTGGACAAAACGCTTCAGTTTAAGCAAAGCCCAAATCGAGAGGCCCTCAAGAGTTTTAATTGATGTTTGCATAGCTTGTTGGTTTCTCTGTGTCTTAGGTTTTGTTTGCTTTCGTGAAATGGGGGAAGCAGCGTTTTGATAATTGTTGTTTCTTTGATGGCAGAAGTTTGCATGAGGTGCAATGGGGAGGATTATCGAGGCAAAGTGGACCATACAGAGAGCGGCAAGGAGTGCCAGAGGTGGGACTCAAAATGGCCTCATGAACACCCGTTCCAGCCCAAAAAGTAAGCTGAAATCCACAACGTTGATCTTTCTCACAGACACCAGCACACACCCATGACAGATGCTTGAATAAATGACGCTAATGCTCAGGAGAGGTAGACCTCACCAGTTGTTATGACTTACTTCCCACCCGACTTCCCTTTTTTTCCCCCCTGTTTTCACTCTCTCCCTGCAGGTATCGAGATAAAGACTTGAGGGACAACTATTGTCGTAACCCAAATAACCGTCTGCGGCCCTGGTGCTACACCATGGATCCCAGGACTCCGTGGGAATACTGCAACATTACCATGTGTGGTAAGGGTGTTTTATATCTCCAGCTGGGAGCTTTGTTGACTAAAGTCTTCAAAGAAAGTGTGACAAGGCCAACTGATTGTTTTTGCTCTGATTTATGACTAGATTTTTCTCAAAATCTTTAGTGCTCCCAACCTTCAAACAATGTGTCACACAATTGTGAATCTGTTAAAGGACTCAGAAGTAGACCGTCTTTTTTAAAACCAGCAGGTTTTATCATTGAAGTTGTTATATGCAAGAACTTCAGTGGTTTTGGTGGTCGTCTGAAAATATAGTTCCCCCTTGAGAAGTTTTGGAAGTCGTCGTTTAATGTGGTGTTTGGCTTAAGATCCTTCCACCTCAACAAGGAAAAAGCAAATATGTTGCTTGTTACTGGGGTCGTCTGCCTGAATAGAGAAATTGAAAATTGGGGAGTGACAATGAAGGCCATTGTGCCAACATGTTTCACACAGTGTTTTATAAAGGCATAAATACCCATTGGACTTTTCTTTTTTATTATTTACATTTTGCAACATTACATACTCAAACTTGTATGTACTTTGTTGAGATTATGTGACAGACCAACACAAAGTCATGAATTTTTAGTGAATGAAGTGAAAGGAAATGGATCTTTTTTTTTTTTACAAATGAACATCAGAAACATGTATGGTGTGTATGCATTTAGTCCTTTTTAATGGAATAGCCCTATATTAATGAAGATTTCAGAGGTATTTTTTTAATAATTTGGCCATTATGAGAAAGTAGCAAGTGTTGAAAGGTCATAAGAGACTCTATTTGCAGTTTGCCAACAAGCTGTTAAAAGCAAACGTCATCAGGGGGCGCTGTGGTGGCGCAGGGGCAAAACAAAACCCACGTATTGAGGCCTTAGTCCTCTTGGCAGTGGTCACAGGCTCGATTCCCGGGCCTGGTGGCATTTGCCGCATGTCTTCCCCATCCCTTATTACCCTGTTTCCTGTTGAACTTCTTTCAAATAAAGGCCAACGAAACCTAGAGTGAAAAAATGCATCGTCATCCATCCACAGCACACCATAATCACAGTGAAACACGGTAGCGGCGACTGCATGCTGTGGGGATGCTGTTCTTCAACAAGTACGGGGAAGTCTGTTTGAGTTGCCGGGAAAATAGATGGAGCAATGATTTCATTTTCTCAATATACATAGTTTACATAGACAGATAAAGACTTGCAGCTGTAGCTGGAGCAAAAAAAGAAAAAAAAAGTGGTTCTACTATTGACTCAGGCATCCTGAACCATGTGTCACTTTTTCCTCCCTTCATAATAGCGCACTACCTTGTGTTGATGTGTCACAGAAAATTACCCCCCCGAAAATTACACCAAATTTTGTGGTTTTCATGTGACAAAACGTGAGAATGCTCAGCGGACGCGAAGAGGCTTTGCATGGCAACGTGGGCTCTGAAAGGGGACAGTAGCTGTTAGTGGCATGAACGTTGGGTTCGAATCACAACATTTAGAGACAATTTAATGTGAAAGGAGGAAAGTGATTGCAGATGCTTCTTCCCGGGGCTCTGGGGTGGGGGCGAATGGTGTGATGAACATGAAAATGATGTGAATCATATGCTACGGCCCTCACAGACACTAGACTTCAACCTTACTTAACAGCAGTCGGAGGCTTTTTACTTTCTGACGTCTCAGGCAGAGCTCTGTCGGCTTTAATCAACGCACAAATTGAGAATAGATCTGTTGGAAATGGTGTTTCATCAGAAAGTAAATGGAAATAATTTTGGAGAAACCCTACAGACCTTCAGTTGTTACACACCTGACACGCATTATTAGGGTTGAGGTGAATAATATAACTTCACTTGACTCGGATTACATTTGGCTGCGTGTTGGATTCGTACCTTTGACAGCGTTTGTTCTTCAGAGGTAACAGAGGCAAGGAATAAGCGTTCATGTCATCAGCAAATCCTTTCCTTCTTTTGTCAAAACGCTCAGCTGTGCGCATCGTCCGAACGCACGCGACATATTTCTCTCTCCGTCAAAACCACACGCGCAAGCGCGCGCGTGCGCTTTACAGTACAGCTTATGATTTACAGCAAGGGCGGCGGTTCTTCATTTGTCCAGATGTGTGCGTCCCTCAATGCCTGCCCTCAGCGAGATAAAAACCACTGACCTGTACTGTGCGGAGCACACAGACACTGGCATGCGTTACATCAATCCGAAGAATCCCTCTCTTCCAACCGCCTTTTCGCTTCTGCCTCAAAACATTCCCGTTCCTCCTCCATCTCCCTCATCTCGTCTGTCAAAGGCTAAAGAAACAAAGACAGGGTTCCAGAGGGGAGAAGTGCCGCTGCCCCTGCTCTGCTGAAAGTTGAATTCCATCTGAAGATGTTTGAAATAGTTTGCTGATGGTGGAAGAGGCTCGAAGCTGACCGGTGACGGCGCAAAGGCATTTGTAACCCCTTGAAACTGCTTCAGTTTTGTGAAATTGCAAAGCAAACTTTGATGTATTAGATGCGTCGTCGTCGTTCACCCTCTCTGGACTGACACTGCGCACAATGACATTGCACTGCAATTCCAGCCGCCGGTCTTTTGGGATGCGTTTCTGTCAGATTTGTACAACGATGGTCTGCGAGTCTTGGCCTCAAGGGCCAATGTCCTTCATCTTTTAGACGTGTCTCTTGTCCAACACACCTGAATCAAATGCCTGCATTACCTCCTCCCTATGCAGCCGCAGCCTCCAGAGTCTTGCTGATGATCTCATTATTTGACTGGGGTGCGTTGAAGCAGAGGCACATCTAAAAGTTTTGGACACCAGACCTCGTTGCATGGGATTGAAGACTCCTGGCCTGAAGGCTTTGCCCATTCTTTGCAAAAAAGCTCAACTTCAAATTAGAGTCTGTGAAAGTCGATTTTTCTAGTCTTGCTGGAGACGAGTCTTGACAACATGTTGAAAGGTTAAAGGCACACAAATACCTTTGGAAGGTCCTGTGGACGGCTTCTCTGTTTACCCAAGAAATGTACAACTAAATAATTTTTAGAAGATGTTATTTTGCAACAGTAAGATTGCTATTTTAGGCAAATTGTATAATTAATGCTTGTAAAAATCCCCCTGTGCAAGCAAATGTGGCACCACTGTTGTGAACACAGTGAGAGTTTCCTATGCCAATAGCAGCATGGAGGGAGTGCTACTGTTTTTGATCATCTGTCTCTACATTAAACATGACACATTATTTAGAGGATTAATGTCTCCCTCCTTTGCCTCCTCCCTCATTCTTCTGTTGGGATCCAGCTAGTGACTTTCCCATCTTTCCTCACTGCAACATTTTTCTCTCGCAGACTCAGACCACGGTGAGGAAATCGCCGTCAACACAACAGCATCCTGCATCCAGCGGGACGGCGCAAATTACCGCGGGACGATGAGCGTCACTCCAGAGGGCGTGACGTGTCAGCGGTGGGACTCCCAGTTCCCCCACAACCACTCGTTTCTGCCCGTGAACTTCAAATGCAAGTGAGCGGACGGGAAGAGAAGCAGAAGTGTTGAAACCGAATAACCTAGCTGTCCACGATGCAGCCATCGGCATCGTCATTTAAATTGTAGCCGGTGTGTTTGCCACAGAGACCTTCGGGAAAATTACTGCCGCAACCCCGACGGAGCAGATTACCCATGGTGCTTCACCACGGACCCTAACCAGAGGATTGCAAAGTGCACCCACATCCCCAGATGCGATGCAGAAGCCGCACCGAAAATAGGTGAATACATAGGTGTTTATTGCCTAAAATGCAATAAAAGTTGAACTGGGTGAAACTAAAGCTAGACTGCTTGAGGACTTCTGGCTAAAACATTTTTCCAGATATTTTTTCATTGTTATTATTATTTTGTCTTAATCAGTCAGTGCCATTTTTTGCGTCTATATACTCCATTTAACTATCAATTACTAAATTAGTTGACAATTATTTCAGTAATCGATTTATCACGATTAATCCAATGAATCGTTTCAGCCCTGAACTCCTGTAGCACGTTCCCTACAATCTACACCAAATGTTTAAAACAGTCGGGAAAAGATGGCTACGGGCAGACATATGAAGTTCATGTTTACTAAGAGCATTTTTTGTTCATGCTATTGGTTTTAGCTTTGCTGGTTTAAGCGGTGATGTATTCAAATAAGACGCATGTTTTCTAAATACGTCGTAAGCGAAAATGTTTTTCACGAACATCAGAAGCAACAAATAACAACAAGCGTCCTGTAATTTGTAAAGAAAACCCCACATTCTTCCTTCGAGAACATAATTCAAACACCGAACCACAGATGCTTAAAGACACATGTCATGCTTTTTTGCTAAATTACTCCGACGTTTCTGTATCACTCTCACAGGACCGAGCCCCTTGGCAGCATGCTGCCCAATGAATTCCATTTCACAGGAGAACAAACACACCAGACTTTGGCAACGGCGCCCGTCGTCGTTTCCCATGTTCCCCCTGCTTTGTATTTCAGAGGACCACACATGGCATTTACTGCGAGCCCTCTGTTTTAGAACAGACACGGCGTAAATTAAATTTAAATGTTCTGTTATATGTGGGGGAGCGATGGGTACACAGGCTGTCATCGACGCCGAACTGCTCCAAGCCACAAGAGTGTTTTTTGTTTCTTTTTGCGAATGCACATTCGTGCTTCTATGCTATGCAGATATTCAGGTGTTTGCGAAACAGCACGACTCTGTTGTCCTTGGCACTCTGGCGAGTTTTTAATGAGATTTTGCAAAATAACTTAACCTCACTCCTCCCCAGACTGTTACGAAGACAATGGAGAGATGTACCGAGGCGCCTTATCGACAACTCGATCAGGAATCCCCTGTGCAGATTGGGCACCTCATATAAACAGGTAACAAAGTAAAGAGAACTTGTTTTCGTTGCCATGGCAGCACATACCATTTTATTTATTTTGTTGTTACTGGGTAAGTGTTGACAGTTCAGTTCCCATCACTTTGTGAAAAATCTCTTTAATATTAATGAAGCGAAGCAGTGAAAACAAACAGTGAAAGGAAACCGGGGTGCCTTGGGGGGGGGGTCAGTACCAGGTCTAATTATTATTCAGGTTTACTGATGAGAGGAAACTCTGGGGTCCTCCCTGAGTGACCCACTCCGACTGAGACGCTGCCCGTTTTAGGACCTGTCGCTTTATGCTGAAGTAAGGCTGTTGGATTTACTTAATTTCCAAGAATTTTAAAAGCAAGACTGGCACAGACAGATGGACATGTTCCAGAACCGACCCCTGACCCGAGGAAGTGCTTTCTGAGGAGAACAGATCAAAGCCAATCAGCTCCCTCGCATCCACTGCAGCCAGCAAGTCTACCCCGCTCAAGGTTAAGGGTCATCCCAGGGAAAACTGCTGAGAGCTACAGCTTGTTTAACATTCTCCTGGGAAGTGGAATTATCTTCACCCCCCTGACAAATTGTTGCCCTTTCGCTTGGCATCGTTTTTGTGCCTGTGTGTCCAAACCCCTGCCTCGTAATTACTTTTCAAGGGTATTTTGGATATTTGAGAAGATTGCGTTTAATTCTTGCACAGCCAAGTGGCGAAAAGACACACGATTAGATGCGAATTCCTACCAAGAGTACAACCAAATCGTTCCGTAGAGGTTGTGGCTCCTGTTGGTCTGAGCCCTGCTGAATGCTTAGACGGCATACTTTCATACTCCCTTGAGCACCCTTCAGAAAACTCTGTTTCCTTCTATGTGCTCTGTGCAGCGAAGGCAAGAGGATTCATTGCGCTATAAGAAACCCAGAGCCAAACTTTCCAGGCATTATGGGTTTGCTTACAGCGTGAATCTACTGTATGTGTGTGACAGCGTAACTCCATGTGCAGTATACACATACTTGGTTATTTTTAGAGCGAGAGGGTGTGTATTAATCTTCATGAGTTGTGACCCAGTGTTGGCTCTCTGTTGCACTGTGCACATGATAACAAATGCAATATGAGAACCTGTATTTGTGTGTCTTACAGTGGGGATTCTCACTCTACAATATCCCACGTAGGGCTGGAGAGGAACTACTGCCGGAATCCAGACCGAGACAAACATGGCCCCTGGTGTTACACGAGTCCAAATAACCGCTTGGTCTGGGACTACTGCAAGCTGAAGCAATGTGAGTCAATAAAGTGCTTTAACATATGAAGCTAAATGTCAGAAGCTACAGAACCCTGGACGCTTCTGTTTTCGTAGACTTTAAGAGGCCCAGCTGATGCACCTGTTTCCAGGTGTTGCGTAAACAGCAGGATTAATGCTGAAGCAAAACCCACAATCTGTCTTTCAGAATGTTAAATAGCTACCACTGACAGCTACTATTATTAGCGTGCTTTTTTGGATGGTGGGGACATCATTTGTTGATGGAGAAAGTTAGCTTTTGTTTTTCCTTGTCTTGTGCGTTTGTACCAAAGTTTAACCAACTTTGCAAGAAATAACTGTCTATGAAACAAGTCAGAACTTGTCTGTTCTAACTCAAGTCATTTCATTTTTTCTTGCTAGGAACCACGCATATAAATGGAATATGTTGTAGAATATTATGCTATGTAGCAAAGCTAACTGAGATATATTGCAAATAACAAAACAATCTGTAGCCGTAGACGTAACCAAGCTAGCTTTTTGCCTTCACATTCCTTTCTTTCTGCTAAGCTAAGCTACTTAACACTACATATATAAAGTAGTTTTTGAGAAACAAGTCAAAAGTATTGGCTTTGACAATTAGCATAATGCTAATATACAGCCAGAAAGAATTTGTGTCTCTTTTTCTTTCCTGTTTTTGCTGCCGTGCTAAGCTAACTGGCTTCTTAATGTTTGCTGTTTTTTTCTCAAGCACCTCAGAAGTGCCATTCAGCTATCAAAAATTAACTGGCCTTGTTGGAAGGAGAATCATCAGAAATAAAAGTGTTTGTTTTACAACTAATCATCAAATCTAAACCAGTATTTCAGCATGCCTTAGCCACACTGACTGGAAGATTGTGCTGGTGTTGAGGTGTGGTGCAATAAATAAAATAATTTAGCTTCACAAACCTTTGGGCCCACAACATAGCACAGTAATAGCATTCTTTCTCCATCTTGTCTGATGTCTTGTGTGATCCGTAAGCTGCGGTTTTGTTTGGCAGATAATACACATTGCCCAAACAGCTAACAGATGGCGAACCCGACTGCCAGTCTTTTATTTAAAAAAAACCTCACTGGTTCCTGGATCCAACATTTTCTGTGGCTGGTTTCAATCTTGGTGCTCTGAAGAACCTCTTATGAATGGCTGCATAATGATTTCCATAATGTAAAACATGTCCTCCATGAGGTTTTTAGGTCTTGAACAAATTTATCCGCAGTGTTTGCTGTCAAAGCCTCTAACAATGATTCAGACGTGCAGATAAGTCTTTATAAAGCATGCCATTTTCTTATGTTCCCTGCTGCTGTGAGGTCTGTACTTACTGTTGTGATTTTCTTACGTTAGGCGAATCGGCAACAATGGCCCCTCAACCAAACAGTAAGTATCCATTTTGCTCATCTGCCCTCACTAGTCTAATCCTCCTCCTTGGCGCCCTATCTCTGATCTCCTCCCTTTTCCTTGTAATTCTTTAGATCTGACCCTTCTGTGTTCATTTACCTAAACAAACCATATTTCATGGTTGATCTTTTGAAGCTATAGTAAACATGATCAAAATATCTCCTTACATAGATCTAATGAAGCCCAAGATATCATGCTTTGTGCATATAAACACCAGAATAGTCGGAGGACACGAAGTGCAAGGAGCAGATGGCGGCTGGGTTGTGAGCATCCAAAGGGAGTAAGTCCGTTTCTTTGTTTTACGGAACATTCTCAAAGTTTGCAAAGATTTGCCAAGTCATAAAATTATTTCTGCAAAATGTCTTAGGAAGGTTCATCAGTGTGGTGGATCACTGATCAGAGAGGACTGGGTCTTGACCACCTACGATCAGTGCTTCACGTCCTGGTAATGATCTATTTTCTGGTACTTTCCCCAAATAATCAAACATACCATTGTTTTCTCTGTGTCTTACCGTTTTTTGTTTGTTTTTGACTCTTCTCGTTCGTTAGTGTCCCAGATCTCAAGGATTACAGCATTCAAGTCGGGCTGCGTCACCTGAATGAATCTTCAAGGCGTCCTAGATTGGGGATTTCTCGTCTGATATGTGGCCCAGAAGGATCCAATCTGGTTATGTTGAAACTAGAGAAGTAAGCACCCAGCAGGCAATGATGTTTCCATTTATCTGTTACTAAATATATTAACTGTCAACATGCTACTTGCTCAGTTTAGGTCTCCAGAAAATTTGTGTTTTATCTTTCTGTCTGAGGCCTCACTTGCTTTAGATGAAGTCAGTGTCCGTGCCTCAACAAGTCCCCAAAGCTTTTGGTGAAAATATCCTGTAAATTGACAAAAATGGGAATTTTCTGTATCCTTTTTCCTTTATGTCTGCTTGTATCCTGATAAATGTGGAGTTTGAGAAAAAGTTTGTAAAACATGTTGGTTGTAGTGAGATGACGTTCTTGCTGCATCAGAACCTGAACAATTTGGTGTACATGGCTGAACCATAACTTCTGCTCTCTACAAGTCCTGCTGAAAGAGAATATCCAGCCAGTAGTTTGACCTTAAGCTTAGGCTGTGCAGTGGGATGAGAACCGCGTCAGTAATTTCACCTTTGAAATCTTAAATGTGGCTGGATAACAATCCTGCAATAAAGAGTTGGCCAAAATTCCTCTACTGGAATGTAAAACACTCCATTTCCATTTATCATTCATCCATGATGGCATTTGTTGTTGCTTAACAGTTTCTAGGTTTAGGGGGCAATTACATTTTCACGTAAAGCCAGGTTGATTCGGAGAGGGGTTTTTTTTTCCCCTTTAATAAATTAAACTATTGTTTGGACGTTGTTTTTGAAATTATCCTTAATATTATTTCACAGAAATGTGCATGTTGATCCTCAGATTGCTTGGTTGTAAAATTACCGTGATGTCTGTTTCAGTCCTGCGCCGGTGTCCGAAGGTGCGTCGACGATTCACCTCCCGGTAAAAGAGTGTCACATCGCCGAAGGCACCAACTGCACCATGTACGGATGGGGGGAAACAAAAAGTACTGCCTTCCTTCGCCTTAACTCCATCACCCTTTCGATGTTTGAGGCTGTTGAAGCTCAACTATTTTCACCTCTCAGTATTTGTTAAATCGCCGACTGTACATTGCTCTCTGTTCAGGTACAGGCCTTGACGAAGCTCTGAACTCCGTGACGATGCCCATGGTCGACAATGAAAAGTGCCCGCACATCAAAGGGGATGCAGAGAAGAGCAGAATATGCGCTGGAGGCAACAAAGACGAAGGCGTATGCGACGTGAGTGTCAACAGTGTGTCTGATTTTTGTAATGGGTTTTACAGAGATGTTACGTAAAGTGTGTGAAATCAGAGTTTAGCACATTCGATTTAGTTGCAGAAGAGGCTCATTGTTAGCTAGCAGCTGCCGACTCACTGTTTGCGTCATTTCGTTTCAGAGAGACGACGGCGGCCCGCTGGTTTGCCGGGAGCATCATCGAAAGGTTATCGTCGGTGTGAGCACGCCACGGGCAAAATGTGCCTCCGCGCAGCCTGCCCTGTTTGTTAATGTTGCCTTCTATTCAGAGTGGATCTACAAAGTGTTCAGACTTTACCCCAGTTTGCCGAGGAACTGACTGGTGGGAGTGGGAAGAGTCCTGCTGTGGACTGCTGCACGAGGCTGCAGATGAAGAGGCAATTGGGACCAGAAAGCGTTGCAAGTCCTGTTCATGCTGAACCAAGCAATGAGGGAAAACTACCTTTGGGAGAGTCGGCACTCTGTTGGAGCTCAGATTTAAAAGATGGAATGTCCCCTCCTTAAAATTTCAGGCGACCTGCGCTTGTTTTTGCGACTATTGTCTTTGGCACATAGGTGACAAGTGTTCTTGTTGCGACATGTTCAGAATTTCTGAAATCATGCAAATAAGGCAACGGAAAAGATGCTTTTGAGTCAGATGGTGACTTTATGTCCTGGAATGTACTTGAACCTGGTGACTTTGGTGGCTACCAGTTAAGGTAGCTCCTCTTCGACTGGGATTTCTGTGTCAATTTGTTTAGCTGGGCTACAAATTGTGCTTTTTTTACTAAATTTTTTTTTTAAATGTATAGGAAAGATGAAACAACCCTGAGGGCCAAAAGTGCCACAATCCAGCAATTAGATAATCATATGTGTAAGTTTAAGTTAAACTATAAGAAATATATCAAACAAAATGATTTATCTCTCTCTTTATCTTCAAATAAATAGGTAATCAATTAAATCAATGTGGAAGAATATTATAAATACATAAATCTGAAGTTTTATTGTTTCACAAAATATGTAATTAATTCAGATAATTTGAATTAATGACATCCTAGAAATATAAATGTAACTATTTCAGCATTTATTTAATAATTTGACTATCTTTTTTTTTTTTTTTTTACCCATCAAAGTTGGTTAGCAGTGTCATAGCGAACGCGATTGGTCAGTAGTTAGCCAATCCGAACCCAGCGGCCATAGCAACATATTTGCTTGACAGATTAAAGTTTTAGTGTATTTATTATGGTTTATTTCTAAACACACATGCATAAATATTTATCTGTCAAGTTATTTATTCTTTTATTGTGGCACTTTTGGCCTCCGGTCCAGTGTACAAATGGACTCATCCGCTCTGGTTGTCAGGTACTTTGCATATATCACAGCTGTTAGTTGTTTCGGTGTTAAAAGCATCAGGCAGACAACTGTGGAAAACGGCTGAAAGAATGAAAACGTAAGCATGAAAATGTCATTAGAAAATTCCTCGCAGACTCCCTGTGAGAAAATAAGTAAGTCAGATGGTTTATGAAGCCAAAACTGTCTGACTGTAGGTCCAGCAGAGTTAGAAAAATTGGACTTTGGATACATAAATCGTTAATATGAGTACGTCGAATGCACAACAGCGGCAACCGTGGCCAACCTGGCGGTTTTAATTGTGTGCAGTAGCTGAAGTACCTTTTCCCCAGTTAACTGTAACTGTTGGTTCCCCCACCCCAGAGAGAGAGAGGCTATGTAGGACTGAGCAAACTGCTCCAGATCTTATGCTAATATTTGTAGCATGAGAGAGAGAGAAGAGCCATGCCAAATACAACATGGCTGTTTGGTATCCAGTTTGGAGGGAGCTGTGGCCCCTGGTGGGCTGTGTGTGGTCAGATTATTTTTTCTTCTTTTATATAAAAAGCGACTGTGTAGACCTGCAGATTTATGGGAGTTTTTTTCCCCCTGGCATTGTGTAAATTTTTATAGGTCTTATAGATCTGGATTATTGTCGGTTCATTTAGCATCGTCGGATAGGCTTCTTTGAACTTCTGATTGTGTGGAGTATTTAAAAGAAAAAAACCTAGTAGGATGTAGTAATTTATATTTATTTTTTTAACTGAGAGGACGAAAATGGCCATAATTGGGTTCATAATTTGATGGTATGCTTACTTTGTGGGTCATATTACAAACATGGTATCAAAGGAGTTGGTGAAATGTGAAGAAAGCAAATGTACGGTTCGCTTAGATTCCAGTAAAACAAGACAGAGATGGCTCATCAGCTGCCGAAATGTGGGTGAAAAAAACGGTTTCAGATTTTTCTCTACTATGCAAAAGCATGTGGTCTCCGTGAGTTCCAGGTTTCAACCTTGATCCGACAAACCAAAGAGCCACTTTGCATCTCATTTCAGCTCATTACCAATGAGCTAAACTTCTAAAACAGACAAGAACATTTCAGGACCTTCCTTTCTTGTTTTCTTCCCTTGTTTTCTATTGTACCTTTTTGGTTCTTTTCTGGTACACTATGCAAAAACAGACTTTTGTCGGTGAAGTTTATGTCTGTGCCGTTTTGTTATTCAAAGGAGACGTCACAAATCTCCTGCCTTCAAGAGTCTAAAGCTGTTTTTTATGAATACATATAATCGGCGACAATATTACAACGTAACTGCAAATCCAAACTACTTGTGTACATTTTACAAGTGAAATCCAGAAAATGTGCATCTCAGCTGACAGGTGAAACCAAACGCCAAATATTTTTTTTATTATTTCCTCGGGAGTTTTGTTCTGTGTCCTGAATGTGTTGCGAATGTTATTTAATTCAGCCTAACATAATGTAAATATGTAGATATGAGTTGTATATTTTGTGAACAGCACACTTATAAAATACAGCTGCTATTTCTTTTGTATCATGATCATTTTTTTTTTCAGATTTTTGTATCCTTTTATATTCATATTTCTAATAAACAGCTTTTACAGCGACCCGTTTCTCTTCCCCTGCATGTTTTTCGTTCGTACAATTCCATTCATTCTGCTTTTGGCGGTCGTGACTTTCTCCCGCTGAGAGAAGCGAACTCCTTGTGTATGATGAATATTCTTGAGTGGCTGCAGCAGCAGGGGTTATCCATACAACTAGTCGAGGAGATAAATTATCACGTCCTCAGAAACGTTGGGATAACAAATGCGGAGATCGCTGGCTTAAGTGCTGTGGAGTTCACTCTGGATGAGCTTTTCAGCCAACTTTGGGGTTGCTCAACATGAGATGAGAAGTGCGTTGTGCTCCAGATTTAAACTTAATATTTGTGCCAAATCATCAGTGGAGGATTTCAAACGGTACACTAGGGGTTTCTTGCATGAAAGACAGAGGACAGGTACTGAGATTCTGTCAAGCTAAACATTGATAAAAAAAAATACTCAAAAGCAGAAAGAAAATAATCTCGTGAGATTTTGTGTGTCCTGTTTACACACTGCACTCTGGTCAGCACTTGTAAAAAAGTAGCAGCTCTATTTTTCTTGCATTTGATAGATGTAACTACTCAGAAATTACGAATATGTTATCTTGAAATGAATCTGTTCCACTTGCATTATGAAATAAAGAGTTTCAGAGGATGAGACTGGGAATGTCCTGTTTGTAATGGACTCAGTCCATAGTTTAGATGCTCTCCAGGGTCGAGATGTTTTTTTTTCCTTCAGCCTAGTCTGTTGACAGAAAAAAACTATTAAATACATGTTGTGAGTTGCTAATAAATGCCTCTGAAATTTGCCATTTAGCAATGGCAAATAATAGCATAGTTTCCCACACTTTGCTATTTTCTTTTGCTATTCACATTATAAGAGCTGATGCTAGTAAGAGTGTTCTCTTCTGCTTTTGCTTTTCAATTTAAAAAAGTACTACTAGGTCAGTGCTTTGTGTTTACCAGTGTCTCTTTATTTGCAAGTAATGGGGTACTGCTAATGTACAATTAAAATAGTGTACTTTAACGTGGTTGTGTTGCCTCATTGTCCCACAAGAGGGCAGTGTAGTGCCAAGAACAACGGGTGTAGTTACCTTTTCTACTGGCAGAGAAAGAATTTGATTAACTTTAGCCGTACACCTGTTTCGTTTTTTTTTTTTTTTTTTTGCTTCTTTCATTGTATCTGTTCAGTGTTTGACAACCACAAGGATGTTTTTGGTAATGTATGTTGTTTTTTTTACCCCCCTATACATTTCGGTAACTAACAAAAAAGTAAAAAAAAATAAATAAATTGCACTTACTTTCAGTGTTTAAAGTCTACTAAAGCAAGTAAAAATACCAAACGGGAGAAGGAATCCTGACTCGGAATTGGTTTATTACCCGTCTGTCTTACAGATTCTGGTCAATAATTGTGTGTGTTTTTGTTTTTCCCATAAACCAGTGTTGTGTGAGAGAGCTGCTATCCTGCATCCGTTCTCCAACAAACCTGATGAAAGTGAATAAATGAACGTGTCCTTACCAGGCCTCTCCAGAGCTGAGTGACTAGCTTGGTAAGCAGTTTTGGCTAGCTGTGCTGAAGAAGGACGCGCGTGAACGTTGCGCGTTCGCGGATCCTGTGGACTAGAGGACGGAAGTCATTCCTGACTCGAAGCTTCCGCCTTACCTGCTTGTCCAGTTTTCATGGATGGACATTAACTGAGTAATTGCTGCCATTAAGAACCTCTACTCTTGGATTTTGTTGCCTGTGGAAATCGAAAGCGCATACTCCTTGCACAGTTCAAGGCTTAGTCCTTATGTCTTCTACTGTGTTTTCCCTCAACATACCCATTGACAGAGATTTTGCTGCAAATAATTGTCTTCTCTTAGTCTTTCTATATAAAATACTCAGGGCTCAGCACTTGCCTCTCTGTCTCGTATCCAGCTATAGATGCAACTGTTACTTTCTTTATGTCTGCAGTTGTTTTTTCTTTGCCATTGAAAGGACTTCTGCTATTGTGCATCTTTTTTTTTTTTACTTGATTTTGGTTTAAATTGGACTGTATGGAATTCAAGCCGTAAGTCTCTGGTTTTGATTTTCCTCAAAGTCGCATTGAAAATGATTTTGTGTCGGTGTTGGGTTTGCATTGTGGTTACTCATCCCTCTGACCGTATGAAAATGAAGCTCATTGTACGAAACGCATCAGCACAGAAGTAATTGTACAAATTACTGCTTAAGACGCCGTCATGTGGAGATATCATTTACTTCTCCACCTTCCTGGTGTTATTCCAATGTGGGCCATTTCCACACTGCTGACCAAGCTGTTTGCGTTCTGATCCTGGGCCTTCCCCTCATGGCTAATTATCAGGGATCTCGGAGTAGTGTCTCTTTGCTGTTGTAAAGGGACTTAAAGGAACTCGATGCCTTTGCCCTGTTGCAGTAATAAAAACAGATGCGAAGCCATGCAGATATCAGGTCATGTTCAGAGTTTTTGAAGCTTCTCTTTTAAAGTTTCTCCCACTGGCTTTCCCTAGAAAATCTTGGAAGGCTGCCTTCACCTCCTTCTGCACTTTTGCAAAACAGCAAAGCCGTCAGGCTGTTAAAGCGATAGCAGCCATATCACTTTATGGTGATTGCAAATGATCCGTGGAGCTCTGATTTATGTTGACAAGTCATCAGGCCAAACAAATCGCTGACAAGAAACATGAAAGCGCTTCGGACTGAGGTCATGCAACATTTTCTAATTTATCTTTTAATTTTCTCTGTTAGCACTTGATGTACCCTCTAAAAAGCTACTCCCTGTGAAGCGAGGCCTGCGTTTATTGGTTACATCAGAGCTTAGAGCCCAGTATTTTAAGAACTTGTTCCCTCGAAAGGCATCAGTAAAACATTCCAGTGAAAGAAAACAGTTCAACTTTCCAACTTTATTTAATACATCCTGGATTGACTTATTTCTTTGTTTTAAATTATTGCATTATTTTTTCATCTTCTCAAATACTCAGTGTGATAGATCCTTTCAAAATAATATTTTACTGAATCAGTTTACATGCAGCAATGAAACAAATCTTTTCTGCAATGCTGAATTTATCGTTTTACAGTATCCATTTTACAGACGGACTTGTTGCAATGTTAGTCTTTTGTCTCCATCTACTGGCCAGAAATCCTCTGCAATCTAGAAGGTAATCAAATCTACATTTTTAACTCTACATGCATAGGTAGAAATCCATTCTCACTGTCAGACCATGCCGCATCCAGGTTAGACAGGAAGTTCCCATTAGTTTGAAACTGGCTCCACATAAACGGTGTGCTCTGCTTGTTCCACTGCTGGCAGACATGGGAGTTATGGGTTATGGTGTCCTCAGAGGCCAACTGGAAAGTGTTTTTTGGGTACATGTGGTCTTGAGTCAGTGGGAAAGTGACTGCATCTCTGATGCAATGCCGTGGAGTCGTATTGACGGTCTGTGGCAACATGTCACACAGCTGCTGAGGAACTGAGGGAGAAAACGCGTTAATGCACCTGAGGGCCAAACTTTTTCTAAGCTTAACAAACTAGGAGGGATCAAGCAACTTCACCGGAAAAATTACCAAAATGAAGATTAAATGTATTTAAGTGACTTGTATGCATCTGAACATCTGCATTTAGAGACTAGATACAATAGTCTATACCGACGCCATTAATAACCGTTTCTCCTTCTCTCTTCAAATATATTATCAATGTTCAGCTATTTAAGGGTGGCAATATTGTGAAGTGCACAACAGAAACAAATGTAATAAAGTAATAAAATAAACTTTGGCAAGCAAAAATATGTGCAGCTGGCAGAGAAATCAAAGTTGTACCTGCAACGAGTCGATGCTTCCTGCAAATTAGTTTTATTGGAAATTTTGTAAAACCGTTCAGGTGTTTGCAATAAACGGATTGCAGAAGTGCAAGTAGTTGAAACCCAGTATTACAGGGAATTTGTCCAAACTGAGCACTAAATTGTGCTTTTGGTGATCATTGCAATGCTAGTTATTCATTGCAGTCTTCACTATTCCACCCATAAATAGAATTAGTGAAACTTTGTGTGCTAATTGAGCATAAAAGTGGTTAGGTTATTTAGCAGATTGAAACTGAGCTCTGATAAAAGATCTTACCAGCTGCTGTTTGAGAGAAGAAGCCATTGTGTAGCTTCCTGGGGACTCTGGGTAGGAAAGCGGTGTTTCGACAGTTCATTCTTAATGCGTCCGTTTCCTACAATCAAAAATGTCCGCTTTTAAAAACGTGTACATCTCCCCTTGTTCAAATTAAGGCATACTTGATGTAAAAGGTGGGACAGTGATTAATCACTTTAAAATCTTTTCCATATTTATTCTGATGAAAATCCTGCCCATATACCCTTCTCCTGACTGATACCTTTATACAATGGAGTCCTTTTGATACTTTGTAGCCTCTTCAGTCTTTGTTTTTAGCTACAGAATGCAAATGAGAAAATGCTACGAAAACACTAGGCATTTATGCAGTAGTTCAACTCATTTATTGCAATAACATTGTATAGTATTAATTTTTGGGCCATATGAAGATCAGGAATGTCCTCAAAGGGCCATTTATGTCAGAATGCATCGATAAAACACATTAAACTGTTTAAAATAATTTATTAATAGCTGTCTCTGCATTTGATGGACTTCTTAAAACTAGAGGGCCTCATCAAATCTTATGGTTGGCCAGATTTGCCTCCAGGGCCTTCAGTTTGACACATGCCATACATGTAGAAATTTATCCTAAAAGAAATCCCTACTTTCAGCCAAACCAATATATTTGTATTTCAAATGTTAGGATATATATCACAGTGTGGGAGAAAAATGCTTTGACATGACTTATCAATCATCAAATCTGACATTTTAATGTGTTTAGAGCTAGGAAAACTTCATGTAAATTGGTTTGCCCTCACCACCAATTGAAGCAGAGATTAAAACGACAGAACTGAAGTTTGAAGACCAAATGAGCTGTAAGAGCTTGATATACAAAGTAAATCCCAACCTACCTGCGACGTAAAGTTGGGTGTGAGGGCTTGATTTAAAAGAAGGCAGTCTCTTTGCTGCTGCAGGTCTGAAGCTGTAGGGGAGAGATTTGTTTCCTAAAGAATTATGAATGCGTTTGTTTTGTTTTTTCTTGTAACTATTAATGTGACACTTTCCAAATACACAGCTGTGTTGTATTTTTACCCTAACATCCTTACTTTTTGTTCTACTTTTATGTTTGGTTTCCCTCCTCCATTTAGCTCGTCTGTTTGAAAACCATACCTACAAGAAGGAAATGAGCCATCAAGTGTCATGATGTTGAATGTGTTTCTGTATACAAACTACTACGGTGATTAAACGTGTACCTTAATGGTGTCCTCGGGAAGTTTAATTTCAGCTGACAGTTTCTCTCTTGTATACAGATCGGCATACTGGCTCTGGGAAAATTCTGGTTCGGGAGAGATGAACGTGTATTTTTCCTGAGCGTAAACACGCCGGAGTGTCGCAGGATGATGAACTGGATGATTACCTTGCTCGAGTGCTCTGCTCTGCTCCGGGGTGAAAGTGGTGCGGCTCTTGTGCCGGGCACCTTCAGGTCTCTGGTCATCAGAGTTCATCACTCGCTTGTTTACTTGTTCGACCACAGAGTAACGATCTGCAAAAAGTACATTAGTCAGCCCTTCAGTTTGATTCCTTTATGTACACCATACAAAGGAATTTTTGAAATTCTGCATTAACTGCTGAAATTACACCCTTAGTTTGAACATGACTTTTTCAGAAAGGTGTTCATAATGTAAACCTTGGCTCTGAAAACATTAGCGAGCGAGTCTTAGACCAAACTGAAGTCCTCAAGGACCAGACTCCTTTCTTTGTCTCTTTAATCAAGTATGAATTCTAACATTTATCAGAGGTTACTTGTGGGAAGAAAAAAAAATGAAAATGTGTACAAAGCTCAACCATAACTGGACCTTGAAATATGTCAGTGACTCAAAGACTTGACATTTCTCCACCAGTGAATCCATTAAGAACTGGTAAAGCGCTGGACTATAGTCAAAGCCCAGCTCTTGATTTCACTGAGGTGGTGTGAGGTCACTTAAAAAAAGTGTACATACCACAAATCCTTCAAACAAGCTAAAATCTTGAAGCTTCCAAAACATAAGTCTTCGGTTTTGCTTTCATTTAATTTAAGCTTAGAGCCCTTCACATCATAAAACCTTCCAAATACTTAAAAAGCATTTTAAGACTTCGCATTTCACCAGTAGTACTATTGTGTAAATAAATGAAATGTGATGCTATGCTTTAAAACTAAACCCATGCTTAAGGAGTATTTGCAGAGGGAAAACTAGAGGTCCAACAGTGGACCTCTATGGGAAACTCTCTTTAAATGCACATTATGGAAGATGAGTGTGGATTGTGACATTCCAAATAAGCCTATTCACATGATATTTATCCGTTAACTCTACAACATGACTTGGTATATTTAAAAACTAGAGATCAGTGTGTAACTCTTCGTAATTAGTGAACAACATCGTTAAACCTTTTGATAACTCACCCTGCCCAGCTCTGGTGGGAGCCTTGACCTCCACGCGCATTATTCCACGATCCAGGTGGATTTTTCGCAAAACCCTGTTTATGGACGACACCTTGCGGGAAACAGCGCGCGAAAAGCTTCATCAACCGCAGATAAAAGACCACATTCAAAAGCATCCTTTATTCCACTTACACTAGGAGTTTTTGCGGCTTTCCAAATTCTTGCAAGTCGTTTTCGTATTTCCCAAGCAAAAATAGTCGGCGTTTCCCTCTTGCACTGGATGATGGTGGAGATGACGCCCGGGGTGAGAAGCCGAGGGCGGCTGCCTCCTATGGCTTTGGGCTTCACCAGCCCTGTGCGCCTGTAGCGGCACAGTATCTTGCTGACGCACCCGTTGGACACCTACAAAGACGCACTGAGTTAGGCGCAATCCATCACAGATCGACTTCATTCGATCAATCCGGTTCCCGTTGTAATTGCGCCTCTTTTTTTTTTTTTTTTCTTTCTTCCTTTTAACGTGTTTTATCTGAGCTGTTTGGATTGTGCGCACCCGCAGAATCCTGGAGATTTCACTTGGCCGGACTCCCTCCGAGGCCAGCTCGATCATCTTCATTCTCTTGGACTCTGGCAGAGGTCTGCCGTTGAGGAAGGTTCCTCCTAACTGGTTGACGCTTCCACCACCTTGTCACAACACATCTTCAATTTTATAACTCCGCTTAAAACGTGCTAAAGTTTGAGGGAGGAGGGGGGGGGGGAAAGTGCAAAACGAACCTTGGCTTTGCGGACTAACGCTTGTTCCGCACATCCTCGCTTGGTTCCAGGTTCCTGGCTTTTCTGTGCAGGACCGAATTCCTAAATTCTAAACGCCTCTTAAGATTGACAGTGTGCGGAATCAAAGCCCTCGGCGGAGATTTATAAGCCCACAAGAGCTGGATATAACGTGGTGCCCTGCGCACTTCCTGCAACGTCAATAAAGCTGGGAGGGCGCATGCGGGTAAAACTGGGGTTAAACTGCAGAGCCATTTGTTCGCTTACTAATTTCTGATGCTAAGTGGCTGCATTAGATTTTATTAAAGGGCATCAGCTCAAGGGGCCTGAATAGAAATGCACACAACTCTCCCGTTTTTTTTTTTTTTTCCAGAAAAACATATTTCAAATCTTTTATTGTTCTCCATCTACTTCAAAAAAGTAAATTGGAGTAAATTTCAGCTTGTGGTTGTATGTTCAATGTTCAAATTAAATGAAGGTTATCTGAAGACCATGCATTTTATTCCGTTTTATATTTTTATATTACAGTAAAGTGATTATAAATCATCCTATCTGCTGTGATTTTTGCAGTTTTATTTGGATTGTCACAGCTTTGTCTGCATATCTCATGCGCTTTCCATTACCGTGATTAATTGAACAGGGCTCCATGAAATTTAGTTTTATGATTTAAACAAACCGTCCTGTTTGAGCCGTGTTATGAAGCTTTTTGTTCTGTCTGTAACAAATTCTGAGCCATTAATAAAACAGTTTTTTTTTTACATATTGGACTCTATTTACAAATGTTAACTTATTTCCTCAGTCTCAAGGAAAAAAGTTGCAATGGATTTTATTAAGGGTTGCTTCAATAAATGCACTGAATAATGACACTCAAGTTTTTAGTTAAACATTTCTAAAAAATAAAAAAACCATGCATCCTGCTCCTTGCACTACTTTCTCGGTTTGCCACCTAAAATCCCATTAACATCAATTGAAGTTGATCATTATAAGGCATATTTTTACTTAGCACTCCTCACATTTAAGAGATGGGATAAAAAAAAGTAAAATCTACTTCATGACACTGCAGCAAATATCTTCTGATATTCCCTGATTGCATGTTTCCTTCCCTCCCGTGTTCCCATCAGCTCCTTTTTGCGCAGCGGCCGTTAGTCCTAATCAGAGAGACCGAGGCGACCTCAGTTTGAGCCTTCACACTCTCACGTTTGTTCCAGCTTCACATTTGGCACCATATTGACCCCACGCTTTCCAGGAACCGAGTGAATCGAGCTCCAGTGCGTTTTCTGGGCCCGCAGTCACGTGACAACGAGCATCCTCGCTCGCAGCTGAAGCGCCTCGGATTAAAAGGATCTCCGGCCTCCTCTCAGAAAGCAAACATTCGGAAATCTGCTCCAATGACGACTGCCATATGGTAAAGTGCTTTTGATCAATCATAAATCCATCACGGTTGTCTCGTTTTATTACATTTTCCTTCAAAACGTGAACAAATAGACCTCGCGCACACGCAGGCGCAACGAGAGGGCCAATTGGGGGGGACCTCGCTTATCCAGAAGTGGGAGGCTAACATCCTCACAGATGTTCCTTGGGCAGACAGCAGATAAAAATGCGTTGTAAACGCTTTCAAGGGGAAATATTTGACAAGCAAATATTAGCTCATGTGAAAACCCGACACGAGGCTCGTCTTTGGGCCTGTTTAATGACTAATTGAATATCATTAGTTGGGTCCACACACACCGAAGTGGCATCGACATACAGGCTCCGATTTTACAAAGCCATATGGCCCACATTATACATTAACCACGAGAGAAAAGGCCTGCAACAGTGTGTGTACAGTCAGGACGAGCGGATGGAGGACAGGCGTTCTTGGACACCATCATCTCCATGCCAACCAGTGCAAAGGAAGAACAATGCGATCTTTTTTTGTTTATTATAGGAGATCTGATGTGGTTGTTACTTTACAGGTTGCTGCTTTGCTGCAGTGCCAAATAATGCAGGTGTAAAAATGCTACTTATAACCGATTGTTGAAGCAGCAACACGTTTTTGTTGTGCGTAAATCGCTGTCTCCCCTCGGCAGCACCGGGCGGGAGTTTTATTGCCTTTAGTGGCACAGCCATCTCTTGCGCTCTTCAAACGAACGTTTCAGATGTTTGCATCGTGTATTAAACATGTACACGCGGGCGTGTCGGGGCTCAACTTGGTCCTAAAGCGTTCGGAAGGGTGAAAATTCCAGCCGCGTAAAAAGATCGCCAAAATCTCTCGAGAGCGCACAGAGGGGCTGCGTGCGCAACCGGGCTGCGCGCCGGCTTTGTTTCCTTCTCCGTGTTTCATGAACGCAAGTCATTCCTAAGAATTCCGAAAAGCCAAAGAGTGTGGTTGGTATTTCGTGACACCTCAATCAGTTTATTTTCATGGTATATATTAAAACTTCAAAAGCTTAAACTGTATATGGCAAACGCGTCCCTTTGTTCTCCAGGTGGAATAATGTAGAATCGGTGCTAAGAAGACATTTTATGCATCGTATGTCTTGTCATTTCCAAATGATTTTTGTCTTCCTTTTTAAATTGGTAACACATTTGTGATGAGTTGACTTTGTCGTGCTCTAAATGCGTTTGTTAAGTTGCATCTTAAAAGTCATTATTTGGAGCGGGCTATAATTAAAAAAAAGTTGTGCGTTTCCCATTTGAACCTTGTAATCAAAAGAGAAAAATAAATAAATGAATGACTCTGGGTCGAGGTGCGTCTGTTGCATTCAAGCTCACAAGTTCAACCAAATCTTAATAGCAGCTCTACATCCCTGCGAACTATTTTCTCGCACGATAAAATCGATCAAACGGTTAATCAGTTCATCATTCAGTTCTCGGAATTGATTAATATCTATAGAAAGACTCCAAACGAGTTTCAAAACGGAGGCAACAAAAACACGGAACTATTTTAAGTATTGTTTTCCATTAGTTTGTTACACATAAATTCAAGCGAAAACCCCGAATCAAATATAATAATAATAATAAAGAAAAAAATGTTTTAACGAGACGCAGAAACTCCGTTGTTGTCTCTTGTCCCCAGGTTTTATTCCGTGACTAAAGTGAATTTCTTTTTTTAAAAGGTTTACTTCCCAATTCATTCGGTGTTAAAACTAACAAACCGTTTCATACAAAAAAACAACAACAAAAACCTCCCATAAAACCATCAAACCAGCTGTCAAACATAGTGGTGGTCATGTTATGATGTGGGGCTTCTAGATACATGCATAAGAGAAATGATGTGAAGGACACCAGTGAGTCCACCTCTAATCAATTTTTAATTTAAACAGAGGTTTTAGAATAGCCTAATTAAAATATTAACTTAAATCTGATTGAGATGGCAGGAACATAAACAGCCTTTTCTATTCTGAGCAGACGGCTGGTTGCTCTGCAATCCCAGTGAATTTTCTGCTGCATATTTGCATAAGGTATTGCTGCCCCCATGTTGTGCATAGTGTAAGAACAGGTCACTTTCCTAAACCTCCACTCCTTGTTTCTGCATGAATCTTAACTTTTCTTGTTTAAGTGCCATACAATGTATAGGAAATATTACCCTCAAATGCCATGAGTGGATCTTAAAACAGTGTATATTTACACAGTGGGCATGATATTACTCAGTCTAGGTCCAGTTAGTGCATTACAGTCAGTGCTTTTGAAAACATCATACAATACTTGGCTTAAACCAACTTTTTTTTATGATGCAATTTTTTAGACAGACTCATACACCACCAAAAATTATCATGAAGGCAAAAAAACCGCAGCAATTTCGGCTCTCTTGTGGTATTATGGTAGGCTTCTCTTCAGAAACATATCTGATCATGTTTGGAACACTACCCTTGATGATTCAAATGCAAAAGTGAAGAGAAACGTGCACCATGCACACTTTTACCATGATTTAAGAAATCACTCAGTCTGTTTGTGTTGTAGATGCTAAATGCTCTCGATGACTAACCTCTCTAACTTCTACAGGAAGCTGCCAATCTATCTGGAGATCAAACTATTGAATTGCAAAGCAGCTCAACAGTTGAAGAAATGACTTATTTCACAAAAGTAGTTTACTTTAAAAAGTCACAATTGTCAGGGAGTGATAGCATAGTTAAGGTTAAGGTGTGAGAATTCCATAGTTTTGGGCGGTGCCTGGTTTTACTGTTTAGTCCGACCTGAACAAAGAAATACTTTCATGCCAGAATCAAACCATTAAATCTGTTAGGTGTCTTGAAATTAAAAGTTGTGTAACCAAGTCTGCTGCTTTCGGTAAATGATTTTTCTTTAGAAATTAAATCAATTATAACTTTTTGATTGCAAGGTTGAAAACATATGGTGGGAGGGGTGGAAATGCAATTTAAGAGTAATCCGTTCTAATTTGGGTTTATTTAGCATCTTTTATTCTTAAGAGAACTTTTGCATGTCTTTTTCTAATAAGCAACTGCATAATGAGCATAATAACATCACCTTCTTTAATTACTCTAGATTATTGCACATTTGGAAAAGAAATACACAAAGCAAATTTCACTGAAATATTGTGAACCTTATAACATTGTTGATATCATGACAAGCCATATGAACACATAGGGTTTATCCTAAGCCTAACCCAAACCCATTCCATAAACAATACCAATAAATATGTGTTTAGCTGTTTTTAATCTTAGAGAAAACTAGTAATGAAGCTGCTGCCATTGCCTTATTCATCCTTTGTCCTGACTGGAGACAATGGTGTCTGAGAACACCTGTCTGTCCTCCAGTCTACACTAATTATTTGCTGATTTTCTTTAGGCCTCGTCCTTTTAAATCCTCCGGCCAGATGAAGCAGGTGGCTTCTCCACAGTGAGCTGGGTTCTGCTGGAGGTTCTTGTCCTCTGTCACCATATGCTCTCTGGGTTGGTCAGTACCTGCGCTTCACTAGACAATCGGTAGATAATAAACTGATTTTGCATCCTAAGTAAGTTTGAATCTGTCTATGTAATTGTACTGACTCGATTCTGTACAGATTATGGACGTATTTCTCATGACATTTGTTGTGAAGTGGAACAAATAAATTGAAATGGACTTTATAATACGTGGCCATCATCATTCTTACTGAACCACTCGGTTATATTTGTGTTTGATAATAACCAGTCGTCTTGTACTGCTCAGGCACTTTTATTAAAGTATCTTTTTTTCATGAGTTTGCTCAAACAGGTTCCAAAAACTCTCTCCTTCTGTCGTCCTATACTTTACATTTATGCATTGACTTAAACTCGTGGTCGCCACCTAGTGGACATACGCATAATGCATTCAGTCGTCAAATTCTTTAAAACGTATAAAATAAATATATGTTTTGCTGCCTGATAAAATGTTATATAAACTGAAACAAATATTGGCAATCTTTTATTAATTCGGCACATATGAGTCCCACATAAAGTGCTATAAAAAGTATATATTTTTTTTTATTAAAGCAGTCATCGTCATTGCATTCCTACAGGATTTCCTGTCAGATATCGCGGACACATATAATGTGCTACTTTTCAGGAGTGAACTTGTTCTTTGGAGGTGAACCTTTTCCCGGACACTTTGAAGGCTGCACTATCTGGGGTATCGCAATGCTGACGTGTCGTAGCTCTTGCCCCGGAAGTCCTTATTTCAACTTGCTTCCGCGGTTTCGAACGCTCTCCATTCGCTCCCATTCACTGCTCTTCCTTAGACCCGGAAACGCTTTCGGCCTGCGTGTGTGTGTGTGTATATGCATGGCAAAGTGTGTTTCCGGTATAACGTGAGCGTAGCTCTGTGTACTGCCTTTTTCCCTCTTGGCTCTCAACAGATCAGCCACTCATTTCACAGTCCCAGCTCCCTCACCTGGTTCTCCAGCCAACAAGCAGCGTATCTCAGCTCGGCGGACATGGCATCTGTTTCGGGTCCAGCTCAGACAGCCCCTGTTCCGGGGTCTCCTTTGCAAAGAGGAATAGTGAAAATGGTATGAATCCCAACATGTGAAAATGAGAACTCACTGGGGAAACAGCTAGTTAGCTTAGTCAACTGATGGCTAATGGAGATTGAAACTGTCGTATACTTTAATATAGTGAGCCACACGACTCAGCGGAAGCAATTTGAAGTTAACTTCCAGTGTTGCCATTATTCCAGTAGCAGACGTCAAGCTCATTCAGTTTATTTGGCTGCAGCTGAAAGCCGGCTAACGTTAGCTAGCTTGCTGCTACATTTCCAGTAGAGGAAACTGAGGTTAGCACGTTTTGTCTGGACATCTCAGTTTAAGTGAGGAAACTACTTTCGTTGTCAGACTTGGAAATGTGACTGCTGTAAAATGTCATTTGAGTGGTTGCATTTGTTGTACTCAACAGCCAAGCTGGAGCCAGTAGGTGTTGAAAAGTTGTTGACAGATGTCAGGTTTCCCAGCTAAAGGATGGCTAACTGTTAGCTAATTAGCGCTTACTGTCCAGCACCTGTGAAGTTAAACGAAAGCGGTTCGTAGGGTCTGTGATATCCGTGTGATATTTATGCTCGGCACCAGCCGCAACAAAAGTAATTTTTTGCTATTTGGCAACATGCAAAATTTTGTCAACTAGCCTACAAGCTAACTCGAGTATTGGGTTTAATTTCGCTTTCGTCCCTCAGTTTTATCCCAGAAACTCCAATAAAACAGGTTTAGGCGGTCAAATGTGATTTTTTTTTTTTTTTAGTATATATTCGTCTACTTGTGGTTCTCTGGTAAGTTTACTTTCTCCATTTAAGGCAGCAGAGAGCATTCATTCCCTCAGAGCTGGTCCAAACCAGCCATGGGAAACTGACACGTAGCTCCAACTTTCCTGCCCCCTGTAATCTCATTCGACGTGGTTTTTTGTGTGGGCTCGGTCCTCTTTCATTCATGTTTCAGTGTCGAGATGGAAATTTTACTCTCAAGTCAAGCAGACATACCTTTGCACAACGTTTTTTTTTTTTTTTTGTTTTTTTTTTTGCCCCTCATATGTGGGTTTGCATGGAGAGGGGTCAGCAGACGCAGCTTTTTGTCTTCCACTTTCCAAATTCAGGACAGGACTGTAGTTTCTTGAGATTTAAATGCTAGTATTTAAATCAAATCAAATTAGTTTTGGAATATTTTCTTGTATATTGTTTACTATAAGAGCGGCTGGTATGAGAGACTCGGCATGTTATCCTTGAGTGAAAATGGCATATTAATTTAGTCATAATGTTACCTAACATATTTCAACATTAGTTTATAGACTTCTAGAAACTGTAATGCTTCACAAATAAGTTATTGGAAGTGTTAGCTGCACAGAATGCTAAATGTTTTTGTCATTTCGCGGCTTACAGATGAGTATATCACAGTGATATCAGCTAGTAAGATTGCTTTATTTACACTTATGTCTTCTTTGCTGTTCTGTTATTCTCTTATTGTCAAAGAGCAAACTTGTGTACCAGTTTTCTTTCAGCTTACTGACCAGCAGTGCTCAGCTGTATGGAGTGGTGGCCACATGTTTTATGCTAATCCTAGCTTTTTGCAGCTCTAAAAAAAAAAAAAAATCCGGTTACCTTCTCTGGTCTAAGTCCCCATTGGCATCTAATGGGGAAAGAAAAGACTTTGAACAATTTGGAAGTTACATTTTTTTTAGTTTTGTTACTTTAACAAAACTCCCTCTGTCACCTTAAAACATTTAAATGACTCATGCCTAGTCGCAGCATTGTGGAAACGGGAATTCTGCTGTAATTCGTTGCCCATATACATTGAAAACAGTGAATCCAGAGTTCAGAGCCAAACCAACAGCTAGGCTTTGTGGTAGTTGATTTGGAGGCAATCGTTTTTTTTTTCTTTTAGATTTTATTTTGAAAAACATAATGAGCCGGCATAAAACCCAGGTAGAATTACTGAGCGGTGACAGATCAGGTTTATTAAGTCGCTCTGTCTGGATAACAATGCAAAACGTAAAATACCTGAGATTAACTTCTGAATAATACCCAGGCTGGTATTTAGCAGAATCTCCGAAGACATTTTGACCTGACCACCCAGATAATGATTTACATCGGCCATGTCCACGTTGGAGCCAAATCTGAGCAAGTAAACAGCTTCTGTGGCGGCTGATGTGCTGCATCACATCGAGTGTAAATTCGGCTTTAAGGAAAAGCTGTCATGTACCAAAACAAAAACGAAACCAAATCCTTTCTGTTGCCTTGCACATCTAGTCATGTCAGTGCATGTTGTTTTGACAGCTCTTCATAGCAGCATGACTTGTGCATAAATAAAAGCACATTTGTCTCAGTATTGAATTCTGTGGAAACGTGATTATGCAGCTCATTCATAAAATGAATGTCGTCTAACGAAAGCTTCACAGGCTTTGGGTTCTTTTTTTTTTTTACTTGGATTACGACTACTTAGGCTTTAGAAGTTTTTTTTTTGTAAGAATTTAATTGCTGAAGTTTTACTGCCTCTCTTAAAAAAAGTTATCCCTCTGAAATTGGAGAATGTGTTCCTGTCGTTTCTCTCTTCGTTTTTCGTGGCTCATCATACTGTAGAAACTACCGCTACAGCTCTTCTGTACTCCAGGGTTGTGGGACAGTTGGTGATGAACAGCGGTGATTTGATGGGTTTATCTAGCTCACATCTTAGATCAACATCGGCCAGGGATGCTCCATGCAGACACACTGGAGAGTTTGCAGATAAAGTGTTTGCTCAGTTTCATGTAAATGCCACAGTTGTCAAACCGAAGTCTATGCTGTCTTTTTTTTTTTTTTTTTGTCTTGTTTTGTATTCAGCTACGTCATCACCTGGCATGATCTAAGCCTGGCATTTCAACTGTCACCATGGCTACGTGCCATATGAAGCTTCTACCTCTATTAAAGCTCAATCTTTTAGATTGTGATATTTCAGATTTTGCTGGCCTGATATTTGTAAGTTTAAATGTAACTTGCATCTACACTGATTTTTGCATTATTATAATTAAAAAAATTATTTTACTAAAAAAAACACCTTTTTTTGCCTAATCCAATGGAAATGAAAGTATCCACGACTTGCGTCTTTCTTCTTTCTGTCAATAATTCTTGGTATTTTTGTTTCAAATATTTTTTTCTAGCTAAAATAATCTAGTTGCACTGGTGATTTGTCTTCTCTATATTTTCCACTTGTTGTCTTCTCTCCAGGTCTTGTCGGGATGTGCCATCATTGTTCGGGGCCAGCCTCGAGGTGGTCCGCCCCCAGAGCGCCAGATCAATCTGAGCAACATCCGAGCGGGGGCCATAGGCCGCCGAGCAGCTCAAGGCCAGCCCGACACCAAGGACATCCCCGACGAGGTCAGCCGATTTATTCCTGTGATTTATTATTTAAATTGGCCTTGCATTACAGTGGCAGTGCATCTGTAATACAGAGCAATGGAAAAGTATTTAAACCTCCTTCAAATTATTTATTTATTTTTTTGCTGTACAACCATAAACCTGAATGTATTTTACTGAGATTTTACTGTATATAAAGGACAAAAACAAAGGAGGTCCAAAATTGTGAAGTGGATTTAAATGATTATTGTCGTTGACTGGGTGATTGTATCACATGGATGTGCTTTGGCCGTTTTCAATTGACAGTTGTTTTTGTACCACTTTTGTACGGACATGCATGTGGTGTGATGAGGAGGAGAGTGGAAGAGACATCAGGCTGTTTGTGACAAAAGGGTCTGCAGCTGTGTAATACAATTTTACCTTTTTTAAATGGAAAATAAGTTATGTAAATGGTTATCAAACACTCGAGTCAAAGCGCAATTTATACCTTGAAAGCTAAATTAAGTTTTATTTACTACTAATCACTCATTCAAATAATAACCGCTTTCCACGATATGATTTAATAATCAACTCACCTTGCGGATCAGAGCTTTTTAGATGCATGGTGTCGGGGCTTTGCATTAATGCCAGTGTTAAGGTCAGGACCTGACCGTGACCCTTTTAATTTAAGTTTTTACTTGCAGTGCACTTTGTACTCGGAAGGAATAACAACAGATATTGTTTCAGAGAGAGAGAGAAAAGTAGTATTACAATGCGATACTTTAACATGAGCACTTACTGCAGTTAGAAAATACTGCTACACCCTTCTTGCTTTTGAACAAATAAGTTTTCCTACTCGTCTAGTCCAGTGCCTGATTAGGTTTCACTTTCTCACGTTTATTTTTCTTTTTAGCCCTGGGCCTTCCAAGCCAGAGAGTTTCTCAGGAAGAAGCTAATTGGCAAAGAAGTGTGCTTCACTGTGGAAGTCAAGACCGCCATAGGCCGAGAGTACGGCATGGTCTACCTGGGCAAAGGTGCACTGTGCATTTTGCACAATTTGTTTCCTAGAATAAAATCATGTTACTCGAACATAATCTTTCTCCTTGTTTGCTAAACATTTCTCCATGTTTGCCGTAGATACAACAGGTGAGAACATCGCTGAGTCTTTGGTGAACGAAGGCCTCGCAACAGTCCGAAGGGAAGGAATCAGAGGAAACAAGTAAGATCGTTGAGCATAAAATATTAAAGCTGTTAGTCTGTTTATTTTGCTTTGGATGTTGATGCACAAGCATGAAATTTCACATGGAGGAATTTTGCTGGTAGCTTGGCTGTAGAAGGCGCTTGTCACTTCATCCCACAAGTTCCGTCGGAAATTAATGGAGGGGGACCAATGTCACCTCTTGTTTATTGATTCCATAACCATTAAAATCCATCTAGACATCCCTAAGAGGCAGTAAATATTACATCAGGGAGTCATCATTGAACTTGTACACACCATTTAAAAAACTTCTAACTGATGGTATAAGCAACCGTTTGTCTAAATCTTTTTTATAAAGGCGTTTTAAAATACTTCTTTCAAGAAATTCTTTATCACGACAGGAAAAATATTAACATCAAAGTTATTACAATAATACTGGTTTCAAAACTGAGCATTGAAATTGAACAGATTAGAACTGCACTGTAGGTCTGCCTGGATTCTGGCACACATTGTATTTGTTAGAGCTCCAGATATTTACCTTGTTTTATGTAGTATAGTCAAACACACAGCACTTAATCACCTTGTGTTTTTAAGACTTTTTTCTTTTTTTTATGACTGCAAACATTCAACTCCTTTAATCTTTTTAAATAAAGGCTTTAAGTGTATTCTGGATAGTGATTATTTAGCACTTTGGTGCTTATGTCATTTTAAAGATTTATATTAAGATTTTTTCCATCAACACATCCAGGTTTGTGATTCATTTTGCATTTTTACACTTGTGTTGACCTAACTGGTTGATAATCTCTGCATCCAAAAACGACAGGTTTTATTAAAGGAAAACTTTATCAGCAAAATCATATTGTTGCATCACGATTCAGTTGTGTACTAATAATGAGGCCTTAGTCATATATCTACTTTAAGCAAGACTTTATTGTATCACCGAGACTGAATGTTTTCAGTCTCGGTGATACTGAGACTGAAAAATCTCAGTATCATAAATGTTACAACCATTTATGTAACAAATAGAGGAAATCACTTTTGGCAGCAGGATGTAAGCTTGTATTTCCTAAAGCTTAAGGCAGAACAACCTTGTGGAATCTATTGGGAGAAGTACTTAAGTCCTCAATTGGCTGACTGAATTTAGATGGAGCCATCGTATCCCAGATGGTGGCAGCATGCCCCTACTGCTATAACGATATCCCTCTGAAACCTTTTTTTTCTGCCACATTGCCCCAATGCACTAATCCTATAAATACACACCCCATGCTATATGACAAAGTACTGTATGTCTCCCCCAGTAGCGGTATTTGCACACGACACACATTACAAGCAATTTGACTCATGCTGCTGCATTTGTGTCTTCCAACATGAACAGAGATGGTGTGAACATTTAGCCCCTAATGAAGCATTTCAAGCAGCCTGTCCAATGGCCCATAACAAGCACTAATGTAAATGAAGCTTTAAGTGTAAGCTGGCATCATTTGGCCAAAGGGGGAGGCCCATTACTCAGTGAAGACTTAGGGTCTTTGTTTTCCCTCAGTGCATTTTCCTCCAATATCATTACTCCTCGTGACTTGCTACGTTGATCACACTAACTGTGATGTGGTGATAATTATGGAGGTGATGATAATGTTGATGGCTTCGGACAGTGCAGTTAAACATGTGCTTAGAGGCCGGCTGCCGCCTGCTAACGCGGCCAGGCAATTCGCCCGGCAAGTTGCCGAGGGGATCGTGCACAACAGATTTACGTTGATGCACACTTTGTTTTTAGCTTTGAGACATGACACTTTCATAACGCTTTAGAACAAGAGTTGCAGCAATGCAGATATTCATACTGAACAAATATGGTTTGTGTTTATTACTTCAGTCAAAAGAAGCACATGTATTTATTAGAGATGTGCCGATTGATCGGTCACCAATCATAATTGGCCGATTTTCGTGAAAAAGTGTATGATCGGCGATCATTGACTCTTGTTGCCGATACCGATCTCCTGCATCTCATTTCCCAGCCTGTCTGTCCAGCTGGTCTCGTCTTTCCTTCACTGCGCAAACGCGCAGCAACAAATGCTAAGCGATGTGTAACTATAAGCACTGAGTGAATGAGGATGTTTGCGTGTTGCGGCGGAAAATTGAAGCAGATCAAATGCACCAACACGATGAAACTAATAGACATAAAAACAATGACGGAGTTTGGCTACATCGAGGCTCACTGCAGTAAAAAGACATGGAGGATCAGACAGCAGGTAAAGCAGCACAGCTACAAACACTCACCAGGATTAGCATGACGGTCAGAAAGCTAAGCAAATAACCTGAAAATTTGGACCAGTCTTCGAGCTGCGATGTAAGACGCTGGTTCTGCTGTTGAACCGCTGCTCCGCTACAGGTAGTAATATTTGACAGACGGAGCTGCTTCTGCTCCACCTGGTAGTGACTCTCACACCGTTTAAAGCTGCAGCATCTAACTTAAAAAAATAAATTTTACATACGTATTAAAACTTTCGCTGTCCTAACATGAGACAGATAATCTCTAAAAAATAATCGATCTCCTCCCTGTTACTCTGCTCAGTCAGAAACAGCCAATCAGATCTAGCAGTAACCAGCTAAGCGCTATGCTAACAGGAAGTTTTCATTCAGTAACTCAGGATTGTTTATTGTAATGGATCCTGTTTTTGCCTTTGAATGTTAAGTTTTATACTTGAATTTTTTGGCAATGTTGAGAGGTTTTATTTTGGCTCTTTGCTTTATTTAGCCTCTTCAGAGCTTCATATGTTATCAGTCTGTTAAAGATAGTATTATTGATAGTTCAATTTGCCCAATGCCTGTTTTGTTATTGTTATTAAAAACAAGTTTTTGTCTAAATGAAAGTGAATTCATTGTTCCCTTTTCCACATAATGTAACCGGTAGTGTTTATGATAAAAAAAAAAATAAATTATGTGATCGGTATCTGTGATCAGCCCTCATGGGTGATTGGTATCGGCAGAAAAAAACCTGATCGGCACATCTCTAGTATGTATCACTTCAGCCAAATGCCAACGCTAAAAAGTATTAAGCTAATCTCTTAAGCGGGTCATACCAGGACAATCCAAGAATGAGTGATAACGAGCAGGTTTAACTGATTGTTTATCTGTTAAGGATTGATAGATTATGCTGTTTTCAAAAAGTTCAAAGTAAATAATGCATTCAGTTTAAAGATGACTGTGGGATTTATAAGATGAATTTCTAGCACACAATTGATCCATCTTGGATGTAAAATATCCAGGCCTGTCGCAGTAAGCAATTACTCGCATAAACTGAAATGAGCATAATAATTTTCATTCTGATGGCTTTTGAAGGGCAATTTTGTTTACAGCGATTTCCTAATCCATTTCATTTATGATTTTTGTTGCATTTTTATTTCCTCTGCTTGATCTTTTTATGCTCTTGTTTTATTTTGGATCTTTAAAATGTCTTCCAGTGTGGAATGTACTGTGCAAAATTACAGTTTATTAGTCTTTCACAGGGTGAACTTGCATTATTTTGCTATTATCATTGTGTAAACTTGAAAAGGGTTTCAATTATTGTCTATTGCAATATTTACCGTGACAATTTGCCGTTGACCTAAATCTGTTATCGTGACAGACCCAACAACATCCGTAATGGCGTTCTTTGAAAAAGCTTAGCTTTTAAGAGTTGCTCACTTCCTGTGACTGCTGACATTTTTAAAAGCCTTTAATCAATTTACTGAGTTGCCTTTGGGACTCAGAATGTTAATTTTAGATAAATTAAAACTCCAGGCATCAGGCTTGATAAGTCGGTTTATAGAGACACCACTCACTGATGCAGGAATAAGGTACATTACCAGGGCTACCAACTTTTACTTTACAGTCTCCCATTGCTCCTGTTTAACTAGAGCCCCGGAGGAGGAGTTGGTGGCTATAAACACTGAGGGGCTGGAAAGCTTTCATTAGAGTCTCGCTGTTCAATTACTCTGGAACTCTTGTGCACAGTTTGGGGGGGGAGGGACATGGCTTCCTCCAACCTGCTTAAACAACAGAAAAGCAACAGGAAGCGGTAAAAATGTTTTATCTGAAGTGTGTTTGGTTGCACAAAGGAGCCATATGGAGATGAAAGATGGAGTCCATAGAAGGTTTAACTGGAAAGTATTTCTGCTTGGCCTTTGCTGGAATAGATTTGCTCTGTACTGCACCTTGTCGACCATCAGTTTGATTTGAGCCACTGTAGTGGAGGGAGTTGCTGACCCAGAAGCCGGTGTAGCTGCAAGAAGGGATAAGTTTACTATCATCAGTCTCCACAGACGAGGTTGCTAATTTTTATTTAGAAATCTGCTTTTGAATACTCTACATATATATGCTAGGACTTTGCAAAATCTGCCTTCCTTCCTTCCTTCCTTTTTTTTTTTTTAACTTTTCTGGTTTCTTTCACTATATCTTTTATAGCTTTCTGTTCCTGTTTGGCGCTTTTAAATATTTAAGTAGCTTAGTTCTTACATAGTTTGACCATCGCTGCCAAGTCAGCAAGAAACTGTCTCAGTTCAGTTCAAAGTTTGTTGTTAAATCATAGCAGTGAGCAGAAAGAACTTAACTGTGTTTTGGGGAATTTGCACAAAAGCCCAGCTGAAGCACGGCATTGAAGTCTTTTTCAGGTCCTGATAATAAAAAGAAAAGAGGATTAAAAATATTTGTTTTCCTAACATTTATTCCCCATCCCATTGTCTTGGTGTGTTCATTCACTCAGCCATTCATTTGTCCATCATTTTTTCTCTTTGTCCAACCTGTCCATTAATGTGTCTTTTTATTTAGTCTGTTTGTCTGTGCTTCTGTTTATTCTTGTATTGTCCATTCATCACAAGTTCATCCATTTGTCTTTTTCTGTTTGAAAGACGAATGGACAGTCCATACATCTAGCCATTTCTCCATCTGTTTGTCCATTACTTATGCATCCGTCTGTCCAATCATATTTTTATATTTGCAAAGTTGTTCCTTCATCAATCTTTCAATTTGTTTCTGTCACTTTGTCCATCTATCCATCATCAGTCTGTTTGTCAATGCATCCATTTCTCAGTCTGTTTTGTCCCTCAGTTTGTTTGTCCATTTACCTCCCATCTGTCCGTCCTTCTGAACTGAGAACTCTGGGAAACCGAGTTTGGAAAAGTGTAAAAATTTCAACATGAATCATTCATTGTGACTAAACACCGGCAAACTGTGACTTTCAGAAAACAAATGAAATATCGACACAGTCTTTTGTTTTTGCGACGCCAAACTGCTGAAACTATTGTGCAGCTTTTGCTGGTTGAAAAAGCAAAAAGCCTGCTGGCCATTTAAAGTTGTGAATAATTAAAGCTTTACAAGAGCCCTGAAAAGGCATTAAGCTGCACAATTAAGGAAGCCAGCATGGAATTAATTGCGGTATTTGCAGGAAGCCGCGTTTGTGCTGCTGGTGTTGTCTCGTCCCAAGTGCTCAGATACCTTTTGTTTTTAGGCAGTTCCTAATCAGTTTTTGAATTTTATTAGGCAATTATCTTCATACTTTAGAATTATCTTGCTTTGTGTTTAGTTTCTAAACTGGCAAAAGTTTTATTTATTTTACTTTTTTTTTTTTATAAGTTTGAATATTAAACGTTCGCCAGCAGTTGTTCTACAGTCTCTTTGGAGATTTGACGTTAATTGGATTTAAAAAGCCTGTCCACATCGCACGCAAGCATCCGTTGCAAACATTAAAATTCTATACAGCCAACGTGTGAATAATTAAGATGTTTTTGCGTTCCTTTCTTGTTTTCCAGTCCAGAGCAGGCGAGACTCTGTGAACTGGAGGACCAATCAAAGGCGTCCAAGAAAGGCATGTGGAGCGAAGGGGGCGGCACACACACTATCCGCGACCTCAAGTACACCATCGAGAATCCCCGCAACTTTGTGGACTCCTTGCACCAGAAGCCCATCAACGGTAAGGAGTTTTGACAAAGGCTTGGATCATTCTTGTAAAAAAGAAATAAACCAAACAAGTCAAAGGAAGTTGGTGCATAAACACAAATTAAATATTCTTTTTTTTTTATCTGTAAAGATTGTCAGGATTGCATCTTTCTTGTAAGTCACTCGGCCCTGCTCCACTTCACAAGGCCATCCTTTAATTCTCATCTCCAGCCCGCTCGAGGTGCAACGCTCCACTCGATTTATTTCCAGACGATTGCTGGGAACGGCGGCTCAGCTCATTTCACAACTCTTTAATTGAATGGAGGAAACGAGCAGCTGATGGCTTTTCTTCTGCTTTCATCTCTTGTTGCCGCTCGTTCTCGCGAAATTCAGGGTCATTTTGAGATCAGATGGAATTATCTGGCGTGGGTGCTGAAAATGTCCAAACGGACGCAGTGGCGGAAAGCTGAATTACCCGTGGAAAAAGTCCATCTCAAAATCTTGCTCTGTGTGTAGAATAATAATTTAAATAGTTGGCTTAACATTCCCAGAGCTAGCTAAAGAAGTTTTGAAATTCCTGCAAACATTTCTAACTCATTAATAATTATGAGCAGCTTTTTTTTTTTTGCTGACGTATTCAGATCCTTTGAGCTCTTTCATAGCACAGACTTCAGTATATTCTGTTTGGATGGTTTTTAATTTGATTTGATTGGCCAACATAATAACTAATTTGCAATTGCGTCCTGTCCAGCTGAGTCAGTTGTTTGTAGAACCACATTTATCTGCAGCTGCTGCTATGTGTTTCTACTGGCTTTGCGTGTAAAAGACTGAAATTGCTTTCAGTTTTTTCAGTCTCAAACTTGAATCACATTGTTTGGGAATGTTAGTTTTTCTTTTTTAAACTTTGTTTCTTCATTAGAATCAGGTCCTGACTTTGACTAGGCTATTCTTGCGCTCAGATTTGCCTTGATGTAGCCACTGCATCAAATAGTAGTGTCAGTCTTTCAGGTTTTGATTTAGAAGTTCCCTTTGTTTGTCTGCATTCATCCTGCCATCAACTACAAAAAAACTAATCCTAGCATCATAATGCCACCGCCACCAAATATACAAATGGTAGTGGTGCGTTTAGGGTGATGTGAATTGTTACTTTTCCTTTGTGTCCCCATCAGATGGGAACTTCAGGCTCATCTAACCACAGCACCTTCCAGTCATATTTGATAAAAATCTGTTTTTGTTTCACAGCAACTGTATACTGTCTGACAGTACAATAATTATCTATTTCTGAAATATAATGTCCATTAAACAGCTGAACTTAAAGGATATTTTTTTTCTTCCCTTGTCTTGTTCACCCGTTTCTTTCCCTCAGCCATCATTGAGCACGTGCGAGACGGCAGCGTTGTTCGTGCCTTGCTGCTCCCAGACTACTACCTGGTCACCGTTATGCTGTCTGGTGTGAAGGTAAGTAGCGTTGGATGCACTTTAGGATTTTTCAATACTACTTTTCCTTATTTTAGTTTTTTTTAATTACTTAATTGCCAGACTAATCATGACATGAGGAATAACGGCACTTTTTCTTCTCCTCCTCCTTATCTGCTTTGGTTTGACTGATCAACTCGTGTCATATCTGAGCAACTCAATTCCCCATCCGTCTCTTTCACCCAGTCTAGCCTTGCCAGTAGACCACTCAGGATAACTAATCTTTCTCATCTCGTACTTGAGGATATTAAATCTATTTTAAGGCATTCTTTGTCTCAACGCATAAAGGCATGTCTGCTCAACGAGCATTTTATTCATATGTCTGTTTTTGTGCTGCTTTCAACAAAAGATTTAATATAACGGCTACATCTGTCAGGATATTGGACAAGCACAACAAAATGCTCCTTTACCAGTAAATGGTAATTGTACGTAAAGGATGTAATTTGACATACTCGACTGTTTCTGGTGTGACTGCAGTGTCCCACGTTCAAAAGGGAAGCAGATGGAACAGAAACACCGGAGCCGTTTGCAGCAGAGGCCAAATTCTTCACCGAGTCCCGGCTTCTTCAGCGAGATGTTCAGATCATTCTGGAGAGCTGTCACAACCAGATCATACTGGGAACCATCATGCATCCGGTAACACCTAGTGCGAATCAGGCCTCGGTGTTGACACTGGTAGAAAACTAGGCCTTGTGTCTTGTGTGTTTATCTGTGGATCTTTCTCTGTCTCAGAATGGCAACATCACAGAGCTCCTGCTGAAGGAGGGCTTTGCTCGCTGCGTGGATTGGTCCATGGCGGTTTACACCCAGGGAGCTGAGAAACTCAGAGCTGCTGAACGGTGGGGACGTTTTAGACTTCATGTTTGGTTTTATTGTGATTCTGATATTGAGCAAAAGAAAAACAAACTGTAAAACATTTTCCTCCTCTATTTGAAATACTCAAGTAAAATAAACAGTATAAAACAAAATGACAGGTAGTTTTTTTTATGCTTAGATTCACTGAGATCCATCTTTATCTTCAGCTTTGTAGGTGCTAGCCTCCCTGGTCAGTGTCAGTCTTTTTTTATTGGCAGTATTTTTTTTATGTTTGCGCATTGAGGTCCTTTTGTTCCTAAGCAAACTGTTAATTTAGCTAAGTGATGGGAGGACACTCCAACCAGAACAGCTGGACTTTATATTCAGTTCATCAGATTCCCTATAGTTGATGCTTGGTTTGTGTCCAAGAAGACAAAATGTTGAAATTGGATCTAAAAGTGCATAAAATGGAGTCTTTTTCTAATGTTTATGCAGTATGGTTATTGCATATTGATGTTTTTGACATGTTCTCAAGCATATGTGTTTTTAAACCGAGTTGTCATACACGCATTCACACACACCTAAGGAGGATTGTGAGGCATCAGTGCTATCAGCTGCGCCACTTTTCAGCCCTGGGGGAAAACCTCCCCCATTAATTTAAAATAAAAAAGTCAACTGCTGAAGTTATACACAGTTTCAGTTGTGCTAGGATTATGTTAGTTTTATTATTTTAATTAGTTCTCCTCACAGATTACTCTCCATTAAACCTTTAGTTTTTTTACTATCTGACTAAAATGTATTTATTTATGTTTTTATGCTAGGTCTGCTAAAGAGCGCAAAGTCCGCATCTGGAAAGATTATGTGGCACCTACAGCCAACTTGGACCAAAAGGACAGACAGTTTGTTGCCAAGGTAAGATCCTAAAGTGCCACAACCTTATTGGTGTTTTCTGGCACTTTATCAATTTTGATCTTTAGTATTTTTCCATTTTGTATTAACTTGTTACCAATAAAACTCCCCCACAGATACTTTGCAATAAATAAGGTCCAGTTAATTTACTTATTTAACTCTGGGTTACAACAAATGTTGCCTTTAATCACAATAATAAAAAAATCATATAAATTTGAACAGCAGTAATTAAATTCGGCAAATAAATTTCACTATTCGTTCCCATTCCTTGATATTAGGAAATTGTAACAGTGACACTAAGTACAGCTTCTGACATTTGTGACATTTGCTTCTTGACCAATATCCTCTGTCATGTGTTGACATTCACTGCCATGAGAAAACATCACATCTGGAATAAAACCAGCAACAAATATTGAATTCCACAAAATCCTTTGTGATATCAGTATTCCACATAGTAATATTAGTGATTTTTATTTTTCAACGTCTTTTACAACACTACTAGCGGATAAATTAATTACTGAGAAAATAAACTTTTCAGCGATTTTAATTGTAAGCAAATGGCGAACGCTAAGATGTTTAGTAAATATATTCAGGGTACGAACACTGAGGCGAAACAATAGCACTATGATGTTGCTGAATATGAAGAAAAACGCAGCAGCCCTCAAAGCTATTTTTTTGGGGCAAATGGTCCTTATGGCAATTATGTATCTGAAACAGCATCAGAATGTGACCTCAAAAGCCAAAAATTCAGAGATATTGGCTTTGGATGTTATAGACGCAGCCTTGGGCACAGAGAAATGTTCTCAATATGAACTACAGATGGATGCAGTTCCCTCTCGTTGTTCTAACTTATGGATTCAAACCTGGGAAGACTGACTGCTTGATCTGTTTTGGTACTGTGGCCTAATGTGATCATCTCCCGGAGATGACAAGTTATCTTTTCAGATTTGTCACTTTAATGTAGTTTAGCAACTCTAGCTGCAAATCATCAGCGTGAACTCGGTCCCTTCTGTAAACATTTTTATAAGTTGAAACTCAGACCTCATTTTGTTCAGAGTATATAAGGAAAGTTGAAGGGAGGGGGGACAAATCATTTTTTTCTTCCTAAAGCCTGCATTTGGTCTGTGTTCCCTCCCTAAACTTTTTAAGACCCTGAAAAATTCATAGCCAGCCGGAGGGTTACATAAAAGGTGTTGCTTGGGCAATCTGCTTGCAGAAGGGTTTTAATAAACTGCACACACAGAAGAAATCCACAAACATGGACAGTGTTTATTTTTTCTCTTATTTGAAATGAATAAAACATTTCCATCCTTGGTGTGGGCTGCTTTATGTCTTAAAAGATCCCATAAAAGGGGATAGTTGCTGGTGTGGGATGGACCGGTCATTTTGGCGTTTACATCAACAAGAGGCACTGATGTTCTTTAAACATGCGGTGTTGATGGCTTTCAAAGTTTATTGTCTGCAAGCTGAAAACCCTTCAACTGTAAACGTCTATCTTTTGTTTATAACTCTGCGGCTGACAGTTGTCATTCAAAACATCATCAACCGATAAATCTGTCGAAAAACTTAGTGCCCAATCGACAGGCATAAGATTACTCAGGCATGTTATTACTGCACTTTATTCACCCCAGTGGCATTTGTCGCTAGATAATCCTGCAGTGTAAGGACTCTCAGAAGGACACGTCTATCCATCAATCCCGTCATCATCCAGTCCTCCTTTATCCACGTCCACTCAACTTTTCGCTTCTTATTACCTGAGTGACGGATAGATGAAGAAGCACAGAAGGTCTGATTCCCACGAGTGTCTCCAGCTGAAGATTTTTTTTTTCTTTGTTTTTTTGACCTTGTCATCTGTCTTGTCTTTTCTGGCTTGAGGATACAGATATAGGCTGTTGTCTTGTTCTCTCCAGGTAATTACTGACTTGCACAACGATGTGTGGGTTAGCTTTGTTTTTCCTCATTTAAAAACAAATTGTCAGTTGTATAGAAAAATCTGGGTGGAGGCAAAAATAATGCATTTCCAATGCAAACATTATCCACATCATCAAGATTGAAAAAAATGTGTCTCTGTAAGTTTTAACTTATTAGTAACTTTGGATCACCAACCTCAATGATAGAACAACAACTGGAAACAGGGAAGACTGAGACGGATTTGTGATTTGCACGATTTAGTAACCTGATGTTGATTCTCAACCCAGTCCTGACATTTTTTTTCTTTTACCATCAATAGAAATATGTTCCTGCTACAAGTAGATCAGCCTTATGTTTGATCCAGAATATGACCCTGATTCACGAACCATGGTGACTTGATTGTAAAAAGTTTGGAGGTTCCAGTCGGACATGCTAGTTAACTGTCCGTTCCAGTCTGTTCTGCCCTTTCCATCACCGGGTGATCTCAGCAAAGCCCCAGGTGTTTATTATTTTCTGCAGCCAGAGAAAAGCACAGCCCACCGAGGAACAAATGTGAAATAAAATAAAACTTTACTAAACTGAACTTAAATGTTTTTTCTTTGATGACTAGGATCCATTTGGATTAACTGTAATCTGTCGGTAGACTTGAGATGATGTGCTGTGAGTCAGCCAAATTGAATTGAACATGATGCACTCAACAAAAGGATACTGTTGTTGAGTGCATTAGCTGCACTCTGTTCTGCTATTTAACACCAATTATGACTGACATCTGTGTCACATTCACGGAAGGCAGAAGCTCAGTTGTTGTACGGATACATTTAATCCAGTTTTACCACAATTTACAGCAAAATGTATTGAAAAACCAACATTCATTTTACTTTCAGAGGTTTAATTGTATATTACTCAAGTGATTTTTCAGGCCTGGTTTGGCCAGCGTGCAGGTGAATTCAATTCTTATATAAATAAGAATGTTGTCCCACTGAGCTCTTATGCAGCATTGAATTGGATTAAAGTTATACAGATCTGGATAAGTAAGAAAAATGGTTACATTTCTCCTGTATCTACCCTTTTCTCCAAGCTTTTCCACCTTCTGTTCATCTATTCATCCATTGAATTATCCATCTCTTTACCCATCAGTCCTTTTTACAGGTGTATCCATCTGTTCTTGCATCACTGCATCCATTTATCCCTCTATTAACCCTTTTGACTATAAATCCATCCATTTCTTCCTTCCTTGCTTTGTTCCATGTTTGTATGCTCCATACCTAATGCCTGATCAATTTACAAACATCACAAGATATTCATAAAGCCAGATGGCCAAACAAAAGTCCAGATCCACCTGAGAAGTTGGTCTCAGAACCTTTTGATAATTTGTTTCATTCAGGATGTGACTTGGGGTGGCCGTACCTGGTCTGAAGGGGTTTATAGCTGCCTCTTTAAAGAAATTCTAGGAAAATCAGTTTTTCTAGCATATACAGTTCTGTTTATTTTTTCCCTCTCCAGAATAATTTATCCACCGTTTTGTCAGCCGCTCTTTTGCTCCCTTCTGCCCAGCGACTACACTGAAGTCCTCATCACGCCCTTGGAAACAATCCGAGTTGATGTGCAGGCCTGTAATCGGGCTGACAAAACCATGACCACTGGCAGCAACACAGAAACTCAAAGCATAGTTGTTTCTTTCAGATAAGGTGATATGACTTGAGTAATGAGCGAGTACTGGCTAGGCCTTTACTTCCCCCCAGAGTAAAAACTAACCTAATAGATTCAGGTGTCAACCAACACATTTCCCTGACAGTCGCCAAGATCCCTCCTGCGCAGTGACTGATCCTGGCTGCTGCAGTTGTCATGTCCTCCTCTGGCAGAGGGTGGCAGTAGATCTCTACCTCTAGCATCGGATTAGACAAGTGAGTCATGCTGCCAGCCTATTTGTCTTCTCGGCCCTCATGGCAACAACTTTCTGCTCCATTTTCCTATCTATTCACCATCTTTTCCTCTGTCTCTGTGCCTGTGATATTTGCACTGAGATTACACTCAGTCTCCCTGGCTCGCTCGCTCGGTCTTCCCGTGCGTGTTGATTTGTCCGTGCCCCCCTGCCCCACCTCCCCCCGGTACACCCAGCAGCTTCCTATTTCGAGTCTCTCATCTCACGCTCTCGGACCGATAATTAGGCAGTAAAAGCTAAACCGTTTTTATTCTGTTCCTGCCACATTCTCTCTCTTGCACTTTGCTTGCTTGGGCAGGCCTCAAAATGACCTTGTTACAGTGTGAGGCTGGTGTGTGTGTCGCTGTGTGATTGCATGCACCCCCGCACCCCTACAGCCCCCCCCCCTCCCCCCAACCCTTGCATTTACTCATTGCACCTCCTCTCCCCCTTCCCAGTCTCTCTCCCTTCTGCTCCCTGTGTCTCTGGATCTCTCCCACTCAGCTCAGTGATTAGTGTATGATGTATTTTGGCTGCTGTTGTGGGCAGCCTATTTAGCATGTGGGTTGGTCTAATTTCTGTTCTCTGGTGGCAAATGCAAAGGCGGTCTTATTTGCTTCTGCAGAATAATGAATTTCTTGATGAGTCTGACACACCTGGAGCCGTGTCTGAAATTTGTGTTGAGGAACCTTAACTTTTTTTCTCTTTCAAAGATGGTCTTTTTAATTTAGCACTACTGCCACACACACACGCGCACACACAACCAACCACATGGCCTGAACTCCAGTCCACACATGGCTCAAAGCTGCATCTTTCAATTTGCGGACTTTAACCTGAGCGCAACCTACTCTTGAGCTGCAGTTAGGCTGATGATGAGTGAGGCCATTTAAAGGAGGAGTGGGTGGCAACATGTGTAGAGCGATTGATTTCTCAGTCTCCAGCAAGTGGCCTACTTAAAGGCTCAGGGTTTGGATGCTGTTCCATCTCAATCACGTTGCACCCCCAATCTGTCTTGTTACATGAAAAAGCACATTTATAGAGTGGGTTGAGTTGGAAATCTTTTTTTTTCTTACCCCCAACATAGTTTATAGGGTGTCTGCATTTTCTTAAGTCTTAAAGTCTTCATATAGTTAAAATGAAGGCCTTATAATGTATCAAATAAAAAAAAAATATATTAATACATTTCTCAAAGTTATATTCTGTCGAAAGTTTGAGTTGCACTCAGACTTCTTCCTTCTTCCACCAACTAGCTACTAATATATTCTTAAAAACCAGCTAGACGGCTTTTCTGCATTTATCATGTTTTTGCCACTGACTCGCTTCGTAATTCAGCAAGATCCCCCAATCATCCCTGGTATTTATAGGTTCTTTGCTCTTACATTTATTTCAAGGTGGCACTGAAAAACCCTTAAATCCGATTTGCTGAAATCTGTAGATACCCTGGTTTATAAGATTTGTTAATTGAACTCATTTCTGATTCCCTGTTGTGGCTTATGGTAATGGAATGGTACACAGGGTCCACCTTAGCTGTTCTGTGATGACCTCAATGGTTTCTTAAAGACCTTTACTGAACAAAAAACATAATTTGAGAAAGAAGATTTCAGACTGGGCCAGACAACAACCAGAGCAAAGTAAAGTTTTCCTGTAAAGTGATAAACATCTTCCTGTCCACTGTGATTATTTTTTCTCGTTAGTTCCTGTAAAATGGGTAAATTTGAGGTTGTAATGCAATGAAATGTGAATAAGTCCAAAGACTGAATACTTTTGTAAGGCACCATGGTTACTCTTGCAAACATCTTTAAGCCTGTCCATCTTCCAGAGGATGTTTGTTTCTTTTTAAGCCGTTTTTTCACTTCCACTCTGTCTCATCAACCCTCCCTGCTTCCAATCCCCTAGATAGGCGAACGTCCTCGTCGTGTCCTCTAAACCTCGCTGCCCTGCTGGGAGGTCTTGCTCACTTAGTCAGTCAGGACTTCACTCTATCTTAACTCGCTTTCAGTGCCTTCTGCTCACGATCTAGCCACACTGTTGTCCTCCTCCTACTTTTGACTGAATCTCTTCCTCTCCATTTATCCTTTTTGTGCTCCTTCACTTCTCATTTTTCTTTCAGACTATCTTCTCGCTCACTCACTCACTCACTCAGCAGAATGCACTGCTTGTGTTTGTGTTCCTCCACTTCCCTTCAATGCAGGCCTGTGATGAACCCAAAGAGTGTTTAAATGTATTTGAGATGTAGCAGGTTTTTTTGAAAATACTTTCTTAGGTTCCTATTGGTGCTTCTCAGACTTGGCTGCTAATACGGCATTCTGAGTTTGCTTTGACAATTATTGCCTTTTGTCATTGCAGGTGATGCAGGTGGTCAATGCCGATGCCCTGGTGGTCAAACTCAACTCTGGAGAATACAAAACCATCCATCTGTCCAGCATTCGCCCCCCGAGGAACGAGGGAGAGGTACAGAGAAACCTGTCAGACTGTACAGGCTTTTCTGCATTTATCATGCATTTACACACACTGTCTTGATGCTTTCCAGTTTTTAACATACACTCAATAATATCCTCATTCAGAGCCGATTGTCTCTCGATTCTCCCCTTTCTTTCGCATGGGGATTCTCTATCTACAAATAATTGATATTAATTTTGACCACTTGGTGGCGCCCTAAGTTGGGACACATGCAAACACAGTAAAACACTTGCACACACCCAGTGGTTGCAGCACTGCAGAGAGTGAGGCTAATCGATTTTTTTTTTTTTTTTTTTTTTCCTACCACACTCTACATCTTTCCTTCAAATCCGCTCTGGACTGTGAAAACACTTGTACACGGGCCCATACCACTGACCATGTGACGCTGGGGAATGCATATTTATTGACACAGATGGAAAAAGCTGCGTCTATGCAGTGATGTCGAGACACAGATGTCTACTGTGTGGGATGTCTCTTGATCATCCGTCTTTTTTTATTTTTTGTATTATTTCCCCTTCGAACTGAGCTTCTGTCAAGACTTTAGAGTAAAATCTTTGAATCCCTTTTCGTCTTAGAGACTTCATTAGCAGCATGTTTACTTAGAAAGCGATCAGCGGCACCTGGAAAAAAGGTGCAAATGTTATGCATATTTAAAATCAGTTGACGCTATGTTTAGTGTGGTATTAATTAATGAGGAAGTCATGCTTCTTGTTTCTGCCGCTCCTGTTGTAAAAGTCAGCTTGCACATCTGTCAGAACTCTTCTTGTTTTGTGTGTTTGTATTTTAATTGTTTTTAAGTTCCTCCTCCTATTCTGTGTTGTTTCCTCTTCATTCTGTGTTGTTTCCTTTTCATTGTTTATTCCCTCCAGCTTTTTATTTCATTTTATTTTATTATTGTTGCCCTTTTGGTTTTTATTCCCCGCCCTCATTACTACTCCTTCTTTCTCGCTTTCTTCACTGCCATTGTTGGTGCCTCTAATCATTAAAATGCTGCTTTGTATCTTCCCTTGCCTTTCATCTGTTTTTCTCTTCTCTCTTCTTCACTGTCACTTTCTCCCATCCTTTCTCCCCAGGGCATGCACACTGTGGTTAGGATGTTGACCTGCACCACTGCCTCTTTTCTGTGTTAATTCTTTATCTCTCTGTGGTTGTGACAAGCTTTTGGGTAAAAAAGAAAAAAAATTCTCCCTGTTTAGTCTTTCTCTCTTTTTTCCTCCGAGCTCACCGCTTGTCCTCATAACGCTTCTGTCCTAATTTTAATGTTTAATTCTACTTTTCTACTTTTCCAGATTTAATTTTCCAATTTCTTCCATTTTTTTCCCCTCCCTTTTGCATGTTATGTTCTATTTTTCCGGTTCTCGGTGTTGCTCTTTATGCTGTCTGTCACTCCGTCTTCCCCTGCGCCAGATGCTTCAGCAGTATGTGTTTTGTGCTTCATTACACTGTCGTATGTTGCAGGGAGCTCCGGAGAGGGGAGCCCAGATGTGAATCTGATGTGTGTATTGTATTGCTGTGACACTGGGAACACTTGTGTTCTGCTATTATTTCACCTCATGCATATTTATTCGTGTGGCTTTGTTTCATCAGACTGCTGCATGGATATAAATAAGACTAATCCTGCAATGAAAATGTAATTTCCAAATATGCAGACGGTCATTAAGGCACCTGATTGCATTTTTATCTGATTAAATAGCGATAAAGCAAACCGATGCATACTGGAATGCTGTGCAGTTTTTTGTTTACATGTGAATTTATTCCGATTTAGTCACTGTTATGACTGCAGATGTGTGTTCCCTTTTTAGATCTTACATTGTGCATAAAATGTTGCAGCCTTTAGTGTTGTTTTTTTTAACAAGGGTTGTACATGGTGCTACTGCTGGTGTTGTTTGTTAGCTAGTTATTTTTGTCTGAGCTAAAGAGCTCCCTGCCTGTCTGTACTGCTGTTGGCTCAGCTTTGAGTGTTGTCGCTATGGCAGCAGTGCAGAGTTATGATAGGTTTGCAGATGAGACCTTTTAACTGGAGCTTTCCTGAAATTTCTTTTAACCGAGCAAGATACAGTGCCTTGCAAAGGTTTTCATACCATTTAACATTTTTTTGGTACGTTTTATGTCACGGCTATTATTTTCTTTGTTGTGGGATTGCTGCAAAGCAACACATCATTGCAGTGCAGAAGCAAAATGAGTACATGGTAGCGTTCTCGTTTGAATCTGTAAAGTTTGAGAGGCTATTCCATCCAATCCCCCTCTACTCTGACGCCCCAGATAAAATCCAGTACAAACAGTTGCTGTTGCAGGAAGACGGCAAATTCAAATAAAAACATTGAAGTTTGAAGCTTTAACATGACAAAATGTTGGCAACTTTAACAGAGCACCCTTTTTTGCATTCAAACAAAAGGCAGTTTTCTGTCCGGTGTCATTTCGCAGAGGGGTCTGTGCCTGGCCACTAAATTAAGTAAGCCGTTGCTGAATGCGAGCTTAATTTCATGCCCTGTCCGCTCACCTTTACAGATGCAGATGTAATGTTTCTCCTTCAGTTACCGGAGGCCATGGCGGACAGTGTAATCTTCCCTTTATTACCGCTGCATGAGTGGTTTTGATAGCCAATAAAATAATTGTAAAGCATCTCCAAATCATCCGCAAAGTATCCGCAGAGAGACGAAAACGAGCGGCGTGTTTAGCCGGAAGCTGAGGGTTGGGCCTCGTGAGTGTCAGGTTGTAATAGCTGTATTTTTGTTGGCTTTCCAGCCGTGGGGGTGACTCTCATCTTAAGGTCAAGACAAGAGGAGGTCACAGCAGGTATCTTTCAGCCAGAGGCGCTTCACGCACCAACATCATGTTGGCTAACATTGTCATGAGCGAGGCAGTTTCTTCCTTACAGTGCAGCAGATGGACGTAAAGATATTGTTACGGTTTGAAGCGCTTTTTACGCACACACACACACACACCACACACAACACACACACACCACACACACACACACACGACGTGCTTGTTTAAGCTTGGTTAGGCTTTGTCAGGAAACATCTTGAAAATTGGCGTCAGACCATACGCAAAGATGGGCTCAGCAGACAAGCTGTACAGTTTCTGTGTTTATAAAGACATTTCAGTTGTGTGTGTTCTAGCTAATAAACGGGTGAAACAAAACAAAAAAAATGAATAAATAAAACTGTTCAGAATTAAAAATGTGAGAATTTTGTTAATGTACTGTTTATGAATATATGCAGATTTGTTTGGATGTCTCCAGGGATTTCTTGTGCCAGTTGTTTTTGGCTGGATGTGTGTGTGCTCTGTTAGACGGTTTATTCCGCAAGCAAGTCCGTGTGTGTGTGTGTGTGTGTGTGTGTGTGTGTGTGTGTGTGTGTGTGTGTGTGCAGGCCAGATGCAATGTACCAGTGCACTGATGAACTGTGACAGGTCCTGCCAAGCCCCTCTCCACTCCCCGTCTCCTCTGGTTCGTTTTAGTCTCCCAACACCACAACTCTCCCCTTCCCTCTCATGACTATACTAATTGTGCTCAGACTGACAGATTAGTGGACCAATGGTGTGTGCCTGCAGGAAAACATGGGACACAAGTGTCCTCACTCGCTCTCATCTCTCTTTATCCTCTTAGTCTTTTTTTTTGCCTCCTCCCCCGTTACCATAATAGTATATCTTCAGATGTGAGATATTTTTAACTTCAGAGTTGAAGTCGTCATTTTTCTTTGTTTCCTCTTCAGCCCCCCCCCCCCAAACTCCCCTTTTCCCCATTTTTTTGTTTGTTTGAGTAGCTCACTGTTACACCCACTCACACTCGTATTAGTGTGCGTGTGCCTTCAAAATGCGTCCATAAAATCTCGAGTGTTTTTTGGGTGTTTTCACGTCTTGTGGTTTAAGTAGAGTTTAGTGGTGCTAACAGAGGAAACGGAGCAGTCACCTTGCTGTTCTTACATAAGACTGGCTCAACCCAGTGCTGCACCGTGTAGCTCTGCCTACTCGTCTAGCTTCTCTGCAGCTCTCTCCTCGGGACGCTGTGTCGCTTGAGCGGGTGTTAATTCACTGGCCACTTTATTAGGTACACCTGTTCAATCGTGTCCCCCCCCCCCCCATATAAACGGCACATCAGCCAGTCAATGCAGTTTGGCACCTGGACGTGAAGACAATTTGCTTTAATTCAAGCATGGCATCAGAGTAAGGGGGAAAGGCGATTACTTATTGACCGGTTCGAAATGGTCCCAGAAAGGCGCTGGCAGCACTAAGCGCAAAACACGTAAAACTTTGAAACACAGTGGCCACCCGGTGTCGACCCGGTCAGCCGAGAACAGGAAGCTCACACTGGTCAACTAAAGGATAGGGAAGAATATAGCCTAGTTCAAGTCTTGAAACATTCAGATGGTAGAGTAGGAATTAGGCATAAATGACATGGAAAGCATGGATCCATCCTGTGTTGTATAACTACGTTTGGCTGCTGCTGGTGGTGCAGTGTTGTGGAATGATATGTTTTAGCAACGTTTAGGCTCCTTAGTATCAACTAAATATTGTTTAAACAATTGAGTCTTGCTTACCTGAGTATCTTTGCTGTCCATGTCCATCATATACCCACATTTAGACTTTATTTACTCATTCTGTGACTCTTCCATTACATTTCATTTAGGCGTATCAGAGTAAATGGGTGGTAAATGCAAAGACATGCCATATTTTTATGGCATGTCTTTGCCATAAACGTTGCTCTGTTAGATAAACTTCCAGATAAATTCAACATTTCTTGGTTTTAATGTGATAAAATGTAAATGGATACAAAAGGTCTTGACATTTATGTAGCCAAAAAGGTTTTCAATGTTACAACTGATCATTATCAGCACACGACTTATCAAACAGTAACAAAAGACAATAGTTTGCATTGAGATTTTAAATAAGAATCTAGTAGCTAAATATGAGATGAATATTTATTTCTATTTGTAGTGTTTGTCCTTCTCAATAAATGTTGAATAGTTGATTCTATCATGTTTCTTATTTCTTTCACTAAGTATGTGATGCCACAGCTACAAGTGGACAACCAGTCCACACTTTATTTTTGTATTTTCACAGCTCCGTCTCAGCATGGTGCATTAGTTCACATCAGAACTTGCATAATCAGAGACATAACAAACCACCGATAAAACAGTAGCATTTGTTATGTCATTGTCTGAAGAAACTGCAGTTTTATAATTGGTTTTGAACTAACACTGCTATTCTAACAGATATCAAAAAAGCCTATTGGACTTATTACTAACCAAGCAAAAACAAAAAAATCACAATTGGACATTATTAAGCATTTCACACTATTAGATTTAAATTTGCTGTGCATGTTGTAGCAAAATTATTTTTTTCTAATTCAACACAGACGCACAACACACACTCAATAACACAAAAGGGCAGTTTTGGTTTACCAATTAAATTGACTTTGCTAGGGTACATAGCGAGAACATTAAACTTTACACAGAAAGACCTCAATCCAGAATTCACACTTAAGATCGTTTTGCTGCAAGGATAAAAGTTTGTTTTACGATAACTGAAGATATTAATGCTAAAACATTCACCTGGTGAGATAAACGAAAATGTTGTGAGTGTTCTGATTTTGACGTGAATGTTTTGGAGCACAATCAATGACACAGAGGAGGGTCACCCATTTCATGACACAGTGGTGTATAACTGGCAAAGTAAGACAGATCGGTAGCAATTGTGCCTCCTTCTCGACTGACGAGCAGCATGTTCCTGCTTAGCAGTTGAAATAGCTAAGACTTGGCCTGCTGTTTTGTTTGGGTTGTTGCTTGAGTGGGCAATATACAAATTGCTGCATTAGAATACTCAAAACCCCTAATATGGGGTTTTGAGTATGGCTTTTAGTGGAAAGAAACTGGAGCACGCACACAGGAGTATTATTGTAAGAAAATAAAACGTTGGTTAAAAACGTTTTGAAGAAGAGTAAGAGAAATTTCCCCACTTGATCACTGGTTGAATGGAACGATAAAGTGGCTGAAAATGCCATAGTAATATCGAGCACAAGTGCTTTTAAATTGCAGGAAAGTATAGATTTGAGCAAACGTCAACAGCCAGTCAAACACCAAGTAAAGGTCACCAGACACGGGGTGCTTGCTAGACATCTTAGATGGCATTACCAGTAGTTAATGGAGTTTGATGGAAGTTTTGTTGAGACTTTGCAGGTGTCTGGCATTTACAATAACATGTACCTTTGTGTATCGGTATCAGGCACAAGGGTACTTGTATTGGTATGTTGGAGACATGTCAAATCTCAAATGTTTGTAGTTTTTTTTTTTTTTTTTTTTTTTTTGGAGTTCTGAAATTCTCCCAGAATAGTGTGATTATTTTCCTCACTGTTTGTTACATTCCCATCTTTAGAAATGTGACATATGTCAAACAGGGTGCAATAGCTATGAGCGATCTAGCTGCACTCCTAGCTAAACGAGGTTACTTGTATTAGAAAGGGGGGAAGAAGGGTGAAATCATTGATTTATTTTTCCATTACATATTTTACAAACTGGTTAGTATCTTTCCCCAAAGACCGACCTTTCCCCCACATTATTGTGTGCTCAGATTTGATGAACGGTTAACATCTGCGCCTCTATGAGAATCCGTTGAATTATGAGAGGAAGCAACTTGTTTTTTTTTTTTTTTTGTTATTTTAAGTTGTAGATTCAAGAGATGTCAGGATTTCCTATCTCCAAAATGAGTCGGTCATTTCGGAATAAGTAATTACTGATACAGAGTCTCCGTCAGATACTTTGATATAGATTAGATTGGCAATTCTGTACAACCCCCTTCATTCCTTAATGGGAATTTCTGCCGTGTCGCGCCCTCCTGAGTTTTTCCTCTTATTCAGATTAGCCACCAAAGTGTAGCTTTTATGCAACCTGAGCAATTTTGATGCTGATTATCTGAAATCTCCCTTTCACAGAATGATTGCGCTAACTGTCCAATTTATTTAACATTATTCTTTATCGTTGGAGAAACCTGCAAATGCTGTTGGGCTGCTTACGTTTCTTGCATTCTCTTTATGCAGCCTGCCTGAATGTGCTGGAAATTGCTGCTTGAGAGAGCGAGAAAGAGAACGCTCTCAATTGACTCATGTTGCTGTGCACTGCCAGTTTGCCGGCTGATAAAAGCCTATGAAAGTGTTTCCCATCATGGTTTTCATTTCATTTAATGACTATTAAATGCTTTGGTATTTAACCGATTCAATAATGAAAATTAATGCATTCAATCTGCACACACATCAATGGTTGGATTTTTTTTTTGTTGTAAAACTCATATTATATGCTTTGATGAATAAAGCCTGATGGGTCTTAACACCATTACTTGTAATAAAAGATAATGCCCAATGTGCTGGATAGCTTTAGTTCCACTTATTCTAAAATATCGTCCAGTCCAACAAACAAAATAAGTTTTCTTTTTCTCTTGGGCTACATCCTTCATAGCCCTCAAACTCTGAAGCCATTTAACGTTTATGCATGGACGTTTGAGTCATGTTGTTAAGCACACAACAGTAAGTGTTGAGTGTTTGTCTAAAACTCCCAGAGCTTTGTGTTATCAAAAAATAATGCCCTCATTGTTTGAGACCCATGCATGCAGAGTGTTTTATTTATTTTTTTTTCCTCCCTCCCCAAAAGAGTGGCTATGCACAAACAACACTCCACTCAATCAGCTAAATGCAAAATTGAGGCCTACTACTGTATACTCCCCCAACATCAGGAAATGACATTCTCCTGAGTCATGATTTTGCTCTTGATGTTTTAGAAGCATAAAAATGCTTCCAGCGGTAGCATCCACACATTCGCAGCCTCAGACCCTGCAGCCCTGCGACACTGTACGATCCAGAATGCACCATGCCTCTGCAGTAGTCAAAGATGATTCCCGAGCCCTAGCCGGTAATATAGAATGAAGGGAATTCACCCCAAATAGAACAAAACTCCCCCTGAGGATAGCGAGCGGGAACAGTTTTTATTGGGTTACGGCTGAGACTTAGCTGCGACTCTCTCCTCTATCTGTAACCTTACCGCTGCTGCATAATAACAGTTTATGGATGACTGTACGGAGAGGTTGTCTGGAGTAATTTAATGACGCTGATGTTGTCAGTTTATCCGGCGAATGAAGCCGAATGTGGCTCCACGGCAAAATAATTAGACTAGTCAATATTTTTCACTTTATCAATGTGGGGGAGCCTTTTTTCTTCTTTCTTTCTGACTGGGAAAAGGCATGTTTTTTTTTCAGATCGTTTGAATTGCACTTAACCAAGGATGCACAATGTTTCATTAAGCCCTACTTTCTGTTGGCATCTCCTAATGGCAGGGCTTTGTCACTGTGACCTTGCTTCTGTCACTTTTTTAGCTTGTGTACATCACAGATTTTTTTTTTAATGCGCCACTCCTGCACTTCTCTAATTGGAATACAATGCTGACATTTACACTCTTTCAGTGATGCAGTTGTCTTTCTACAGCCTATTAGCCGAAAGTTATTTTTTTAGATTCACCGCTTCTGTTTAGATTCTATTCTCCTTTTTTGTAGAAATACTAATACTGTATTGTCCTTTTGTCAAATGTATACATTAATGAATTGAAGGAAAGCCACTGGCAGTATTGTTTTGCATTCTTAAGCGCTATTAAGGTATTAAATGTACTTAGTTAGTCTAGCCAATGTTTTTCTGCTTTAACATCATGGAGGACTGAAAAGATTATGAAATTTAACAAAATTATGCCCCAATATTTGATAGTAGGATCCAATAAAAAATATATTTGACACTGTGAACAAAATCTATTAAATGTAAGTGCATGGTAACTTCCACCGTAACATTACTACTGATTTGATGGAGGTGAAGCCCCCCTCGGCCACTTTGGGGGAGGGGCTTTTGGTTTAAATTTTGGTCTTCCTGCTCCAAATCTCCTGAGTCAAATAGTGGTATCATCTCATCAGCGGGTCACAAAGAGTTGCGGCAACCTGCTAATCACTCTTCATTTAGGTCAGACATGTTTAAGCAGGAACATATCGCAAACACCTAGCACACCTACCCTGAAGGACTGAACTTGCTCACCCCTGAACTCTCTGAAACTGACTTTCTGAATCACCTTTAGGCTGGACGTTGAGGGATTTCCACTCGGTATGTGCGAGAGCAGCTCTGGGAATTTACATTTTGCTGATTCAGCTCGAGAAAGAGGATAGTAAGGAGCCGATTAAATAAGGAAGGCACAAACACATTTATCTCATAATTTAATAAAGCCAGCAAAGGCCAGTAACGTAATTCTGCTCTTTTGCAGCTTTGCCACGTCGCGTGACAAAGGCATCATAGGAAGATTTGTGCCAATCAAACGCTGCCTTTTAGAGTTCATCTCCCACCAATTTCCTCTTGAAGACAGTAATTGATCCCTAAACATTTATACATCCAGACGCATCTCCTTTTCTTCACCTTCTTTTTTTTTTTATCCTCGTCTCCGTGTCAGTTTGCCCCACATTTCTTTCTGTCATGTTGCCTTTCCGTTCTTCACAGCTTTTTGTTTTTGTCAATTTTGCACCCATGCAGAGGGAATACAAAAAGTCTCCACACTCTTTTTAAAATGTCTTTTTGTAATAATAAGTGAGACGGATGAAGAATGTAATTGATTTTCCACCTTTGTCATCTTTTTATGACATATTGGCTTATTTTTCCTCAGCAGTTAGATATTTTTAATTATAAGTTGCCTTTAAAAGCCTCAAGACTTATTTTTTTCTTATTTTTCTCTAGATACTTGATGTTAGTTTCCTTTGTGCGTCTCATCATCTCTTAGGAATGTCTGACCCCTGATCAGTCTGTAATTGTGAGCGACCTCATTCTGAGAGATATTTATTAGTGACATAAACACAATTGCAATGGAGGACTATAAGCTGCTTATAGGAAATGACGTCCAAATCATCGGTTGCTGGAGCTTGTATGAAATGACAGTTGTTGAGCCCTGAGGAAGATGATCTAGTCAAATCAACCAGAACCGCTTCTCTGTACATCTGTTTGTGCCCCACCTCAGAGCTCGGAACAGCTGTAGTCATTAAACATGAATAAAAGGTATTTAAGTCAAGAGGAGCCGAGGAACAAACCTGCTCCGTGTTTGTTTTGTTTAAAGACCGATTATACTTTTTGAAAAATTATTAAACTACAATAGCGCTGCACTGGAGATTCAGGAAGGGGAGCATACTGGTATTGTCATTCATAGTTTAGCTTTTCCTGACAGGGGTGTAGTTTAATTTCCAGTTGCCTCCTGGTTATTTAATTTATCATGCTCCAGCAAAAAGACACCTGTCACTCTTTGAGCCTGCTGGTAGTTTTGCTGAAGGAGGGACGGGTTTCTCGGCTTTCTTTGAAAATGCAAATAAGTTCCATTTGTGGTCTTTTCTAAGAGGGTAACGGAGCGTTTTGGAGTGGAGTTCTTTTGTGTGCGGCTGCGTACGTTACATGTGCAGTTGGAGTACTGCCTTGTTGCCGTGCATCTGTTTTTACCGTGCAGAGTTTCCGCCTCGCCCGTCCGTCTGTGCCCATGATAACTTTGTATTGAGAGCAGGGAAGGTGTGCCTGTTTGGGCTAAGATGTGTTTGCCATTCACACTTAAATATTTCATTGGGTCCAGGGTCTTGTGCCTGCCAAAATGGATAGAAACTGAAAAGAGTAAACAAACTAAAAGCAATAAACCCTTTGGGTATTTTTGTATGGGTTGAAGTAGACCGTTTCGACTGTATTTAGTTGCATGTTAAGTGTTTAAATATCCATTACTTTGAACTTTTTTTCACATTTTATCACTAACGATAACACACTTAAACATATTAGCTTTGCATAGCTAGATGTTGGTGTCTTTCTCCACTCATTCAGATTAGATTGAGTGTATTTTTAGACAGTTGTTTTCTTAATAAAAATTCTGGTTTGTCGTAACACATGAATATAGTTTCATCTTTAAGTTAAACATTTCATTTTGGATCATATGTAGAGCACTCAATCAATGTCTGACCTATTTCTGTAAAACTCATCAAACCTTTAGAGAACCATTTCCAACCAGATCTAACAAAGATGACTTCTGATGGCAGTTCACTGGATTTTATTCTGGGGTATTGGAGAAAAAGGGGATTCATACAGATGCATTTCCAACATTTCAGATTTTTTACTTTTTTGGGGATAAAAAAAAAGCATTCATAACCAGGCATTGTTTCCTCACATTTTCTCATGCTTAGTTATCAACACTTAAACGTGGAATGCAAGTTAAGTTTCTCTTCTTCTGTCGTGTCCTTTTCTCCTCACCCTTTCCCCATCCCTCCATCTGTATTCAGGAGAAGAACAAGGACAAAGACAAACGATTCCGTCCTCTGTATGACATCCCGTACATGTTCGAGGCCCGGGAGTTCCTCAGGAAGAAGCTCATCGGTAAAAAGGTAAGAACCTCTCTGATTTTTTTTTTTTTTTTTTTTTCAAGCTTCGAGCCATTTCTTTTTCTTTTTTCTTTTTGTTCTCTCCGCTATATGAATGCGTGTGATTTCTTTTTATCAACGCCTTTGAATTCCGTAATAGTTGTAGATAAAACCACGCAAAATGACTGTAAATGCTCCCTGCACCTTTTTCATTGACAGACAAATGTATTTCAGAGCTGGATATCCATTTCCCTCTGCGCCTGAGTGTGAATACCAAGTGCTCATGGTAGATGTCCTGGGGCTTACCGCTGGCCCGGATGTACCCTTTAAACAAGCGGTCTTGATTTCCCCCTCTTGTGTCTATTGATCTACTTGGTTTGTACACCTGGGGGGCTGCTGTGATTTACTCACATCTGAACCGTTAGAGCTTAGCAGAGAGTTAAACGCTGCTCCAGACGCATAGCAGGACTCCAGATTTCCAGCTTAGCTTGTGTAAAATATGAATATATCCACCAATGAATGCAAGCTGATTATAACAGAATCCAAAATTGACCTAAAGTTGGTAAAGTGTTTTGGGGAAAAATCTTCCATGTAACCTTACTTCTTCCTTTTTGTTTTTGCCAATTGCAAACAGACAGCATTGTGAAGGGACGAAAATAGAAAACGTGGTGAAGATTAGCATGGAAATAAAATTTGGACTGATGGAAGACGGCCCGAGCAGTCATTCAGGATCACGCTTAGAATTCCAAAAAACATCTGCATAAATTGCAACACTAAGATTTTTAAGTTCTGGCATAAACAAACAGAGTTTGCTTTTAAGTTCGGCCTGTGCTTCGGTTTGACTGACACTGTACTATAGCGGCGTATTGATGACTGGACTCCAGCAACCCTGATAGTAGATGGAGCAAACAGTTCACTCGCGCTTTCATAACAGCACAACTGAGGCTGTTAAACAAAAACAAGCACCCACTCAAAGTCAAAAGCCACAAGAGTTCCTTCTGGCTCTCTGTATGGGAGTGAGATTCATATCCCCGTCCCAGCTTCTCATCACAGTCATTTTAATCCTCCTCATTAATGTTTTTTTAATGACAGAAAATTCAGCCCAAAGCCGGTTTTCATCAAGTGAAGCGAAAATAATGATTCTGTTTATTTGTTGCGTTTGTGTTCCCAAATAATGGGGTGTGCGCATTAGGAAACGGAGAAGCAGCAGCCTGTGTTGGGTGTCAATAAATTCACCAGCTACCGCATTAAAACAGTGTTCATGTCCGCGTCTTACGTGCACATCTTAAAGATTTGTTGGCACCTCATATTAAAATAAAACTTGCACAAATCTGCATAGTCTCTGGCCATGTTTATAGATGATTTCACAGCTTTCCTTGTGAAAAGCAAGAGCACACAGCTTCGAACAGACACAGGGAAGTATTAACAGTTTTAACTTTTAAGTTGTAAACTCGTGCATAATTTGTTATATTATACATCTTGCTTTGACTTCATCAAGCTTCTAAAGCTAACTCTGCTTAATTGTTCAGCACTGCCTCGAGCAAATTGCCGTTTGTGTTGTTTATTGTAGTGGGAGCTGCGCATAATTGTTTGCTTCAAAAGGAGTTAGCTCCTTAAGTGTGTTGACTTGGCTTGTTTTCACTGGAGTCGGTGGGTCTGTTTGCGATGGAATGCATTAAATCACATCTGAGCAATTGTGAGCGCATACCGGCACATCTCGTGTCTTCAGAGATATGCATCTGCTTTTATAAGGGATTATTATGTCTTAACGCAAAGTAGCCTGAATGCAAATGCAACCTGAATTATATTTTTAATATGAAAATAAAAGCACAGCAAACCTCAAACACACTACTGGAGGTAAATTAGCATTTTCTGTCATGCTCACATTCTATCCAGTTGCTTCTCCTCGGTATATATCTACTTATGTTTCATGTTTAGCATGCCACAAAATTTAAGCCCACTTTTTGGAAGACATAAAAAAAGCGATATGTTGAAGTTTGATTAACTTGTAAGAAAAGAAAATTTCTATGTAATTTGTAAGTACATTTCGGTATAAACAGACTTTACTGTGTGGCTATTAATGGTAGATATAAAATTAGATTTGGATTTGGACTGGACTGGGCTGTGGACGAAAACATCGTATTTGTTTCTGACCAGTGAACAAGTCGACAGGAACGCTCATAAATGTGGACACTGCTACAGAGTGAGGAAGAATCAGAAGCAGTTTTTGTTTTTTATGAAGCTAAAGGAAGCACACAGATACATGAAGCTGTTTTTAAGGTACATGTGGTTCATCAAGCTGCAAGAGAGCGAGACTTTCATCAGGTAACAAGAAGGCTGAACTGAGCACTCACAGGTGTTTTGTTTGATCATTTTTAGACCTTCAACCTGTTAATAAACATGAAAAATGTGGAAATCTTGGCAGCTTTTTGGATATTTCTTAAGGATCTAAATTCCCAGGAATGTACACACAGTAACTCCGGTTTTAGTTTAGCTTCCTAGTTGTTCTTATTCCCAGTATAAGTAACAAAAGATGGTTTAAAATACCAGAGGCTTTAATTACTTAGTAAAATTAAGTAAAACCTTGTAACTTTACACACACTAGTTTAATAAAACAGTTTCTTTTTCTGCATTCAGGTTGTGCACATACTGAACCTGAATTCTACAGTCCAGGTTCTTCAAGCTCCAAATGTCCCAGTTAAAATTCTGACTTCATAGAGCAGCGTTCTGTTCTTCTGTTTTCCCCTCAGCTGGAAATGAGGATAATCTGTCCTCTGATTACATGGAGAGCACATGAGTGCAGTTCTTTAAGAGAAATAGGAGTCGGCCAAAATTAGTTTCAGGGAAGGCTTAATAAAAAAACAGAAAAAAAGAAATTAGATTGGAAAGGGTCACAAAAATCTCATTGGTGTAATTTTTCCACGTCTGGAGAACAAATGGAGGGTTACAATTTTTATTATGTAAATAATAAAATAATTGTGTTAGATAGTATATGATATGTTTACAATGGTGGATAATTATTGGGTGAAGTAAATGCCACCACAACGTTTTGGTCACTTTGTTTGAATTGTTTATTCTTTAGTTTTTTAATGGAAAATGAAAACAGTCCTTTTAGCGGTTTTGGACTGTTTCAGTAGCTTCCCTCCGCTCAGGAAGGCAAACCGAATTCTACTTTGAATAATTTTGACACATTTGTTTAAATTTTAATAACGTTTTTAATTTTCTTTTAAACTCTTTCTCACTCGTTGGTGTTTCCTTGAATTTCTAAACATGATTTTCTGTCACTGTTTAAAGCAGTCAAGTGCAATCAGTCTGTGGCACTTTAGCGATCTGAATAATTTTTTTATACATAAATGTTCAGGTTTCCAGCAGAGCCTTAAATTTTATCATTTCAATCTGCTTCAGATATGTCAAGATTTTCCACATTTGGCTTTAAATTAAATTTTGCAATTCATTCACACTGAGCAAAAGTATTGAGATGTTATTACGCAGTGAAGAAAAATACAAATGGTTACTTTAAGTGATTCAGAATCTCAACATCAAAACTGACAAAGATTTAAGCCTCCGTCTATACTTATCTCTGTATGTTCTTCCATATTTGAGTAATATTGATGCTTCATCTTCCAAGTGTGCTGGCATCCACTGTGAAGTTCGGTTCAAGTAGAGAGCTGCTGTCCGTTTTCCAGCAGCACAGCTTCCTCACTTCTTACCCTGCAAGATCAATAAAAGGAAGGGGCTCTGGGAAGTTGCTTCTTTTCCATTCCTTTATTGTTGCCAAGATACAAGGCTTAAGCTCCGAGTTAAACCTTCTGTCACCGTGTATCTTTTTTTTTTTTTTTTTTTTTTTTTCAAAATAATTTCACAAGTCTGAAAAAGCTGTGGGCTTTAGCTGCCTTGGCAACAAGAGTGATTTAGTTTGGATAAAATGAAATCTCTGTGGTGAATGTTTGAATTCAGTACTCAACCGTCAAGTCTTTCGTAATAATCTGTTCCACCACGGCCTATTTGCCTCGTCAATTTGAATGTGAGGTGCACCGTTGTGTACAGAAGCAGGTTGCATGTCAACAAACGGAGGAATTTAACCGACCCACTTGCTTTATTGTCAGATAATAACAGTAATAAACTGTTTCAGGACAGGTCCGTGTCTTTGTCAGTAATGGCATTAATAGTGGCCTGCTGTTCATCCAAATATTTTACCGTAAGTGTTCAGAACAAGAAGCCGTGAACAATTTCACATTTAGTCATTTTACAGCGTGAAACTCCTATTTTCCTGGGACTTTGTGACAGACCAGCACAATGCATCGTATGATTGTGATGTAGAGACAAGGACGCAAAATTACAAAATGCTTTTACAAAACAAAATTGAAAAATGTCAGTCGAGTTGTATTCGGAGCTCCTCGTCCTAATGCCTATAAAATTAAATTCATTGCAACTAAATTTCTTCATGCTAAAGAAGGTCAACAATCTTCAAGAGCCCTCAAGTATCAGAAATCTAAATCTAGAGTCAAAACCAATAGGATTAGCGACAAGGCTTCAAATTTACTGGATGCAGATTCTGTCTGTCCAACTGAGACATTGCCACTTTGTGAAGAAAAATGAACAAAACAAAATGTCTCTGGATGTGCTGCCGCTAATTTCAGATCCACTCAACAATTTTCAGAAATTTGGAAATCATTCACTGTCTTTGCACTTCACATGTGCAAATATAAACAGTTGACATTTTTAGTCGTGAGATCAGCAAATGTGGAAAGGTTTGTGGAGAACGGTGACTTTTACAAGGCATTGCACAATGTTGGTTAGTTTATTTTAAAAGTTATACTGCGGAATGTCTGAATGCTTCATTATTAGCAAACTCATTGTTTCTGGTTGCTGTAAGCTGAGGTTTCAACCAGTTCCGTTCACTTCTTAACTTCTGCAGCACAAGTGACTGCAATTTTAGATAAAAAAAAAATGTAATTGATAAACGATCTACTTTTGCACCATCAGGCTCAACCAGAACATCAGCAAAGATTACTGTCGATGTTTAACCTGCAAGCATTCTCAGTTGAAGCTTACTCGCCATCTAAGAACAAAACATATTTGAGAATGTAGGGAACTTGCAGATTTTTTAATATTTTTTTTATCTACTACACCTTCGAGGACGTGACTGAGCATTAACTGCCAGTCTCAGCGTGCTAAAGCTGAAAGCCCTAATGCCACTGGTGCGATTTAGGGGAATAGAGCTACATCTAATTCCTTTTTTTTCTATTAAAGCTCCCCATTTCTTTTATTTTTAAGGAAAGCCTGGTGCATTTGATCTTTTATAAAGCACATCTAATATTCATATTCAGAAGACCTTACTTCATTTCCTTGCAGAACTTTATAGTTGATAACTGTGAGCCAGAAAAGAGCCGGGTCGCTACCTGGAATGGTCTTTGAAAAGAACTTCACAGTAATTCTAGCAGGTGTGCATCTTTTATCAGGTGTATTCTGTCAGAACTCGGAAATAGTTTTCAAATTTTCTTTTCGAAAGCGAGATTAAAATTTCCTAGTTGTTTCCAGTCATTAGCTTTATAGCTATAGAGTGTTTTGAGACGTTCTGCGTTTTGCCATCTTTGAATAACTTATATTTATGCCCAATAAACCTCTTCTAAGTTATCCCCTTACAAAAAATGCAGTGAGGCATTTCCTTATTTCCCTCTTCTCCCTGTCACTCCAACTCTGTCTCAGGCTTTCTTATATCCATCCCCATCCGCATTCAAATGGCAGAGCTTGCATGGTGACATAATCCCAAAAAGCTAGATTTGGCTAACTTTATAAGTAGTGCTTTTTGCGCGCCTGGGTCTCAGCTTCATCAGAAAAAAAAAAAAAAGTCAAATGGAAATGTTGCATTAAGCCACTTATCAGGGTTGAGCACATTCGGATAATCCTGCATGCTCAAAGTGGCTCCTGTTATGCAGCTGCTTGTGTAGCACTGTTAGCAACAGAGTTTTTGCCTCTTATTGGCGGGTATATAAGTGAGCGAACGTCTTATGCACGGTTTGGTATTTGATATAGAGAATGTGAGAGTCTGCGCTGGTTCTGGGGCGAATTCTAGATTGTGTTTCAAGCAGATTTAGATATTTGATAACCTAAGTTGAAGCTCTGTTTTAGATCTCCCAATTCCTCCTTTTTCCTCAACACATTTTTGTTGTACCAGAATCAGAGCTGCTTGTTGCATTAAATAACAGCCGGCCCTGATTATAACCTTCTAAAACACAGCCTTAAGCGCTCGCCTCCCGATGGCCTCTGATCGTGTTTTTGTTCTGCTTCCGGCTTTCTTTTTTTTTCTTTAAATAATCACAACTCTGCCTCTCTTTTGTGTTTCCCTCATTATTTTGTATTGCCTGATGCAACATACAGTATGACCATATCAGTTCCTATGTTTAGAAGGTCCCTCAGATCTGAGAGCTTTGATGTTTCAGGATTTATTTTGATGATCCAACACACTCCCATAAAGCTTCCACTATAGCCGTTCTCACCTGCACATGGATCTTTTCTTCTCCTGTACCCTCTGATCTGTTGCCACATCATTCCTGCCAAGAACATTATCATTCTTTAAATGTGATGTGTATATTGGAAATGGCCTGCACCCTGCGTTTTTTTGAGGTTTAATTGTTGTCAGATGTGTTTTGAAATGTGGCTAAAGCAGAAAAGACAGCTGTGATCGTCGTTCAATAGAATGTGCTGGAGACGGTTGCAAATCTTAACCTCCCACACTTTTCAAGGTAAGCAGCCTTTCGCTCCGTTCCTGTCTGGGGAAAACACTCATGTGGAACCCATGCTGGGCTGGAGTGTTGTTAATCACAATGTGGCACATGTTCACTTTTACATTACAAGGCTTTGCACGACTTGCCTCGTGTAGTAAGACCACATGAACTGGTAAATCTAAAATATCAACAGTATTATTTTAGATAATAGATGTAGGTAGGCGAAGGCAAGTTGACTCTCTGTCTGATTATCAGTTTCTAGTTGAAAATCAGCAGCTTTCACCTGCTTTGGATTTCTCTTACTCTGTTTTGCATCTTCTGTTAGAGACTTACATAATTTGTACTTGTAAGCATTAGTCTAATCTCTCCAGAGAACTGTGGCCCTTAACTCTCAGATTGCCAGATTCAACATTTTTCCACCCAGCATTATGGGCAAAACATTCAGAATAAAACAGACCGATGTTGCTGTAAAATATTGTCTTTCAGATATCTGTCAAAGTTGGCAAAGTTGCTCCTTCATACATGTGTCAAAGGGGACACTTTCTGAAAAGCAAATAAGTTACCATTTCCCCTCTGACTTCGTCCATCTTTCCTGAGTAACACGTTCCTGACTATAAAGTGTTGGGCCTAAATGTAAGGCCTTAAAATGCCATAAAAGTCGATAGTAGGTCATAAAATCTGTGTATTTAGGTCTTAATCTTGTAAGTTTAAGACATTTTTGGCTTCTGCAGTTCTTAAATGTGCTGATGGCCCTCATTTGTACTGAGATTTAGAGCTCTGGCTGAGGAATTTGAGCGTTAATGTGCTGTGACAAGACCCCAGACGCATAGAAGAAATGAACCCCGTCGAAAGGAATTTATTCCCTAAAATTCAAATGTTCCTGAAAATTTTTTTTTCCATTTCTTCCTTGAAAAGACTTGACAAGGATTTCAGGAGCTGACTGAAAAGTTTTTCATCTACAAGTGAGATTGACATTGACATAAAGGTTATGGTAAACTGAATGTAGGGAAAACATCAACCCTCTGTTTAAAGGCAATCAGCAACATAGGGTAATTGAGGTTTTTAGCCCCCTGTTTTCTGTAGGTTTTACGTTGAAATCATTGCAACCTTTGAAAGACTTTGAACTTACGGGACCTTTTAAGAAACCGTGTAGTGTGACATTCACAGACTCTAAAAAGATCGGATTTCTGAGTTTCTGACCTGCTGGTCACCTGCCAGGGCTCTTTATCACTCATGCAGACATGTTGTATACTCAATTCCTTTGGCAGAAGCAGCCAAGTATTCCTATGCCTTTCGTCACCTTAGCAGAACAAACACATTTAGTCTCACACCTCGACTGGAGTCCTCATCACTCCTCTGCCTCTCTGATCCATTCACTGCCTTTTCCCTCTGTGTTTCCGCCCTTCTGGGGGAGGGGGGGTCTAATGGATGGATTTGTCTTATCCACAGATCTACTAGATGGCCTGTGGAAAATGGGCCTAGAACCTTTCCAATCGAGCTCTGCTGGCGGTAGCTTGTAATGCATTCTGTCCTTGCCCAGTAGAGTTTGAGTCTTTTCATGAAAACTTTAGTTCCTTTGTCTCCTCTTCCATTTTGCCACAATCATTTCTAAGCTATGCAGCTTGTCCATTATGTTCTTCCCTTCTCAATCTTTTTCATCTTTGTGTTTCCCCCACACAGCTAACTGTGACCAGCTAACATCTCCTCTACTGCTTTGTGTTGGAATAACTTGCTCTACTTTGAATCCTCTCTTTGCCACAGACATGGAAATTCTCCCCTCCTTCATTTCTTGAGATTTTTCAGATCCCTTCATTGCACTTAAAATGGGAACAATCGACTTTATCCTTCAGTGCGCATCTTTCACATTCTCGCTGGGAGGAGCCAAGTGTTGTGGAAGAGACGTTAGCGAGAGACGACGCGCTAGCCTAATGAAAAGCGCCCCTGGAGTCCTTTTAATTTCCCTCCTCCTCAGAAATTGCTAATGGTTCTTGGTGCCAAACAGCACTCAACAACCTCCTTCCTCTTTCTCCTCTCTTCCCATCGTCCTCGTCGCGTCGCTCTATTGACAAGCTGCCGTTGTTCTTTCATGTCCCTGTAATAGGCCTGTGTGTGTCGTCTGCACCCGAGTCAATGACGCTGCGATGCACAGCCAGATTCCTCAGATTTTTTTTTCCTGCTTGCTCGTCTGACACACTTTACATGCAGCTTCTAAACAGTTGACTCTGGTGTGTGTGTGTGTGTGTGTGTGTGTGTGTGTTGTGTGTGTGTGTGGTGTGTGTGTGTGTCGGCATCCTTCCCTATTAGCGCTGTCTACATGCGTTTGGCCCACAATACTGGCTTCCCCTGTCACATGCCTGTGGAGATGTGCACATGCACACAGCTGAGTGACAACATTGTATCTTCAGGGTGAGTGGGTTGGAGTGTGTCCCCAGGGAGCTTTGTTAGGAACGCACTGTGTAGGGTCATTTTGGTTCCATTGCTGCTCTGTGCACGCGTGTGTGTGTTGTCCCAAACACCCTCAGTGTGTTAATACTACTCCTCTGGGGAGTTCCACAATGCTGCCTGACATGATTCACACTGACTGGGGGTGACCTTGAGAAATGGGACAAACATAAAAATAAGGGAGCCACATACACAGAGAAAACACTCCCCACACTAATTATTGGAGCAACTTATGCCGCTCACTACTCTCGATGTGTGTGCGTGTTTTTTTTTGTTTTTTTTTTGATCGGCCTGTGTCCACCCCCTACAGGTCAACGTCACAGTGGACTACATCAGAGCTGCCACTAGTCCAGGAGAAGGAACACCTGCCTTCTCAGAGCGCACCTGTGCCACAGTGACAATCGGAGGAATGTAAGTAATAATTTAGTCTGCCAAACTGAGCAAAACTACTTTCTACCCTTTTTTTCCTATTTATTCAAAGGGGGATTTGTTGCAATGACTGCCTTGAAACGCTGTTTTATGTTTGGACAGCAAGTTTCAATGCATTTACTTGAGATTTTATGATATAGGTCGACTTCAGTAGTGCATAATTGTGAAGTAAATGGAGAATGATGGGTAGTTGGGAATTTATTTTTCCATATGTCTGACAAGCGGTTGTGTGTTTACAGCTGCAACTTTGTGGGGTTTGTTTCTAAGGGCGTGGGACATAGAAAGGAACGCTTCCTTGAATATGCAACTGAATCTCAAATGGATTTATCTCTCGACTTTGATTGGGCCGTTCAAACTCATGAACATGCTTTGCACTAAACCACTCCTATCATAACTCGAACTACACGTTTAGAGAGGTTTTAATGTGTCCGTCTTTGTATCCTTGCTGATGTGTCTCAATGTCTGTGCTGAAAAGAAACATTCCCACAGTATGATGATGCCACCACTAAGCCTGTTGAAAAAGCCGTAAATCAGTTAATCACACGATAAATTAAAATGGGCTTGATGATCAGAGAACTGGCAGAGTCTAATGATATTTTTATCAGGGACTTCATAATCCACTATATTTATTGATTCAGTTGTTTGGTTTTAGTCTCCATTTTATTTGTTACTGGTTAAGTTTTTTGTTTTGAATATCTACTTTAGATTCCGGTTCCAGTGTTAAGTTTTCTTTAGAAATTAAAATGTATTGATTTTTGAGAGGGTGTACTTCAATTGCTATGCTGCTATTATTGTAATTGACAATGGCCTCAAACCATCATGAAAAGCCCAGTAGCCACTGCAGATTTCACATTGGGTGTGGTATGTGTAGGTCAATGTAAAGTATCTGTTTTCTGCTATGCTTTTAGTGCAGAGGGTTAAAAAAATGAACCAAGATGTTCTTTTGAAAGTTCCGGTTCACAGGAGAGTGTTTTATTCCGAAGTATCAGAGTGGAGGAGGCCGAATATGAGGGAATGCCACACTTCTCTGATTTTTATTAGTAATAAAGTTTGAAACTAGTATATAATTTTTCCTCTACGTCACAATAATGTATTACTTTGTTGGTCGAAATAAAATACAAAAGTTTTAGTAAATGTGGAACAGTTCAAAGCCTATTAATACTTTTGCAAAGGGCATTACAAGATCAGCTCATGCAGCAGTTCAGGTTGACTTTATCAGCACATTTCATTTTACTACTCTAATTTCATCTGATGGAATACAACAAGACTATTTTTGAATGCTTTGAATTTGTGAGCTTGTTAATCAGAACTGAAGCTGCTGCTTTGTTCAGAGAAGGGTCACCTGAGTGCAAGCAATTATATTCTATCTGCAAGCCTGTCTTTGAAGGAATTTGGTTTATCAGTTTGTCATTTTCTTTACACAAGATCACAGATATAAACGCTTTTCAGAGGTTGAAATTTAATCAAAACCATCGTAGAGCTTTAATGCGACATTGCTAGAAAAGAGGCTTTAGAAGTCTGTTTTCCCCTCAAAGGAACTTTTGAAAATCACACTCGTCCTGTTTTTATTTATTTTATTATTTTTTTTTATTTTTTCCCTCTTCGCCAACGGTATCATTGGAGCCACAGAGCAGCATCACGCGAAACACACACACACACACACACACACACACACACACACACAACACACACACACACACACACACACACACACACACACACAGAGAGACAGGCAGATTCCTCCATATCATCCAACCAGCTGTCTCAAATGCGGTGGCACTTGTCTGCACAAAGGTCAGGTCTGCTCATGTAAGCAGTCGTTTAGAGTCTTCAGTTGGACCACACCACACTGTGATTCTCCTGGATAACAGTTGGCAGAGTCCCCATGAACACTACAGTCAGGGTTGAGGAGGTTAGTGAGACGGAAACTCTCAACCCCTCCGAACCCCAGCGGGCGACTCGGGTATCCTTGGTTATTGTCCGGAATAATTCGTGTATTAAAGAATTGTTTGTGTCAGACTTGTTTCATTTCATGTTTTTACAGTTTTGAAGACATTTACATGATCCAGTGGATTAAAAAAAATAAATTCAACGTTGATTATTAAGTTAGTTGGTACCCACATGTGACTTAGTACTCACTCTCATAGCTGACGATTAAGTCATTTTCTATATACAGGTTGGGATCAGATGACTTAGAATTAGACTTAGACTTAGACTTAAAATTGCTGAAAACTGTTTAAAAACAACATTGATGCTCATGGTTTGTGAAATAAAGGAGTGCCACATGTCATAAGCATAGATTACATTACATTACTGTTCTTGGCAACATGTGGTACAAATAGAAGAGGGGATGAAGGAGAGAAGGGGCCAGTTGACTCAAAGTCAGCATGAAAGGTTTTCTTAAATAAAAAGGGTAAAAAAATATCTAAAATGCCTTGAATTCAAATCATCTGTTTAACTTTTAAATGCATGTGTTCTTCATATGTTTGGGAACATGCATTGAAACCTCTTAACAGTTTAAAATGACACCAACTATATACAGATTCTCTTCCTCGCGTCTTATGAAATGGGGTATTAAAGTGAACTGTCCTTCTTTGTTTCTGCCAGTAACATAGCTGAAGCTCTGGTCAGTAAGGGTCTGGCCACAGTCATCAGGTATCGACAGGACGATGACCAGCGCTCCTCCCACTATGATGAGCTGCTCGCTGCAGAGGCACGGTAAGACACTCCTTTCCTTTTTCTAAATATTTTACGTTGAACTCGCACCGTGGGTTCATGATGGTTTGTGTGTTAGAATTTGGAATAAAATGGAGCATTAAAAATCTACTTGAAGCACCTTGCAAGTTCTGATGTTTTAAATAAACTTGATAAATTAGTCTTTGTAATGACCCTGAGTGTTTTCCCTCTGATGTAGGTAAGGTTACCCCCTTGCTAATTCTTAAAATTTATTTTAATAGTGTCACCGTAATCGGTTCCTGCCCATCAGGCTGGTGATTCACATCCTGAGGAAACATGTCTCTGCTTTTAAATATTTAGTCACACACATAGTAATAACCCCTGTGCTTTCTCTGCCTCTGTCCCTTTTTAGTTACCCCCCCCCTTTTTTTTGTTTCTTTTTGTATGCCTGGGCACACATACACCATCCCAGGCGCCAGACGTTAAATCAGAGTCTCTCTTTACTCAGGCCCTGTGAATATAATTATGTGGAGGTGCAGTGGAGAGATTTAGTACAAGCTTTATTACTCTGCCATAGATTAAGATCTGCTTGCTGTAGGTAGAGCAGATGCAGCTGAAACCTTTTTTTTTATAGCATTAACTCTTCCTCTCCCCTTGTCTTTCAGTGTCACTGGCCATCTGCCCCTATTTCTCCTCCTGCCCGTTTTTGCTCTCTCTTCCTTTTGTGCGTTTTGTCCTTGTTTCTTCCCCTTTGCTGCTTCTCGCTATGTCCTTCTACGGGCTTGCTCTTCTGGGTCTTCTTTCCCTCATTTCTTTTTGACACTTTTCCTTCCCTCTGCTGCTTTTTCTCTCTCGCTCTTTCTCTGTCCCTTGTGGGGTCCTATAAGAGACGATGAGCGGTTTCTGTCTATTGCCTTAGTTATATTTTTAGCTCCCATTGCATAAAGCCAGTGGCCCACAGCCTTCAAGGAACCTCCTCTAGGCTATTAAAATGCACATCTTTACTGTACAGGGCTACAGAAATGTAGCTGGCTTATCTTGGCAGCACTTTTATGGTCCATCCCAGTGACCCAGTGGACAGCAGGACCTTCAACTTTATCTTCATCATATTTAATGCGGCAGTCTTATTAAGGCAGCTCTAACTAGCGGCAGTCATCATGGAAGACCCTTAGCTGCCTCTAAAGATAGATCATTTCTCTTTTCACATTCATGATGCTAAATCCTCTCCCCATTATCATTCTTGTGTAACTCTGGCCTCTCTGTGTTTTTTTAATACTAACCCCAAGCCTTAAAATGGAGAGTTTTTTTTAATTCAATGTACAGATGGTTTTCTGTAAATTAGAATATCCAGGTAAACAATTCAAAAGGTGAAATGTTTTAGATTTTAACTTACTACTAATGGTAATTAAAATTGGACAAAAATCTTTTGTGATTCAGAAATGTAATGTTTCAGTCACGTTATGGGCTATGTAACCATGCGGAACATTGCTGGCGTTGGTCACACAACAGTTTCCATGAGGATGTTTGCTGTTCTACCACATTTGTACTTATCAGTGGAAAGTTCAGTGGAAGGAAAACATAAGTTAGCTAAAGAGAAATAAACGCTTCAAATAATGAGTCTGTGATTAAATCTATGTAATTTCACTGTGACTTTTTGAATTGAATTCCTGGATTAAATGAACGTTTTGACAAAAACGTTCATCTATTGAGATGCTCCTGTGGATGCTGGTATGTATTGATGGATTTCTAATGGTGGTGTTGTTTGAATGCAGGGCCATCAAAAACGGAAAGGGTCTGCACAGCAAAAAGGAGGTCCCCATCCACAGAGTGGCTGATATCTCGGGGGTATGCATCTTTTTTAAAATTATTATTATTACAGTATTTTTAATAATACATGTACACTCATCCTACACAGGGAAATAAGATGCTTTACATGATGTGGATAATAGGATGAGCATTCATGTGCTGTGGCTATAATTGGAATTAAATCGTTTTAAATGTGGAGTCATTTGCACGTAAACATCATAACTCTTAAAAAGATGCGTTGGGGCCAGCAATTCTCAGAAAATGATCTATAATCATTGACTCATCCTCGGTGGCCTCTAAAAATAAACCTCATTAATAAAAGCATTTTGGTCCTTGCCTGTTTACGTGTGCTCAGGGGCTTGATTGAGGCGTCATTTGGCTAATGAAGCCTGATTGGGAGGCCTCATCACGCGAACATTATTGTGGGAAATCCATAAAAGCGTGCAGTAAAGGTTGATTGCGGCACTGTTTGTCATCTTTTCTCTTATGCTCAAGCCAGGAAGCTGTTTTTCTTTCACTGAAAGGAAATTTAGTCTTTTAACACATCCACATGTAATAAATAAAGAGCATTTAAATAAGTGTGCATTAGTTTTTATCCAAATGGAAACTTGCACCTCTATTTTTATAAAGTGGATGTGATCCAAAAACCTCTGATTATTAATCTGTGACGTACTGCTTTTAGTTATATCGAGAAATGTGCCTAATTGGATGATCTATTTTTCTTTTATTTTCATCAGAAGCTCAAGAATTTGACAATTTCCTATCAGCATATGCCATTATATGATGTATGATGTACACCGTGCTTATCACTGACATGCTAGACAGTTTGAAACTGAAACTCTAATAATCTCCCTTGCTTTAAAATATTAAGCTGTTTTACAAAGACTCTTTGTACACACACACACGGCATGTTCTGTCCTCAGCTCCTAATTTAATTAGCGTCTACTAATGTCAGGAAGGCCAGAAGGAAATATTTTGAATGTTTTTCTTAATCATATATTAGAGCGTGGAAGGTTTACAGCGATTAACAATTTGGAGAAACCGCAACAAAGAGTCTTTAAATCACCAAGCCTCTATAAAAACCTTTGGTTTCAATGGGTTTGCACATACATTTACCTTTTTTCTGTAATTGTGAAGGGCACTGAGGGGGTGGGGGTGTATTTTTTCTGAAAGAAAACCTTAAATCACACACTACAGATGGTTTTATTTAGCAAAAAAAGACAGAAATGCCTTACTATAGTGGTATTTTGTGTAGCCATTTTTATGTATGGCATGTTCTACAGCACTCTGTAGCTCCACTACATTTGTACTTATTAGCTGCACCCTGTCACTGGGTTCAGGTCAGCGCCATTATCTCGCCGCAAACCCTCCCTTAACTTTTCTGTCTGTCTCCAATAAGACATGCTTGATTTGCAGCACGATCTAGGACCGTTGCCAGCGATTGCCAGCATGCGTGGATGTGCGTGCGCGCACAGACATGCACACACACATGCACCAGTTGTTTGGCAAGGCTAATATAATGAGCATTCTTTAAAGCATTACAAGGACCAAAATAGCATTGTTGCTCACCAGCCCCAACATACTTTCCCCCTTTCCCTCTAAATACACACCCATCCCCTGGTGTAAATACACACTCCTATACGTCAGCATCCTTTAGTGAAGGTCTTTTGAAAAGGATTATGCACATTGAGTGGGATGCAGTCACAAATAGTGCAGAGATAGGTTTATAAATGTATACTGTAGGAGATGCACAGAGGTGGTGGGAGGAGAGTGGATAAAGCACTTGACTCACCTCGTGCCTCTAAAGGTTGCATAATGAGGTCCTCTTCTTTCACTTGTCTCCCTTTTTCTGAACCAAGTTGGGCTGCACAGCCCACACATGCTGCAGGTGCGGTAAATGTTTGTGTGAACTGGAGTGTCATCTCCCACTCGAGGGGTTATTTTGGAATGCAGTGGGTGGAGTTCAGGTGGAACATCTTATGGCTAAAGTATATACCCCTCACTAATGCACTCCGATTTGAGCCCCGCTTATGACAGGAACTTTATTTTGTTTCTAGTAAATACATGGCTGCTTAGGGCTTGTGTCACTCCCCCAGTGGGAAAGAATAAAATAAAATGAAAGAAAAATATTGATAAATTGTTGTTGGCGACACACTGTGAACTCTCATAAATTTGCTTTAGCAAATGGTAAACTGGTTTGTTTGCTCCGACTTTGTGTCTGAGCTTTTGTTCCTACTCCTGTGTCCACGCTGGCTCATCCAAACACAACACTGGTCCATGACTCACCGGTCTGTTGTGCCTACATGCTCATGCCTGGAGTAGGCTCACATTAAATTATTTTTTTAGCGTTTATGAATCTTCCTTTGCTACTGAAGCACTAGCGCTGCCTGAATACACGATTTAGCTCGGCTTGTAATTTTTGGCCCGAGTACACCAATAAGTTGTGACTCACTCTTGCAGACAGAGATGGGAGCAGGAAGGGAGAGAATTATTTTTGATTGCATGAGGTTCCAGATGTGTCACTGAGAAGGAAGGCAGACTTCATTAGGCCATACTGTGATATAAAGATGTGTGGGAAAAAAAAGCAGGCTTTCACTTGGTCTTGTTCACCTTTTGCAATATGAGAAAAAAATAATCTTTAAAGCCATATGCCATATTTTTTTTTACTTGTCATTGACATTCTGTGAACAAAATTGAGAAAAACTCAAAAATACATAGAAATAAATAGACATTCATGTAAGTCACAATCTAGCAACTTTAAATTGCCGTACTTTAGCTAATTCACTAAATTTTATACCCTCAAATAGGAATACCAAAGTCTTCAGGTGGATTTGAGTTAATAAGGTGACAATTGGGAAGTTGAGAGAAATGTTGCTGGAGTGCAGTAGCTTAGAGCAAAAATTATGCTAGCACCATATAGATGGATTCGAACTCTTCATGTGGTATTTTTACACAGCGACCACTTCAGGCAAAAACATGCAACTCAAAATGCATTCAGAGGATTTCTGCTTTGGTTCTGACCAGCATTTTCACTGATGTGCACATCAAGACATACTTGATCACAAATGTGATCATTTCACATTTGTTGAAATGATCAGTCTGTTTTTCTTCAGTGAAAAGTTTGAATGGATTACACTACTGTAGCTGCCAAAACAGTCCACATCTTGTCACACCATCCAAACATCTGTAACACTTTCCCTCTATAATCAAGAAAACTCTTCTTCATTTGGTTCAGGCACTGAGAAAAAAGTGTTTTGTTTGAAGCTAATTGTAATGGCTCCACATGCAGGGCGATTTTTTTTTTTTTCCTTTTTTTGATGAGAGCATTTAAATATTTAAACATAATCCAAAGATATTCACAGATATTTTTTTCAAATAATTAAACACAAAAAATTAAGCAGACAAGAAACTATTTTGTTTTATGATATATTTTGTTGTGTTAGTAGCTTGGCTGATGACTCCTCGTTACCTAGTTTTTTTTTTTTAATCAGAAACAATTTTGCATTCATTTAACTTTTTCATAGAAACAATGCAAACTCCATTATTTAATTCTTGAAAGATTCTTTGATTCTAAACTGCTGCTATTAGCCTTTTAATTCTATTTCTTTCCTGCAGGAGACACAGAAAGCCAAGCAGTTTCTGCCTTTCCTGCAGAGAGCTGGCCGGTCAGAAGCTGTCGTCGAATACGTCTTCAGCGGATCTCGTCTTAAGCTGTACATGCCCAAAGAGACCTGTCTCATCACATTCCTCCTTGCTGGTAGGTTTGCCTTTCTAATGTCAAAGTCCTTTTAATTCTGCCATTCAAGTTGGTGGATCTAAGTAAATAGTCAGGTTTCCTAGCACCACAATGCTGACAAAACATTTGAAAACACTAATATAGGATGACTTTTTCAGTATTTCTCCCCTTAAAGACAAAAATGGGGGAAAACACTTGTTCTATTTGAGGGATGTAGTTTCATTGTGGTTTACTATTTTACTCAGAAGTACATGCTCCCAAGGTGGATAGCAAAATGAGGTTTTTCCTTTTGAAATGAGGATCTCCCAGTATTCTAGTAGCAATGAGGCTGACTTGTGTTTTTGTGATAGCTGTGGTAATAAAACAGTTTATTTGCACTTCTGGCAACTTGTTACTTGGAAAACTATAAAATCTTCCACACAAAGGCAGTCATTTACTACCTGTAGTTGTAAACATTTTTGAAGGCGCATTAGATAACCCTAGATTCATGTTCCTGCCTTTGGGCAAATAGCCACCATTAGTCGTTATTGATTCACCTTTTTTTTTTTTTAGCTTCAATTTAAACTTGCAGATATTGTAATGCACTACTGCACTTCAATTTGAATAGGTAGAAGCAAATGTATTATTTCTGTAAACTACTCATCATTTTGGCTCCTTCTTATTAGCTCTTCATCAAAGTTTATTAGCTTCAAATTTACTTTGTAAATGGTTTAGCCCTAATTTCTTTTAGCTTCCACTCATGGTATTTCTACAACAGGAAGAGACTCTTGGATGTAATTGTTCAATCTACATGAAAGTTTATTCTTTATGCTCTTCATTTCTGGAGCAAGAATATCAAAAGATGGCTATTTTGCTCTTAGAAGGGTGCAAAACTAGTGAATAGTGAAGTATTATCTAGATGTTTTTACAGCAAGAGTAAACACGTTTCTGTCCCAAGAGTTTTTGTTTTCTTAAACTTTAAGAAGGTCAAGCTGTGAAGACTTGATATGTTCCCAGAATATCAACGTGCACCTTTTGGCATTTCAGCAACAGTCAGTTTATTTCCCCTGCTACAGATAGTAATCGCTTGTCTTGTACCTCATAAACGGCAACTCAGAGGGGGCGGGGGGATATATGTTGAACTAAACGGAAGTGCAACTGTAACGTATCGGATCAAACGTGGAAGAAACTTATACAGGTGTGTTTCTGAAGAATTCAAATATTATCAATGCTTTCACATTAGACACATTCAAAAACATTTCCACCCATAGAAATGTATGCACCTTATACTTGGATCGGTCATCTTTTACATGAGTTCCTGCAACAATGTGGTGTGGCATGGAACCTCCCGATTGCTTTCAGCTTGTTTGCAATGTAGGTTCCTCTCAAGACTCTGGTTGCTCCTGTTGCTTGTGGATCAGTTTCTGTCTGTAAAGTTGTTGCTCCACAAGCTTGCCGTTTAGACTCCTCATGGACATCACGAACATCAAAAGTAGCAGTGAAAAGTCTAACTTTTCAAATTGCTTTTTAAAAAAAGTAATCTAAATGGCTAATTTACATCTCTTAAGAAGCAGTCATTTAAGATGGAAATATCTGATCTTGTAATCCTGATTGAGCATGAAATGAAGAACTTAGTGATTAGTCCTCATTTTGATCATATTATGAGATTCTTGAGAGAGCAAAATGGAGAGTTCCACTGAGTGAATGGAATCCCATTGGTCACTATTGGTGTGCCTTTAATTTGAATGGGTGATAATTAATATAATCCATGATTATTATACCATTTGATGAAGGTAGGAAACATTTCTCTGAAATTTGATTTTGTAGCCTGAAGAAAAGAACATGATAATCCAATCAGGGAGCGTCCATTGCTTTTTTTTTCTTTCTTTTTTTTTTATAAACACATTTTGTGAATGTCTCTGTTAAACCTTGAGACCATGATGGTTGACATAAATATGATGGATTTGTTGAGAGACTGAAAAGGTAAAAAAATAAAAATAAAAATCAAAGTGATCAGTTACAATGTGAGCCTGTTACTGATGGAAATAAAAATGGTACACAACATTGACTCCACAATGTTGGTAAGACATCATGTTGAGATGGATTCTACATACCTAATCACATTGTTGTTGGCAAATCTTAACTTCACCAATGGAATTGAAACCCCTGAACAGGTTAAATCAAGATTGTCATTGGAAAAGCTTTGTCTTTAGGAAATGACACAAGCCGTTATACCTTTAAATCAAATATACAACTTTGTTTTCTTTAAGATTACGAGTGATACCATCCATATTTCCAGTTGCTCCTGAAGCGATACATATTCTCGTTTTTCACATCTTTCCCCTTTCTGTTGTCAGTTTGAGATGAGACGGTATATCTCATAGGCCACAGCCTCAATATTTTTGTGCGTGACGTTTTTAGCTGTATACTTGATTTTCTTGACGCAACTGATGTCAAACCCATACCGCTACACATGAAATGAAGCCTCTAGGGCAAAAGACACCCATCTATCTGCTTCTAATCTCCCAGCTCTCTATCTCTGACCACTTTCTTTTCCCTGTCAAAGTTATCTTTTCATGTTTTATTCACCCATCTGTATCAGGGGTCATGTGGAAAATGACACAAGCGATAAAAACGGGTGCCCCAACACTGTTGTATTTATCTGTCAATGAAGGCCCCTCCAAACCTCTGGACCTTTACCCTTTTAAGCTTTTTCATATTTCTAACAAGAAGTAAGATGTCTTGTTTTATGTTGCAGCTAGTGTGAGCATGTTAAAAGTAGGCGCGCAATAACTGCATCAATGCTTGTTTAAATACAAAAATTCGGTGCACATTTTGAATTTGTTGAGTTTCTGTAATACAAATTGACTCAAAATCGTGCTCATCATGGCAATTCATTCATCTAATTTTAAAGTCAAATCATATTCATATATACGATTTCTAAAAGCCGGGTCCTATTGTTGTCTGGGTGTTAAGTACATAGTGATTGTGCACACAGAAAATATTCAAATGATCTTGCAGTTAAAACAAGCACTGCATTATTAATCTGTTTTATCATCTGTTTGAATAATTTATTCACTCTGGCCATATTTTTTTTTTATTGTTTAGCAATGTTGCGGGAAGTTATTCAAGAACCAACCGTTTACTGGGGCTCTGCAAAATAAATTATCCCAATGCAGGAAGAGATGTAACGGTCTGATTTAATTTCTAATAATACACCACAATTCTCACATTTAACATTTGCACTCCTTGAATTAAATTGACTGTTTTCTATTCTGTTGTTTGTGTCCCATGGTAACTGTCCTTATTAGACACTTTGTCAACGGGTTTCTCCATTTGAACACCTCGGAGCTCAAGACTCCTCCTACCTTTCCAGTTTTCCCTGTTAGATCGAGTCAGTGCTATAAGGAGAAAGAAAATAGGGTCACAGAAACAAAGCACAGCAGCAAGCCCATGACTTCAAAAAAGACCGGAGGTGTGCATCTGGAGTTCAAGGGTAGTTCCCCTTACTCTCTTCCTACAGCACCTTAGCTTTCTTCTTTTTTACTTGCTGGCCTATGCAGTGTCACTTCCAAAAGTAAGTTTTCTAAAAGGTGAAAGAGTAATCCTGTGTGTTCAGTTTTTTTTTTCACCTTAGAAAAAGGAGGGCACCTATACAGAATAGATAGTAGTCGGTTGCATTGTGATCTGGGTTTTAAACTTGATGAAAGGCGTTTTAGCGACTGGAAGGGCAAAGAGGATGAAGAGAAACATACCTATGGTAAATAGAAAACAAAACAAATACAATTTCTTTGAAGTATTTGGCCATAAAGCCCTGCAGAGACTATAGGGAGACCAAGCAGTGAGGAGGCTGTAAAAGTTTTATTGGCGTAAGTAGGTTTTACAGAGTTTCTCTTGCAGAGAGAGCAGCAGCCATCACATGTGAAAAGTACTTGCAAAGTTACTCCAAGTTCTTTATCTCTGTCAGAGACACAGAGATTCTGATGTCGACATAATGCTTTAACCGCCTTTTGTTTATTGATACTTAAAAAATATGAAAGTGAGTACTCTGGTCAGATTTGGAAGTAAAACAATACAAAAACCCCCCAAAACACTTCACATCACCCTGGCCACATTGTCCTCACACTACTGGTAGCATCATACTGTGGGGATGCTTTTCTTGCCACAGTCAAAATTCAGACTTAAATACAAGTTGATGATCTCTGTATAATCAAACTGAGCCTGGACTATTTTTCACAACATCCAGTTTCTAGATCTAGAGAACTAGTTGAAAAATACTCCAAAAAGGCTGCAGCTAAAGGTTTCTTTTTTTCTTGCTTACCTTGGGGGCTGCTGCCTCGTCTTGATCTAACACAAAACAAAGAGGTTTATAGACATTACACAGCAACATGTCAAAATGTTAGGGGTATGAAGGACATCCTCTGTTTCCCTTTTTTGTAAATGTTCACCCAACAATCTATGCTTTGCCAAAGGATGTGTTAAAAGGCTTACAGAAATGTTTCCTATCTTTATTGCCACCATAAGTGTAATTTAAGGCATCTGTATTTTTCTAACGCTAGAAATCTCAGGCCCTGGTTACCTTGAAGTCTCTAGATGGATTCCTATAGTTCCTATAAAATTTACTGCACAATGAGCTACAGTATACATCAGCCTTTAGACAAATCAATAATCCACCATATTCTCTGTGTGCTTCCTTGAGATGAAGAAAAAGCTTACAGAAGCACTGCAAACATGCCTACGACTAACATTTAACTTTAATAAATATCGGATTGAGGTTGCTGCACATGCTAAATGATTTATAGATTGCGCTGCATCAGTCTTCCGCAGCGGAGGTGATATGCAATCCATACAGAGACAACAGGTTTTGCATTTGTTGCGTATTTTAATGAATTGTCTTACTATGCCAGATTGTCTTGCTATGTCTTACAAATTCAGTGTTTAAGGGAAAAAAAATTCAGCATTTTCATTCCCATCAGGAGATTGGATTGGGTGTTTGCCTTAGGCTTGTTGGAGACATTGGGGCCTTACATTAGGGAGTCATAGAAGGATGATGTTGGGCCAGGAGGATGGATTGAGAGGATAAAAGCAAGAGGTAGTCCGACCAAATCCTTGGATTTAGTTTTTCCCCTAACATCCTACTCTTTGTCTACTCTCACCGTCTGCCTTCTTTACCCTTCACCCACTCTCCCCAAATATTCCCACCTACATTCTTCACCCATGGATGGACCTTTTTTCCTTGGCCTGTGTCGACTGAGGCAGCTGTGAAGAGGGAGATATTCAAATAGGGGATTGTCACCTCGCAGTTGCATGCTGCATAGGACAACAAAGATTAATGAGATGGAAATTTAAATGGAATGATGCTGTAATGGGTGATAGAGGGAGGAAAGATGAGGTTTAGATTCGAATCCGCACACATTTAGATGCTTACACCCTCCTCCGATTTGTAGTTTGCTTGTCACATTGCTAATTATATCCTGTTGACAGGCTGTCAAAAATCAAGACTTGGTAACTTAATAACATTAAAAAAAGACTCTAATGGCATTCATACTGAGCCGCCTCGATCCTGCAAGTATCAATTTATACCTGCAGACATGCCAAAAGCGAGAGCGCGAGCGTCTGGCGGGTTATGAACACAAACGTCAAAGGCTAATCAATATGCACATCATTAGCATAGGACTTTGCGACATGATGTATATTTGGATAAGCTTCACTGATGAGACAAATGCACAGTAGCAGTTTCTTCCCCGTTATGGCAATTTCCATGAGATGAAGCTCATTATCTGGCTTGGTTAATGGAGAAAGAAGCTAACTCAATCCAGTTTATTTTATGGTGGTTTAACTGAACACTGTCATTTATAAAATACAAGATAAATACCTCAAGTTAGCGCTTCTGAAATTCTACAGTTATAAACCTCCAAACAGTGAAATTGTCCTTTGTTTGCACCATTTCTAAATGAATAGTTTGGTTGTCATTACAAAAGATAATAAGTAAATTACTCTTTGATCTAAATCCAAAATATGCAAACTATTAAAAATGTGGCTCTCAGGTTTTGTTTCACTTCAGAGTAGATGATGACTCGAGCTGTAGGTTTTTCATCAGAGAAACTGCAAGGTGGAAAAATGTTTTATGTGTCTGCTGGTTTTCACAAAAGACACTCTGTAGTGCTGACCTGAAGGTGAAGGTCTTAATAGTTTGTGTCCAGGATGTGTGGGGTCTGCAAAGATTTTAGTTGCTCTTTTTCTACGCCTAAACCTGTACAAGTCCTTAGTTAAATTTGCCTAGAACCTAGTTCCCAGTTTAGACTTGGTGACAAACTTTTAGAATGTGTAATTTTGAAAACCTTCAAAATCCTAATTTCCCAATTCATATCTTCTGATTTCGCTCCCAACCCCCCCTCCCCCCTCCCCCAAAGGTTTTTCAAACTGTAAGATATACATTATTAAATATGTCTTCTAAATCGAGTTGAAGTATATAAGGAAGTGCTGTAACTGCGATACGTTTCTAAATATTGCGATATATTACAACTGGCCAGATTTTTCTGGCTTTTCTGTTTTTGATGTCCCTATAACTGAGTGTAAGTCCAGGACCTTTATTACTTGTACATCAACGGAGTGCAAAATTTGCATGATATCACTTAAAAAAAATCATTTTGCTAAGCACTGCATCCAAGCAGTTGGTTCTTATTACTGTATTGCCCACATTAATATTGTGATGGTTTCAATGTGATGTATTGCGCAGTTTCAGTTCTAAGGGAAAAAAACAAAAAAAACAACAACAACTTTGATATATTCATAATGCGCAAAGTTAGACCTAAATATATTTCATGATTTGAATTCATAACCTACTGTTGTATAAAGAGCCATTTAGGCATGTGTTGGAGAGAATGTGGTTTAGCGACTTGACTTGGACTTGAAGAAAATCACTTGTGAACATCTCTGGAACGTGGAACCAAATTAATCGTAATGCATTTTCTGAACAGGGATGGCCCTTCCACTCTGTGTGGTAAAACGGCACACTTTTCAGATATGCCTTCAATCACACATTGAAGATGAACGTCTTGCACATAAAATTCAGTGATTGATATGGTGGATTGACATGTGGTCACCCTCTTCAGACTAGCATGAGAATCCGTGTTGTTGTCTGCGCAGTCTAGCATCAGAACGATCAGCGTACGTCTTGTTTGTCTGAGAGATCAGATAAGATGGATTTCCTGGAGTATGACCCAGATATTTATCTTGGTGTCAGGCCTGAGTTATGTATCTCAGTGGAGGTTAACGTCCGCTGTGCTAAGTGGCTCTCAGGTTGACTTCAAATGCTGCAAGGAGGAGGGACTACACTGAGTGTGGAGGAATTGGAGGAGTACAGTCGAGTGATGTAAAGAACTCTGCAGTGTGCATTTTATAAAGACGTCACATCTGTGATCATTGTATCAGTGTATGACCTATAATGACCCTTTTGCTGGGCTTTTTTCCCTTTGGCATATTAAAGCTTTGTGGGCATGTTTTCTCCTCTTTAAGAGTTTTGACTTGGTTGAAAATGGTTGCTCCTGTAGGCCTGTAAACCCATGTAGTTTATAAGCTTTACAATGAAACTTGACTTCTTTGTGTATTACATTCATGAGTATTCTTTCCTGAGGATTATGCTCCGGGAAAAAACACAATTCCACCCTTTATCATTGCTGCAGCCAACCCAAGCAGAAACTTTATTATCTCCCTCTCTGCAATTACTTTATACACCAAGTTTTGCAAACAGTGTGCAGTATTTTGCCTTTCCGTAGCCCTTCCTATCTCGTCTTTTTCATTTCCTTTATCCTGCATTCCTCATCTGTCTTTTTTTTTTATATGCACACAGTGTTATAGTCACTGAATCCCATGTGTAAGCCCCGTCCTGGTAAACTTCTATAAATACTTCTAGATGATCTTGGCCATCAAGTGTGCCCTCCTCTTTCTCTATGGAGAAAAAAAAGTAATTCTTTTCACGGATTTTATTGATGCATGGCTTTTACACTCGGATAGAAAAAAAAAAAGCATATGGGTGCCGCCGAGATTGTTCTTTTGCCTGTTTTTGTCAAATTTGAATTTGGATAATCAAAATATGCTAATATCAGACAAAAGTAACCTGATTAAATGCAAAATACAGTTTTAATAAAATAATAATTTAAGGAAAAGAACTATCCAAACCAAATTTGCTTAATATGGAATTAGTATTACCCTCATTCTTAAATCATGAATTCATTGCCAACAACAAAAAATCCATTCAGTTTCACCAGCCACAGTTAGAAAATCAACCAGAGATGTGAAATCAAGATCACTTAAATATAACCTATTTACAATGAAGTATTTTACTGTACAGTAGTCTCAGCTGAAATCAGATCAGTTTACTGTTGATGTCCTTTACGTTGTGTAGTTTAGAGGAATCATAAACGGTGATGCAGATCTATGTATTGGAGCAATTATCTTAAACTGGACTGAACAGTTTTCTTTGACTTTCCAGTGCAGCATGTCGCATGGCCTCATTTTGCCTTTCTAGGGTCATTTTCTCTTTCCTGCCAGTGTGAATTCGGTGATATATCTTGCTCTTGTCCTTTTAAATGGGACAGGCATGGCCATGTAGGGAACAGAACGTACAAAATGACAAAATGAGATTAAAAAAGCCAGTGGCTTTTCCAATTCAGTTATATAATTATACCAGGAGCAGTGAGCTTGCTCAGTAGGTTAGCTGGGTGAATATTTTAGGGAAATGAGCAAATCAGATTTTGACTTTCATAAAATGCAACAGTTTGCTCCTATAAGCTGTAAGAAAACACACCAAAAAGTATTTCTTTGAAACATTACCTTTTTAACATAAATACATGTCCTCAGTTTCCCTGTGTCTCTATTGCAGCCTAAAGAAATGTTTCTTTTACAAGTACAGCAGCCAAGATGTAAACTCACCTGGTACACAGTGTCCTAGATTGTGATTGTAAGACTCTGCTGTAGCCACAAGGTTATTAAACCTCACTATAATGAAACACTACGTAGTCATTTCATGTATTATCTTATCAACGAAATCAGAAGATAGCTGACCACACACAGTTCATAGAAGACTTGAGCTTTTTGAAGAAGCCTAATACAAAGAAAATCTTAGCTGTGAAATCTGAATCCTGGGATTTTGCAGCAAGATAGACACGCACACCAGTGAGTCATCAGAATGCCCTAACAAATCTGATTTTGCTTCTCTGTCATGTATATTTGCGAGTCTGTCCTGAGGCAGTATATCTGTCATGCCAGAGAAGCTCATTAAATTAAACCCCAAGTCAAATAGGAGAGAAAGACCCTAGGAGAGAGTGGTTGCTTTATTAGCAATATGCTTTAGGCTTTAACTCACAGCAGAGGCTATCATCAGATTACTCAACATTAAGCAGCTCCGACCTGCTTGTTGGTTTGTTGTGCTTAGCTGAAGCAATTAAGTTTTTCTTTTTTATTTATTCATGAATTCCAACAAACAAAATTGTGGATAAACATCTAGATGGCCAAGTATTTTGATGCACAGCTAAAACATTGATCCTTGTGCTTAAAAAAAGTTACGGGAAATTAAGTCAATTGACTCAAATAGGGCTAAAAACTAAAGTTTTCTTAAAGTGTGGTCTGCTTTGTTGGTTTGAACGTCAAACCATTAGCATACCCCCGGCTGTGAAGCTAATCTTCTCTCCATCATAACCTTGGAGATTTTCCGAGAAGTGCTGGCGGTTAGCATCTTCGCTAACAAGATTGATTCCTATTGATTGATAATGGGTCCTACAGAGTTGGCATTTATAAAATTTTAAATCTCCCTCATGCATTAAATGTGTTACAAAACCTTCCACATTATACTAACTCTTTCATTGAGTTATTTTAATCAAATATTAAACATATTTATTCAAACATACGGACACAACTGTTTGGGCACCGTTGAAGTAGTCGTTTATGTTTTAATGCAGTCTTGGAGTTTCTTCATCTTTGCCAGGACATTCTTGGTAATGAGATGTTAAATTTCTCCATAATTTTGAGATTTCCTGTTGAAGTTATTGGATACACATCCAAGTACAAATTACTAGTACGAAATGGTAACACGTAGGCAAGAAATGGGACAACTTTATCGAATTTTGACTCAAACAACTTTGTCATGTTTGTCCAGGTATCGAATGTCCACGTAGTTCCCGGAACACACCTGGTGGGATGCAGATGGCCGAACCCTTCAGCAATGAAGCCATGCTGTTCACCAAAGAGCTGGTGCTACAGAGAGAAGTAAGTAAAGACTCACTACATCCCGTGCTGTGATTTTATCGTCTCCTGTTGTTTCTCTGCCCACGTCTTCCACGTTGGGAGTTCTTAACGTTTGGACTTTGTGGCTCCTGCCTTGCTGTTCAGAACATATATTGGCATGAGCTGTAAGTTGCTGCAGTTTGCTGTAGCAGTAAATTTAGTTTACTTTAAAGTCAACATTCCAAAATAGGGAAGCATTAATATAAACTCATGTAAATGCTAGCGACTGTTCTGAATAGCAGAAAAAATTGTGCTATAATGCATGTAGCAGTTTTTACTGCTTTCCATTTAAGCCAATTTAACATAATGGTTTGGATTGGTTTAATGAATGAAAATGCTTCAGCTCTCGCAGACCTTGGATTTGTGTTTAAAAAGAAATGGCATTGTGTGATGCAAGTAATGTTTCTATTTAAAAGAAAAAAAAAGAAAAACACTTAATCATTTATTCCTTACAGGTAAAAATGCTTTTTCTTATTAAAAGGACGTTTATCCTGTCTTGTCAAGACAGTTTTTATAAAGATGGGACCACTGACTTTAATAAGCTGATTAAATTGTTTACTCCCAGTTGAACTTTATTACAGCATTTATACACTGTACTTATCTCCCGAGTGATGTCAAATCTCATAAAAGTTCAGAAAAAGGTTTACTCTATCTGTAAAAAAGAAAGAAAATAAAAAACAACCTCCCCCTCCCTTTGGAATATATACACACACACCATCCTTGCTTGCTTATTCCCTTTTGACAGAAAGCTCACCTGATACCGGATCGGTGCTCCTGGACTTTAAAAACTCCAGCCAGTATGTGCCTATTCATTCACATGCTAATAGGTTTTCATAAGAAGCAGTGAACGGACTAAAGCTATGATGGAACTAGCTATAATCCCGCCACCACTTATCCAGGCCGCGCGCCACACACACACACACACACAACACACCACACACACACACACACACACACACACACACTTTCTCTTTTGCTCTTTTTTTCCCTCCACTCTTTCTTCATCCCTATCTCGTCTGAAAAGAGCTTTTCTGTGTGGGGTGGCTGACTCCACTGTCCTCTGCTGTTTAATTGTCATGGAAATGGAGTCTTAGCCAGTCGTCCAGGTGGAGCCATGTTAAAAAAAATGTGTGTGGGGCAAGCCGACAACCTTTGCGAAATCCTTGAGTGGGAAATAATGGATGCAGAGACCAGGGAAATTTGATTGACAAGGATGCCCTATGAATCTGTGCAGAGCTGCTGACGGACTAGATATTGTTTTGAATTTAATGTTTTTACAGATGTCAATCTGCATAACTGCATAGTTTGTTGGACTGAAAAGACTTTCACTGATGCTTTGTCCAATTTCGTGCTTATTAGGGCAGAATGAAATGTCTTATTCACATGGCCAACTAAATTGTCAATACAAACATAAAAGAATAATCGCACAGCACACTTTTCAAAGCATTTTTCTAGACTTTTAATTTTGCCCCTGATTGTCATCCAGGAATTTTGTTCATGGTTGGCAATCATTACTGTACTTTTTGCAGCTATTGTAGGGCTGTTAGTTGACTTTGACAGCACTTCAGAGATTTGTTTATTTGCTTCAAACCAATTAATGGAAACTGGATGAAAAAAATTCAGAAGTTTGCTTTAGATTTCTGCTGCTTTTCTTCAAGCTTGCTGTTGCCGATCCTAACTTCCAATAAAAGGCAGCATATGGCTTCTATTTAGGGAACTGCAAGTTAGTAAAGCCATTTAAATGACAAATCTCAAATGTTTTCATCTTACCTAAAATTAACATTCCAACTTAATCTACACTTTTTTAGAGTATTCAAAACCCTTTAGCTTTCACACTTTGTCAAATTCATTGACACACTTCAGTGTTTTTATTTTTATTTAATAAACCGACATACCACAGTAATTTGAAGAGAATGTTAAAACAATACTTGAAATGAAAGTTATTTTTACAAATACAAATCTATCTAATGGATATCTGAAAGCTGAATTCTTTACACTCTTTGCAAAAATGGCTCAAGATTGGTGCATCTGTGAACAAAACTTTTCAGTTCTGGCCACAGATTCTCCATTGAAATTTGGCTTGAACTTTGATTGAGCCCTTCTGAAATATTGATTTGATCTGTGCCATTCCTGTGTGACTTTGGCTGTATGTGTAGGAACGTTGCCCTGCATGAAAAGGGAACTTCTGCTCTAGGTTCAAGTGTAAATCCCCCACAGAATTAGTAGTTGTAATGTAACGAAATGTGAGAGTTAAAGGAGTATGAATGGTTTCACGAGGCGTAGTAAATAATTTAACACATCACCCGGCTGTACTGTCCCTGGTCGTTTCTGTTCTGCTACAGATTCAATTAAACTGTTATTATGCACATAACCTTTTTTGTCCCCACACACACCCTCTCATACTTTGCCTTCCCTGGCCAGTCATTCGTAGTGTCAGCAAGTTTTTCACAGGTAGGTGGGAGTTATCAAGCATGACCGAGCCATATAATGAGTCCTGAGCCCAGCGTGGGGGTTGATTGGCTGGCTGCACTGACCTGCTGTTTGGGCTAATACCAACACAAACACACTCTCACAGGAATAAGATCACCTACATGGACGCAGTAAGGCCTTTCCCTTGGTCTACCGACTTACTCTTTTGGAGTATGAAAAGAAGACCTGATGTTAACAAGGCTAGAATGACAAGTGTGCAAAAACATGACATCCCCATCTCGCTGGAACATTCACAAGCTTGTGTAATGTTCTACAGGATCGGGCAGCCTGAGAGAGTTGGATTGAAGAGGTGAGAGGAAGTGCTGAGGCTCTAATGGGGCAAGTTAGTTGCAGTAGAATTGAAGCGATGATGAAAGATGTTGGAGGTAGAACACATGATTTTTTTTATTATTATTCATTTTCTTTATCCAAGCAAATTCAGCTGAAAGACATTATCAAGGTGCACCTCACTTCGGCATGAATTTGGATATTTGACTTGAGTAATGTGCAATCCCTGCTGTTGATTGTCTCTGAATAGCATCTGATTGCGGGAGCTTTCAAAGCTGCTCCTAAGGTGTCTCAGGTGAATAACATTTGATTTGACTTTTGGTGGCATAGTCATTTGCATTCATTTAATATTTTTCTCACTAGTGCTGCTCAGTGCTGTGTTTTGCATTTTCAAGCCCTTTGAGTTAGTAACTTGTTGACTCTGTTCTTTATTCGGGGTGTTCAACCTTCCACATACAGATGCAGTTTATTGCTCTCTAATTAGTTGTTTGTCTGGATCTTGTATCCTTTAGAAGCCAAGTTTGGATACAACCATAAAGTAATCTCTTCTGGTATATTGGGAAATACCCTTTTAATATTTTTTCCATCCGTAGTTTGCTTTCATGTATCCATTTATGCAAAGCTTATAATTTTTTTAGGCAAACATTCATGTTTAGTGTGGCATGCAGTAAACTGGGAAGCTTTGGTTTGTTGCCCCAGTATCTGTTCCATCACTTCCCCCTGATTATTACTCATTTACATTTGTTTCACTTTTAATTATTTTTACATATTTGAAAAATCACTTTAGTGTTTATCATCTCGGGCGTCTCACACCGCCCCTCCCCTCCCTTATTTCCGCCTGCCTCTCCCTATTCCCGCTCCCTCTGTGCAGTTTTAATCTCTGACAGACACTGCTCCCGTTCCCAGCATGAAACCAAAACAGCGGCGCACAATTCTGAGGGGTAAAAAAAAAGAGAAAACGTCGGTAAACACCAATCCCCAGATATTCCCTTTCCTGTTTTGATGTCTTCCATATAATTTCTCTCACATCCCACCTTCCATTGACAAAAAAAACCTCCATTCACTATCTCAGTCACCGACTCTGTGTTGATTTCTCTACATGCTTTTAGGTAGCAACTTCAAAAGCTCAGGCTAACCAGGAGGGAACTGAGCGCCGACATTTTCATCCAGACCGAGTCAGTACTATTAATGAAAGATATAAATTGGTAGAACAATATTTATACCTTTCTTACCGCCTCATTAAAATGCCGCTCATCTAACAGTGTCATTCAAGCTGAGATCACAGTGTGCTGCTGGCATTAAAGCAATGTGCCTCACCTAAAAGTTGGAAGCTATTTTTAAAATCCTGTGCAAGTTTCTGAATATAAAATCTTCTTGTCTGTGGGAATCTGTGGAGCAGTTAATTTGCTTTTACATTTTCCGTACACACAGCTCAGGTCAAAAGTTCAAATGCACTCACCATAGCTCTGGATGTTACATTTGCTTTGGGCCATTAATTAAAAATTTTAATAGATCTTCATCTTAGAATTAACCAATCTATACAAGGTCAAAATTCTACCCGCAAGACTAAATATATGTACACACATTAACATATATGGTTATTGTCTTGAGGATCAATAAACTTCCAGATTAGTTTTGGTTGATTATTTGACCTCACCTGTTAGTTTTTCTTTAATTGTTAGATTTCATGGCAGAGATCCAAATTTAACCACATTCACAGAAAAGTTTTGTGTAACTTTGGATCAAGGCTGTCCAAAAGCTTACAACAAGTCTGCTTTATCTATCCTGAAGCTAGTTTTGATTATCATGCTGGAGCACTCAACTGTGTCTAAAGTTGAATTTAGAAACTAAACAAAACTTAAGTCGAAGACAAATCATAATGCTTGACAGTTTTCTTAGGTTTGAAAACCTCACTTAACTTCTCCAAATGCACTTATTATTCACTGAAATCAGGTAACTCTCTTCATTTAATCTGTTCAGAAAATCTTTGTCCAGAAGCCCTTATTGGCTGCCGCTAATTTCAGTTGAGGTTGAATTTGTCCATTGTTGGCAATGTTGGCATTGTTGGCATTGTCCGTAGTTGTGTATAATACCAGTGTCGCTGTCCGCAGTCATCTTGGTGTTGGAGTTGTTTCCAGTTCATGGCATGACTGAGCCAAGCACGTACCAGGACCTCTCTGATATCACTCCTGTGTGGAGTAAAGGGGGAAAAAGCAAACTGTGCAATAATATTAAACTTTTGAATCCAATTCTTCCAACAGTTCATTCATTTGTTGCTGATAAAGAACTGTCAAGTAAATCGTTCAGAGCCACATCGATACGGATTCATGCCCTCGACAATTTTAACTTCTCACCAAAACTACAACATAGTTTCAAGTCCAATATTCTAGTAGTCTTTATACGTTTTGTTTTTGAATAAGAGGGTTAGATGAATACGGTCCACTTCAAAATTCCTTTTATATAATTTATTAAGAACTGACCACCTGGTGAGTGAGGAAGCAAAAACCGAGGAGAGGATATGAATTTGTTTAAGCGGTTACGAGAGCAGGCTAAGTGGACTGCCTAGTGTTCTGCCTTCGTTCTGTCAGTTAGTTGACCTCATTCAGTCTGGGTGGTCTCTCATCGTCTGTGCGGCCCCGGCTGCCTACTCATATCTTTTATCTTGCACATTTAAATTCTCCGGAACTTGCAGGCTTGAAAGCAAAACATGCACGGAAAGCCTTTGATTACAGTCCAACAGCGCCGACTAAATCTGCACATTCATATTCATCTTTGTGATCTTGCCTTATGCTGATTTCATTTTGGTACAAATTTGGTTGCATTGGAAACTAACAGCAAAAGCTTGATTTTTTTTTTTTTTTTTCAGAAACTCTGCCTGGCAGAGTTTCACTAAACTTAAAACAAGTTGGTTTTCTCCATCTCCTGATTTCCCCCTGTTTATCTCTATTGGAGGAAAAGTACATTTTACTTTTCAGAACTTACCTTTGTCTCTGCGGTCCTTTAAAAGGGGTCCCCTCACACCCGCGTCTCCCCACCTTGTGAGATCAAAACTGCACCAGACTGCCACTGGTAGGGGTTGGCACAGACTGCCTTTAGACCTGCAGGAGGCTGTGTTGTCGAGCATTGATGAGTCACTCTGCCAGCGTGGCATCACAGATGCCTCGCTAATGCCTGCCTCTAGATATCTCTACCTTAATAACAGTTCTTGGTGAGCATTTTAATTAAATGCAAATAAACCCAGTACCTTTGTAATATCAAGAGGATTTTGCTTTCTGTTCTCCCTGTGTGTGTGGTAATCCCTATAAAACCTCAACCAGTGGCACAGTGGCAACAGGATAATTGAAGTGTTACTTGTCTGTCTTTTGTCTGTGCCCGTTTGTGGTCAGTGTAGCTCTGATCAATATGTTTGACTTTCTTCACACATTTTTTTGTGAAATGTATCCTTCATGGACCTGACCCTCTTTTGTATGTTGTTTTCTCATTCATGCCTGCAGGATAACATCACTTTTTCTCTTTTTTTTTTTGCATCATACGTGCTCTCGCATTGATTTCCGATCAAGCTTAAATTATTTTGGCATGGGGTCGATTGCAAAATTGCTAGATCTCACAGTCCATCTGCTCCACTTCATCCCTCCTTTGCTGTTGCACTCGATTTTTACCATATAGCCCCAGTTTCCCTGAACTGGCTTTGTTTTCCAGTCATGTGCTTCAGCATACCCATGTACTCTGTGTGTGTGAGCGTGTTGGAGAGAGAAAGGGAAGAGACGGAGAGAGCGAACATGTAGACAAGATGAATAATGCATAGTGTGGTTTCCTGGTCAGCGAGACAGACGGTAGGGACTGAACTGCCCCTAAGGTCCTTTTTTCCCCAATCACGTTTTGCAGTTAAACAAACCACGAATATAGAAGGCAGCTCTACTTATGCTTTATAGCAATAGACGATATCCATCTATGTCCAATAATAACTTTGCACCACTGGACCATATGAGCATCTTGGATTAGAACATTAGAGCCTTGAAAGATTTTCAGTGTTCCCATTCTATCTTGTTAAATTGCACATTTCAATATATTTTAGTAGGTTTTAAATGTAGTAGAACAAGCCTGGCTATTTCTTTCCTATGCCATTCCACTCAATTTAAATCTCGCTTCACAGGCAGTCTGGGTTTTCTCCCCTTTACTTGGATTCCTCTGGTAGAACTTCTGCCTTTCTATGAATGACGCTGATTTTCTGTGCTGTTTTTGAATTGTAGTCTGCGTGTAGCTTTACCAATGGCAACAGAGGAAGTGAACAGAGTTATAAAGTCTGTGTTGGCCACATTTCCAAATATTGAATTAGCGGATCAGCTTGGCATTTCTTTTTTTGCTTTAAAGCATGTTTTTTTTACAGCGCAGACAATATCTGGTAAGCTTCATAGCGTCAAATTGGCACATTAACGTCACGGGCGAACATTACAGATTGGGTAAAATTTAAAACTTCAACTGAGTTCACGCCTCCAAAAATCTGTTTTGTCTTCTAAGCTGGACCTCTTGATGGGTTTTTCCCAACAGTGGCTGTGCTTCTTTACTACCATAGTTCACTGTTCGGACGGTGTGTTCCAGGTAATGTTTAGCGTTCCTTTTCTCTCACACTTGACTTTTGTTTCACCTCACAACTTTGTGCTACTTTGCATTGGTCTCTAACATTTAACCCTAGTACTTTAAGGTTTGTGTTCCAGGTGGGGTGAGTACTGTTTTTTAAAGGTATATCATTTTATTTGGCAGCCAAAAAAGACAGACAGTAATATATAACCCAGATGGGGCTTTCAATGATTTCAGTCGAGTACCAACAGCAAAAATCAATCCTAAGCGGTAGATGAGGATATTAAAACTTGTAAATCTTGTCGCACAGCTGTCAATTGATCGTCACATAGCACCACATTTTGCAATTAGTTTAATGGTTTGACAAACCTAAGCGGGGCTCAAAAGAATTCCTGTAAGTGCTTAAGTTATACTCCTTTTTATCAGATCCATTTATTCATTCTTTATCTATGCTCTTTCAAGTCCATCCTAGCTGTGTGTCATAATCGAGCTGTAATTGTGTCTGTTTTAGTGCAGTTGCTCTGAACAGTAGCTGCAGGACAAGTGGCAAGCCGTGCTAGTTTGCTATTTAAATAGAGATTGTATCTGTAATTTAAAGACTGACCTTGAAAACCACATTAGGAGCATAAAGCCATTAACAGTTGTTGTAGCTGAGTACTGACCATAAGTTTCGTTCCCCATAATATCCTATTTGTATGACTTTGGACTAATTGGTGTCACAAGTGGAGTTCATCCTCTGATTTTTGCAGCTGTTTTTACTTAAAGCCCAACTCGGCCTGTTTGTGTGTGTCAGTTTCACTGTTGGGTGACTTCGCTCCTTGAAAGTAGTGAATTATAATAGCCTGAAGGTGAACCGAGTGGCCCACATAAACGAATTCACACCAACGCGGGGCTGGAGAGATGGATTGGACTGAACGGAGATAGAGATTTGAGAGGAAGGGGAGAAGCCTGCCCACCGCTTTATCGCCGCCATTCTTTTTACAAGAGCGACCTTCTGTGTAAAGCGCGTGCGACGGCATTCCAACTTCAAAGTCCACTGTGATAAGCATAACCTGCGAAGAGCGTGGACACACCGGCACACGCTGTACTTGGGGGAACATCGGAATCCTCTTAGCCTTTTTCCTCTTCATGAAGGGCACTGCAGTACTCTTCCACATCAATAAGGGCGATAGTTTAATGCTCTTCATGAAGTGGCATTTGCTTTTTCTTTCAACCTGTCTTTTTTTTCTGCCTTTTAGGCTATACCTTTGCATGAAAATCTACCCGATGATGATGAAAATGAGAGTAATGACTAAGATGCATCATTCAGCTGGCTGAAATTCATAATGTGTTTCTATTAAATCAGACAAAAAGAAAACATTTGAAATGATCTGAAAGCAGATTTCCATCAAGTTAAGTCCATCTTTGCTCATCTGATTCTCCGTGTCCTGTTCTGGCCCATGAAGCAGCGTCACTGTTACCGGTTCTTCCTTAATTTGCTGCTATTGTTGTTCACTTCATTAGCATTTTATGTTCCTTGCTAAATTAATGACAGCATTTTCACCCCCCCATCTCCATTCTTCTTTCTGTGTTGTGCTTGCTTCCCATTACCCTTACTTGCCCTTTAATCAGTTTAGGCTTGATGTTCCTTCAATGTCCCTCTTGATCCAGAACCACAAGAATAACTTAGACACTCTAAAACCACACAAGTGGCCAGAATGGCTCTGCATTTTGAATTTTCATTCACTACATGGGGCCTCAGTACATGGTGGTGCTTTAATATTAAGTAAAACAGAAGTTATGTGGAAGCCTCAAAATATGTTCATGTGGTCAAAAATACTTTTCCTCTAACCTTTAAAATTAGAGATGGAATTGATATTGGAAACTAATCGTCATTTTCTAATTGGCACAAAACGTATTAGTCTAACCAATATTGCATTCCAACATTCCTTTGTGAATGCCATGTTGCACATGTTGATATGTGCGAGGATTGCATTATCAATTTATCCAAAATAGAGCTAGATTAAATTAGCTGGATATGCTGTTGGGATGTGAAATGTGTGTTCATGATATTTGGAAGATAATAGCACTTCTAACAGCATTATTTGAACTCAGATAGCACAGCGATGCTATGTTCTGCATATATTGTGCAGCTCTAATTTGATAATATACTACCCTAATTTAAAAGCAAGCTGTTTTCAAGGCAGCATGTCAACTATTTAAAATGCTGTCATATATTTAAGAGACTTGGAATTGGCCAAGATCTGTACAGACAGGTCAGGAATGGTCCAGCAATTTCTGATTGGTGGATCTCTAATTAACATAAACATATTGCACTCGTGTAGTGAAAAGATGGTGTCCAACTTTGATGCATTTTCACATCATATTTGCCGACTTGCTGTCCTTTAGGTTCTGGACAGCGCAGGAGACGGAATATACTCTGCATCCTTTATCATGTGTCACTTGAATCTGATTAGCCAGCCTGCGGAAAAGGCTCCAGGCATCCATGATTTATTTCTTCTCAGATTAATCCTTTTTTTTTTTCCCCTACGGTTGAACTACGACGCAAATATGTAACACAATGGCAGCGGTGACAATCGGATACGCGCACTCCTTCACATTTATCAAATACATTTGAGGAAAAAATAAAAAGTAATGTTCTTGTCATTGCATTGAGGTCAGTTTTGACAGAAAAACTACTTTCTGTCATACAAATTCACATACGGGCATATAAAGAGAAATCCTTTATGCAAGAAGATTGAGAGTGAGTGTATGTGTGAGCAAGGACGAAGCAGACACTGGCCTCTCAGTGCTAATAGTTCCCTTGACAACACAGCAGTTGCCACACATCGTTGCCTTGGCTGTAGGGTTAAAATGCATCACACACACACTGGAGTCAGCTGTCATCATAAAGAATCTGTCAGTCTGTGTCTTTGCCTTCCATAGTTCCCGTCCTCCGTCTTTTTCCATATCATTTGTTTTTAGACCCCAGCAAACAAACAGATACACACCAGTTTGGTGAAGACCATCTTTTACTTTCTGCCTCTCCACGTCTTTATGTGCCGCTCTTCTGCGCTTCATGTCAGTCTGCCGTCACTTCCTCAGTTATTGAGTTGTCAATGACTGGCTACTGCTGCAGAGGTGACACACCTAGTCCTCCCACCTCCTCCTGTCAGCTCGTCTGTTTTTATTTACTTCTCCATCATTTTCACCACTATCACACATTTGTCTTTACCTCTGTGCACGTGTGTGGACCCGGTGTAAGTAGGAGTATACTATCACTACAAATATGTGAATAAAAAACAGCCAAATAAAGGCCTGAAAGAGGAGCGATTTGAAGTGGTAATCCTTCACCAGCTTATCCAGCATAACGTCCCCACACCTGCAACTCTTATCCCCATCTCAGCGTCTCCTTCCATCTCCCTATTCTCATTCCGTTTCTTTATATCCCTTACCAACAAGAGAGGCTATCTCTGTAGCTGTGTCAGCGATCAGCATCTACTCACTCCTCCTCCCCCGTCGTTTTCTATGTTTCCCAGGGGACAGTCGGGAGCATAAAGGGAAGAACAGGGCTTGCAAAATCTATTAAAAAAAATGAACGGGGATTGGGCTCTTGGCTTTGAATTCTGACAGATAAAGCTAATGGCAAAAGTGGGCGCCAAGCAGGGTGGTGTGCGCGTATGTGTGCAGCAGTAGCTTCTGCAGAATCCAGCTATAGAAATCCAGTTTCTTTATGCGCTGTGCTAGTTGACTTTCTGAATGTGTAGGGTGTTTGCAGGGGAAGTTCCAAGAAAGGCTGGCCTGAGTACTGCAGTTTTTTTTTTTAAATGCTTCTTCTGCCAGCTGGATCTCTTAACGTCAGAGTGTTTACTGTTGTTTTAGTGTGGTCAGTTGGGCTACTCTAAAAGTGATTAATACTGCCAAAGCCTATGGTTCCTTATCCCCGCTGGAGTGCTAGTCTGCTTATCTGACCATCCAATATTGAAGTGCAGTCATTAATTTTGGGAGGGAATTGTATCACTTTTTTTCAGGGAGACTCAAAGATACCTTCTGGTGGAAAGTTGTAGAATATAGAAATAAAGACAAAATATGTTGGCCTAATATTTTTTTTTGTTTTCAGCTTCTGATAAATTTAAAAACTGAATATACGAAATGTTTCCGTGATCTAGAACTTTTATTTATTTAATTTTTACTCCTTATTTCAAGTGAGGGGGCGGGGAGGAGAATCTGTCTGTAGAATTGGACTCCTGTAAGCTAATGCTACACTTGGCAACCTACAAGCTGACACTGAGATTCTTTTACACAAACTTTAATAGATTGTATTTCAAAAATCCTCTGATCAAGCTCCAGCTAAAGTAATTTTAGGCTAGCAACCAGCATTTAATAGTGTTTTTCTGCTGCTAGTATCAATGGGAGTTGTACTTGTTTGCTCCTTGGCCTGTAGCTTTTCTGTCAGGTTGACATTTACCGCAGCCGTCTGACACACCAACATTCGCTTTCTCGAACACCTTCTGTTGCCGCGCCGTATCGTTTGTCTGTCACCTCACTGCAACTCCTCTGCCACTTTTAGTGCGGAATTGACACCCTCGCTCACGTGCATTCGTTCACAGAAAGTTGTGCACACACAGTTATTATCTCCTGGAACAATACTAATAGATGCATGTACTGCTGTGAGCAAACGGTTTGTGCCTCTGCTGCCAACAGTGGGAGGGTGAAGGCTTGCCAAGTCTCTCCTACCCTGAGCTTCCTCTATCTCTTTTGCTTCTCTCCCCTTCATAAAACCTAACCTTTTCCTTGTTGCTTTCCAATATCTGTTGCATTCTGATGTTTACTTCAAGTGCTGTGGCTCAGAACTTGATTGAAGAGCATTTTACTTGATTCACACCAAATGTATACTTCTTGGTAAAACACAAGCACACATTAATCTTATTTCTCATTGTGTTTCTTAAGCACAAGTGAGATCAAGGGAACAGAGCAATGGTGAGACTTGATGCCTAATTATTGGCATCAGTATTGAGCAGGTACAGTGAAGTGAGCCAGCTTGTTGATAATGAGGTCACTTGATTGTGGGCCCGGTCAACAATTTATTTATTTTAGAGTTTTGCAGTGGCCAAAAAGACTATTACATCGCAAGTTGATGACAATGTCAATAGGACACTGGGGTAAAGTATTCCTACATAGAGAATATGGGCTACTAATTTTTAATGGTGTAATGCTTAATTAATTCTGATTATAGCTGTCTGGAAACTGAAAACTGTTTACTTGCAAAGTTTGCTTTAATTTGGAATAAGCTTGAAAAGATAAAGTTAAACAGAAATGTTGCAATTGTGACACTTAAGTCCAATTATTTTAATCTAAAATGGCTGACCTTACACACTCAAGGCAGCTCCTTCCCTCCATGTCTGATAATTCTGTTTTTCATAACAGGACAATGCAAATAAAGAGCAATGTTTCAGGCTGTTCCTTCAATTTTTGCATGTCAGTAGAACAACAAAACAGCCTTGTGACATTCATTTGAAAAGCTTTTCCCAGCAGTGCACACAGAGCCTAGCATTTAGTAAATTGGTGGAAAAGGAAAACATAATCACGAAAAACAACAATAGCGATGTGGAGATAAATCACCTAAAGACTGAGTTGGAGGATTTTTAGCCTAATTGGCCTTGGCTAGTGACTGGCCAGTTGGAAATCAAATCCTCTCCAGCCCCCCTCATTTTTGACCACATTACACAGAGAGCTGCTACCCTGACAACATTTATTGGTGTAGATATTGTTACTGATGGAAGAGAAATCAGTATCAGTGTTTAATATCTGTGACCTTTTTTAAAATATGATCAGAGGAGGAACAGACATAAGAAGGAAGCCTAATCTCATGATCTGACATTGTTGCATGCCTTTGCAATTGCACAATGAAGCAAGACATTCAGCACATAACTGCAAAGCTGAAGGCAGTACAGTCAATTTGCTCCATTTTTTATCATTTTTAACCTTTTTTCAAAAAAATATGCTTGATTTGAGAATATTGGCAGCCTTTTTAAAGTCTTGGAAATAATTTAAGTAACTACGTTCTGTAGATATTGTACAGGAATTGCGGTTATAGTGATGGCACGCTACCTCACTAATTGCCATCATGAAGTTAATGCTGGTCAAAATATTTAATATTGTTTTGTAATTTTGTTTTTGTTTCACATTTGTGTTTGACACAATTTTAAAGCTTTGAAAGTAATTCAAATTCTCCCCAAAGCACTTTTTCCCCCATAGTTGGATATATTATTAACCCTTTTTTAAAATAAAACTCCATGATGTCTTATCTTCTACTATTGCCATCTCTTCAGAACAGAAACTCGAGAAAAAAAACGTACTTCTAGTGCTTGTCTTTTGTCTTTGTACTATCAAGTGCTGTTACAGAAATCGAAATTGGCAAAAATCGATATTGGTCGTTCAAGCTTTACAAAAACCCAAGATCTGGAACTGGCTACAAAATTGGAACGGTGTAGAGGAGGGGGAAAAAAAATGACACATTTGTGTGTCGTACATTTTTCACCCAGATAAAGTACAGTCATGTATCTGTAGCTCAGCTGTTGAACAGAGGCCAGAATCCAATTTAAGGGAAACATGAAAAATCACCGCAAAGTGGAATTAGAACTGAAATCCTTCATCAGGCGCGACTACACAGGCCACTTCATGAAACTTTTTCTTTTTCCTTTTATCAGCAGTTGATTTAAAAGGATTCTGTCGGTGTAAGTAATTGGATTGCTGATATTTTATTGCGTCTGGAGATTTTTGTTGTTTTAATGGACAGAGAAAATCTACACATGCACAGATTGCACCCCTCCTAGTGGTTTGCTGTAGCAGCTGAATAATTTTGCTACCACATGAAAACAGGTTAAACCCCTGGTTGCTGTACGCAGCTTTTTAGGAGCTTTCATCTTGGTGTTGCTTTCATTTGCCATTCTTTGCTCAGCGGTGCACATTTTCTCTGCAAGTCTTTGACATTAGCACACTGCTTGTTATCTTGACATCCACACCAGTGAAAATTTATGATCCAACACTTGGAACAAAATGAATACTGCGATCTTTCTAAAGTGTCTGATAGCAGGATCTTATCTGATACAATCTCATTCCAGTACCCTTCTTTTATTCCCAGTTGAATTGCTCTTTGGACCCTGTCCTTCCACTTTGCCTACCTCTTTTTCAATCTTCTGTTTTCACTTCCTCTGTTAACAGTCTTTTACTATAGAACACAGTTGTTCTCCTAAGTATATAGTTGTTACTTAAATAAAAGCCCGAGTTTGACTAAAAACATTGGCTCTTAAAAGTAGACTGGCTTTGTAGACTGACAACAATGCTAGAAAGCAAAAATGGAATGATTTAAAAATAAAATGCTCATCAAGTAGAATTTCAAATGAAGTGTTTTCTGGTTAAATTAAGTGCATAAATTAATTTGTGAGCAGTTTTAAGCTTGTTTTTTATTTGATCTACACTTGATTAGTTTAAGTTGGATCATGCACATCCTCCATAGGAGATACCCCTTTATAATTTTTTTTATTGCAGTGTAAGAAGTCTTAATGTTATAAGCTATAAATGTACTGACTTCAACGTCCTATTTTAGAAGGACAATGACAAACTTGGTAATGATTTTTTTTGCCAACTTGCCATTTACAAAAAGGTCCAACATACTGACAGTCTTAGCATGCTGGAAAGTTGCAAAGTTTTGTTAATCTTTAAGAAAATTCCACCTATTTGAACAGATCCTCATTTGATTCAAATATAAATAACTGGAAACAAGGGTATTCCTGTGAAGTAAGCCTTTGAAATGAACAGCATTGCATTTTAAAGCGATGCTTCTTAGTTTTTGACTTGAGGTTCTCGCAAAGTTTATAAGCAGGTGAAGTAGCACCTGTGGTGGATAGTAGTGGTTTACAAAAATTTTATTTTCTAAAGGTTTAAACAGCCCTTTAAGGGATTATGTAATCAGAGACTAGCAATCATTTTACATATTAGAGGTGGAGGGCAGTACACCACCAATGACCAGGACCACCTAATGTAAAAGCATGATTGGTGCAACGGTATTGATGCAGTTTTTGTTAATAGTCATTTTCCTGTTTTAAATAATACTCAAGGTTTTTTTTTCTTTTGCTTGTTTTTATAACTGTAAATTCACAGCTTTATAATCACCATTATGCCTACACCCAGATGTTGTGTATCTTACAAAAACAAAGTCCCAGAATGCTTTCTGTAACTTCTAAAGTTACTATGCTAATGCCACAGAAGCTTTTATTGTCCTCCTTCCCTTACTTACTTTGTACTTTAAGCATAAAAGCAGCGATTTCTTGTCGGAACATTGTTCACATGCTTCCCCTGTCTTTCATGTGCTTTTCTTTTAAATAATATTTTGTGGTGCAATGGACACAACAGCAAATCGTCTGGCGGTGCAGTATGTACATACGTCTTTGGCAATGCTGTGCCTGTGATCATGATTTCTCTCCAGGACATAAATCTCAACAAATGCAGTGAAATTAATGGCCAGTGGCTTCAATTTTTCTTTCTTTTCTGTGCACAAATGTGTGTGCAGGCTTTGTCTTTGAGTGTTGCTGCACGCACAAAAATGTCATCATATCAGACTCCCCCTGTTCTGTGATCTCCATGGACTTGATTTACTAGACACCCGCGTGCGCTCGCCTATCGGACTCTGCCATTGGATGGAATCATAAAACTGAGGCTCCATCGTCTCAGGCTGCTAAGAAAACACAGGGATGTTTTTCACCCACCAAAAGGGCAATAAACTCTGTCTCACAGGGAGTAACACACTTGAGTGGTTCTCCTCAGAGCAGAAATAGGTCACTCAACCCACCTGCAATTCAGTCTCAGTTTTTGCTTTAGAATCTGTTTGCGTTTGACCACAACATAACCAAGTTCTTGGCGTAGACTAAAGCCTGAGCAATACTGGGATGGTAGCCAGCAGTATACTGACATTTTTATTTCTCTAGCTCGATTGACCTCAGTAATAACAAATCATTCCACAGTCTGGGTGTTGAATATGAATATTTGCATTAATCTCCGAGCAGTGAAAGTTAGAGGCACAAAAAAGCATAAATCTCTATCAGCTAATTACATCCGTAATACGCCAACATCATCATTATCACTAATATTAAACCAGTTGTTTTATTATTTAAAGATATAATTAATTCACATTTTGAGTGAAATTGTACTCCTACAAGTTTTTGTTTTGGCTTGCCTGTACGGAATCATCCATATTTTGCTGGTATTCCTTCACCTTCCTTCCTGCTTCCTGTACATTCAGATTGGAACCAACCATGTCTTTGGCCACAACCCATGTTGAGTCACAAAAAAAAAACAAAGAGCAATTTCTGTTCCAGTATCTCACGGACTAGTGTGATGAAAGAAATTCTAATCTTTGCACTGTTAATCTAAACTAAACCTGAGCAACAAGAAGTGCAATATGCACCAATCTACTGAACAAAGGTTTCTGTACATCCAAGACTTCAAAAAGTTTTAGTTAAAAAAAACTTTTGAAGCGTACAGGTTTAAGCTACTTTAGAGAGATTGCAAGTGAAGCTACAGTTTTCTCCATCTGTATGTAGAATTGAAATATATTCAACCTCTCCCACTTATTGCTGCATAGTACTGTTCAACTGGCTGAAAGATGGCAGATACTCTTCTCTTTCAGTCACAGAAATAATAACTTGGCTGTTCTGAAAAACTTTTGATCACGAAAAACAGTCAAATAATACCAACCATCACTTTTATAAAGGTGTTGCTGATTTAAAAATTACCTTTGGCAAAGCAATGAAAGGAAATTAAATTAAACTGCCTCAACCATTATAAACCCATCGGTCGCCTTGTTTTTACGCACTTCAAGCAGTATGAGCAGTTTCAGCCCAAATTACACAAAAACCTGCACAAAGCAGAGGATCGCAAATCAGAATTGCAGCCCAGCTTCTTTTGCCTTTCAGCCTTTCCTTAATTCTAATGCATGTGAAAGTAAATCATTCCAGATACATCACTTGAAAGGAATAGTTGCTTTGAAATGCAACATTTAAGTATGATCCTGTCTCCACAATAGTAAGTCGTGCCTGATTGCAAAGCTCACACGTCTCTATTTTCATATTTTTCACAAGCTAAAAAGAAAATTCACAAAAAACACTCCGAAATCAGCACAATGCCTTCCATTAACCGTCTCTCTTCATGAATGCACTTCCGCACACTTGTAAGCATAATGTAGACAATGTTGGTGTAACCACTCTGTTAAATGAAGAGAACCTTGTGATGCATTGTAACAGGTTGTCAGTGTGGTTAAAATTTGGTTGATAAATGACTCTAGCGTTTGAAAACACTGCCTCGTAGTCCAGGCTATTTTAATGGAATTTGATTAGAGCTGTCCCACGGACTGCAGTGTGTAGTAATTAACGTTGAAAAAAATCTAATTAACAGATTGCATCAAAATAAATGGGTTTCAAAATGTTCGCTCTGAGTTACTAAATGAGCTTCTGCTTTAAACTGAATGGAATAGCAAAGATGCTGTTTGCTCTTCCTGCTGGTTCAAGGGCTTCTGCCTCTGAAAGCAGGACACATTCACATGGTCGCAGCGCATTGTCCCCACAGTTCCATTTACTCCAACCTCTTGATCCTCCCACCCTCTCTGCTGCTTTATTTGCCAGTCTCCCTTACTCAAGTACCCCCAGTTGTCCAGTCTATTTCATGTATCAGCACTTCCTATCTGCTGTACTCCACTCCGTAAGCCCCACCACCACCCCCAAATCACACTCCTTGTGGTGCAGTCCAGGCCATTCACCAATCATGCAAAAGCCACAGTGGGTAATCTATATATCCCCCCTTCCATCTGTAGCTGGCACTCTTGCATCACATTTTCTCCGCTCAGTCCTTCTCCAAGTGCCTTTCCTCTCGCTGTCTTTCACTCTTGACACTGCTTTTGTTTTTCTCCATTCTACTACCTTGTTTTTTTTTTTCTTTTAATGTAAACCTTTTTTTATTCTACCTTTGTTTTCATATTTATTTTAATTTCCCTATAATGAGCATGTCTCGCATTACACATATCTTATCTCCTAGTGAAACTACTACATTTTCAAGCGCTCTGTCTAGCTTCAATTCTTTACTGGGGTCATCGTTTTTCCTGTTGGGCTCATCTATTTGTGTTATTTCTTTTACCATTCATCTAATTTGTCTTTAATTTTTATGTTTTGGATTGATTTTCTCTTTAGTATAACTTTTGAGAAATCTGTGACGGTGCTACCTTATCTTCTCTTCCAAACTACAGCCTCACATTGCCCTCCCTCCCCCAGCAGGCCCTCTCTCCCTCTTCTCTGGAGCTTTGTGAGCTGTGGTTAAATTCGTCCATCTTGCCGTGCTTCCTCTTTCCAATGGCTTCATGATTGCTAATGAAGCACACAGACAGAAAACATGATGTGGGGGAGGAAGGGACGGAGAACAGTGTTTCCCATGGAGACGGGGGGCTCCACAGGCTGGCAAAGCTGATTGGCTGATTGATGACCCTGTAGCCATTTTGACCGATTGGGATGTCAGAGCCTTTTATAGCACAGCACAGCCTAAATGTGTGACCAGATAGCACAACACAGTTCGGTTCTTGCTTTAACTTGCTAAACCACAGAGAATGCAGTACAGCATCGATAAGCTTAGGATAAAAATTGAAGATGAACCTTGGATGTGTTCACACAGTTTGAAAGCTTCATATACATTTAGAAAAGTTTCGATTCCTGTTTGGGAAAATGACCTCATGTTAGATAAAATAGAGAACACTTTTTATCAAAACACTCGTGAATGCAATTTCAGAGTGTTTGTTAGCAAGTCTGAAATGGACGTAACAATAATATATATTTACTTGAATTATATTATCATTTATCCCTAGTGCTCCCTTATGAGTCAGTTTAAACTTCAAATGTCTTCTTGACTGAGGATTTTCATTCAGCTTACAATTTTACTAATAGTTCAGTTAAAACACAGCTGGATAAATGCAAGTCAGTGACCTCTGATTTACCACATTTTTGCAATCTGAAATATACTTTTTGCAACAAGGTGTTTACTTTTTAGTAATTTGTCAAGGTTTAAAAACTAAAATATTTTATTCACTTTATAAGAGATAAAGGATGCTGCTGTTCTACATAATCTTTTGGTGTTTTAATATTGTATGTTAAAACACACAATGTTTTAACATTATATATAATTAAGATGAAACAAAATCTAAATTTTACAATATTCTCCATGGATCTTATTTATTTTTCCCATCCTGCAGTTTTCAATTCTCTACTTTTATTTTGCCATTTAAGTTTTTAAACAGATGGGAACATATGTTCCCATTTTTCAGCCTCCTCTGCATTTTCATTTGTTTTTATCTGCTGATGCTGATTTTGTCTTAAGTTTTATTTTTGTTATTCCATAGGTGAGTCCTATGTCTTTGGCCTCATGTAAATAAAAAAAAAATGAGACAGATTCTGATGCCTTTTATTGCATTTGGAAGTGCTTTTTACATCTAGCTCTCAACTTGCAAAATTAGTCAGACTGCACTGAGGGGTACGTGTTTTATCAAAGGCAGATTATTATTCCTTGAGATTTTTATTGCTGTAGAGATTATGAAAGTAGAATATATTTTTTTCCTGTTTAATGTTACCTGAATTGCTTCAACATTTTCTTCAAAATATAATTTAAACCAGTTCCTGTTATTTAACAAAACCAGAAAAAAAATCAATATTAAACAGTAACATCTTTTCAAATGGGCTATTCCTATTCTCATGAGTCAATATTTTCATTTAATCGGTTATGTTGAGGTAGAACAAGAAGCACATTTGGACACCTGAATGCATCTGTCTCCACAGAAATACCCTCTGTGACTGAAGGCTCAACATCTGGAAATCCCATGAGTAACTGCATGTTGGCAAGGTGCTCCAAACAGTCATGAAATAAATCTATTTAATGAATTACCCTTTTCGCTTACTAGATAAGTGTGAGCACTTTGTCTTGCATAAATGAATCGTGTAACACATTGGGCTTGCAAACTTAAGTCATACAGTGAGTGCCCCAGTTAAAATAAGATTGCTGTAATCATCCTCATACCTCTTAATCTCTACAGCCATCACTGATTGTGTAAAATCCAAACCCTTTTTACATGTAGCCAATAACAAAAGCTGTGGAAAGTTTTTAAAAAAGAAATGCTCCCTTCACTTCTGTACTGTGATTCATTATACCAGAGTTATTCAGCACACTTAGGGTTAAAGTATAGCTGCAGCGTCTTACTGCAGTGTCTAAAGCATTCGGCTGATTGTTACAGTATATGGCAGGAGAAGAAGAGAAGGCGAATAAAACATCTCTCTCTAATGTTTTCTTTTTTCTTCCAAAAATCCTTTTTATTGCATTTATAACATTTGGCACAGTACAAATTCTTGGTGCTTTTACAAGATAAACCTGTAAAGATCGACACTGACCTTTTATACGGTTTTTGTTAAAGAAAGTCTTCTCTGTATAAATAATCTTTCTTATCACGGCTTTCTCTCTAGCATGGTGTAAAAATCACACAGAATGCCCCATTTTAAAACAAGACTACCCTCATTTGTCAAACTTAGGACAGCATCTTAATCAACTCATTGTTTTAAATAGAAGTTACAAGTTAGAAAATAGTTTCAATTTCTTTTTGATATATGTTTCTCTATCACCAACCCATGGTAGCTTCAGTTTGTCCATATATATATTTATTTATAAGCATGTACAACAATAAATTGTCAGTCTTTTAAAGTTTGCACTCTGTACAAAAAGTAGTTCCTGTTCTTTTTTGTGCATTCTATTGCATGACTTAAATGATGAAAAGGAAAAAAAGGGCGAAGTGGAACAGGGTGGTTGGGACCTTGGGACATAGTTAAAGGAGTGAAAACCTTTAGGGCAGGGAGATTTTTAAATCTGAGTCTCCTGTACCTTCTCCTTGGTATGAGTTTTTATGACGTAGGGCTCAGCCATTGCTGTGATGGCGCTAGGTAGGGTTCGAGGCAAAGAGTTCCCAACATTATTGTCTGTCCATTTAGCCCCTTGACCAGATGGTTTATAAGTGTTGTATTTGGGCTTTAGAGTGCTGTAGTCCACCTTATGGGGACTGTAGTCCATTTTATGAGGGCTATAATCAAGTTTAGGTCTCTGATTGTGAGGACTGAAGTCAGACTTGAAGGCGCTGTAATCCACTTTGTGGGGGCTGAAGTCGGACTTGAAGGCGCTGTAATCGGGTGCAGTCTTGTGGGGGGTATAGTGTTCCTTTGTTTTGTAGGTAATGTCCGTTTTCTGTCTCTGCGAATTGTAGTCCATTTTCGGTTTTGGCTGAGTGCTATAATCAGGTTTGAATGGGCTATAATCAGGCTTGGACCTTGGGTGGGTACCAAAGTCATGCTTAAATGGACTGTATTCCACTTTTGACTTATTTTGCGTGTTGTAGTCAGATTTTAAGGGACTATAGTCATATTTGGGTTTTGGTTGGGTGCTGTAGTCTCGTTTGAATGGGCTAAAGTCAGATCTTTGCCTTGGATGAGTGCTGTAATCTGCTTTGAATGGGCTGTAATCTGTTTTAACTTTTGGGTGAGTGCCAAAATCAGGTTTAAATGGGCTGTATTCTGATTTAGTTTTGTGAGAGTTGTATTCCTGTCTAAATGGGCTGCAGTCTGGCTTTGTTCTGTGAAGACTGAAATCTGGTGTTGATTTGTGCATGTTGTAATCTGCAATGGTTTTGTGGCTGCTGAAGTCCATGTTTGGCTTGTATGTTGTGTATTCAGCTTTGGGAGTGTGTAGAGTAAAATCTGGTTGGGGTTTATATTCAGCCTTGGGTTTATGAAAGCTATAGTCTGCCTTGTGGCTGATAAAATCCAACTTGTGTATGCTGTTGTGGTCTCGGATTTCAGGCAACGTGAGTGATGACTCTTGAGCTGCAGATGCTGGTGGTGGAAGGTCCTCCTCATCCACCTGGATAATCTCAACTGTACGGGCAGCTGCCACTGTGCTTCTCTGCTGGTGGCGCTTTCTCAATTTATAAAAGGCAATTAGCATGACAGCAGCCAGCAGTGTCACTGCCACAAAGCAGCCTATTATGATTTTAGTGGTCTTCATCACTTCATCCAGGCTAGGCCCAGACCTGCCTGGTTTGCCATTTGCACCTCTCAGTCCTGGTAACGCAGATGTTTTAACTGCATTTGCTGCACTGTCAGTATTTTGCAACAGCACTGTTGGTGTTGAGATGAAGACTGGCTGAAAGACTGAAGGAGATGCAGTTGTAGTAGTTGTTCCGAGGCCTGCTCCTCCTCCTCCTCCAGCAACTCCAACACCCACAGCAGCTGTAGTTGTAGTAGTTTTGGGTTTGGGCATCTCAGTGGTTGGACCAAGTACCTCCACAGTCACTGTTGTAAAGTAACTCAAGTTCGATGTGTTTAGCTCTGCTGCACTCACATTGAGGTATGCCGATGCATTGGAGTTCCCAGCTGCATTAGACACCATACAGGTATAAGTGCCGGTGTCTGATGCAAGAACATTTGAGAAATTAAGGGTGCCATCATTGAGGATTGATATCCTCGGGTGACCAGAGGCATGTGTCAGGATAGTCCCATTAGGTAGAAGCCAGCGCACTGAAGACATTGGGGCTGTTCTGCAACGAAGTTCAGCCACTCTTCCTGCTGAGATGTTTAAGTCACGTGGGGCATCAGCAATGAATGGTGCAGAACACTGGATTGCAGCCCCTTCACCTCTGTCTACATCAACTAACTGTCGTCCTCTCATGATGGCCGGTGAATGACAGCGTCCGCAGCAAGTTGAATTAGTTGGGATGTATTCTCTTAGCCACTGTGCCAACCACACAGCTTCACAGCCACAGTTCCAAGGATTATGGTGGAGGTGAAGTTCCACCAGGTACTTGAGCGGGGGAAACAGGTCGTGTGGCACAGCACTTAGATTATTATGGGCCAGATTTAGTTCCACCAGTGAAGATAGGCCATCAAAAGCATTGCGCTCTATTACAGTGATTTGTGAGTTCATCACCCATAGCTTTTTGAGGGAGCGCAGACCTCTGAAGGAACCTGGTTTAATCACTGGAAACAGATTTTCTGAAATCTCCAGCTCCTCCAAGCCCTTTAGGGGACTGAGGTTTGGCATATCACCCCTTATGTTGCACATTCCCAGGTTCAGGTACTTGAGGTTTTGTAGACCCTCAAAAGCTCCTTCTGAGATGTACTCCAGTTTCCTTAACTCTCCCAGGTCCAGTCGCATGAGTGAGGGCACCCGGTTGAAGGCGTAGGAGGGAATACTCTCAATTGGGTTGTTTCTTAGCCATAGTTCTCTTAGTTTAGACAGGTACTCGAAGGCTCCACTTGGCACCACTGTCAACCGGTTGTCAAACAGCTCCAATGTGTTGAGGCTGGTCAGTCCATTAAACGCGCCCACCTCAATCTGCCGTATGGCATTTCGCCCAAGCTGGAGCACCTCAAGGTGGTGCAGATGGCGGAACGAGTCAGCCTGCACCGCCTCAATGGCGTTTTCCATTAGATTGAGGTGTCGCGTGTTGGCAGGAATTCCAGGGGGCACGCGTGTCAGGCCCCGTCGGGTGCACACCACTTTCCCCTGCTGATTACTGCAGGAACACTGGGGTGGACAGCCCTGGGGTCCTAAAGAGACCGCCGCCCCCGCCAAGGCCAGGGAGGCGCTGCTCCACGCTCGCGCCATCAGGAAGACTATACAGAGCAGGGCGGCTTTCCTGGCACGTTGCGCAGCTACCCGCCCCAGGAGACTCATGATGTGGCACATTCATAATTCAGCATCATCTGGGGGGGAGGATGGGGATGTTTGGGGCAGGTGTTTGGTGGGGTTGAGGACGAGAATAGTAGCTGTATGGCTGGTAGTATTGATGAGGGGATCAGAGTAAAAAAAAGGAATAGGGAAAGAGTAGGATAAGGGAGGAGGACGTGCGCGCCCTCAATTATGTAGTTCTTATGTTTCCATAAATTGTCAGGGACAGAAGGACAAGTGGAGGGGGGGAGGGCTGGCTTTTCTGAAACATGTGTATGAGAAGGACATATTGGTAAATTAGGCAATCAAGAATAGTATTACAATACAGAGGGGTGAAGAGGGTGTTACAGATTGATGCAAAGAGGGGTTGAAACACTAGACACCTACCTCAAGTTATTATTACAGGTCCTTGAACTGAGATATATAGCTTCCCTCCTTTTTGCAATCAGACACAGCTGTGGTTTTCGCATCAGATGTATTTATATCCAAGAGCAGCAAAGAAAACCTTTATTTGCCCTGTCAAAATAGATGTCAGTGCCAAAGAGCTTAACCAAGATGAGCCCTTTTGTAAATCCATACATCCAAAGAGAAAGGTTCGAAGGCCTTTTTGTGAGTGTTTTTTTTTCTTCTCCTCCTTTTTCTGTACTGATGAGGGAAAAAAAAGTAAAAAGACCGTAAGAAGGAATCCAGTCAAGCTCCCAAAGCAGCGGTGCTCCCTTGCTTGCTTCTTGCTGTCGGCTCCTCTTCTCTCGCTTGTCCTTGGAATCCGACAGTTGATTCCTCTGCTGTACACCTTACCCAAGTCTCCATAGTACAGGCAGCCACTGGAACACACGTGTAATCTTTTTCTGCCTCAGGCAAAAATAAAAAAAATAAAAGAGAGAGAGAGAAGCAGTGAATGGAGATGGGTTGAAGAATTCCCCAGTCCTGTACAGTGTTCTTTTTGCCTTTTGTTTGGCAATTAAAAGGAAGCTATAGAGTAAAAATAAAAGCTGACATTCTGCCCTCGGTGTATTCCTTTTTTTTTCTCACTTTTTAGGAGTCAATCAGTTGGTCGATTAGTCAGTCCTCATAGCTCTTCTTCCTTTCTTTCACTCCCGTTTCTTTAAAATAGTCGTGTCGTGTCCACTTGATTTTCAATTTTGCTTTCCTCAGACCGCTTGGCACAGGTTGAAAAAGCTAGGTGACGCGCACTGCCTTCATTAGCTTCTTAGTCCTCTTAACTAGCCACACGCTCCAGCCTCGACAGCCGCGGATGCGACAGCAGCAGTTGCAAACGAACACACACCATCCCTGCGAAGCACACAGCAGCAGTAGCGAGCACACACAGCAGCAGCTGCCGCCTGCCTCCCGTGTACTTCCCAATAATCCGTCAATTTCTTCAGAAGGAGAATGGGGGTGGGGGATGGAAGGGGGTGCCCAGAGAAGTGGGGGTATCGAAGCGCAGTTGATCGAGGTGGGTTAGAGGGAGAATGGATGGTGCACAGTTTTTTTTTCAACCCCCCTCCTCTCTCCGCTTTGTTTCTTCTTGTTTCCAGTTGTCTTTAATTCCCCACTCCTCCTTTTCTGGTGGTTTTCAGCATCCCCTTGTCAATGCAGCATCTAACTGGGGAAAGGAGCAAGGCAGGGGAGGCAAGCGCCGGGCAAGCGCGGCTTACAGGCGTGACGTTAACAGCAGCGTCGTTGTGGAAAGGATCCGTTGTAGCAGCAAAAGAGAGAGTGTGCCGTCTCTCTTGCTCACTTGCTCTCTCTCTCCCTCTCTCTCTCTCTCTCTCCCTCCTGCTCTCTGCAGTGTCCTGAGGTAGTTGGGTGAGCTCAAAGCACTCAGACCTTTTTAGAAATACACTTCTTCAAGAACCAGTTTGCTTCTCCTGTCCTCTCCCTTATTTTTTTAAAATTCCAAGTCTCTTATTCTGTGGGTTTTCTGGGGCTTTTTGGGCTCAAAGGGATTGACAGGTTGTCCAAGCAAAAGGCAGAGATGGACGGTGGTATTCCCACAGCAACCAGCTTTTAACCCTCTCACTCCCATCAACAGTCCTACTTTTTCAATTGGCAAAGCTTTCCAGCATTGCTGTGCTGGCATATCAGGTGGATGAAGACTCTTACTCTGTGGCTCTCTCTCTCTTTATTTGTCCTCTTTTGTTCGCCTTATTTTTTATTTTTTGCTCTCTTTCTTGAATTGACTTTTACTTTACTTTATTTATTTTGCATTCTTCTTTGGTGGAAAATAGTGCAACATGAATGGACTCCTGACGCATTCTGCTTGGAGCAGTGCTTTGGTTTGATGCAGTGTGTTATGTGCCTTAACTCCCCCCCCCCACTCCACCCCCGTTTCACTGTCTTTCCTCCACTGCTCACTCTTTGTCCGTCACTGTCGCCCTTTTCACCCTACTTCTTTTGCTTGCTTTCTGTGTGCATACAGCAAGTTTAATATGCATGTATTTAAGCTGTGATTTGCACTAATTTTCTTTTAATTCTTGGGAATACTTTGTTTTTTTCCCTTCTTCTTCTTTAGAATGGCGAATGGAAAGTTTGGGGGGTTTGTTGACGAGATACCTACACAGTCTGAAAATATTTACTTTGTTAAAAATTATTTTTGGTGTTCTCCAAGATTGAAAAAGTGCAGAAAAGTATTTGTATTCCCTGACATTTTGAACCATCCTTTCAATGACATCAATCCTTTCACCTGTCTGCCATGCATACTTCCTTTCTTCTTTGAAACTTTTCTTCCTTCCTAAAGATCTGTGTGGGTTCCATATTTAAGATCTGACCACCGTCAGGTTGGCTATTTACCATAAAACTTTGTTTTTTTATAAGTAAGAAATTCCAAGGTCTGGACACAAAGATTAGGTGTTTTATCAGTTTTCTGTCCATTTCTTGAAGTAAAATTTTCAATTAATTCTCTGCATACAATGTGTGTGCTGTACTGCAAAGTGCCATCCTCTTTCAATTATGAATGTCTTCAAACATTGTTGGAGCCCTCTAACCAGGCAGGCCATAACCCTTGATTTGAACACAAACTGTCGCTCCAGGAAGCACATACCCATAAAGGTCATGTTAAAGAAGGGAAATGGGGGGGGGGGAGACATGTTTTACCTCCTTACGAAAGAAGAGGCAAAACAAGAGCACCCTATTGTCCCATCATCCCTCGGTCTCAGATGATTTGTACAAGCCTCATTTCCATTAAACTAGGTAGCAGTGTTGGTAATTGATGGCTGGTCAAGCTACCTTTGACGACACTTGCAGTTGTGTGTTTGTGTCTGAGCCATAAACTGAGCATGTGAAAGGGGGAGAGAGAGAGAAATGCACATTGAAGGAGAGAAAGCACGCCAGCTAGTAAAGGTCACACTGCCTGTAGTGCAGTACGTTATTCCCACTGGCACAGGAGTATAGAGCCAACTCTTATATTATACACAGACACACATATATAGGTATACACACACACACAGACTTTCTCCTTGAGTTAACAGCTGTTGAATATGAAAAGGCTTCAATGAAGCACATGTAACAGTGAGGTGGCAGCCACATAAGTATGAGAGTTTTTCCTGTTATGAAAGAAATGTTTTTTTCCTCCTTGCCTTTCCACATGGATCCAGCAGCCATAAGGAGGGGATATCGATTTAGCACTAGGTGGGTACTTCATTTTTACCCTTTAGACAAATTTGGCTCTGTTATCATTTAACATGATGATCTAGATGTGGCTATCACTGTGTTCTGCTCCGCTTTTGTCTAGTGTTCTATTGTCTTAACTCTAGATGCTTACTAGACATACTGGAGTTATGTAATGAAAAGGTTTTCTGTTGCTCTTCATGTGGATTATCTTCAGACTACCTCTCCAGAAACATTCTTTCTAATTATCTCAATATAGACTATCTGATGTTGATTTCTTTAAAGGTTAGTATTTATTCATTTCACTTTTGTCATCCAGTTTGTCCTGTTATTCAGAAATACATTTCCAGCTCACACACTGCTGATACACTTTCCCCTCTTGAAGAAAAGTATCCCCATTGCATGATGCCTCCACCACCATATCTCAGAAACGTAGTTAATGTTACTTTGTGTTGATTTATCAAATATTAAAGATTACTGATCATTATGATTACCTCATAAAATTGACATGGTTTCATCACAAGTGATTAATAAAGCAATAGAGATGCAAGCTCAAGTTTTTTTTGGTTTCCTTCCTTCTATTCACCTCTTGATTTTTGTATGTACTGTTAATCTTAACTACGTTCAGGTTTTGCCACTCTGACAATAATTTGATCCAAATCAAATTATGTTGTGCCCAAACCTAATCTAAATCTGATCCTTAACAATTAGAAATATAAACTACTATGGGTGCACTGATAAATTGGCCCTGACTTCCTTAATTCTGTGTGACTTGTGATCAATCAATACTTGTATGTGAAACATATCTTATTCAGCAGTCTTATCTACCCTGTCCTGTCCCCATTTTCTCTGCCGTGAGAGGGCCACCAGGTCACGTCTATATGTACAAAGTTGACAATAGTCACCCCACTGTTAGCAGCTTAGCTTGTAGCTACATTTATCTGTTTTTCAGACAAAGTATCAGAATTAGCAAAAATGAAGGAAATTCATTAAAGTACAAAAAAGTTACAAACCATTTTCTTTTAAAAATGTCTTCTTGAAGTTCAGATTATGATGTTACATCTGTGGTCATTAAAATGCAAGTCAAAAAGTGTGTCCATATGTTCAGTGTAAGATGCATTTGAGAAAAGTTATCTGGACCCAACTTCTGATTTCAAGTCGAATCAGTGAAATGCTTGCACTGTCATGCCAGCTCAGTCCACCCACTGTTCGAGGCATACCCTCTGTTCATCACCTGAGGCTCAGTAGAGCTAACCCTTGCACCAGTCAGACTGCATGCTACTAAGTGTTCTTAGGGGTTCTAAGCGACCTACTTTGGTGTGGCCTGTCCACCAGCTATGCAAGGAGTACATGCAGTCAGTACTGAACCCATCCCCTAGGGTGAGTGCTAGCAAATCTGGGCTGCAGCCAATCACATGTAGGTCAACAGCCTGTGTCTGTTAGCATGCGCTTGCATGTTTGTATCGGTAGTTCCCTTTGGATGAATGGTCTCCAGTGTGTGTGGCATGCAGAAATAACAGCCGGATTAAAAGCAATGTCTAGTGATAGATCTAATGATATACAGTCAACAGGATTAAGGATTAGCAGTGCGGGCATAATGATGATGTGGTTATTTATGGATATGCAGGAAAGTTCCATATTAGCGAAGTAAAGGAAGCACAGAATGAGATGGACTTCTAGTTGGTGTGAAACAAATTTCAACAGGTCACCAAGCATGTCTTTCAATGATTCACAAATGATTTTGGGACGAGACGTTCAGTGTTGCAAAATTCCCAACAACTCAAAATCAATTTTTCAAAGAATGTTACTTTAAAAAAAAAAAAAAAAAAAAAAAAAAAATATATATATATATATATATATATACTGTATATACACAGTCCAGTCACATTAATGTGACCACCACGTACTTTCCACTTCAGAGTTAAATAACCAATCACAGAAGGCAGGTGGCAGCACAGTGCAGTTGAGCGTATATAAAGGGTGTGTGTGGGCTTCGGAAAACATTTCAATCGTTGGCGTAATGCAGAAACGAAGCGATTTATCCGACGTCCAAAAGGGCATGATCATTGGCTTTCGGGCCAAGGGTGGAAGCATTTCCGAAACGGCTGAGTTTGTGAACTGTTCGCGTGCCGCCGTGGTAAAAGTGTACCGTGCATGGCAAAATGGGACTGTCCAAAATCAACGACGTGGCAAATGTGGTGCACCACGGGCCATAGATGACAGAGGCGAACGACGGTTGCGGAGATGCGTTCGGGCAGATAGACGGGCTACCGTTGAGCAACTGACCACTAAAATGAACCAAGGGGCTACCACAAGTGTCTCCCAAACCACTATTCAGCGAACATTGCTGCGTCTGGGCCTCCGAAGCGGACGCCTGGTTCGTGCACCTATGCTGACTGGTGTTCATCGACGACGAAGGCTAGAATTTGCACGCCAGTACAGCAGCTGGACGTCCACTGAGTGGCGACAGGTAGCGTTTTCAGATGAATCGCGTTTTATGCTCCATCGGACAGATGGACGTTGGCGTATAAGGCGTGAAACCTCTGAAAGGAACCACCCTGCAACCATTGCAGGAACGGTCCAAGCTGGAGGCGGGAGCATTATGGTCTGGGGAATGTTTTCCTGGCATTCTCTGGGTTCACTGATTATTGTGGAAGGCACAATGGATCAATACAAGTACGCATCTGTCCTTGCGGACCATGTCCACCCCTACATGCGCATTGTTTTTCCTCAGGATGATGGCATCTTCCAGCAGGACAATGCGAGGTGCCATACAGCTGCCAGTGTACGTGCGTGGTTCGAAGAGCACCAGGATGAGTTTACCGTCCTCCCCTGGCCAGCAAACTCACCTGACTTAAACCCAATCGAGCATCTGTGGGACCATCTCGATCGAGTTGTTCGCGCCATGGATCCTCAACCGCGTAATCTAGCGCAGCTGGCCACGGCATTAGAGTCGGCATGGCTCAACATCCCAGAGAAGACCTTCAGGGACCTAAGTGACTCTCTTCCTGCACGTCTCGTAGCAGTTCGCTCTGCGAAAGGTGGTTATTCTGGCTTTTGACAGATGGTCACATTAATGTGACTGGACTGTGTATATATATATATATATATATATATATATATATTTCATTTTCAATTGAATACCTAAAACTTTCATGTTAAAAATAAAAGGCAAACTAAAATAAGTCAATTATACAGTTATTTTGATTTCCCAAATTTGATTTGAGATTACATTCAGCACTCTCACCCAGACACACCATCACCTACATGGGGAAGGTCTAAACAGCTTGGTTAGGGATTTTCTTACTCCCCCCCACTCATTTTTATTACTCTTTCCCCCCCTCCCCCCGCCTCCCACTTACAAACACACACATATATAAATCTAATGCAGCAAATCAAGGGATTATAATAGGATGTATTAGTGGCTTCCATCTGGCAAAATTGGATGAGTTTGCATTTCATCCTGATACCTTTACTGGGTTTGACCTTGTCTGGTCTCCACTCCACACGTACTTACACTGATACTGATAACTATCCGCAGCACTGCACACAGAACACAGAATTATCTTTTCAGATAATGCAGTTAGGAAACAGATTTCCTTGGACTATGGGGGTTAAGCAGGTTAGGCTTTGCTTTTCATCTTTTCATTTGGTTCTTAATCTACTAACAAAATTATGAGTGACCGAACCTTTACATTTTATCACCCTGAACGTGCTGTGACCTCTAAAGAATGCAAAAAATGCGATATGATCTGCACATGTCTGGCGCCACTCCAGTATAGAAATAACCCAGATTATTGTTTAATCCCTTGAAGTTTTCTCAAGCCTTCTGGGGGTCTTTCAAGTTTTTTCATAGCAGTATTTGTTGTTGTTTTTATGTACAGAAAGAAGCTATCAGTTTTTAAAATGCATCTATTTTCAAAATCATTTGTGAAAAGCTTCTTGAACACCGCTTGCTAAGATTTTTATTGTATGTACTTGCCGAATAAAATACCTGTCTCAATATTGACTATTTTTCTCTAGACTTTTCTTTTTTCCCCCTCGTCTTGCTTTCTTTTCTCAGCTTCTGCTTTAATTCCTTTCCCCCACATCATTAACTCCCTCATCCTGTATAAATACATACACATGTGACCTGAGTAGCTACTCTCAAATGAGGGAAATGTCAGATAATGACAACAAAAGGCACACAAAAGATGAACACTTTTGCTCCTTTTCTACCCTTTACCCTGATTTATTCAACCTTTGAGCTAAGCTAGCAGCCATTGTCTTGAGACTAATAGGCTTCATTATGATGAGCTCTGTTCATCGTGGCTGCCAGTATGGGGATTAGTCCTAGTGCTGTTAGTGGAAAGCAGAGGACAGATATAATAAGGTTAGCACTTTTGACCCAGTCAGCACATTCAGTGTAAACCAAATCAGCTCAATTCAGTTTAGTTATTTATTTTAAATAGAATCAGCTCACAGCAGATACTATCTCAAGGCACTTTACAAGACTGGTTCACTTGAGATCTACAAATATCAAATTAAATCAAATACAATTCAGTCAGACGGATCCAGTTGCATCCATTTCATTATATTGTCCATAACATGATGAACTAATATTTAGTTTATATTGCCTTTGGGTGGGAAAAAAAATCCATCTGCACAAGCCCAGCCACACACTTGGCTAGTAACTGCAGTAATCTATCTTTCCAAGTAATTACATGGTGACTGTGTAAAGGAATAACTCTTTTTAACAAAGTTTTTACTAGCGTTGCACTGAGAAGTAGCTTATATATTGAATGCAGCAGATGTACTCTTCTACCAGTTGTTTGCTAAATGCTTCTGGCTAGTCTGAAGGAGCTGAACGGGGTAGACATGGATGAATGGTGCTCTGTAATGTGGAAGTTCAGAAGCTGAGAAACAGAATCTCCGAAGAGCAGCTTCGTCTCAAAGGCTGCGTTAAGTCCCACCATGTGTTTTTGCACAACACGTCTCACCATATCGGACTCGTTGCCACGGGAGATTAAATAATTTCTCACTCATCATCATGTTATGATGTGGGAATAACATAATATCCCTTCAAAGTTGATTACCAATTTGATCATAAGAGGAAGCTACTGTTGCACCCAAGGATAACTTAGACCTCAAAAGTCATTCCTTTGCCATCAAGTTTTAAATTGTTTCAAATGCAGCAAGATCAGAGCAGTATTTTTTGTTGGGGGAGTTTTCTGTCTGCTGTTTGAACTTCCTCAATGTTTCTTTGTAATAACCACAGTTTCTGGAGCTCTTTTTTTCTTTTTTCTGACACTTGGGATTTAGGAAACCTAACTCTGTGTGTCAGCCGGCACAGCATCAAATGTTTAGAGCTGCTGTACCTGCAGTCTCCAACAATACTTTGACCAGCTGTTCACCCAAGCAGGTAGCAGACAAGGCAGGAAGGGGGTTGGGGGGAGGGTGAAAAATGTGAGGAGGGGGCGGGGGGGCACCTGAGTGGACATTGACGTTTTTGCTAAACGACCATGAAAAATCTAGAGGGCCGAGTTAATGTGAGAGAGCTAAGAGGAATGGAAATGGATCAAAGGGGAAAGAGGGTACACCCCCCACTGCCTCGCTACACTACATGCGCACAAACTGCGCCATCTGAATTGTGGCCCCTTTGACCTTGCTTATGTGTTTTCTGTAGAAATGCAATCAGGGATTTCCCCCGGAGGTAGACTGTGGCCGGGGACCAGCAGAGTCCCCGCTATGAAAGGAGGGGTCAAAACAGCAGTAGGCAGCACTTTCTAAATTGAAGTCAATAACACAACAGGCCATTCTATCAGAGCCGGTCCTCCCACACAACCTGCTTACAGTCGCTGAGGACAGAAGTGTAGAATGTTGATTGAGTTCTCCAAAGCAACCCTACGCGTGGCAACATGTGTTTGTGTAGGTGAACCCATGAGGAAAAAGGCGTCGGTGATGAAAGGTGTGGGTAGAAACTTTCTTATACCTTTTTTTTATGACTTAAAGAAATAAAAATAACTGCTTCCTCTGCAAGAACAATCCAGTGGTAAGGAATTGATCTGATATGAATTACTCTCAATTAGAAAATCTGTAGAGATTGTGATTACAATCCTGACCAAACGCTGAGCCTACACATAAAAGTGATTATTTCCCCACATCTTGCTGTTGTATGAAATCTTGCTAATGCAGGCATATTTGAGACACATGCACACGCAGCCTTATTTTGCTGTTAATCCCTTTCCGCATGTTAGCACTTCTACATAGCTTAGGGGGATTAAAAAGGGTATGGTTGGCCTTCTCTGAGCATGTCTAAAAAAAAAAAAAAGGAAAATTAGTGACTGGCAGGCAGACATCCGGCTGACACGGCAAGCCCTGTGTGTCGATGCACGTGCGGTAGGCTGACATACTTTTGCATCTAATGATAACTACGTAATGATTGCTGGGACATCTGCACGGCATCAAAGAGGCACGGCTCGTTTGAGAGCTTGCACTTTTTGCTTGCATTTGCTGAGCTGAACGTTTAAAAAGTTGATCGACTGCAGTTTTAATACCGTGGTTTCCCAGTAGTGTGCTGATCTGCTTAGATTTGTTATTTATGTTTTTTTTGGGGGGGGTTTATTGACTATTTTATGATCAAACCCTAGATTTCATTTTCTAGGATGGAAAACTTTTAATGGCTTGTGGTATAAATGCAACTTTTTTGTGTTTTTCAAAGAAAATAATCATCCATGAGGAATTTATAGGGAGAGTATGTTTATACCCACTTATCGAGCTTTTAGAATGTTTATGTGGATCTCTGATAAGTTATTGCAAGATTAATAGATCCATGTGGCTCACAGGCCTCTGTCTCCTACCTGTCATAATACTGCTCTTACCCTGTATCCTGTCAATCCCCTCACTGATAGCATCAGTCTAGGTCACTTGCACCCTGGTTGTGTTTATTGGTGTATGGCCCAGTTATTTTTTTCAATAAGTCCCCGCCCCCACCTCCTCGCCCCGCACGCACACGGCACACAGAGGACTGGCTTGACACATGGATGAACAGTGGTAATTTCCCTAGGCAGACATTGATTTCACTTTCATTAAACTGCCTTGCTTGACATCCTGATGAAAATCATAATTTTGACTCGAAACCTATCCCTTTATTTCTCTGACTTATTCACCTTATTTTTTATCTAAAGTGACTGCACAATAACGGCTTATGGGCCAACCAAATTTCAGAAAGCTGTGGGAGAATTGATTTTGACAACAAACGGCATTGATTAAAGTTGATGCTGTCACACTCGCAGCACTGCAGCAAGTTTTCACTTTTAACTTTATTTAATGAGTGGAAGTGTCTATGAGCCTTTCTTTGATGTTCATTATCTTCTGTCATTTGTCTTATCTGTTAAAACAGAACTTTCGAACCATGATATGAACTGACGTTTTAAATTAAGTTGCATTATTTTGACACAAGAATCTAATGAATGACTCATTACCAGGTCTTTGCAGCACTTGGTGACACACTGCGGAGGTAATTCAGCCCGTTGGAGCAGGGACACATTCAAAAGTTGCAGGACAGATTGTCAATTTTGAGAACTCTGTGGAGGCTTTGTATTGAGCACTCAATTTGTACATGGATGTCAGAAATCAAATAATCAAATAAAATTCATAATAAAATTAGAAAGAACAAGGATCCAAACCCACCTCAAGGTTAATATCCAAAAAGGTTGCAATAAATTAAAGATGGCAAAGTAGAATCAAATTTTTACACTTTTGTAGGTTTCTGTTGCATTAAATCAGAGCCACAAAGTTATCAAAAATATGCAATTAATAATTCAGAAATGATGTTGGAGAAAAATCTTACTGCTTTTTACAGTGGTGCAGTAGTGTTGGTCTTATTTATTTTTCAGACTTTTGGTTGGGTATTGCTCAGTGGTACGGTGCAAAAAATAGCCCTAAAAACGAACAAAGCCCCTGATGAACACTGCTTTGAATTTTCTTTTTTAGAAAATTGAGATCTGCGCTTCTCTGCCATCTACAGGTTATGGTTACCTCTGAAAGAACAGGCACACAATGACTGAGTGGAAGTGGCGTGGAGAAGTAATAAGTGGCTGTGATTGTATTGTGAAACGAATGTAGTCCATAAAGTGTTGTGTAAAACATGCCTTTTTCAAATAAATGTTTTCAAGTTATTTGCAATAATGGTTGTTTTGTATGCATTTGTTTGGTTTTACTGTGAAACATTGTCAAGAGTTGTATTGTTTGGGTGAATTTGTTGAAATATGCTAAAAACGTACCAAACAGACATCACCTAGTTTGACTTGCTTTAAGGAATTATATTTGGATAACTCTGAACAACACAACTTTGCTTCTATTTATAATTGCATTGAAATACATTGTGGATTTCATATGCCCTTTGTGTTGTTCAGCAGTAAAAATATACAATATTGCTTAGTCTAAGCCAGAGGTTCCCAAACTGTGGGGCGCGCCCCCCAGGGAGGCCGCAGTGCCATTGCAGGGGGAGCGCAGGAAGCCATCTGGATGAAAAACGAAAAAAAAAAAACATGAACGCTGTATGCGCTGGGTTTTTACCTTAGAATGGGCAACTCTCTGTTATTCCTCTGTCAATTTGATACAGTGGGGGCTTCCGCACTTCCCATATCTGTGTCCTCTGTCACTTTTATCAGCAGTTAAAACTGTTTAATCCGTTGTTAACATGTGTTAACCCGTTTTTTCCGAGTCACCTCTAAACGCAACATGAAATAGTTTAGAAACCACTGGGGGGGCCCAGGAGAAAAGGTTTGGGAACCACTGGTCTAAGCAATGCAGGGGTTTAAAGTGGGAAAAAATAAACTGCAACATGGACTTTGAGTGATTCACTACCTTGACTCATCACTCTCTATTAAACTAAATCAACCTAGATGTTGAAGACAGCAAACAAGTCGGCTTCTGGGAAAATGGTGTTACTGTCAATTTAAAAGACTTTCATACAGATGACCACTTTAGTCCTGCAGTGCCTTAACCTAAAAGCAAAATGAAATGTAGCTTTATTACTTTTGCTGGCTCTCTTCTCTATTTCTGTGCTCAGACTCTGGCCACAACCTGTCCCCTTCAGCTCTGTCATGTTCCTGCACTCTTAGGAGGCAGGAAATGGAACCGTGTGGACTGTCATTTATGACATGTTTTGGCCTTTGTGCTAGCAGCTCACTGTTGCAATATTAATCCTGATATCTTAGTCTTGTTCTCCACCATTCTTCTGGTGTAGATGGCCCAATTGTTTATTCCCAGAATTTTCATATATATACATTCTTTAGATAAAACTTTTACTTGTTACTTGACTGTCTTTTAATGGCTTTATTCTTGGCCTGGTCTTGTTTGTGCTTTATGGTAATAGTTCACCAGATATCTGCACAAATGCTGACGTCCTAATTTATACAGGTGGCAGTGATTTCTTGTCTAAGATGCATCTCTGACTACTGTATCTGCTCTGAATCAAGGTCGTTAATGATGTTTGAACAATTTCATTCTCAGAATATTAAACAGATCAGGCGGTATTTAACTGTTGAGTGATGAGATTACATTTTTGTTATACCTTGTCATTCAGAAATCAACAGAACAGTTTGACACCCGTTTTAAGAATCATGATAATCTATAATGCAAATGTTAATATCTGAAGAAACATCAAGTCTTTCTTTTTTTTTAATTTAAGTTGCCCCATAAGCTAGCCTGGTACTACAGAATGACATATGCTTGTTTGATGAATCTGACTGTTACACATCTTAAATGGTCATGTTCTAATCGAGCTTCCCATTTCGACAGAGCTCCCTCTCATTAAAGTGTGCACATAAAGGTCGTCTTTTTTTGACCACGAGCAGGTGCAAGAGTGGCCGTATTCTCATTTATTTGGCACACATTGCTCCCCTTAATCTCTGTGAAAGTCTGTGGTCAACTGTGTCAGAATTAAATTTGCCCCGTGAATGATCATTTCTAGTCCAGCAGTGGACTAACTGCATAGCTCCTAAGTTGCAATGATTTGATCTAATCAGTTCCCCCATCCTATCTTTCTCGTACACAATCACATGAAACCCACTGCAGATCCCATCTCATTTGTTGATCATCGCTGGCCATTTAAATGTGATTGCGTGCGAGCCAGGGTTAAATTAGATTTCCAAAAGTGAAGCATGACAATACAGCGATTTGTCTCGAGAGGGTTTTACCCGGCTTGTCGCTAAATAGGGTCAAAGCATTTTCTATTATATAATCTCTCGCTACCTGTTGGCAAGAGGCATTATTAGCTGGCTCGATGTCTTCCCTAAGCGCCCACACAGGTGTCTTGAACAGAATGTTTCACCCAAACCGAGCCTATTGTTTTATGTTATCCCTTTAGAAAATAAATGTAGAACTAGAATAAAAGAAGTAAGATTGATCCTTCTGTCAAACTCTTGGCAGCCGCCTGCCTATTATGACGAGGCTTTTCCTGTACTTTATAGCAGCGTGGAGTAGATCTTCAGTAGCTCTAATCCACCACTTGCTCTCAAACTCCAACCTCTACCTAAAAAACTCTCCAACCAGCCTTGCAGCTGTTCATGGCATCTCGTTTTGACAGGCACCCAGAAATTGACAAAAAGCCATGTTGAAAAATGCATCTGTCTCCTCTTTTCCTCTCCTTTTCTCTCATTCTCGCTCTTTGTCAGCACAGCTAGGGTCTGGGAGGACAGAAATGTTTTTTTGAGTGACGCAAGCTGGCAGAGCCATTTGACGTGTCAACTAGTGAAAGCATCGAGAGAAGGAGGTGGAGACAAATGATGATTGTCCTATGCCCTCACTCGCATTTCCTCGCCATCTCTTCTCCCGGAGGTCATAGAGCTCTGGTAATGTCGCCAAAATCCAAGAGGGTGTAAATTTTGTTCTATTTTTTTTATATCAGTGCTGTGCAAGATATTTACTGCTTAAATCCAATTCCTAATTAATGCATTAAAAATCATCTCTAAGATCAAACGTTTTTATTAGGACACTACTTGTAAATTAAGTTTCTAAGTTGGAATGGAAGTAGGAATGGTATTCAATCTTTGTCTGGGTGTTGCATTGTTGTCCAAAAATGTTCCTTTCTACTACAGCAGTGCTGTTAGTTTAATAGCACAACCATGGTCAGGCAGTGGTGTGTAGTCTAAAAGTTTGCTGTTGAATATTTGCAGAGAAATACCCATAGAAATGTCATAACATTTCACAAGAATTTGAATTTATAAATCTGGAAATGTCTCAGGAAATGTCATTTTGTGAAAATTTTGTTTAAAAACTTCTAAAACCAAGGTCTGCACAGTATTTTTCAATTTAGCAGGGAATAAAAAAAGCACACACAGACATTTTTCTTTTCACTTTTTTATTTTTTTTTTTTTTTTACAAATATTGAAGTGATTGGCTTTCAGGACAAATTACTATGCTATTCAAATTCCCCAAAGTCCTCTGTCGCCCACACACGAGTTAGCTCAACATGCAAAAGCATAACAAATTGTTTCGTACATTGCTGAAAAACCATATACTGACTTGAATTTAACCTTTTTCATGTGAATTTGAAATTTAAACCATTAAACTTCAAGGCAAGGCAATATTAGTTCATTTTTCCTGTTAACTTTGACAAGGGCTAATTGCATGATTGTTTAACTGTGGATTGACACTGCCAACATTCAACAAAACCTTCGATAAAACTGGTGCAGTTTAGCTATTGTTTTGGAAATCGGGTATGTCAGCTGGTCGGGCTTGTCTCTGATTGCTGATCTGTGGGTGAAGCTTAATACTGTAAGGTAGCCTAACAGTAGACAATTAAGCTACTTTTACATGGTATTGTTCTACATGGTACTGTTCAACACTTCAGCTACCTCTTACCACTTGAACATAAGGTTTCTAATTGCTTGTGGTTGCAACGAAACATGCCAAACTTGGTGCAATAACAAGTTGGTCTCATCAAAAATAAGTCTCATGCACTACTACGATTTTAGACTGTAGCGACTCATCATTTTTGATGCCTAAAATTTAGCTGAATGTTCTAAACTGCACAAGATTTTCACAAACACCTAATAAAGGAGTGCTATAATTATTTAAAAATGGAAAAAAGCTTTCTGTAGCTACTAGTTATTTATACATTCATTTCTAACAAACAGATTTCCCTACCGCTGTGTACTCCCCTTTGTATTCTGCTGCCCATCTAAAATATGGCACCATTTTAAACGGCAATCTCCTAATTTCAGGGAATGGATGATCTCCCATTTTATTAGCTCTCAAAAATTAGTTGTAAAAACATGCCACTGTCATTTCCACTTCCCTTGTGTCTTTGTTGCTGCGCTGCACATTGATTGCAAGATAATGGCCAAACTCCATTGGTTCTGCACTTGGACATGTAAATGGATTTGTTGGAAAGCAGTGCTGTCATATTGCAAGGCAATGTAGCTTAATGCCCTCTCCAATAATTTTGACCTCTCCTTTATGTGCTCAATGTGGCTTGACTTCTCCCACTGAGTTTTACTGCTTTAGGCAGCAATTTTGAAGATCTGGACTTTTGCCTCTCCTCATGGGTTTACAGCACCGTGGGGGCTTCTCAATATCTTTTCTCCAGAATACGATTTACCCCTTGGGAACTAAGTCCAGAATACCTAAAAATTAAATGACATTGCATCTACTACTATTTTCAACTTTTTTTTTTCTTTTACATTTATTTCAAGTCTCGCATTGCTGTGACAACAACTCGATAAGCACAGTTCTGTTTGTGCTTTACAGCCTGCACCACCATCCAGTTAAGAAGGAATTATATGATATTAGTAATAATACAAATGTAGCTCAATATTCATCGATCGGCATGCCATGTCATCCCTCTCTTAAAAATGAGATGGATTGTAGTTATTGCTGTTATTGATTTTAATAACCAGGATGTTAAGGCCAACGTGCAGCCTTCCTCACGCTCCGCTGTGTTGAAATCTGAGCTTTTCTGCCATCTGGATAACAAATAATCTATAAACCAGTTTAAGTACATGTTTAGCATGATCAGGTTTGCTGACTTGAGCAATTTGTTAATCTTGGCGACAAGAAATATTTCAAAGTAACTTGTTAAAAAGCTATTTCAATACTTGTGCATGTGCAGACTTGTGTCTGTAATTTATTGATGGAATTCTTAATGGATTTTGTAACGATGTAGCTTCCAGATCTGAACAGTGCACAAAAGAAAATATGGAACAAGGTTTCCTAGTAAATTCATAGTATTATTTGTATCCATGCTAAAAAAAAACATTGACATAAAACGTACTGACATTGGAAATTTAAATGTGGCGTAGGAGAAATTTGGCTGTGAAAAAATAGTGTAGGAACCCACAGATGGGAGACAAGAGGATGAGAATCATCCAGGTAATTCACTCAAGTAGGAGGCAGCCAGGGACATTGTGTTAGTTTAAGGATCAACCAACCTGACAACACTATTGATTCATTACAAAGGCCAGATAGAGACCGACAAACCGATGTGGAATCTTGTCGGTCATCATTACATTGCAAGTGGTCTCGTATTTCTCAGTGTCACTGACCTTTTCGCTGTGTTGGGGTTTACCAAAGACTCTAGCGACGTAGCAGCTGCGGTCTCAGTAGCAGATGTACTGTAAAAAAATAATAATTCTACAAGCTCATGGCATTGGATTATCTTCTTTATTAAAGTCTATAACTCTCAACAACTTTGTACAAGTAAAATAATAGTCATTTTTTTGTTCTTAGATTTAATGCCACTAGCAAAGACACACATTTCTTTTGACAATAGGCCACTTAAAATGCCTGGTGCAGTCAGCTTAATCCCTCCAGCAGAACAACATTTCATAATTTATTGCTTTACTTTGGTGGCCAACTGTGAGTCATTTGAAGGGCAGCACACAAGAGTTAGGCCTGCTTGAGCCAAAAAAATGCTCATGGCCTTAAACTGGGCTTTTATTTTTGAAGTTTGGATATGAATAAAAATGGCAGTTGGTCATTAAGTCAGACCAAAATAGAAATCTGAAACTGAACCAGCTGGGGCAGTGGTCCCCAACCTTTTTTGTGCCGCGGACCGGTTGAGACTGTGAAATTTTTCCGCGGACCAGGGGGGGGATGGGGAGGTGGAGGGGTGCGCGACGCGCGCGATCTGTACAAGTCCGACAATTCCTACCGGAATTTCCCCCTTTGCTGTTGGCGCACAAGTAACCGAGAGCATCCGGTTGCAGGATTTTCAAAATAAAAGTTGCTCCAGCCTTAAATAATACGTAACACGGAAATATTTAATTATTTATTGCGCCGCGGACCGGTACCAATTGGTCCACGGACCGGGGGTTGGGGACCACTGAGCTGGGGTAATAAAATTGTTTTTTTTTGTTTGTTTTTTTTCTTTCAGTAATTAAATGGTTGGTGATGTGCCCATGCTGAACTATTACCAAAGAGACACTTATTCGAAGGATTTGTGAAGTGCCTTAAAGACCACTACTGCAAAAAGAGTGCTGCTTGAATTTTTATCTCCATGTTTGTCTGCCATGCTATGCAAACACTTATGTCAAACGTGGAATAGCTATCACTTAAAAGGTCTCGCAAGTCAGAAAGAATCGAGCGACAATGTGTAATTTAATCAAATTGTTTTCCGCCCACCAAGTACTCTAAGTCCACAAACCGTCGGTACAAAACCTGGGTATACTCATCTGCTTAGTCAAAATAATGATGCGGGGCAAACATCAATTATCTATTGATGAAAGCAAATCTCATTAATGGTCATCAGGCAGGTTTAATGGTGGGAATCATGCTTGCTTTCCTAACCGTTAATGGCCTTTGCCATTTGAGAAACAGTTTGACTTTCCATTTCCCGCTCCCTAACAGACAGCAGCCTGCTACTGACAGTGATGCATGGGACCTCCTGAGTCACATTGATCACTCGGAGAGACATGCACACACCTGTTCCTGTCCAACGTGGACGTTTGTGCACCAATGTCAGGCCTGCTAAATTTTGTTTGTACACACTTGGGGAGGTGTGGGGATGGAAGAGAAAAGTCTGTACAAATAATTTCCTTGTTCTTCCTCAGCTTGATGCTTAACTGGCTTCAGTATCAAATAGACAAGTGAAAGTAAAATGGTGACATTGACCTGAGGTTACTAATATTTTGCCATAATAGCTGTAAGAACTTCCCCCCCAACCCAGATTTTACTACTGATGTTATAAAATGTGGATATGATTATCTTTAATCGTGACTCAGCCACCAAATTGTCAGCTAGATTGAAACCAGCTTCAGATGTCTGTTGGTGTGTATGATACTGCTGTTCAGACTACAGTTAAAACCAGTCTGTACTTTTCAACACATTCCAAGTAAAAATAAATATATCTTCTAAGCATAATAATGAATTCAAATTCTAGTGAAAGAGGGTAATTATGTAACGCCGATGTCTAATATGAGCAGATATAAAAGAACACAATGGTTAATTTTTGCCACGCAGATAAGTTTCCATTTTGAAACTATTGCTGCAGTTAAAAAGGTCAGCAGTTTACCACCTGGTTCTGTTTTACTCCAACTGCTGCTGCACTTTCTATCTTTCCATGTGAAGATATTTTTTTTAATTACAGGCTCCATTAACACCCTATTTACATCCCTGCCTGACCTGTGCCATTAAGAAATCAATAGGGGTTTAATTCATTAATTTATTTTCCTCTTTCCCCGTTTGTCCTGCTCTCCTTTTTTATTTTAAGGTGATCTATATTTATAGATTACTTCTGGAACCAACTGACCTCCCCCCCCTCTCACTGTTCGATCACAGTAACATACCAACACATTTAGCACGTTTCATATAAATGGACGGCTGGCACATGGCAATGTGTTGCTTCAGAACTGCCTAGTCCTGGAAAACATTTACAAATAAGATGAAATCACACATGTGTGTGCATGCACTCATTTTCAATGTATTACATGCCACTATGTCCCATTAACGGCTCATTATGAACCTTTAGTAATGACCATGAGTGCTGGTAATTGACTGTTGAGGGATTTCTTGAAGGTCACCATTCGCTGTTTGGGGCTCCCCCCCCAATCAAATGGTGTTGAGCAACACTTTGAAAGAAGCACAAGTCATCCAGCGATGTTTCCCCTGGTTTCTGCTTAGCATCCAATAACAGTTCTATTGTGTCACATAGTCTAATGCATATTACATTACTAATCTCAAACTTCCACTTACAGAAACACATTTCAGAGTTTGTTTGTAGCGTTCCTTATACGTAGCTGTCAGCAACTCCTTCACACTGTTTTCATCACCGTGTAGTAATAGTCTAATTAGTTGCTTTCTGTTGCTCTTGATCATTTGAGCCGGTGTGCAATTTTTCTTTGCATAGTTATCACCAATTAAAATAATTTTTAAAAAAATAGTATTGGCTATTTTGTAATAGCCAATACTATTGCCATTACAATATCATTGACAAATCAGAACTTTAATTGGTTTCTTGTTCTGCTGAATGAACTCGCAGCAGGTGGGGTTTATTCAAGGACTTTTATTTTCTTGTTTTTTTTAGGGTCACAATGGATATAAGGAGGTAATAAAATAGCAAAAAAGAATCTGTGGTTATTGTTTCAAGGAGTTGCAGTATCAAATTTACTCCTCAGAAATTGATGTTTTATGTTTTAAGCGCTAGCAAATAGACTTGAGAGTGCCAGCAAGGTGGGGGAAAACGGTAGCAACAAAAGGAGCTGACGCCTTGTTACTTAATGAGAAAGAATGAAGATGTTCCAAAACATCTGCACCTGCCAGTTTGTTCTCCTTGTGTTCTCTGCACATTACAGTCAAGAATGTTCACATAGACTTCCCCCACACACACACACACACACGGAGTCAACACAGGCTGGCAGTCCAACAAACGGATGCTGAATTTGCCTCCATCCACACTGTGGACTTTAAAATGTTTACGATCCAAGCTAGTAATGTAACACGTGTAAAGAGAAATCTCTGCGATCTCATTGAAATATGCACTAAATTTTATGTGAATTATGGCAGAGCCATTTCCAGAAATGATTGAAAGCTTTAGCTGACCAATTAATCTCCAGCTTTGCTTGTAATTTGTGAAGACCGTTCTTTCTTTTCTTGATCAGAGAATGCGTACAAACACAAGCTACGCCTGGTGCACATCCTGCCATGTTGGACCTGATGGACTCCTAAATGGCTTTGTACCATGATTGGGATCACAGTGTTCTCCATCAAGCCTAGTATGCTTTTTAAAAAATTATATACGTATATTTTGGATGGGATGTGATCAAGAGAATTCTTATTAGTTGGCAATGTTTTAGTGAGTAGCAGATAGTGGCTACATCAAATTACTTTCTGCTGTTTAAGGATTGGCAATTTTCCCCTAAAATAAAATGAGTCTTGTTACTTTTCAATTAGGAGCTGAATCTGAAGAATGAACTTGACATTTCCATTGAGATAAGAACTACACTTAGAAAGATAAGATTATTTTTTTTACATAATAAAAGCACACCAATGCTAATTAATTATCTCCTCACTACTAATTTATTTTTTTAAGACTTGAAGCTAACTAACATACAGTTTATTTTAAACGTAGCTGACTGTTGGATCTCTTGATTTGCCCGCAGCTTCTTGGCCGACTTGGAAGTTTCCATTAGGATGCGCGTTTTCTTTTCTGGATTTAAACACAATATTCAAAATATCCAAGCAAAATGCAGATTACTTTGAAAGAAGCACTCAAAGGCCTAAACTAAAGGTCCATTTTGACTGGACAATAAAATCCAGAAAGGCATTTTGACATGGACTGCAGAGCAAAGAGTTTCTTTTTGAAAAGTCTAAAGCAAAAGCTTGTTTCAAGCTGCTTGCTCCATTATTTAATTTTTGCTCAGTATTTTGCACTCGCAAGAGTTTGTCACCTTCTGCAGTTTTCTTTTTGTTTCTATTAATTTTGAACAGCCAACTCAATTAAACAAGTTGGATTAGCCGTTTTTCCACTTCATTTGTACCAAACGCACTTCCAAAAACACTGACGCGCTTGTGTTTCCACACGTGCACACAGTCACAGCCTTCATATGCGTGTGCGTTTCACCTTTTCTGGTTCCTGTCCGCTGTGTCGACACAATCCCAGCATTTATGAGATTACCAAAGCCCATTTGTGTTCCGGCGGGAGCCATCTTGGCTCGAAGGAGGCCTCAACTGGGAACCATCTGGGCTCTGCTCTAAGCAGCTTCCTCTCCACCTCCCCTTTCCTTTCTACGCTGAGACCAAACCTATTTAAATTTGAAAGGAGAGGAACTCAAATTCAGCATGAAACTTTAAAATCAAGCCTTCCCATTATGAATGGTTTCTTCATGCAAAGGAGGAATGTTGGAACGGTTTTAGGGGATGCATCTCGTGGGAAGCGGTAATCCTTACAGGGGATATTTTAACAGTAAATTCAGCTTTTGAATGCTTTGAGTACTCTGAAAGATGTAAAAATGTGACGTTCCTCACATACGTTTTCATTTCACAGCCTTGACTGAAAATTATGTAAAACTGAATTAGCAGAGACAGCTTTATAGTACAGGAGCAGATGGGAAATGTCTATCTATTCCATTCACTGGGAGACATTTTTAGAAAGCTTTTGGTTATGAAACATTAACTTTTTTTTTAAACCAAACTAAAAGGTTACGTTATGCTAAACCGCATGATTAAATAAATAGTAATCATTCAAATCCAAATTTTGCAATCAAGTTTAGTTGGATTGTATTCCATTTTTTATTAGCCTGATTAGTATTTCCGAAATTCCAATTTGAACATGTTTAGCTAAACAAGCCAGTGGACTGCAATAATTAAACCTTGATTAAATCCTCCTACTTAGGCAATCGTTTGAGCTGCATCCATGAACAAGACAAGGACCCTTTGTGGAACATTGATCTGTCAATTTCCACATCTTCTGTGCAAGCTTAAGTAGTCCAATACACTTCTCTTGACCTCTTATTCAGCCTTTGCTCTAAATGAACTCATCCTTTTTAATTTCACCTTTTGGAGTGAGTATTAGCTTCCTTCCTTCTCACTGTTCAGTTAAATACCAGTTTTGCTTTATTTGATGAGCCTTTCAAGGTCAGTGGTCCTGGCGCTCATAAATCTGACATTTTTAGTTTCACCCAAGATCTCACATTTGTTCACATTCCTGACTTCTTCGTGGATTTAGTCTAACAGTTTGTTTGTATTTGTTTATATATATATATATATATATATACACAGTCCAGTCACATTAATGTGACCATCTGTCAAAAGCCAGAATAACCACCTTTCGCAGAGCGAACTGCTACGAGACGTGCAGGAAGAGAGTCACTTAGGTCCCTGAAGGTCTTCTCTGGGATGTTGAGCCATGCCGACTCTAATGCCGTGGCCAGCTGCGCTAGATTACGCGGTTGAGGATCCATGGCGCGAACAACTCGATCGAGATGGTCCCACAGATGCTCGATTGGGTTTAAGTCAGGTGAGTTTGCTGGCCAGGGGAGGACGGTAAACTCATCCTGGTGCTCTTCGAACCACGCACGTACACTGGCAGCTGTATGGCACCTCGCATTGTCCTGCTGGAAGATGCCATCATCCTGAGGAAAAACAATGCGCATGTAGGGGTGGACATGGTCCGCAAGGACAGATGCGTACTTGTATTGATCCATCGTGCCTTCCACAATAATCAGTGAACCCAGAGAATGCCAGGAAAACATTCCCCAGACCATAATGCTCCCGCCTCCAGCTTGGACCGTTCCTGCAATGGTTGCAGGGTGGTTCCTTTCAGAGGTTTCACGCCTTATACGCCAACGTCCATCTGTCCGATGGAGCATAAAACGCGATTCATCTGAAAACGCTACCTGTCGCCACTCAGTGGACGTCCAGCTGCTGTACTGGCGTGCAAATTCTAGCCTTCGTCGTCGATGAACACCAGTCAGCATAGGTGCACGAACCAGGCGTCCGCTTCGGAGGCCCAGACGCAGCAATGTTCGCTGAATAGTGGTTTGGGAGACACTTGTGGTAGCCCCTTGGTTCATTTTAGTGGTCAGTTGCTCAACGGTAGCCCGTCTATCTGCCCGAACGCATCTCCGCAACCGTCGTTCGCCTCTGTCATCTATGGCCCGTGGTGCACCACATTTGCCACGTCGTTGATTTTGGACAGTCCCATTTTGCCATGCACGGTACACTTTTACCACGGCGGCACGCGAACAGTTCACAAACTCAGCCGTTTCGGAAATGCTTCCACCCTTGGCCCGAAAGCCAATGATCATGCCCTTTTGGACGTCGGATAAATCGCTTCGTTTCTGCATTACGCCAACGATTGAAATGTTTTCCGAAGCCCACACACACCCTTTATATACGCTCAACTGCACTGTGCTGCCACCTGCCTTCTGTGATTGGTTATTTAACTCTGAAGTGGAAAGTACGTGGTGGTCACATTAATGTGACTGGACTGTGTATATATATATATATATATATATTATGGCCACGCAGTTAGTGACAGGTTGGTGTGGGTTTTGGCCTTTTGTAAATGTGAAGTCAATTCATGTAATTTTACTGGTGTTCAGAGGATGTGCTGACGTTCTTCAGGAAGCCTGTTTGCTATTAATAGCGCTCCGTTCCTTCGTTAACACCGTCCCTGTAGGTGTTGACTTGAGCCATGCAGTCATCTTGTAATCATCAGTATGCTGTTGTCAGTGGCTGGCTAATTTTCCTTCCATAAGGTTAGCAGTATGTGGTTAATGAAGTTTCCTGCCTGAGTGTTCTGGGAAACAAAGCAGACTAATTTGTTCTGGTATTAGTCGAGAAGACGTTGTCAACTTTGCCCATGACTCTCGTATGTTTTATTTGTTTGTACTTTTCCATTTTTGCTGAACTCACTTGCCTTGCTATTTAGATTCCCTACAACACTTGGAGGGAATCTTAAGATTTTTTTTTTATCTGAATAACAATAAAAAAATTGTTGTTCTGATTTTTTTAAACACCTGGTTCTGAGTGTTTGGGGTCTTTTTTTCTTTCTCTGATCTGAAATTGGCATGCATGTGGTTTTGGCCTTTTTTCACTTTTTGCCCACTTTTCAATTTCGCATTGTGATGTGTGAAGGCCAAATAGTTTTTTTAGCATAGTTATGCAAGTGGCTTTGCACTTTAAGACCAGGATAAGATGAAGATGGTTATAAATTGCAAATAGAAGAGGGATGGGCAGTGAAATAAAGCAGACGATGTGGAGGCAGATAGGATTTTGGTGAGTTTGCATGTTTTATTCAGGACCTGAGAGGTTAGGGAGGATTGCTCCTTGCGCTTGTCTTGTATAATGATTTTTTTTTGATTAAATCAAAATAAATCTCTGGACACACGGGATAAAATCCAATTATTAAAGGAAAATGTAAAAAATCCTTATCCAGTTCAGGTTTCATTTATCAAGGTGTTACGGATTTTGATGTACAAATGATCCAAGCAGTCCAGACTTCTTAAAATTTAGTCCATTTTTTTTATTTAGCACCAATTTAAATCTTGAATCAGATGCTAACTTTAGTGTTGTTTTAGGTCAATTGTTGTTTTCTACTTGGATGCTGAAAAGTTTATTTATAAGCTATTCTACTTTTATTTTATTATTATTTTTTTAAATTTTCATAAAGATGACCTTATCACACAAGTGAGATAATACCAATTATGTTTGCAAATTCAATTTAGGCAGCAGTTGCTGCCAAAAAATGGTTTTGGACAACATTTTACCTGTTTCTCCTACACAGACACACAACAGCTCACACTCTTCTGACATTTATAGCAAAACGTAAACTTTCTTCAGCCAATTTTTTTTTATCTGTAAACTCAGCCTTGAGTTTAAAAAACATGTACATAGGATGTGAAATGTCTTGTGGTTTCACATTTTGGGTCATTTTTGGTGTCAAAGGTGAGTGCTGGTTGTACTCCTTGTACCTTTTGTCAGGCAGTATATGAGCAGCCTTTATCTGCAGACGGTAGTATCTGGATCCCTGAAATGTTGGCTTTGCCAGTAGGCTGTGAATCTGTGCTTAATAATAAAACATATAACGCACGCTGCAATAAAAGCTTTTTTTTAGCTGTTGATGAGAACAAGGCAGAGCCGTTTCCAAGCCTAATTCCCTTCAGATTTCCCTTGTGACTGCGGGGCTAAGCAGTTCAGGTCTTAATTACTTGACTTCTCCCTATCTTGAAAGCACACCTGTCCTCTGACTTTATCGCTGACTTTCGTTTTTTTAATTTGCAAAAAAAAAGAAGCAAAAAACCCATCCTTGATCATCCATCACTTCTAAAACAAACTGTTATGGATAGATAATTAGTCTGAATAGACAGAATTTGGTAATAGTCTATCAAGAGCGACTTTGCGAGACCCATTCTACTTTGTCAGCAGTGTAAGGTCCTTTGTTGTCCTCATTTGTTTACTTAAAGGAGTCGGGGCTCGGCTGTTACTAATTGAATATGATTTACGTTGTTGGGAGGGGCTTGGGGGGGAGAAAAAAAAAGTAGCCTGGTGATGTTTAGAGACTTAATTAAGTTTGAAGTGCATGTGGAGCACTCATTTAAAAACCCTAACAACCTGGCCTGTTTGCGGAGGTTCTTCGGTTCTCGTCGTTGGCGTGAATAGACGCGTTATTGAAAGCAGACAGAGCTTAATTAAGAATGTCAAGGGCTGCAGTGAGTCTGAAGACAAGAGGGCATTGCTGGGTTTTGTGTTTGAAGAAAGAAAAGAGAGCCCCGTCTCCAGCCGGAGCACTCACTAGGATGTCTGGAGCTGAGCAGTTAAAATGCGATCTGTCTGTTTGCTACTTCATCATTAGAAAGCCCCGAAGTCTCCATTGATGAAAAACTGCCTAGTTTTCAGAATCTCAGAGCATTTTATTTGCTACTCTCAATACGTAATAATAAAATGAGTACGTTTGTCTTATCTTCTTCTTCTTCTTGCTTCCTAGGTTGAAGTTGAAGTGGAGAGCATGGACAAAGCGGGCAACTTCATTGGCTGGCTGCACATTGAAGGCGTGAATCTGTCTGTGGCGCTGGTAGAGAACGCTCTGTCCAAGGTCCACTTCACAGCAGAACGCAGCGCCTACTACAAAGCGCTGGTTTCAGTCGAGGAGGCGTGCAGACAAAAGAAAGAGAAGGTAGGTCTCATTATCAGCGGAACAGAAACTACTGTACATCCAGTCGGAGAGGTTTCTCTGAGAATCGGACCTTCAAGTCATGAAGCGGGCCTCATGAAGCTGTCAAGACATGAACATCCTTCACTGTAACACCACTGTAAATTTCATTCAGGCAGAGCAGAGATAGCATCTCGGTTAGTTTCGTTTTGGTGCACTGAAGGCTCAGGACATCATCCTGCATAGCCAGTAGTGCCATTTCTCTCTGCGCTCTTATTGAAACACACAGTTGTCACTGGAACCAGCAGCTTCAAGAATAAAATCGGTATTTATTTAGCTTCCCGTCAAGTTTGAGATGTGGTGTCCTAGGCATGTCTGCAAGTTTGTCAGCGCAAGGTTTTATGTCTCACACGATTTAAGATGTCAGCCCTCCTGAAACATCAGTGTATGTTTGGAATCCAGTGACAGAAGTAAAAGTGGAGATGTTTGAGAATATCAAAATTAAAATGAATTACTTCAATTTATTTAAGTAATTCATTGTTTTATTGATTTATTGGTCTGGAAAGTTCACTTTAATATTTTTGCTTGTGAAATTTTTTGAAATCTAAATTGCTCTGCTTTCTGTTGAACTATCACCTTACTCACATTGTCAGTTGTGGCTGCAGGGAGACAAAATGTGAAAATGTTCTCTGTGAATGAACACCGCACTGTAAATTGGTCGACAATGCTTTAACGTGCATTCAGAAGCCGTCGTATGTCGAGCATCACTGTTGTGAAGTTCCTCCATGCAGGCTTTGCAAATGGGCACATTTGCTGTTATCATTGAAGCTGTCTATCCTCAATGGGAGTTGTGTGATGGATGGTGGCCTCCCTCACTCTGATCCTGATCTCGCCTTGCATTTTCATTATGGCTCCACGAGTCACCTCTGGCAGATGCACAAAGTGCCCAGCCAGCTGTCAACGTTGTCCTCCTTCTCTCTATCTCTGTAACTTATTTCTTTCACTTGCTCCGTCTTTCTCTCTCTCCCACTCTCTACTTATTTGGGTCCTTGAGGACACACAAATGCCTCCTCATCCCATATAAATGTGATGTATCGCCGGAGCTAGGAGGAGGTTGGTCTCTCTGCCTCCAAAGGATCTATCATGTTCGTAGTTGCTGTGTTCCTACAGTGTTGTTTGCTTTCGGCTCTCTTCTTTTTGTTGCAATTACTCTCCATCTGTGCCCTCCTCCCCCTACTACACCCCCTCCCCCAAAAACACTGGCAGCAGGAGATGAATAGCTAGAGAGTGGTCTGCAGGTGAACCTTTGCTTTTTCTTAAAAAAAAAAAAAGAAAAAAGGGGGGGGAAAAAGTCTTGCTAGCCATGTGAACACCCAGTCCCTGCCATGTTAAATCTGACCACACATTCCCTGACACCTCTAGGAATTTCACTCCAGGTTTCCAGGTCCTGTTCCACCGCACTGAGACAGACTGACTTGGAACACAAGGTTTTCATTTGAACTGACCTGAGGAAAGGCGGCAGAATGGGGGCCTGGATTGACCAGACAGATGGTGATTATGGTTGATGTTAGTGTGCCAGAGGCATCAGCGGACAGATCAGCTACTGCCCGATTTGCTTCGTTGCGAATAGTTTCGTGTTTGTACAGTACAGCGCCCCTCGGTTGCATTCTGCACACTATGCAACTCCAAGGCAGATGAGGTGGGACTTGGAGCTCTAATTAACCCTTGGAGACCACCTTGAGAAAAGCTTAGAGCCCGGCAGTTTATTTCAGTCTTTCTCTTTTGAAGTAGTGGCTGGCTGGTCTGTGCTGTGTGTAGGCTTTGGTGAGGTAGGGCACACTGCATCCTTTCCCGTCTCTCTTCCTCTTTTCTCATCGCCTTTTCTTTATTGTCCCTGCGGCTGTAGATGTGGAAGACATCAGTCGTTGCTGTGTCAGGTATCTCTACAAGAAAACAAGGTTGTCCTAATAAACTGAAGATGCGCCAGAGCTTGTGCGCGCGCACACGCACATAAACACGCGCGTTTATTAAGGAAAAGTTTGCGTTGGTGGACCAGCTGGGACTCGGGTCAACAAGGGGGGAAGAGAGGCTTGCTGCTGTAGCATCCTAAACCAAAACTGCTTAGCTGGAGTGTCTTAAGTGAATATGAGATTTTGCTAAAATGAGACCAATGGGACAAAGTGATTGTGTTCTAATTGAGGAATTCCAAAGGGTTGGAAGATGAACCTTTTCCAGAGCTCAGCAGGTTTTAATCTTGCCCATCAGCTCCTCTTGGAACAATATTTGGAACAGCACTCACAGCAAATTAAACTCTCCCTACATGTACGAGACATGACTTGTACATCTGGGTGCCTTTCCGAATCTCTTTGCTTTTCAATGTTTTTTTTCATAGTTGATATGCATACAGTGGCAGTCAGAAGTATAAGTGGGCATGAATACAGTATTACTTCTGGGCTTTTAATTATGAATTTAAACTCTTCCTTTTTCAGAATTGATAGAAACTTTGAATTTGAGGTGGAGATTCCCTAATCCACACCGATTCAGACATCCATTTACAGTCTATATAAAAAAAATAATATAATATGCTTGCTTAGTCATATTTGCAGTAAAATTGCTTAGTAAAATTGGACTCTTTTTATGGCTCCCAACAATTCTTGTGTAATTCTGGTTGGATGAGTAGATTTAATTTAAGCAAATTTATTTGTGTAGTAAATTTCAGCAACAAAGCAGTTCAAAAGACTTTATGCCATAAAATCATTATACAGTAAGCAATTACAAAAACAAGCAATAAATATTATATTTTGTCAAATACCATAATCAAATTCACATGAAATACGCTGATCGTTGTCCCATTTATTACTAATCAATGGCAACTCTAAACAGGTGGGTGTTTAGCTTTGATTTAGATTCAACTTTGTTTTAGCTGTCTAGCATTTTTCTGGATGTTTATTCCACATTTGTGGAGAATAGAATCTGAATCCTGCTTCTCCTTTTAAAATAGTTGGTTTCCAGCACATACTGCCAAATTCTCTTTACTACAAATCAAGAGGTTTCAAATTTGGACCCAATTGGTGTCCAAATTGGCTAACATTAGGCTTCTGTGATGGACTTTCCAAAGTTTTTACCTCATCTAGAAACATTTGAAAATTGATCAAGAGACAATTTTGAAAAATATAGTGAAAAAGGGCTGAATGGGAAAGCATTACCAGGCTGTAAACCCCCCCCCCCAGTGAATTTGTCTTTTTAATATGAAGTGTCTTATAGCTGCTGTTCATGTGTTTCCCTTTTCCTCTTGCTGCAGGCGATAGAAATAAATTTGACAAAAAAGCAACAGCATCTTGGCTCTGTGAATTGGGAGCAGAGGCTTTGACTGCAGAGATGTTGGCTGCAGCTTTGATTTAGAGTTTTCTAACTGAGCAGGTGTGGGAGTTGGTTTGTCAATTTATTGGTTATGCCTCGGGGACGATCTCATTTCAAAAAAATGAAATGCTCAGAAATTAAGAAGCAGGGTCATGAAAAAGAAATCAATCTACAATCCCAGAAGTGCTCTGTGCTTTGGAAATTTAAGCTTTGTTTCCTCAATCCTCTTGTGCTGACAGCTTTTTGTTTATTTTCTATACAAGTATAATATCTATAAAAGTATTCACCCCGTTTGGTGTTTTACACTTTTATTGCTTTCAGAAACAAATCAATAGCAACTAAATTTAGCTTTTTTTGACTATAATTTATATAAAAAATTATGCCAAACTGAAAACTATTTGGTTGTAAATATTTGACACAAAATAATTGCATACATTTTCACCCTCTTTTTGAAGTGACTGACCTAATTCAACAGAGGTCCAGTCAATTGCTAGTACTAGTCTCACGATGGGTCTAATGGAGATCACCTGAGTGCAGTTGAATATGTCCCCTACTGATTGTAGTGTAAAACCTGGAAGTCCGAAAGGCCCATTCATTGGTTGGGATTGATACAAAAAATATCTCTACGGCCTTGAACGTTCCCTGGAGTCCAGGAGAATCAAGAAATGGAAGAAATATGACAGATTTGTAAATTTACCTAGATCATCTGATTCTTTACTGACCTAGTTTCTGCCAATTTCCTGTGGCAACCATTTTGTGCCTCATCCAGAAATGAATGACTGATTTGAACTCAATATCACACAAATAGGGCTTTCTTGATATATATTTTTTTCAGTCTAATTAGCCAACCTTGAAGGAGATTAACAGACTCTGATGGGTCTCAAAGTGGTTGAACGGACAATGCGGGTGGAGGGGGGAAAAAAAGAGCCCAAAAGACTATGTGACAACTCTTGTTAAGATATTTCATGTCACAGGACTCCTCTTCTTTGATCGCCGCCCGCCCCTTTTCTCTCTCAGCCCTCTTCATACACCACTGTCTGACTTTAATCTCTTGAACGTTCTCGCCTCCTTACGCTCACTCTCATCACGTTCCCCCTTTCTTCCGTCCTCCTTCGGCTGATCATTGAACCGCCGTCATGCTCCCCTTTGCTTCATTTGCTTTGACAGTTTTTGGATCGTACTGGACGGCGAGGACTGCATAAAACTGACTGAGTCAGGCACCTGCATCAGTTGTGCTTCTGTTTTGGAGAAGGGTTGAGGAAAAAACTCTGGAAGAGGGAAAAAAAAAAGTCTTAAATCCGGGATCTGCTGCTGCCATTCCTTATGCTTCACCAGTCAATCAGCAGTACTTGTCAGAAGTACTTGAAGCAGCATCTTTCTGACTTTGAACTGTTTGACGTGTCCTTGGCAGACCCTGATTGAAGTATATAATCTTGTTTCAGCGGTTTTTTTCCCTCCTGAAAAGTTTAGACGTCCAGCTGACTCGACTGGCTGTCCCCTCATTCCAGGGCCGACGCTCTAGTGCATAAACACATGACTAAGGGCAACTGTTTGGGTTCTAGAGCAACTGGCTACATTTAACATTGCGCTGGCTGACTTACTATGCAAAAGCCTTCAGTATACCAGTATACTCCAGGTAATTGTGTTTATTTCACCATAGATACATGGAAGTGTCACTGTAAACCAATGTTTTAAGGTTTCAAAACTACAAGTTCTTTAAATGAGATGGCAGACTTAAAGTCGGCGTGACTTGTGTTTCTTCAGCTGTATGCAAAGTATTGTTCCTGACAAATTTACCCGACTTTTAAGGCCCCATTGGCATACATTACAACCAAACATATGATAATGATTCAAAAAAGCGTGGTCATCTTGCAATTGAAAAGAAGAGTCATACTTTATATTTTAAAGCAACTGATGGTAGATTTTAAAAAAGCATAGTAAAACTCCTAGGAGCATTGTATGTCTTTTCTGCTTACTTTCAGTTCTGTAATGGTCTACACAAAATAAAATACCAGCAGTCTTCTTTATTTTCTGTGAATTATAGTGCTTTTTTTTTACTATGCTCAGTGTATTCTTTAACCTGAAGCGATCTGTTCTTTCTGTTTTGCAGTCGTTTATATTTCCCTTTTCCATTTCTTTTCCCCCTCTTGAATAAAGGAAAGAAATGGAAAACACTATCATTAAAAAAGAAACTTTTGCAGCGAAATAATGTAGTACATTTGGCTCATTTTGTAGCTGCTTCCCAAAAATTGTTTTTCAGATATTTATTTCACTGATCATATTTAAATGTTGGTCTCCGGCTGTTCTCATTCTGAATACAAAATTACCCAGCATGAAATTGTTTTTGTTTTTTTGTTTTTTTGCTTCATAATAATTGTAGGGCTTGTAAAGGAGTCTTAATAGAACATTAAAGCAAATGAGTTACTCTTTGTTGCCACTTTTGTTTCCTTTTTTCAATTGATGGATGTGGAATACCTCAGCTATTTATTGAAAGACTGTGAAGTTCTAATGTAATAATTATAGATGTTTCAGTATTTTCTAAGCTCTTCTGCTTCCACACTCAATCATCCAAAAACTCTAGTTAAATTTTGAGTGAGATTTTTATTGGATACAAATCTCCAATGATAAACTGCTGATTGAAGGTAAGTGTTGTGAAAACAACCAGTATAATCTGATGCTTTTCTGTTAGACTTGTGTTTATACATTTAAGTAAAAAAAAAAAAAAGTGATTGAGAATATTTAAATACCCGCTTGCACAATAGGTCACCTAGGCAACCTTTGACTACTAGATTAAAAAAACTTTGCTTTGTCATGCAACAGATGAACATCCAGGATAATCATTGTGTCAAAGGTCATTTTGCATCAATTTTTAGCCTTTCGGAGAATGCTGGCCGAAGCTTTGCCAGAGCTGAGCTAACTGCGTCTTATCTCACCTTTGAGCACTTTATCGACGCTGTTCTTTGTCACATCCACATCATCATGTTGTCCAGTCCAGCAGCAGTCACAAGTCATTGAAACTTCAAGGTCTCTCCTTCTCTGCACAGTAATTCTTTGACTCAATCACTTTGAGGGGGTGTGAGTAGCCGTGAACAGGTGTGGAGAGTCCGATGACTCATGGTGCAGCAGTCCTCATCCTGCAGTGCTCAAATTACCTTTTGTTCCTACTTTTTTTTTGCTCCTTTACATTTATATTCAGCATTGAAAATGCTTTAAATTACTACTCAACTATATGCCCTCCAAAGTTTGGCTAAATTTGTTCCCACTTGATGTTGCCGTCAACTGATCTCTGCATTTATAAAATTTTATGTTAGGAAATAGCAATATTAAAACAATCTGATTTTTTTCCCTAAGTCTAAGAAGTCAATAAACCCTCTGAAAACAGTGTACAGTAAAGAGCTTAAGCCCAGATTTATTGCTATGAATTAAGATGGTGAGAAGCAGCCAGATGGTCTTTAATAGATGCACCTAAACTAATATGTTGTCACGTCCACAGAAACGGACATTTTAGCGACTTGCAGGTGTGGGATGATTCAGTTTGACCTAAAACCAACACGAGGAGGAAAAACATCCAGAATATTCTCTGAAAAGCCTGATTTGCTTCCTGACAGTTTGGAAAGACTCAGGTTACTCCCAAACACCTAAGATTAAATTTTTCACAACAGTCTCCGACGCTTTCTGAAGTCGACTTCGGCAGGGTCGCTCCCCCCAGTTTTGAACTCTGCAATGTTGAGAAAAATGATCAAGCCCAGGCAGACTTCCGAGACTCAGGAAGCAGCAGTAAGCATTTTAAAGATTGACAGATGTGGGGTCGGGTGGAGAGGCCCTTCTCTTGGAGGACAACAAAAAGAAAGAAAAAACAACTCTTCACTGCAGTTTGTCTATAAAATTGCATCTAAACAACAAAACTTCTGGACTAATCCATAACAGAAGATGATGGAAAACAAAATGTGACAAAATGAGATTTTTCCACTATAATAAAAAGCACTGTTTAGAGAAAATCCAACACCAAGCAACATAAATAACTGATGTAGTCTAGCAAGCAAAGTGATCGACAAGTCTAATGTTTTGGTTTATGCAGCCACTAAACCTTAACCACCTTAAGGCACTTACTCACACACACCCAGAGCCTAATGTGAGGGAATCTGCCCAAGTGTTTGGCTCCATGCAGAGGAATCATTTTCCAAAAGGGATGCGGGGGATAATAATTATTTAACTGTTAGACCATAACATTATTAGATGCTTGAAGACCTTAAGAAATTGTTGCATAAAATCATAGATATAATTATGAACGAACTGACATTTAGAATCGCAGGTCAAATGTCAGCCAGGCTTTAAATTAAAGAGAAAACTTTAAAAACTATCATGTATTGAGATATTTCTCAACATGATTTTATGTTCCTGAGAAATGTATGCTTTTTAAATATATTTAAAGACATGTAAATGTATTTATACACCAATCTGCATCAGTGTATAAATATTTGTGCGAATGGGTGAATCTGGCTCTAATGTAAAGCGATTGAGCTGTAAAAATGACTGGAAAAGCGCAAAACAAGTTCAGTCCATTTAACATTTAATATCCTAAGGATGTAGGTAATGCGTGGTTTTTTTCCTATGGCTTGAAAGCTGAGGCCAGAGAGAAGAGGCTTAGGCTAAACGCTGGTGTCTAGCCTTTTAGATCGGTGGCTCAAGTCTCATGTGCCGTGCTGCAAATCATCAACACATTCAGTGAGAGAACACATTGCTTTACAGCCAGAGTGTCAGTAGGCACGCAAGATGGAGGCAGCATAGTTTGTGTTGGCAAGGGTGAGAGGACGGGGGATCACAGCAAGGGGACATTATTGCCCGCAGGGTGGTCTCGATGGGAGAGGTGACCCATGCGGGACATTATGTCGTTGGAAAAGACGGCCAGGCCTGGGCGCTATTATGTGCAACTAATTCTCCGGCTCCTCGCACAATGCCTGCTTCCGCCTCCGAGTGCTCAGATTGTTTGCGATTTACTATGACATGAGGATTCGTCTGCTTTGAGCGCGTCTTTACTCCTGCTGTCATCTTTCTTCTCGGCGTTGTATGCCCAAAACTGAACCAACCACACAAAAGCAAAGAGCTGACAGAGGCTTTTTCATATGGCCAACAGATTACATAATTTGATTCTCAGTGTGCTGTGTGCACATCCCTGCTCACACTAACTTGGTTGCAGATGGAAGGAAGCGCCACACATGCACACACCATACTCTCACTGTCTCTTTTCTGCTTACTCAAACATGCTTTAAGCCTGCACAGACTTTGCACACCACACACACGCACTTCCGCACAGACACTCACTCTCCGAGGACACCACCCTCCCCCCACTTTAGTCGGCAAGCTGGACCCTTAGTGCCCGGAGGCAGAGAGTCGGAATGACGGAGAAGGAGATCAGTGGACCCGCTGATGTGTGTGTGCTGTTTACACCCCAACTCCCAGTTCTCTCCTGGTCTTCATCTTTCTCCCACCCACCCTCCTCCCCCAATTCTGAGCTGCACATTCAGCAGTCTGTCACCTGTACTCACAGACCTGCAAAATCACACACAAATACTCTTTCCATCTTTATGTGCTTCATTCACCATCTGACTGTGCAACCATGCATATTGCAGTCACCTGCAAAGTCAAGGGCACAAACCTGCTTTATTTATTTATTTAGTTTCATAGGCAAGAAACTAAGACCTTCTTAATGACGTCTGAGCAGTCTCACCTTCTGCTTGCTAAATTATACATTTACATGAGTTGCAGGATTACATGCTGACGTTTTAAATGTCATCTGAAAGATGCATCAAGGCACAAGGACATCAGTCCGGTCCTGAGGAACAAGCACACACTCGGAAGTAGGCCTCTTAGTTTAGTCATCTGTGCATATGTGATGTGCCTGCCTGGTCAGTTTTCTTTCACTCTTTTCCATCTAGTTGATTTATTTCTGTGCATCACACTTTATTGTTTTGTATTTACTTGTATGTTTCTATCTTGTTTTGCTTTTTTGTTGTTTACTAATGTCTGCCCTCTAATCCCAAGACAGCCACAAAACACACGCATTAATTATCATTAATACATTTTGAATATCAGCTTCTAGTTTGGCTCAATATAATAACAAAAACTATTTTATTGATAAAAAATGATTATTTTCCAATATGAATCAAGATGTAACATGCATGCACATCTGGAACAGACACCAAAAGTCACTAGTACCAGGTTCTCGGATGAAGCGATGGATGGATGGATGGGTGTTTGATTGGGTGGGTGGACGACTGGCTGAATGGTTTGATGGATGGAGGGTTGTTTGGCTGATTGAGTGTATGGAGGGATGGTTGGTTTATTGGACTGTAAGCCTGACTGACTGAAAATGAATGATTATCAAAATGATATTGCCATTTTTCACCACTTTGTCCGAATACATTAAGTGTATTATTTGTAGATTCAATAAGTAACTGTTAGATAATTGTGCTTTAAATATGGATCAAAGTAATGGTGATTATTCTTCCTATCAAGCAGCTCTCCTCAGATCAGAGATGTGCAGGTTTTTCACCATCTTCAGCTTGTTATTATGCCAATATCTTGGGTGATTTCTTTTAATGCAGTTCTTTATATTACAGCAGATTGACACTAAGCTTCATCAACCACAGTGGGGAAAAACACCTGTGGTCTGTGCTCATGAGGCCTTCCTACTGCTTAAAAATTCAGTCTTGCCCCATTTTTTACTCCCTTTTTCACTTATTGTCACCTTCATTTCTGCTGATTAAAATAGTGAAGGACTACAGTTTGGTTGGATTATTTGCCCTCTTTTTTTGGACTAGTTCCTCTTGGGAGTGTGTGAGGAAACACTTTTCCACTTGGTTTGATGGGGAGTTGTTGTAGCCGACTCCTTTATACCTCCGATAAAATGAAATGTGTACAATTCCGGGAAGCTTTGACCCAAACCTGCAGAGCATCGGACCATTGGAACACCTTGATTATTTTTCGTTTTAATCCACCCTGTTTTTTTATATATATATTTTCTCCTGTATGGTGGGATCATTGTTGGTTTATACCACATTTCATTTGGAGCCAGTTTGAGTCACATCTGACTCGTTCATATTTGGGTACAAAAACAAGTTTCCGAGTCGGAGACTGCAAGGTCCTAAAACTACAATGACTCATACAATACCTCACATAAAAGTTTACTTTTTCTGCAGTTTTTTTGTTTTTTGTCTTCAACTGCTTTCATTTTCCCATTGTAAACCAACCAATTTCTACCTAAGTTTTGACTGTTTTCAGTTACCGATGGAAATAAATTCCAATAAAAATGCTCAAATCTCACACAGTCAATTTCTGTAATTGCTAAATATTATATACTATGCTATCTTAAGTTTTTGTGATTTTGACCTCCATTTATATTGGTGATTAGAACCCATGGTCAAGCCCAAATATAAGCTGAATCATGCTGGAAGATCAGTTGGTGACATAAAATAATGTTTTCTTACAGTCGACTGAATCGAATGTAGAAAATCCTGTGACAGACAAGTGACGTCTCAAGTCAGTTGCTCTTTGATGCTTGACACCTAATTTTTTTCAGCTGCAACATAACCCAGATAGCTAAAGTATGAAATTACAAAGGGATGAAGTAACCATCATTCGACAGTGACACTTCCTTATTCTTGCAAAGCTTTTAATTGAGAATTTTACCCATCATCCTCTCAGTTTCTGCTTCCTGTTTCCCCCCTTCCATGCAAATATGACATTTTGCCCTGATGTTGATTGGCATTTATGCATTCTTGTTCCATCAAGGAAATGCTAAAACATTTAATATGCACATTTTCATCCAGCTTCAGGGCTGCTCTCTTAGAGTTCTAATTTAATCATGGATGAAGCAAGACAGAGTGTGATATCCACAGTTCGGCTAAAAATAAGATGCAGGCAATTTATAGTCATTTACACACACTTTGACATTTTTTAAGGCCTGTGCTTGGAGCCACACTTAACTCTATTTAATGTGGGCTGCCACTGAAGCATCCCTCCCTTACATTTTCCATGCCTTTACTTCCTTTACTTTACTTCCTTTACTTCCTTCCTCTTGTCTAATGAAATGGCAAATATTTGTTCCTTGAGGGCGTCATTTAGGTTCTCTCCTTGCTGGTTAGGTTAATGTTTGTTCTGCTTAATAAATAAAGACTCTTTTTTTTTTTTAGTTTCAAAGCAATTAGAAAATGATGATGCATCACATATCTGTTATTTAAGATGACAAGTAATGTAGCCTTTGATATGCCTGATATGGGTGGAGAAGCTTGAAGATTTAAGAATGCAAACATGTTTATTTTCGATTTTTAACTGTAAATTAAGTCAGTATTTGTACTGAGACCTGAAATGTAAAAATATGTAGAGATGCTGGGCTTACAAGGATTTAGTCCTCTAAACATACAGGGAATATTTTCAGAACACATTTATTTTAAATGAGTAAAACATTTTTATTTGTTTGTTTTTTGTTTAGTTTTATTAGCTAAGAACTTTAGAAGAAATGGAAAGTGATGACCCAGGATTACAAAGTGCAGAACTGAGAGTGCTTTAGCTGCTAGGAATATTTGTCAAAATAATGCAAAGCTAAAACGGATGAGCCCAGTCTACTTTTAGCAATGGAAGGAGAGGAGAAGTTTGCTGTATAGCTGAAGTGGGCACAAACGCCTCATCAGTTCTCTTTATTACCTGCGCATAGACACATTGTCAGGCTGTTTCTTGGTTGAGCAGCCAGTTCTTTCCCTAAATGAATTTGCTTATTCTTTCTCCTCTGTTCACCTTCCGACTGCGTCCCTCGTGCGTGGTCCTCTTCTGTTCAACCCCTCCGCCGTTTCTTTCTTTTTATTCATTTGCTCCTGCTCCAGTACCTGCACACTATCAACCCGTTTTTCCTCTTTCCCAATCTCATCTTTAATTCAGCCTCTTTGTCTTTTTGATTCCCTTATTCCCCCATCTGCTTTTTACACTTTCACAATCTAAGCCCTGAATTAGGCATCCTACTTATTAATCTGCCTACCTCCACATGCGCTCTAATACGCTGCCACAAAGAGACTACATGACTGCATTTTGGTTTATTATGCGTTAGTGGTTTTTAATCCATTTCTTTCATAGGAATCAGTTGTTGCCAGGATGTTGAAGAAGGGCGTCTAAATGTGTGTGTGTCTGCATTTTACTCCGAAAGAGAAAATGTTCCGGGCTCCTGTAAATGTCTGGAATTTGATTTGAGGATTTTCCAGTTTTGAATAAGTATGAGGAGAAAAAATAAATTTATATTCCAAAATAATTTTACTTTATTCTTTGATTCAGTGTGATCTTTTATTTTCTGCCATTTGATTTTAAACTGTTTGTCCATCTCATCTTCTACCTTTCTTTTCATCCATCTGTCCATTTTTTTTTTTTACTTTCAACCAACTTTTCTTCCTTTCACTAATCCTACATTTATCTATCATCCTGTTCTCCCTCTCATCCAGTCCTTCTTTCTATTCCTTCCTAATGCTTCCCTCCTACCCATCCAAATTTCCATTCATCCATTTATCTATCCATTCATCTATCAAGTCATTTATTCATCTGTTTGTCCTTTCATCCTGTTAAGTGTGAAGCTTAATGCTTTTCCCCCTCGTGCTGTACATTACTGTTTATACTGTTCAATTCAAAAACTTTTCTAATTTGAGCTAAACTTTTCCAGTCCCAAACGGAAATTAAATATTTCTCGTTAAATGTAAAGTTTTGTGGGGGAAACAAATCAATGTTTGGTTGAGTTCCTACTTGAGTCTCAGTGCAAGGTATCGTTTTGTTTAGACTTGCATTTAAAACTCTGATATTCAGAGAATAGGTCAGTATGAACCAGGTCAAGGATTTTTAGCACATTTACATAAAAAAAGAAATTACATCCCTACAGACATTTTCAGGTTTTAACCTCAATCTCTGAATTCACCAAGGGCACATCTGTTTTAACAGGCTGCTTTTATATAATCTAAAGCCAAACAAGAGGCTTGTAAAATCATGTACGCTGGTTACATCTTCCATGTGAGCAGTCTGCAGTGCATCTTGCCCGATTCGTTTTCCCTCATTAGTCCACAGAAAAGATGGCTGAAGTGCCAGTGTTTGGAGTGTCCTCAACAGGACTTTCAAGTTACCTGGGAGAAAAAAAAAACATGTCTCAATGTTGGAGAGATCTGAGTGAGTTCTTAAGAGTTCCCGTCTAATTTAGGTCAGACTGTGTTCAGCTCGATGCTTTCTTGCCTGCAGAAAACACTTTACATCTAGAGAATAGGACTACTCTGTTAGTTTTGGGTGTGTGTTTTTTTGTGCATTTTAGAGCCGCTGTCTTTTTCTTTCCCTCTCTCTTGCCTTGGGGAGAGACAGTTATGTAATCAGAATCTCGTCATCCTTGCTCTTCAGATTCCCACTGTTGTGCTAGGCTCTTTTCATACCTTTTCTCCTGTTCCAGCAAAATATATAGTGTGTTTACTGCTTGCCCCTCCTAATTTTACTTCTTTTAATTTGGGTTTTCCAGGGAATTTTACATAATTTCACCGTAGAAGTTTAGAAAACATTACCTGTTTGGTTAAAACAGAATGCTGAACTTCAGTACACAACGTCTCTTGAGCTCTATTTTTCTTCTTATTTTGATTAGAGCATATTCTGAAGAACATAATACTCCAATGTGGATTTGGGTTGTTGATCTGCTAGTGAACTTTGACCAACATACAACGATGGGATCCTAAAAAAGCGTCACTCAGAATTATCTGATATCCTTATCTGAGTATGTACGTTTCTCATTTTCTAAAGTCAAAATGAGTCGCCAACTCCCACAAACTTAATTCTGGCTATCTGCCGGTGTGCAAAAGAATGTAACCTTTAAAGACATTTCAAAGAGAGATTGTGATTATCTCACCTTTTTTTTTCTTCTTCATTTGAAAAAGAAACCTTGTACAAGAGAAACGTCAGGCATTTGAATCATAATACAAAACACGACATGTGGGAAGTGATTCAGACCTGAACTACGTCAGATTTTCTCTTTAGCGCCATGTCCTTCTCCTTTCTTTATTTTCATACTTCTTGATCTCTGCTTTTTTTTTTCCCCCTCTATGCTCTGCTGCCATATTAACCCCTCTGTCAGTCTGCGAGTCAGCGCCGCCGCCGCTAACTCGCTCCCACCAGCAGCCATCAGAAATCATCTGCAGAGAAAAGCTCGAGAAGCAACAATGCCACCCTGTAAAAGAAGGCCATAAAAAAGAAAATCAGCTGTCGCCATGGCAACTGTTGGCAACACATGTAGCCTTTTTAATTACTAAGCTGATTAATTGCTTTTTAATTGCATACTTAGACAAAATAAACTTCTGTCCCCATTCCCTTCTTTGTTCCTTAAACTCTTCAGTAATTTCCAGTGATCAGCTAGAGAGTGTCCTCTCAATGACAATAATCCTGTTGAGCTGAAAGGCATTTTATAGACTAGAGCGACACAAAAGCAGCGAAGAGCAGAATAATGGACACCATGGGCTTCAAATAGCTGCCTCCCCATCTTAACTCTGCATGCTGCCAAGGCAGGTGGGCACATTTCTGTGGAGCCCAACTTCACTTATATGTCTTCAAGGGCATATGAAGGACCCTTGCTGCCAAAATAGGTAAAGATGAAATTTTTAAAAGCAATGTTTGTTTTTAAAAATGTCTGTTTTTTATTGCATTGCTTGCTACTGTGAAATTAAATAAATGAAAATTGTTACCTTGTAGTCATAATTCACTTGAAAAGAACTTGAGTACTATACAATCCGATCCGGTTGTCCGATTGTGTGTTGCACGTTTGTATTCCGAGTTTTCATTCACGGCTGAACGACGTGAAAATTGTCCGTCACCTGACGGGCATTCCTCGGTGCATCTCTAACGAGTAATCATTTCGATTGTGATTTTTATTAACATTCATCACTTAGTGCCCAGTCGAAATAACAGTGAGACAGACTAAAGACACCGCTTGCTTGATCACCCAAATACCTGAAAATCAGTGAGGCCTAACAGTTTGTTATCATAGTAAACAAAGCCAAATCAAGCTCCGTTCATCTCCGTTTCCTCCCACTTTCTTTCAGTAGCAACTCATTTTGTTGTCAAGGTTATGGTGACGGTACATTAGGAGACCTTTCCTGTTTCCTGACATATTTTACTTGTCACTCCGTCTCGCCCTCCCTCCTCGGTTCTCATCATTCGTCTGATTTCTTTTGAAGAATGAAAAACTCAACCGTGTTTCGTCGTGCTTTGGAGTGGTGAACATTAATTGCAGGCTTATTCCCCGCTGTTGTTTTATTTTTTTTCTTTTATTGCTGTGATCTCTCTCTGCTTGATCATGTTCTAATGGCCGCGGACAGACACAGTCACCGCTCCGGTTAGAAAAACAGGGCATTTGATGTAAGGCTCCATATGCCGGAGCGACTGCCTCCGGGGAAGATGTGTGTGTGTGTGTGTGTGTGTGTGTGTGTGGTGGTGGTGGTGGTTCTGGTGTGCGTCCCATCTGCATACAGCGCTCCAATCCTCTCAGCTGTCTGGTCTCCCATGCAGCGGAGGAGGGTGGCACCTTTAAGCACGTTAGCACAGGTACAGGTTATTTTTGTGCATCGCTTTGATTATACACCCATTTGCTCTGTTTCTATGGCAACCTTATGCTCCCTCTCGGTTCTCATGTTCATAGCACCCATCTTTGACAGGTGCAAGTTAGAGTTTATTGCTAATTGCATTTTGTCTGCGTGACGACAAGCCCGTTCCTCCTCCAGCTGATGCAGTCGTGTTTAGGAGGATCAATTTGTGTCGATTAAAAAAAAAAAAAAAAAAAAAACCCTTGCAAGTGCCCTGCATGATACCCTCAGGTTGCATTCAAGCCTCTCGCCGTCTCGTACGTGTCTGCTTGCCTGTATGCGAGTTTTGGCAGCGTAAGTGGGGGTCACATTAGGCGTGTAAGCCGGGGTTGAGTAGCCTCGCTGCCTGCCTGCTGCCTCTTTGATGGGAGAACATCTGTTGGCTGTGATACGAAGCTGGGGAGGATCTCTTTCTCTCTCCTTCTCCTTCGCTCCTTTGCTTGCTCCGTGGTCTCTGTTACGAATTCCCCAGCTGCTTCGCTCTCTCCCATCTTCTGGGGGGAAAAAAGAAAAAAACAGCCTGCCCGTCCCCCACCACCTGTTCAGTTTTAATACAAAATTTATCTGCTAAAGTAACCACATCTGAGAGACTTAACCCTCTGTCCATTTCCAGTTTTCTGTCAGCTTTCTGTCTAATTCAGCCTGTTGGCTGAATTGAAGTTTTTAATTTGCTGCCTTCAACCAGCAGAAATGTGCACTATCAGGGAAGCAAAACTTTAGAAAAAGAAAAATAAATAAATTAAAAGAATTATTACACTAATTTACCAGGAGCAAAAATCATATCTAAATTTGCCCGATCTGTCAACTTGTTTTACTAAGTTTAACATTCATCTGAGGACTGCAGCTGCAGATGAAAGGAGCACACCGTCTTTAAGATGGAGCACAGCCTGAAACTGTCAGCACTCATTACATGTTTGATTACATTTTAAATCAGAAGCCACTATTTTATATCCGAGCTGCGCAGTCTTTCAGCTGGCTGAGTGGAATGGATGCTTGCCTCCGAACAGGTAAACTAACTGGTGGCAGTCAGACGGACCATAATCATTCTGGACGTGATTGTTACGCAATTACCGTCCTTTGCAAACGCTTGGATGCCTCTTGAACTTTATATATTTCTATGCTACAGCCACAAATTAAAGTGCATATATTTTGTATTTAAATTTGTGACTGTGCATTATATAGACCAGGACATTATGCATGGTGTTGAAATTATTTATGAATAATTATTATTTTATTAGTTTCTTTATGTAATACTTTTTTTATTATTCGCTTTTGCCATATGTAATCTCTTGATTTATTCTTGCTTCCTTATTGTGGCTGACATGGGAAAAAAAAGTAGAGTTTCTCTAAACGTATTTTACTGCTGCTGTGTGATTTCAGTTTTTACTGTTTTGAAATAAGCCTGTCTGCAGCTTGACATGTTTTGTTACCAAGTCCTGTTATGTGGCCTTGCAGACCAATAACCAGTCATATTGTGTTATCTGAGTTTGACAGGAACTATGTCAAGTCTGTACCCAAACCAGTTTCCCAAGGTCACAGCCACACCCCGTTTGTTTGTGATCTTTTTAATGTATCGTTTAATGATCTTATAATTGGATAAAAACCTTGAACAGCAGACAAATCGTCTTTTCAAAGTCTCCCCTTCCTTAAATGCTTCATCCTTTTGCTGAAGCTGCTTTATCTGAGCCGCCAGGGTTGATGTGCGACATCACTAACCTCTTTGAACCCCAGAGACGGGCATTTCATGGTCCCAGAGGTAATGGGTTCATGTCTTTTCACTTTAATGGAACAGAACAACTTGGCCATCCCCAGCACCTGTCACTCAACTCTAATGTCCAGCCAAGATTGATGAGGCATGTTCTCACAGAAAAGGTGTTCTGTTTGAGGCAGACGTGGACGCTGCAGTGACTTGGCGTTCTGCAACAAAATACAACCCAATCATTGTAAAACGGGCAGTAAATCAAAGTGCTGGGCCATGGTAACTCTCCTTTCAAACAGTGAAGCTGGGGTTTACCTTTGTGTGCTTCAAAGACTTACCTGGAATCAGCCTCTCATTATATTAGTCACTGGCGGTGAGTCATATTGGTTTGCATTGCTGTTATTAGAGAATAAAGTGTATGAAGCATTTATGACTACTTCAGTGTGCATCATTATTGAAATGACCTCATGGACAATATTTACTTTTTTGTTTCTTTTAAAACGAATACCTTCTATTAAAATGACATATTTTTATTTATAAATCTTCTACATATATTCCTTTTTCACCTAAGGTACATAGCATTTTTTTTTATTTGCATCAGGCTTCAATTTGAACAAAACACTTTAATTTCAGTATTCTGAATCTTCAGCTGTTTGGGCCTTATGGTGTGTGTAACCTTATCGATGATGAGTGTTTATTCTGTAGAAACCGTCGAACGGTTTGCATTGTAATTATCGTGATTGTGATGAGGCAAAGGATCCGACTGAAGCAGCTGTCTGTCTTGTTGATCATTCCTCGCCTCTAATTGTTTAGTCGATACAGACAACATCGTTAAGGAACAGGAAATCCGGGGTCGCCCACCTTTCTGCTTCACAAACCTGGAGCACTCATTAACATGACACCGGTGCTGTTTTTTAAATGAGCTCTTGGCATGCCAATCAAATCCTCCCCTCTGCCGAATAACAAATATATCTTTTTTTAAATTTTGTATCAATGAGATGTGGAGGGAACAATGTTCTTGATCTAATATCTCAGAGAAATGATCAGGTACCGATAATCCTTTTGGTGTTCTGATTGGTATGTAGGTTATGTAGTGAGTTTCGAAGACCCCTCTGCGTTCCGACAGCAGAGCCTTTCCCACCTCAACGCCTAACTCCTGTGTGTGAAAAGTGAATCATTCTCTCTCGAACAGATTCATCAGGGGCATAATGAGGCTAAATTGATTAACAAAGGGCACTTTTATGACTAACACTGCCCTATTGATTTCAATTGTCCTCCACAGGTGATTACATGATGAATTAATAGCAGAGCTATGCAAAAGCCACGCAAGAAGATGCATCTAGGGTGTGTTTGCCCAATCTTTTAGTTGGTTCACAGTTCCTTCAAATTTCTTTTTCTGTTATACACAAGTGGGTCATTTATTGTGATGGAGTTACTTCCTCTGCTGATGTGTGTTGGAATCAGATGACTCATCTGGGTATTGCTGCCGTCACTGCATTACTTTTGTTGGCACTTGCGAAAGGAAGACAGAGTCTCCAATGAGTTCTTTTTAATATAAAAGAATAATAATCATTGTTAACCTTAATATAAAAACAGTCGACGTCCCTTTTGCAGATCGTAAAAGATTAACATGTTTAAATGCCAGGAAGTCTGTGGTAGGACTGGTTTTATTTTGCACCTGTGTGATATGGAATTTGATTTCAGTAAAAATATAAACTGGCCTTCCTGTAAACTTGAAATGCATGGTGTGCCTACAGCTGATTCATAGATATTACTCAGGTGATAAAATGGGCAATGACAGCAGAATACCCATAAGATTTTCAATCCTAAGCAGCTTGGGAAAATGGCAGAAAAAAAAAGATTTCTCCATGCTTTATAATCTATTTCTTGACTCGCTGAACACTATTTATGGCATTTGTGGTTTAACCAGTTAAAGTCTTAACTTTCTGCTGTAATTTTAATAAAATGTAGTATCCATACGCAAAAATTGGATGGAAAATAAACCCTTCAAATTGCCAAATATGATTCTAGGTAAGTAGGTAATTCCCCTTCCCCCACCCCCACCCACCCCCCACCCAAAAAAAAAATTGAGCCACACAAAAATTGTACCAACCCATAACAAACTGCACTAGCCACCATTTGTGTTTTTTATAATATTTGTCTTCTTTAAAAGGGATTGATTTATACTGATGCATAGTAACCATATACAACACTTCAATTGGATCTATACATCTCACACTCATTACCCTGTTGACTCAATTTTCATTCTCACACATCAGCCCCATCCTCTGCCGTAATGTGTGTACAGTTATCCAACTGTGTGGATATTAATCCACTTGTGTTCCAATGTGTTATTCTGTTCCGTTACGCCCATATTCCAGTCTTGCTTGACACTTTGTTCATTTCAAGCCATAAATATTTCAATAAATTGAGCCCAAGCCAGTTGGCAGACCTCTTAACTACCTGAAGAAGAGCTTTGCTTGCTGTTGAAGAGCTGCACTTCAGCCAGTGGAGCATCTCAAAGTAAAGCTCTGTAAAACTGCTCAACTGCAAGTATATCTTACTTTACGGCCATGCAAATTGGTACGCAATCTTTAAATCTTCAACTCCTTAGCTCCAGTGCTGGCAATTGAATCCTAACTGTGGATTTTCTGCTTGTGGAGTGCAGTTAGGATTTACTCAGAGCAGCCACAGAAACATCTCTGATTGGGCAATAAGGAATAGATATTAATTTGAGGGTATGTTGAAACATTTCTCTTAAAAACAAAACATTGACCGCAGTTGAGATGCAGCGAGAGATCCACATGAAATTCTGAAGCCAGGATCCAATAGCTCCATCCTCCGGGATGAAAACTCGCTCCCCCACAGAGCCAGAGTGTTTGGAGTGGAGAAGATGGAATGGCTTGCCTTGTTTTTATTCCTTATTGCTGTGAAAGGGTGCAATCATCCAGTCCACCAAACAGTTCCAAGCAAGAGTGATTACCAGGTTTTGAGGGTGTTAGCCACAAGTTTTGCTGTGTTGCTCATTACATGGTCTTGTAATCCTTGCAAGTCTTTCCTCCGGGGTTTTAACACATTCTGGAAAACTATGGAAAAGTATTTTCCAGGTCTGAATTTATACCTCCTAACTGCTTTCCTTCTGTGTTCTTGCAGCCATCCTTGGGTCATTACATCTTTCATTCCCTGTTCTTGGTAATTTGTGACTCCATCTTTCTGTTCTTGCCTCCTCCTTTGTCTGTCTCTGTTTTTCCTTCCCTCCTTTTGTTCTTACTGTCTTTTCTCATTACCTTCCCAACTTCAAACCATTCTTTTGTCCTTCCTTTCTTTCTTTCATTTCTGTCATTTCTCTTTCCCACCTCCCTGTCGCTCCTTTGCCTTATTTTTTCAATTTGTTTTTCTTCTCTCCTTTCTCCTTTTTTCTATCGTTCTTTCATCTTGTTCTTTCTTTCCTTTCTTTTCATCCCTCTTTATAGAAGCACCGGTCATAAATTCATTGTTGGTAGCACACAAGAGAGGCCGGAGAGAACAAACAGAACGAAACACATTTGCCGAAGGGGAGACACAAAAGCCAAGAAACAAAGTCATAATTTCAAATTGGCAACATCCAAACTCTTAGCAAACATGCTTGAACACTTTTATCTTTTATTATGCAATTCTGATTGCCAACATTGAACAAATAAGCAACCTTCTCTGCCATCATCACATTTCCCTCCCAGATTAACTTGTCACTCTCTCGGGTGTAAATGTGTTCTTCATTCTACAGTTGCCATGAAGGTCATCCTGGTCTCCATCATTAGGACTTGTTCTCCCTTCTACTCCAGCTTAATTGCCTGTTGGTTAGACGCATTTAGGTGCATTTCTCCCCCCCCTCTCTCACATCATGTCTGGCAGCTTGGTGGCTCTCGTCTGCGGCTGCAGTTGCCGCGTCGCGTACCTGCATTCAAGTGGAACAAACAGGACGGTTGGCTGCGCGTGGAAGGTCATCAGCCCCGGGCGCCGCGTGTGCATGAGTTTGCGCTTTTTAAAAAACGACTTGGACTACAGCGTCTCTAATGGTGCAATTCAGGCAGGGTGCAAAACAAGTTTTTTATCCTTTTGTAATCATTCTAATCACCAGTGTTTTGGCAGCGTTAGACACAACTAATGAATTGAATGCACAGCGCCTTTATGCTCTTTCATAAAGGCGCAACAAAGAAAGCAGCGGCAGCAGCAGCTGTGGGGTGTTTGTCTTTCTCTCCCCACAAATGTTTTACTGCAGGCAGATGAATGCAAACTGGTGAAGCTGTTTGGGACACCTGGGAGCCGGAAAAAAGTTGATGATTTTGTTTATAGGCTGTTGTCCTGCTTTAAAAGGAGCTTTTTGTCTTCCGTTGTTTGAAAAGAACTTTAAAATCAAAAGCAGTAGAAATTACTTTTGTCAGCCTTTTTTTTTTTTTAATATAAACTAATAATTTATCGGCCCCTTGAGACCAACACACCCTTGCGGTCAGACATCATGTCCTACCCGGATTTCCAACACTTGCTACCGCTGTAAAAGTGTTGCAGTGATGGCCACTGGGCTAATGAACGGTGACACCTAATCTTTGTCATCCCTAATTGGTGCAGCAGGTTTGATTAAAAGCGGAGTCATGTCAGCTACCTCAGATTGTGGGAAGCATGTTTATTACGGGACGCGGTGGATTGCAGGGTTCGTCGGCGTGCCTATAATGTGTGCATTCGGCCGCATATGTTTGCTATGCTAATATTGCACACACCTGCCTGGTGCTGAGGCAAAAATCCTGCTTGATCTTGGGCTTTGTGAAGCGTGGCTGCGTTTTTGCTCTTCATTAACCTTGCTTGCCCTCAATTCCTGAAATTTCAGCTTGTTTATTTTCTGTCAACCTTCTTTTCTCCTTTTTTTTATTTCTGCTTTTTTAATTTTTAAGCTTTTTTTCCCCGGATGAACTCAAGTTCTGTTATATGAATTTCCTCATTCTGACATTGAAGGTTGAGAGAGAGCTGTCTTTTTAGGGTTAAAATCTGTTTTTCCTACAAATCCTGCTCAATTATCTGCGTATAAACACAAATTAGCAGTCAGATGCAACAGCAAATTAAGAAAAATAAACGTAGCTCTTGGCAGATGGGGGGTGGGGGAGGAACACCGCTAATCAAATGGCCAACGAGTTATTCCTGAGCTTTTTTTTTTTCCTACGTCTGACCTTTTTAAAATAAAACCCTTCCTAAATTGCCAGGAGATAAACAGCACTGAGTTCTGCTGCTACAGCCCCTCAGAAAGTTTAAGCCCAAAGCGCCACTGCATTTCTCGACTTTAGAACTTCCTGCTTTGGTGCACCTCATCTTCCAAAGATTCCTCCACGGGGAGTTTATTAGTTTCCTTTCATCCTCGCCATCTTGTGCTTGAATCCGTGCTTAACACCATTGCTCTATTGAAGTTGTACACAAACACACAACATTCTGTGTTAATAACCACCCACTCAGTGCACCGCATCCCTTGCACTCTGCGAACACACTCACGCACACACCTACTGATGTCCACGCAGTTTGATTTGTGGCCCAAGGCAAAGCTGTTCTCCCTAATGAGCCGCCTGCCCTCTGTTTTTCCAAGGGAGGTGAGGGAGAACTAACCTTGATGCAGCATAGAAGGGATCCAACCTGCTTACACACACACAAACTTGAACTGCTGCGCTTGTGGAAGAAACTCTGTGGCTGTATCTTTTATCCGGCTTGTGACATTATCACCAAGTTGATGAGGTTGAAGTTAACCTCATCATAGCGTTTAGATGTACCATGTCCGCCTGAAGTCGTGGGAGATATTTATTCGTATTTGCGTCACAAAACATTTTCAGGTGTATTGAATGGAACTATAAGTCAAATTTTGGGATAGCTGAGCTGTAACTTTTTTTTCCCCCCCTCTGTGTTCTTAGATCTGGGCCAACTACGAGGAGAAGCCCGTGGAGGAGGTTGTGCACGTCTCTGAGGAGAAGGAACGCGTGGCCAACTACAGACCCGTATATGTGACTGAAATCACAGACACCCTGCACTTCTACGCCCAGGATGTGGAGACGGGTACAGACACTTTCTCTGTTTTAATACGTTTAATATGTATTTCCACATCCTGTTGCACTGCAAGCACAAACTTTGCTTGCTGTTAGCCAGTAAAGTCAGAATAAGTGGTGGATAAGGAAAGGAAAAATACTACTAAAAGTAAAGACAAGTATAATATTTAAGTTTTTTTTCTTTCTAATAAATATTTCTTACTCCTCTTCAGTTTCACAGTTAATCACTACTTTTGACTTGTCGTATGGTCCTAATAAACTACATTACATTTTCTGGTTGTAACAAGACAAAATGTGAAAGGTTAAGTAGAAATACCTTTCAGAAGAACTGTACTGTTACATTGTGGCTCAAAAATGATAAAACAGAGGAAGCACCAGGAGGCTGACTGATTTTAATAATGTAAAATATTAATTTGTACACTTTAGCTTATCTTCATACTGCAGCGGCTGCTTGTATTGAAACAATCAGTGTCAATGTAGAAAAGTGAAGACCAGGGTTCTTTAACTTTCTGCTCTGCTTTCTTTACCTCCACACTGATTTCATTAATGAGAATTAATTCTGCCGCAAAGACGTTGACTGCATCTGCTACCTCCAGCGTTTCTCTCACTAGTGGAGACCCAATAACTGAACCTCCCTCTTGTTTCTACTAATAAATGGTCGTAGTAATGAAGAACGATGGCTGCAAGCGCTAACAATTGGGGTCCAACTTGATTCCAAGCATTTAATCTTCCAGAAGGTGTTCAACTCAATGAGCACTTGAAAACCTACTTGGTGCAAAAATCACTTAATTTTCCACCAGGGTTTTTGAACCGTCATTCTCGTTGGGACTGATATCATGTGCAGAAATAGAAAGGGTATTGTCACTCTCTTTTTGAATGAGTCTCTGCAGTAAATGTCAAATTTTATTCTATTTGGAAAAAGAAGAAAATTCCACACTATTACGGTTTGGGAATAAATAAAAATGGCATAAAACTCTTTAGCTGTGTCTCGGAGTATATCGCCTCACGTGTTGAGCTCTGGGAAGTGACAATTATTACATCATGACACGTCCTCTTTGCTTTTAGTCGCTTGAAAAAGAAAACCACAGAAGAAATCAAGAAAACTGGCTGTCTTTCACATTAATTGCCAATTTGTTGTGCATGCATTCATGCTGCTTTGAATGCCTGAAACTTTGATCAAGAGTATCTAAAGGCAGGCCAAGCTTATGTTTTGGTACAGTTTGATTTTTTTTTTTTTTTTTTTTTTTTTTTTTTTTTTTTTTTTTTTTTTTTTTGTGAGTGTTCCAAGAGTCGTTAAATAACAGCATAATTATCCTTGCAGGCAAAACCAGAAGCATTTAGAGAGTTTTCTGTAGCAAAAAAAGGACTAATTAGCTTCTTTTGATTCAGGATGTCTGCGTTCTAAGCTAGTTTTTGCTTAGTTTCACATGTAATAAGAAAATTCAATAAAAACTTCTTTCAGCATATTGATTTTTTTTTTTGCAGAATGGAACAGATCTGAACTGTACATATAAATTTTCTCCATCTGCCAGGTCATGGGAGCTGCCCAGCCTTCCTGTCACTCCTGCCCCCTCATCTGTCTCCACTAGCTGTAGACGTTCAAAGGCCGTGCAATCGACTTTACCCATCTTTTTTTTTTCTTTTTCATCTGCCTCCCCCAACATAATTAATACATTTACTTTCAATTAGCAAGATTTTAACTCAAAGCGTACAACTCACGGGATCTAATTTGTTCATAAAGAAGCATATATAGACCTTCCAGTTTGCAGTTCTCTCTAGGTTTCATCTCTACGCCCTAAAATCTCCAGTGCTCCTTGAAATATGTGGAAATATAACGTTATTCCTTCTCTTGCCGTGAGCTATAGATTCAAATCAAAATCGTAGCGCCGCCTCCGGCTACGGTGCTGCTGCCTCAGTCAGTCGGGATTGATGCTCTGATTTTTGTCTGGGCTTTCATGTTTCGGAATTGCGTTACAGCGAAGGGCCAGAAATTTGACTTTACATGTCCAAACCCTGAAGTTTGGGTTAATGCCACTGGCGGCACTTGTGGCCGTTAGGAGAAATAAGCGCTGAATCGTCTTGGTTTTCAAGTTCTCTATGTATCTTGGACATTAAGGAAGAGCAGGAAACAGAGTGTATATAACTTTTCCCGCCATGTAAAATTGTACACAAACAGCATTTTTCCTCATATTGCTGCTCTCAGTGTATTTTGACAGGAGAGCTATGAGTTATTCAATCTTTTCTCATAAAAAGCCTTTATTTTAGATGATCCAGCAGGGCTGGCGGCTTCTTATATATATATATTTTTTCATTTAATTGGCTTGTGTTCTTCCAACAAGCAGCTTATTGGGTGGTTTCATAAAAAAGAAAAAAAATGTTGTTCTCAGCAAGGAAGTAAAACCTGACCGGTCCTCGGCCCCTCTGCTTCCCTCTCCTGTTGGGTTGCTTGCCCCCCCCCCCACCCCACCTCTCCTCCTCCTCTGTCTCCTCCACTTTCTCCACCTCCTCTCCTGCCTCACAGTTCCTTTCATTTCTGCAGGTGCGCACTCAGAGCTGCATTAAGTCATCTGGGCTTCTTGAGCTGAACATCAAAGTGTTAGAGGCTGTAAAATCACACGAGCTGAGTGCTTTAAAATATCACTACATGCCCCCACCCCTCACCCACAACATTTCTTAGTGAGCAAGTTTACACACACAGATCCAGTGTGAAACACAGTACTTTAGTGCTTACAGAAGATGACAATGGGCCATCTTAAAAGGAAATGCACAAGTGGCTTCCTGATGCGCGCCCATGTTAATGATCTGAGCCATTTCGAATGACTTCCTTTGACTCTGTTAAGCGAAACTCCAACCACGTGTAAAATGTTTTGGTTGTATCATATTAACCAGCAGCCAGTCATTCATACATTTATTTGTGTAACTGCTTTAATACATTAATGCAATGCCATCCTAAAGACTTTTACTTTTAGAAATTTTACCTGATTTTATATCCACCCTTTATTTTCTTCCAGTCTCCTTCAGTTTAAATAAACTATTTCACAACCTTTTATGGAAGTGTTTATTTATATATTCACTTTTTAGCATAACTAAGCTAAAAATGTTCTGTATTAAAAATGTTTTAGCTTGTTTACGTTTCCATTACCTGTGGTTATGATTGACCTGACAGATTTTACATCCTGATCAAACCAAATTAACAGAGGGACCCACTGCTGTTCGGTTATTATACTCCCAAAAGCCTTTTGTTTTTTTAAGACTATATATAGTTATTGCTCTATTATAGAAAATTGCCGTAAATCGTTGATTGTTAAAACAGTTACACAATGTGCAATTTCAGGCACGGCTGGTGGCTAAAAGCTGCTTTTGGTACCTGATAGTTACTTTAAAAAAAACACTTAAGGTACAGAATAGGAAATGCACCACTTTAGAAATTTGTTTTTGATTTCAATTTTTGTTAATGTTTGACCTGCCTGCTCTGATTTTTAGACACCTTGGTTATATTTATGTATTTTATCATTCAAGAGTGAGAAAGAGATCAAATCTTCCAGGAATCAGACTGATGCAAAGAAAAATTATGTATTTGTTAGAATTAGAATATACTTCTCACAGGAAGAGAATGCAATAAAATGAATTGAGAATGATTCAAAAGAGCAAAGAAGTGTAAACAAAAAGGGAACAAAAAAATTCCTTAAAATTTAGAGCTGGTTAACATATTTGAAGCTTCTGCCGTGCGCAAGTAAAAATGAGCAACACAGCAGAAAAAAGCCAGAAAAACATCAATTTCAGCTGGTCGTACACTTGTTTAAGTAGAACAGAGAAGATGATGGAGAAAAAGGAACATCGCCATAAATATTTAGAGCCGGTTTCCAAACCATTAACCCTGAGGGAGTTGTGTCTATGTAATAAAGTTGGGTGTATTTATTTATTTATTGTGGTCTGTAGAGATGAGTGGCTGCTGAAAAGCATTCACAGCTTTTTAGATGTTAAAGTTCATGCATCGGTCTCTAAAGTAGTTTCTTTTTCTGAGCTATTAAAATGCAGTCAGAAACGCAGCAGCTTGCAGCGTCATTTTCCTCATGGGTCCTGTATCTGCTACAGGTTTGACCCTTTTCCCCATTTTAATCATTTGCATTTAATTACCGCTCCCCCCCACCCCCCATTTCACATGTGAATATATTTGCACTTGTTTGATAACTGATTGCTTCCACATTAGGAATAGATTTTCCCAGAAGATTTAGGAAATTGATCTGTAATCCTGTTTATTTTAGGATTTCATCTTTTAAGCAGTCATTTATCGTTTTCTAACCCCCCTCTACCGCACTTCAACTCCTCAGCCCACCCCCTTTGTTTCAGTGGTGCTGTTTCTGATCCCCCTGTTTTCCTTCTGTGTGCCGTTTCCTCTCTGGAGGCTATATGTAATTACTGTCAGAAGGGAGCCGGCACAGATCTGTGCAACCTTGGACACTCTGAGACAAAAGGCCACTCCAGACACATGAAGGGAGACGACTCTGAACTATGTACAGCTGGTAGTATATTACTCTGCTGGAAGCAGGCTTGGTAAAACAAAACAAAACAAAACAAAAAACAATCCAAATGCAGGTTTGGAGTCTTTCTGGGTAGAAACCAGAATTGCAGCAGCTGGAATATACACTTCAGGGATGTTGTATTAAGCTCTAGTTTCCTATGGGATACGGACTATACACTTATTTCACTCCAGACAAGACTCTGCTCTGTTTGACGAAGTAATGGGTCACGGAGCTAAAGTCGAATGTCCCTCACTTCGGTCACACCGCTGGGGTAATTCTTGGGGATCTCAAGGCTTTCCCAGATGAGAAGGGATATGTAGTCTCTGGTGAGATCAGGGTTCACTCTGGGTTGTCTTTCAGCAGGATGTATCCTGTAAACTTTCAAGCATCCGGCAACTTTTCAGATCAAATTGATCAGATATGTGGTCATAATCCACATTTCAGTTGTTATAGGACATCATTTTCCTAGCCAGCTCCTTGTCCTTAATAGCGCCACATGCAAGCAAGAGCAAAAGATGCTTTAACTCCTCTGCTTGAAGCAGAGACATATTGTTGACCCACAGGAAGCAGTACGATTAACAAAAATAGCCTCAGACTTGGAAGAGGGGACCTTTCATCCTGGTCACTTTGGACTGGACTCGCTTCCATTTTCTAAGCAAGGAAAATGCTCCTTCCTTATGCTTCTAACACGTCTTGTTATAGATTTTTTTTTATCAAGCAGTATTTCAACGTAATGAAGATTCATTTTCTGTGTTAACTGTACAATAATTACTATATTAGTGGATTAATGTTGGGTGGAAAATTAATTTTGTCAGACTCAAAACGGACCAAAGTTTTGCGACTTTCCACCGTGGAGCTTTTACGATTTATCCTTTATCTTTCGAAGTGACTGAATGTACGGAGTGTACAATGACATCTCCCACCTGTATCTGCACACTGCTGCTCATCTGGCTGTAAAAAGACAAAATGTTTTTTTCTTTTTTTTGTCTTTTTTTGGCTTTCCAGAAATGTATCTTAGAAAATGATTCGAGTTAAATGATGTGGAGCACCACCCATTACTCTTAGGACAAGGCAGTTTTAAATATTGTTTTACCAACCAGTTCGTTCAATCTTAAGTGGTTCTATAAATAGTCCAAACTAGGTAAGAGCGATTGCGAGCTCACCAACTAAATATTAGACGCCACATTTTCCCGTCGATCTGTTTTTCAGGAGTAAATTAGGATCTTATTTCAATTTTCATGCCTGGCTTATGATCTGAATAAGTGCTAAAGTTGAGGTGAATAAAACCAGCTTGTTGAGACCGGCTCCTAAAATAGTCTCCGTCCAGCAGAGTTGAGACTCAGTCATATATCATTAAAAGTATAAGCTCTTTGAGTGACAGGTGAGTGCTGACTGGCGGTGTCCTTTCAGAGGCATCGCTACACATCACTTCTTGATTCAGAGGTTTAGAGCCAAACTTTGAGCTCAGGGCCTCCAGAATACCAGACTCTGATTAATTTGTGGCATGTGGTGCCGACTCAGCACCAATATACTTTTTAATTTTTTCTTAATCAGCTGTGCTCATGTGGTGATTATATTTCTGGGCAGCATTCCTTTAGGTTGCTCACTGATTTTTTTTTTTTTTTTTTGCCCATCACACACACATACACACACCCCACCTGCTCCGGACCTCACGTTGTTGTCATCTCCACAGTCCTGAATTGCTGGACCTGACCCTGACCAGCAAATAGAAACACGCATATACACACACACACACTTCTCGCTCACCCCAAACCTCAGCTGCAGTGCGGCTGGCTGGACATGCTGTCTAGAGCTTGTTCCCTGGCACCAATACAGACTCGTAATGAGTGGAGTCGTTCCCCTTCCAACCAGGTGCCACTCCGTCCACATTATTCACACTTCTACCTTTTACACGCAGCAGCTGTTCTTCACCTAATGATGCTGGACCCAGCCACTGATAGAGCAGCACGGCCAGATGCGGCTCCCTTTCTAGTCGCTTGAAATTTTTAGTTTTTCTTTGACTTTTTAATTTGTTTGATGTGGTCTTGATGATGTTGATAGTACTTGTCCTCGCACCTTATTTGTGGTGTTTATTTAACAGACTACTTTCAAATTAGTACTGCATTTTATCTTGATAAAGAGGAATTGCCCTCTAATTGGACGCCGTGTCAAGGGAGCAAAGTGATTATTACTTTGTAGCAGAAAGCTTAGTAAAAGGGGTTGGATTAATAGTTAGAAAAGGTTTACATAAAGCTGCATAAATTCCTGCCTTTTTCCTTTTTTTTAAAGCAATTAATAAATATTTTTTTCACATATTTCTATAAATGTGAGTTGCAACAAGATCATTCGTCTTATGTTGTAAGCCTTTTAGAAAGGTTTTGTCTATTTTTTTTTTTTTTTTTGTAAATCGTAAGAGTTGAATAGTCTAATTACGCCAATATAATAAAGGGACCAATTGTACAGTGGAAAAATGAACTCCTCTTTCTGGCTAAAGACAAAAGGAGTGATAGAAAAGCCTAAATGTGACTATTGTTGTAATGATTACGGTGAACAGTTTAGTGGCCGCATCAAATTATAGGAGAATGGTTTTAATTGCAATACTGTTATCGTAGGGTGTATGTAATTATGTTCATGCTAAAGCTGTAGAACCATATTAATTAAAATTTTACATTGGATGTAATTAGAATTAATGTCATGAAAAAAAGAATCAAGTGCACAAAAAAAGAATCAAGTGCTCTGTTTCAGTACCTTAGCAGGCTGACAAAATGGATGAGAACTGCTAATTAGAAGTCTTTACGTTGAGTCCATCGGTCCAATCTTCTCTTAAGGTCCCATGTTTGTTAAATTGGGTTTTGAACTTTATATAGGTCTCACTTGATCAAATACCTACTAAATAAAGCAGCCAAGTTGGTAGATGCATTTACTCATGGCATTTGACATTGCATATTTGATGTTAGTTTTTGTGAAAAAGAAAAACTTTCTTCACTTCAGAGTCTTCAGAGTTCAGTTCTACAAGCTTGGAATAAAAGCCCATATACTTGGGATTTTTCCCCAATCTGTTTTGCCTTCTGTTTGTTCATTCTGCCATGCAGGCCTGTTGGAGGAGTACTGCAGATGAAAGTTCTCGTCTCTCTAACGCGATGGTTACTCGGACAGGCATGTTTAATCAGCTCTGATTGGAAAATTGTGCTTCATTCAGACAGGAAGTTCTTGTGTTTGTGTGGTCTGCCCTTGGGTGAATTTCTTATGACCCCTTCTGCAAAACTGCCTGCCTGTCTACTGTGATAAGGATATGCACCGCAAAACCAGTCCGAACCTCTAGAAAGACCAAGCTGCTCTTTGGCTACAGTAAGAATGTGACTTCCTGTGATGGTACATTTTGTGGGACATCTCCACAAAATGTCACATTTATCCAGATGCATTTACAATTTGTAACCTGCTCAGCTGAGAGAGCTCAAGCTTCTGTTTGTCTATACTCTAGTGTTTGATCTCTCTCTTTGCAAGTTTGAGTAAAACTCCAGAGAAATCTGGGCTTTACATTTCTGTTTATTTCTCATGGGGTCTCGAATTAGAAGAAGATTCCATAACACATCCTTTCAATTCAAAGTGGAGTTCTGGTGGTTCACAGACTGCAGATGGACACCACTGTTCCCGATGAGTCTTTCAGTGCTTCAGAGTTTTTCTGTACACTTCCCTCTATTGGCCCAGTCCTGTCTCTAAGACAGTGACTTTAACTGTATCGTTTTGTTTCTGCTCTGACATCCACAATCGGCAACAAGACCTTATATACAAATGGTGCATGCCTTTCGAAGTCCACTTTCTGTTCTCCAGCTGTAGAAACATTTGCAGGATGATCAGTGCAAACTAACCAAAAAAGGAATACCTGTAAATACTCTCTGGTGCAATGTGAGTGAAAGCTGCAGCAGACTTAACAGCTGATGCTGCTCCCTAGATTCTTCTTTATGTAGAGGATGTGGTGGTTAGAGGTCAGACTCTTCCTGGATGATCTCTCTTCTATAGATAAATCAGATACGCAAGTTAGCTTCTAAAAGGTCAGCTCAGTTGTCGGACTGAGCCAGGATGCTTTTGATTTCAGGTGGAAAATGAGCATCGCCCATTCTTCGCTGCTCCAGCAAGCTTGATTCACACTAATGTCAGCATTTGGAAGCATTACCTAAATTGAAATGACTGAGTAGCATTTTTCACAGTGTTGTGCCTCTTTTTAGGTTCTAAAAGGGGTTCTCTTCAAAATTGGCCAAATGTGTGCACATTTGAACTGATTTGGAGAATACAAATCTATCCCGTTGGTATTTTTGGACCTTTAAATAAGTCCGTTGGTCAATTAAATCAGACCATTAGCTTCAGCCAGTTAGCCTTTACAGGTGGCAGAAAAAGAAGGTGGAGAAACTAAAACAAGAGAGACCCACTAGATGCCTTCTTTGTTTACATTTTTCAGTGACAGAAACAGTAATTTGCTGTAAAAGACTCCAGACTGTTGGCAAGAAACGGACGGAGGAGGGTAATTGGTGGTAGTGGAGGGTTTCAGATGAGGTGCAATCTCATATCCCACTATAGAGGGAGTGAAGCTGTATGTGTCGAGCATTAGGATCATTTGGTTTTTTTATGGTGACATAAAGTTACAGTTCATAAAACATCAGTCAGTAAGGAGAGAGGGAGAACTTTCTCCTATCTTAGCGCTTTACTCGGCATTCCCCAGCCGAGTAGTGGTTCTCCTTTGATATTTACCGGAAATAACTCTCATCCGTGTTTCTTGTTTGGCAGACCTCAAGCAGTAGTGTGTTCTGGGTGTGTTTGAGCTGTTAAGTGATGGACAATCTATTCATTTAGAGTAACAGCAGTCAGTCCTCGAGGGTCTCTTTTTAGAGCAACAACTCTGTCACTCTTTCCTCAGGCATTTCCTAATAAATGACACTGCCTTACAGAAATATTCTCATACCCATGGTACTTTTGACGATTGTGTCACTTTACAGCCACAAACATCTATGTATTTTCTTGAATTTTTATCTTATAGACCCGTTTTCTAGTTAGATGAGAACAAAATTGGACTTAATTTCAAATGCGTTGAGGAAAACAAACACTACACATCATCCTGATGAAACATTGGTGTGACGGTATCAAGCTTTGATACGGTTTTCTTCATTAGGGAGTTGCAGCTGATGGGAAGATTGATGGCGCTAAATTCAGGGCAATGGTTGTAGAAACTTGTTAGAGATTGTTAAACACTGGAGGTTCACCTTGAGTCGAGTCCAGGCAGCAACCCTAAAGATAGACAAGTATCTTCAGAGCCATACGATAGGCCCCAGCTACGAGACTTTGGCTGTCTTTAAAGTTACTGTTCATTGATGCTTTCCATTCAATCTGAATAAATTTGAGTTATTTTGCATAAAAGAATGGGCAAAGCTATCCTGATGATCCTGGCATCCTTTATCGGCTGGTAATAAAATACCAATAAACACTGAATTCCGTGATTTTTAACATTATAAAAAAATGCATTAGTTTTCTGATTTGTTTCCTGATCCCCTTGAATGCCTACTTCCAAAGACAGGTTTTGTTTTTCCCAGATCGACAGCAATTAGGCTCATAATTTGCTGTACATGTTGAAATTTTGAGATTGGACTGCTTTTACAAGCAATCACTTCTCTCTCGGCCTCAGCCTGTGCGTCTGTCATACTGCGATTATTTATCCTTCTGAGTTTTAATGGCTTTTGTAAACAGCTTAATAGAATTCACCAGAGCCTTGGGATGCCTGCTGAAAGGGCACTTGAGCCACTGTTTTCATTGGCTTTTTGTCTTCCCACCCCTTCGTCTCCGCTTCCACACCACGTGGCGCAAGATAATCGAATACGATCACAAGCAAACTGTAAAACCGTCACCACCGCTCTCCTCCCTGTCTTCTCTCCCTCTCTTGCATTCTTTATTATTTCTGTTCTTTTAAAGCCTAATCGGTCCTTCACTTTGCGCTCGGCATTCAGAATGTAATTATATATGATTTACAAACAGCTGCAGCCATTATCATGTATAAACAAATTACAGAATGAGGGAGAGTTGGGGGGGGGAACAGAGGGATAAAGAGAAGAGGATAAAAAGAATTTGGCGAGCATCAGGCACAGTCATTGGTTTGGCTGCTTTTTGGATCATCGCTTTGGCTCTTGCTTCAACACAAAATGAGCACTAACATTTGACACGGTTTACCCCTTCTGCAAGCAGATATTTGGTTGTCCTGCTGCCAGCGTTGAATAGGATTCAACCTCTGTAATACAGCGTGTTCTTGCTGTACTTCCTACTTCCTAACTGTTGCTTTTTCAGGATTTAACAGGGGCTCTGTTCTTACAAAAAAAAGTTGGCTCAAGTCATTTCAGTTTGGTTCATTATGCTGCTGTGCTCTCCTGCAGCATGTGACGTTTGTCGGTTTTTGTTCCGGTAATGGCAGCTAGATTGCCTGGTTCTCCTGCTCTTCTATCTTTTTGACATGCATTTTCACATGAACCCCAAGCTTGAGAACTTTGACAAGTTTATTTCACGTCATTGTCTAGGATTTATAAATATCGGTAGGTACAAAATACTAAAAATATAGAAAAAAAAAACACATTTTCAGTTTGACAGTCATCTTTATCAGGATTATTTTACAAACCATCATATTTTATGTAAGAAGTGAAATTCACATGAACCTGAGGGATTGAACAATCAACCTGGCTGTGAATATCATGTGTATGATGCAAGAATGGCTCCAGCCAGTTTGCCTCTTCTTGCATTCATACCCAGCACTTAGTTTCACCCTGACCTATTTTCATTTTATCCCCATGTTCTTAACCATACCATAGGCTTTTTATCTTTCTATTTGCACTTTAACAACTTGCAGGATCATTTTTAAAAAAAAAAAAAAAAAAAGCTCCAATCTCCCATATTTAACTTTAGTCCAGTTTTGACTTGGGAAATAAATCACAAATTTTATAACAAAGCTTTTTGGCAATAAATACTATTTATTTTGTTTATTTCCCTTAAATGGTGATGACTTACTCCTTAATGATTATTACCCCTGTGGAAGCAAACATTGTCATCATATTTTGGTCCCGAAGAGTTTTAACTGGTTGCAGATTTTTTTCGTTTCTGTCAATATCTGTCTGCTTTGAGATTGCCTCCAATCGCAACTGCTTCTAAAATTAGAAGATTCATATTCAGTCTTGTCTTGCATGCATAAAAACAGCCTGTTATGCAATTTCTATCAATCTCCAAAAAACATGGCAAGTTTATTTATACCATGAGAATCTAAAACATGTTTGTCTCAGGTATTCAATGTTCATATGTTAGAAGATGTTGAAGAAAAACTACCAGGCGGTGTTTTTATTTGTCTGCATTCGTCAGCTACCAGCTCCACAGCGGCTGTGCAGGGAGATATTTGGACACCTCTGTTCTCGCTATGCAAAATCAACCCGAGCCCCAGGTTTTCTCCTCCCACTTCACTTCTCACTAAATCCCTTTGCTTTCCTTCCATTTTTTCCCCCTCCAAGTTTGACATGCAAATGAATGTCTCCTGAGCTATTGGTTGGCAGCTGTCTGCCTGTCTCAGCATAGATAACTGTGGGAAAACAGCATCATTATTCATATTTTCTTGTTCTCCAGCAGCATAAATAATATTAGGTGCTAATGACAAGCAGGAGCGGCTGTCAGAAATAGAAAGGTGTCTGGCTGCAAGCTGTTTGTTTGGTAGTAACATGCATCATCAGCAGAACTACCCCGGCTGCGTTTATTTAATGTTTCTACAAAAAAACAATCTCCTCGCTGTTAACATGTAGAGTGTTGGAAATGAAGCTTCTTTAAATTTTAATGCCTCAAGTGAGGCGCTGACATAAACAGAACATTAGTCCTGCTTGGGTTTGCTATCGTACAAATGTCTGAATAAAGAGGATCAGTCGCACATTAAATTAGCCTTCCTGCCTGCAGACCCCTCCCCCATCCAGGTGGTCGATTTGTGAAAATGTCCTCTAAAAATATCGCCATGGAAATTCCTATTGGCCACTTTAATAAACTAGCTGCTGTAATTGCTTCCATTCACTTCAACGCCACTCCACACCAAAACACACGGCCATTGGCAAACTCCTGCCAACAGGGATGAGCAAGCGGCCTCTAAAACACACAAACACGCCAGCAGCATTTCTCAAAACAGCTGAAAAGTAGCTCTAGTCAAGACGCGCGTCCTCTGCGTTCACAATCGGCGTCCCAATTCGCGCTGATGGTTGCAAATCAGGCTGCCACTTACCACAGTCATTGGTTCCCCATGAAGCTGTGGCTTACTATCTGATTCCTCCGTCTCCCTGCGTATCGACAGCCACGTTCTCACCTTGAATCCACTATAATGGGTCTGCGGCTCATGATATAATGGCTTGATGGGCCATAAAGGCCCACTGTGAGAGCTGGCTTAACTCAAAGCTCTACTTCACCACCAGGGTCAAACCAGAATAAGCTGCATAGTGTTAATGGGCTTAGCAGCTACAAAAGCTACTAAGTATTTCTTTTTAGTAATTTTGGCGTCAGTATCTAGAGGTGATAAGATTGCTTTTGACCCGGTTGTTTTTGCTTTATGCTATAACAGCTAAATTATCTTTAAATGGAAAAAAATAAAATCTCCCATATCTCTCTTCTTACACAGCTGCCTTTTGAAATAAAGCAATTCAGTACTTTTTTGATGCCATTTGCAGCAGCGTGATATAACAAATGCACACCAAATTATTTAAATTGTTTCAACTTTGCTGCGTTGTTCTCTGGACAGTTGTGTCGGAACAGCTTTATAGCACATAAAAAGTAATTGTCAGATTATTTTCTTCTCACAAATAAAAGCCAAGTATTTACTTTCTTTAGCAATAACACTTTGTTGAAAAGATAAAAGGAAAGATCAGACCGAGTCCATGCATAGCCTTCCTGTACCGTCACTTTATATTGTTTGAGGGTCACAGAGAAACAATCAATGTGTATCAAAGATGAATCTAGAATAGATTTGAGAAACGATAATGCTGTAACACTGTAATTTAGCTTTCTCTCATCTCTGCTTCCATCAGGAGGCCAGTTGGAGAATCTGATGGAAACCATGAGAGCAGAGATCGCTGCCCATCCTCCCGTTGAAGGGTCTTACTCGGCGCGGAGAGGGGACTACTGCCTAGCCAAGTTCGCCGACGGTGAATGGTATGTGTGCATTTCTGTCTTCAAAAACTTTGCAAATTTAACCTCGCACCCTTCGACCTTAGTTATCCTTCTTACTGAAGGCGTCAGACGCACACAAAGCCGAATGTCTGCCTTTTCAAAATGCTGAGTAAGTGATTTTCACACCATTTTAAGTTAGGTCAGATGTGAAAGTGTCCTGATGGGGAACCGGATTGGATTGTCCTTATAACCACGTATTTGACCTTTTTCCTCCCTTAAATTTGAGTGGTAGGATTACTGTGGATTGCCGTGTTCCACTACTGAACAGAGGACTTTCTTAATCAGTTTGACATCCAACAGGGAGATACTTGTGCTGGAACTGTGTTATCAGTGGTGTTAGGAAAACATCCACATAAATAGCGGGAGTTAAAATTTCCCTGTAAAGCACCACTTCTCACCAAAGGAATTTATTTATTTATATCCATTTTTATTTCCTTTGTTGATTGAGCAACTTTATATTCAAAGGATTTTGCTTTCAGCATGTGGCCCATCCACAGCAGTCACCTACAGTGTTTTGATTAGTTCTTACAGACCAGCGGTTTCCAAGCGGTAACATACAAAAATCTCTCCTCAGAGTCTCTTTGAGTGTTTAAAGTTCACAGATGGTCATGGGAGACGGATGGAAGTCAAGAAGGCGAGGGTGGGGAAAGAAAGATCATGCAACTAATTAAAAACCAAATGCTCATCCAACAACAGGTGTTGCCCTCCATCTTCCTGTTCCTCTTTTAGGGCAAAACACAAGTTAATGTACTTCATATGTCACCAGTACAAGTCGGGGGACGTTTTGAACAGGAAACACTGAGTCTGTATCTCCACATCGGGGAGGGAAGAAACGTCTGCCATTTAAACGGCGGGAAAAATATCTTGATTTGTGTCTTTCTGGCAGCCCTTTATTATTCAGCAAGCTAATTATGTTTGCATTGTTCTTTCTTTGTATCAGAGAACTGTGCGGTTCATTCTCCATGGAGACTTGTTTCTTTAGGGGAGTAATTAAAAATTTGTTACCATGCAAGTCCTCCCAGAAACACGAACAGAGAAGAATAAAACCTCTGTTCATCAGTCGCTTCCTTTTTCTCAAACTCCTTATTATTGCAGTTTTTTACTTCATTATTCTCTGTTCACCCGCATAAATCTAATTATTTGGCCCTTTTTGGGGGTTTTTTTTTGGGCTGTTCCTGCTTTGCAGCCAATTTGTCTTTAGTGCTCTCATTGTTTTTTCTTAAGATTCAGAGTGATATCCAGGTGAGGTGATGTCATACATATGTTTCCCACTGCAACTTCTTCCTATATGTAGGTATAATTCAGGATGCTAGTTTTGTCATTTAATTGGTGGCTCTCTGATTGTCGCCGCTTTTACTTTTTATTTGCGTGGAAATCGAGCTTTTCAAATGTGCCAGAAAAAAAAATCAAGGATCACAATGAGAAACCTGCAGTGTCTCTATGATTAGCACTAATGCGCTAACATCATTTTCTACAAGGCAAAACCCCCAAAAAAACAGGTTTAAATTTCTGCCTTTTATTGCAGAGGGGCCTCCGTGCAATTTCCACTGCCCGCCTATGTCCTGATAGATCCCCTCTGTTCCCCCCCCACCAACCCTCACACCCCCAGCCTGTTCATCCTATCCTGCTCCTCTTCCCCAATCACAACAGACAGATCCTCCAACACCTTCTCCCTAGGGAAATAAGCACAGAATCATTTACTCATCTCCTTTTCCTCTTGTGCCCTCTGTCTTCATCTCTCTTTTCCTACTCTCTATTCTCTCCCCCCACCCCTTCCCCCTTTTCTCTCTATCCTCCCCCCCCCCCAATTATTCTTCTGCTGCTGCAGGTACAGAGCCAGAGTGGAGAAAGTTGAGTCACCGGCAAAGGTTCACGTCTTCTACATCGACTATGGCAACGTGAGTAACTTTGTAGCAATAAATGTGATTGTGTGCGTGCGTGGAGGGAAAGTGTTCTCATTAAAGCAAAGTGCTGATCTTTAGAGTTGAAAAACATGCACATAGGAATTTCTTTCTTCAAATCTTTGTCGGGATTTTTATATTCCAAGTTTCTTTTTTATGTTAAAAGAAGTCTCTGTGCCCTTTCAGCTGAAGTTTATATAAGAAACAAAATGCCAGCTTGCTTGTTTTATTTATTTATTTATTTTCCTGGTATTTTATTATTGAAACACAAAAAGTTCAGAACAGAATATTTACTTGGTCTGAAAGTGTGGTTCTAAAGCTTTTGGAATATATTGATGACAACAAGAGTCATGTGTGAAGTTGTAACAAGTATCAGAAAGTTATTGCAAAATGTAACATTAAATATGTATTTTACATGCCTTAAAATTCAAAGCACTTTTAAACAAAATCACCACAGATTAAAAAAGTGATCTGTTGCATCTGGTCACTTTTTTTTTCTAGTTTTGCACTAAAATGTCTGAAAAATGGCGACTATTAAACAGAGGATTCATAGAAACCCTGGTTTTCCTCAGAATGAAACGCTTTCCGTCTCTCCCTGGGTATTTTTAATTTTACTCGGCGATGACGAAGGCAGTGTAGTCGTCTCTGCCCACGTGCGTGCTCATGCTTGCATCATCGCCGAGTGGCTCATGTAGCCGGCCCCCGCCCTCCGGGAGTTTTCCCATGATGCAGTGGAGCGGCACAGTGTGCGACTGACCTCAGAGCAGGGGGGACAGACCACGGTTTGGCTGGCAGATGCAATGCATCCTGGCATGTTGCTGAAAGTGTTATTCTCCGAGGCTGACCTGGTACCACACACACACACACACACACACACACACAAAACCACGAGCTGATTTCCGCAGCCTCTCATTTGTAGTAGTTTTGCGTCATTTCAGGTTGAGTCAGACCGGCCTTGAATTTGTGCCCTTGTGTCATGAGCTATTAGCTTACAATACTGCCACCTCTCTCGGGTTCATGGTGCTACCTGAATTATTATGTGATCATTAGCAAACACAGCGGAGCACTTTTGTCATTTTCGGGTTTAATGCCTACATTCAACGTGTCATCAAAGTGTCATATCATGCAGATAAATCTTAACATTGTGTCATTATGAATCTGAGAAATATTTTCTGTCTAGACTGGACAGTTCAATGAAAACATTAACCAAAGATATGGCAGGGTCGTTAAATTACCTCTCGAGTTCTCGCGGCTGTATTTATCTGACTTCCCAACACGCTAAAGCCGTTAAGAGTCAGTGACTGAACAAAGCTTTTACATGTTTTATAGACTTTGTGTCATAAACGTATAGTAAATATTAATTTTTAGCTTTACATGGGCTTATTATATAGTCTGTGTAAGTAAAACAAATGCAACACTCAGTCTTTTTTATATTACTTATGAAAAGACAACAAAAAGCAAAAGTGATAGATTCTAAAATTATTATTAAATTTAAGGAACATTTTTCATGCCCATCCATTGAAGACCACAAATGTGGTGATTTTGGATGCATTTAATGAAGTGGGGGGGGATAAGACTTTTCAATATTGGACTTACCAATCAAGAGAAAATTGACACATTCAGATCAAATCAATTAAATTTGTGCATTCATACACTTTATGCATTGAAAACATGTTTTGCTGCAAGTTTCTGAAGGTGAAATAAATCTCCTTCCTTGCATCAGTGTCTTGCCGAGGCAAGTAAACATACCGCTCTGAGTGCGTCAACCAATTCAGACTTTTCAGTCGATTCACCCGGTACGACACGACGTATGGGATTATCACATCTCGCATCTTGGGCCGTCTTCATCTTTACTTTAGCTAAGCTGAGACGCATATGGAGCTTGTACCTTCGCAGGTGTATCAACAGCTGTAAACTGATTATATGGTTTACTTACAAGAGTGTGAAGCATTTTATCAACCGAAAAAAGATGCCTCACACATTTTTTTTCTTTTTTTTTTCCGTTCATACTGGCGCTAAGAGTGCAATAAAAATATTAAATCTAATTGAAGAAAGAAAGATTGCATCCAGGAAATAAAATGTTTCATTTATAAGTAAAAATCAAATATTTATACTGTAGTAATAGCTGCTGAAATGCAGATCCATACAATTAACACTTCCCTCCATATTTACAGATTTCTAGTCTAATGTCACACTGCATTGTGGGGCTCTTTTGGTGTCAGGAAAAGTCAACGATACTCACTGTGCCATTATTAGCAGCATTAGCAGTTAGCCTGATGCAGTTTTTCCTCTTATATCATTCATTCTATTACTTTCTTTTTTCAAAATGCTGTCAAAACAAATTTAAAAGTGGTATACACAGGTTTCTTCTTTGCTAACGTATCCAGATAACGTCCAACAAGGAAGTATTTCAGCACAGACAAACTAAGGAGTACTTATTTTCTAATTTGAAAATAAGTCTCAATCACAAGTAGGTAGATGCAGCTTAAGGCACTCACCTTTATATTTAGGACTCAGAATAAATTCATGGCATCAGCAACTGAATATCACTCCCAGACACTGTCAAGACAAGAAATATTGTGGTGTTTTAACATCGCAAGATGTCGTTAACATCACACATATGAAAGCTGTGCTGTGTGCCGGGTTTCAAATGTCCTTCCTGTGTCCTTCCTCAGAGAGAAGTTGTGTCAAGCACCCGTCTGGCCGCCATGCCTCCCTCCTTCAGCACCAGGACCCTGCCAGCACAGGCCACGGAGTACACCTTCGCCTTCATCCAGGTCCCTCAGGACGTAAGTGCACAGATGAGCAGACATGTCTCTGCAGCCACGAGCGCCAGAATTAGCCGAGATATCGGCTTCTTCCGTCCCGCCTTTCTGCCAACTTCTGAAAGTTTGACTTTCCTGGCACTACATGAGAAGTGTTTGAGTTTCACAAATCACACCGGGTGATAAGTCTGGAGCTGATAGACCAAGGCTGACTTTCCATTCCAGGCAGTCTTGTGAAAACGATGCCCTCGCTCGGATGATAGATGTAACAGAAGCAAAAAGAGAGCAATGACAAACACAAAGTCACTGATTTTTCATGTTTGCACAAAGATTAAAAAAAAGAAGAAAAAAAAAACTTACCATCTGTGTTCTTTTTGAACAAATTTGATAACATTCCCTTCAATTATTCAGCAGTCTGCACTGTTATTTTCCTATGCAGAGATTATATCTACTTGATGCGCTGGAGTACGAACATGGTTGAGCACCTTCCGCTGTTTTCTGCAGCAATAATCATGTTTACTCAACCTTCAGTGACCACAGGCGCGTACGTGTGTGCATGTGTGTCATGGGGTCGGCTCGTTGGCGGCGTCTTGAGCCGACCGCATACAAATCAAACCGAAGCGGGTTTACTTTAGCTATAGGCCTTGTTGGCACCGACTTATGTCCTGGATTTATTCTGCTGCGTGCAATTTGCTTTTAGAAGATTTCTGTGTCACGTTGGCTGCATAAGATGCGGATCACTTTAGATGTGATCCCGGGATTCATCGAGTTGCAGGAATTGTTTGTTTGGCCATGCTGCTGAAGTTTATCTGTGCCTATTGAGTTAAAGTCTGCTTTTGATGAATGCAAGCTGATTTGTTGTTTTTTATATATATACATAATTATATAAACAATTGATTAGATTTGAAAATGTCATTCTTTTTCCCCGAATTTTCTTCCCTTTCTTCCTAAAAATGATAAATGAAAAGCAGGCGGCCTGAGGTCTGTGCTGCCACCTCTCATGAGTCAGTAATGAAGTAGCCCATCTGTTGGAGCAACCCGTGGGACACAGGGTTCACCTCCATATTAAAGCTCCCATACAGACGCATTAAAACGCTGCAGCACAGCTTCCAGACCGACACACACCTTACACCTCTTCTGCTCCGTCGTCTTTCCGTCGCCCCTGCGTCTCAACTTTCCGTTTTGTCTCAGATTTCCGTTTCTTCTGGTTGCTATCTGACACTCTGACAGCATGGTTCCCCCGCTGGTACAGAAGCTTTGTGGGAAAGGTTGCTGCCTTCCTCCCGTAACCTGCCACCTGATGCCCCTGCACAACACATCTGTCTTCACAAGTCATAATTGGCGTCTTAGTCACTCTCTGAAAAGTTCTTTTCTAAGACTAAAAGTCTGCCATTTGGATGAAATCCCACTGCTTGCATCCTGTTGTTTCTCATCAGATATTCTGTAAAGTGACAGTATTTTCAAAAAGTGTCAGCCGTGACAAACTCCTACTGTTCTTCTGTTTTAAAGGGAGGGTTTTTTTAGATTTTATTTTTTACCTGAGACGTGTCCTGGTGACTTGTATCAAAGCAGGAGGCATCGTGAATGTCACATCCTTGACACCTCGCTGTTGCAACTACAACTTTAGGTGCAAAAAAAATCACATTTTTCGATTGTGTTTTCCCCTTTTAAAGGTTGTCATGCCATTCACATGGCTCCACTAATATTTTTTTCTGTCTTTTTGAGCTAAATTGGAGACTGTCAGTTAAAAAAAATAAATAAATGAAATGGTCAAAAGAAAAGGCAGCTCATTAATTTATAAGCTCCTTTCACTTATACTGCTTTACCATTTCCCATTTTCCCATTACAGTCATGGCAAAATCCACTGGCAACAAGAAATGACTTTTTTAAGTTAAAATCGCAAAGTAAAGGTCGACAAACTATAGAGGAATTCAAAGGTGCTGAATTCATGAATTAAGAGACGATACACAAAACGCGCCTGAAACCTCACATCTTTGCAGCTTTTTTGTGAAGTGGGGAACAGTTTATGATGGTAATTTCCATAATAGTTTCCAGGCACATTCAAGAAAAGTTTGATGCTAAAACTTGATTTTAAAAGCCTGCCTGTGTCGAGATGAAATGCAGCCCTGACAGTTTGACTTATGACTGACCTACAAATGGTTTGTGATAGATTGTAAAGCATTCATACAAATCAGAGATCCTACTTTTTTAAATTTGGACAAGTATTTCCAGGAGTTGTAGTTCTCTTGCCTTTGGTCCTGTCATGTTTCGGCTGTTTATCCATTTGTTCCACTTCTATTTTTTTCCTTATAACTACAGGAATATCTGCAGTAAATGAATAATTGTTAACGTCTGTTTTTATGGTTTAAAAATTAGCAAGAAAGAAATTGGTTTAAGATCTTGTGAAGTCTGCATCTGTGGAGGGCGAACTGTTTAAAAAAATATTTTTAACTCTGCTCATCTACACGTCGCTATATCAAACTGCTTCTTTCGACGCGTAGCGTGAAAGATGAAGACATTGAAAGGTCCTTATGAATTTTCTATTGTCTTTTCATAAGCATTACTCCATTCTTCATCAGCAGCAGTCGTCTCCCCCTCGCCCCGAGCGTCCCCACGGCGACTGTGACAAGTTGACCGGGGGGGAGACAAGGGGACAAAAAAGGCCCTTCTAGTTTTGTTCCTCGAATAAGCCTCCCTGCCCACACTCGCTCACTCACACATGCACCAGACGCACAGATGCCCAAGGGTGGCTAGCTGGAAGGGGGTTACCATGGAGACAAGACCAGGGCGAGAAAGAAGGGTAGCGAAGAGATAGATGGTGTAGGGGAAGGATGGTTAATGGCCAGGAGCTGATTTTTTTTCTTTTTTTTTTCTTTTTTGTTTGGAAGCGGAGAGGGGCTGTTTTTTTTATTATTCTATCTTCTTCTTCTGTTTTTTTTAAAGGTGCCATTCTCTGTTAGTTTAATTTTCACCCCGTCTGCTGAAGGACATGAGGTCAAGATTTTGCTGCAGCTGTGTCTCTATCGTCTTCTCCATATGTTCATTTAATTGCTGGGTTTTAAGAGTTGAAAAGTTTAAGGGAGAAGAGGACAGCTTTGAAAAGATGTCCTGCACCAGTGTAGCCTGGCCACCGACTTCCTGTGCAATTCCACACAAAAAAAATTTAATAAAATTGCGCAGTCTGGGTTTTGTTTTCTTCTCCTCATTTTAACCCAAGTTAATATTTGAAAGCACAGTGTTCTTTTGCAGTCTAGAAAATTATAGATTTTGTTTTGAGCATTTTCCAGGAACATATTTGTATCTGCACACTTTATTCCCTTATCCGTGGTCTTCTCATCTATTTTCACCTGTGATTTAACTGGCCATCAATCCAACCGTCTGTTCATCTATCCACTTAGCTTTTTGTCCAGACATGTGTTGAAGTATCTGCTGTACATTCACACTCAAGTTTTATATTCTTCAAAATGAACGTCCGATAAAGTGTTGCCCATTGAAAACAAACCTTATCTTAATTGTAAAATTGTTCCCCTCCCTCCTCCAGGAGGACGCCCGTGCTGATGTGGTGGACTGTGTGGTGCGGGACATCCAGAACAGCCAGTGCCTGCTGAACGTGGAGTACTCGGGGGCCACCTGCCCACACGTCACAATACAGTTTGGGGACACCAAGGACGACGTGGGCCTGGGCCTGGTCAAAGAGGGCTTGGTCATGGTGGACGTCCGCAAGGAGAAGTACCTGCAGAAAATGGTGAGTGGAGCGTTAAAACGATCTCACAGATTCCTTCCGTTGCTGCAGCTGCTTTGACTGAGAAGAGCAGTCCACAGGCGGGGGTGCGAGACGCTGCATGGACTGATATTTCAACGTTTGTGCTGATGTTGGCTCTTTTATGTGTATTATTTTAAGTGGCTTTTCTGTTTCTTGTTTGGGTCTGAAATATTGATGGACACCAAAGTCCTTGCAGTCAGAATGGTATTGAGCGAGAGTGCCATGACCGGCATCTCTTTAACAGCTGCTGCAGTTTGTAATATAGCGGGGCAGTTAAACACGTCAAAGTAAAAGTGCTTGTATTTGCGACGGACAGGTTCGAATTGTTTATAGCGTTGCGTGACAACATGATGGAGAGGATGCCTGGAACGATGGGCCCGTTGGTTTATTCTTTTCCAGACCGTGTTTTTTCTTTTCCATCGCTCCCTATTATTTACAAACCGCTGCGGATTCCAACCAGAGTCGGACATAAAGGAGGCGACGGCTGTGATTTGTCTGCGTGCCATTATTTTTATATTTGAATACATCTTTTGTAGTCACGTGCCAGGTTGGGTAAAACAACTCTTCATTACATGATCTTCCAATCCACTGATCCCGTTAGAGAAATGTGACTCCTCTCCTCTGAGGTCAGTTTGTTTGTGCTCTCGTTCTTTTTTTTTTCTGCAACAATTGATATTTACTTCTTACGTAATACATTTTTATGTGTGCTCAAAATGATCTCTAAATATAAATTTTAAATGCTCTTGTCTTATTAATTTTGAACTATGATTGATTATTTTTAAATTGTTTTTTTTTGTTGTTGTTCATAGTGGAATGACTACATTATAAGAGACTTCTATGTGATATTTGGAAACAAATGAGCTTCAATTTATACAAACTCCCCTTTGAATTCTTTAGCAAGTTCCAGGGAAACCACAATCATTTTATAGCCATCTAGAAGCTTCTGACATCATTTTGGCTGAATGTTTGACTACTTCTAATATCAGAAACAGTGGAGCTAATTTAAATTGGTTGGTTTGCTGGAAACGACCCAGCCCATAAATTTCCGGGTCTTCATTCCTGAAATGCTATTTGAACCCGATTCATCCATTCTTTAATCAGTTTAGGGTCATTGTCCTTTCAGAAGTTGCCAAGTTGCGTCCAAGCGTTACTCGCCTAGATGTTCATTTATGTGAAAGTGAAGAATTTGGAGCTGGTCCTCCTCATTTCCCTGATGCACCAGAATTACTGGCAGGATTGTTAAATTTTAAAGACCTCACACAGAGTCCTCTGTTTTCCTTATCCTTATTTTGAACTAGGCCAGTGAAGTTCTTTATAATAATGCAACCCTGGAATGTAAAAATCATTAAAATCCCAAAGTTAATGGCACTTCTGCCTATTATAACTGCATGTAAAATTGTGACTGAATCAGTGTACATTTAAGCTTCGCTCCAGTGTCATTTTGCCAAACGATGAAGCTTTGCTCATTTACTTTTCACTCGTTATGCTAATTCCTCCTGCAGACTCAAAGCTGCTCTGTACATCAAAGATGAAGTAAATGGGAGATATGGATTCCTGCTACAAGTACAGCTCCTACACAGCCCTAATGTTAATCACTGTCTTTTATATGAAAATCAAATGCACAAAATGGAAAGGTTAACTAAATAACAACGAGGTAGGGTGATCAAAGCCTTAAGTTGTTTGTAAGAGCCCACTTGCCGTGAAGTTTTTCCTCCCACCTCAAACTGTGCATTGTGAGAGTATTTCGACTTCCGACCTCCACAGTGGAGTGACTGACCATAATTCAGTCTTGGCATAATGGACCCTACAGACGAATGACAGTGATTAAACCCTCCTAGCTATTCCACTAATAGGCTTATAGACTGCACACAGATTTAGGTTTTGTAGGATCTAATGGTTCCTGTTTAGTATGCAACAGCTGTTTCTCCATTTCCCCCTCCTTGCTGGCTACAGCTTGATATTTTGATCTGAAGGAAGCTTAACAAGCAACAGTGTTGCCAAAGTGCTGACAAGTTTGTGTTAAAGTGAAGCTCTACGGCTTCTCCTGAAGGTAATTCCACACATAATCTGAGTCGCGGTTCTGAGTATCATTAAGATCTTCCATTTATCCTACTTGGAACAATGAGCAGAAGGGAGATCAGACTACTTTTTAGATTATCCAAGTCATACTTTCTTTTTTAGAATTTTTTTTTGTTATTTTGTTTCTCATCATCTGGTAGACTCAGTTCAATTGGGGACCAAAATTGCAACAGTTGTTACGTTTTCACACTGCACTGTCAAACAAAACCTGTCCACCTCCTTGCCTGTGGTGGCGCTGCACCAAAAGCCACTGAAGGAAACAGAACAAAGCGCAACTTCCTTCTTTGTGAAATGTCAACAAAAATAGAAAGACATCAGATATTTAGCAGTTGTAGGATTTCTCTTTTGTCTTTGGTAGAAGTCTGCGAGCCGTTCCTCCCTCTAGCTCTTGTCTCATGAATCTGTTTTGATTGTATTCAGCCAGGATGCCCTACGGGAGAGTTCACTTCCTGCTTTTAAATGTGTGCTTTAAATATGTAAGCAAGTGATGAAGTGGTTTAGATGAGCTATTGTTCACAGCGTCAGCCGGCTGAATTTACAGTTCTCCCTGCTGCTTTAGTAAATGGTTGCATCTTTGATCTACAGTACTTGTGTTTGTGTGGAGTCATTTGTTTAACAGGTGCACCCGGCTTAGAGATTCATGGGTGCCACGACTCCTGCTGCTGGTGAGACAACAAAAAATACTGTCCTGCAGGAGCAACAGCCAAAAAATGTTTTAAGATATAACCTTTTGCCGCCACCTGGATCCGTGCCTCATTTTTCATCTCGTTTAGCCTTCGGCGCTACAGTGCGGCAGCGCCGTCTTCCGCGTCCTCGTTCACACCCCTCCTCCTCTTCCACTCAGACAATCAGCCCCACATGTAAAAGTGACTTTTGTCCTTCCCCATTTCATCCTGTTTGTCTGTTCTTTATCCAGTGCTGGGGATTGGAACATGGTCACTGTAATCTGTACTCAAGTTCTAAAGCATTATATAACAGATGGGCTGTAATGTTCATTGGCACTTGAGCAGCCATTAATAGTCAGTCATAAGAGCACTGAAGGTTAACACCAGTCTTTGAGGGTGGCTTTGTCCCAAGAGGGAGACAGCAGGGAGGGGATTTTCATCCATTTGGAGTTTATTTCTTTTTCAAGTGCATTCCACCTTAAGCTGTACTTTAGTAGATGCTCATGATGCACACCATATGGACAGCTGCTGTTTAGCATTTTTACCCAGAATGGGACGTGCATTATGATTTAATGCCTGGAGCAGATTATTAGGGAAGTAAGTGGAATTAGACAAAGGGGAACCGGATGACAAGCAAAAATTATGACTAAGATAATGTAATATTTGCACACTGTATCCACTTAGGCAGATGTAATAGTCCCAAATCAAGTTTGGTAATGTTGTTGTAATTCAGATATAGATCTGAGGAACTTTTTTTATTTCTGCACCAATGTTTGTTTTTGTTTCAACAGCCCCTTAGAGTGGAGTTCTGCTGTACTTTGTAGATTGCCAGGTGAAGTGGCTGCCATATAAAAGTGTCGGCCACGGGTACATGTAATCAGCATGTTGGTGTCATAAATGAGCTGTTAGCAAAGCTCTCCAGCTCAGTAATAGTTGCCTCAGGCAGCCAGATTTAGAGCAAGTGTCAACCATGTCATTTGGTCTGATTGCCCCCGATGGCAACTGCTATTCTTGAGTTGGTGGAAGACTTTTTTTTTTTTTCTTCCTTCTTCCTCCAGTAGAATTTCTGACAATTATGTAATTAAGTAGGCATTGATTTTCCTATAATGGGAAACTTGGGTGTAGATGCAAAAAGCTAATTGAATTTATTACGATGAAGTTAAAATAACGGCTATTGAGTATTAAAAAAAAAAGTTAATACCTAAAGCAAACCAGAGATGATGAATGTTTGCTATGTTGATTGATTCTCTGTGTACAAACATTTAGTCCCCCTCTCTAACAACCCCTAATACGTTCCCCCTCCTCAGGCAGAGTAGATAAGCTGAGCTTCTCTTAAATGGTCCTGGCTCTATAAACTCTTAAAACAATGGCATCGTGCCACACAGACTCACTAATACACTTCCCTCTTCTTTTATCTATCCCTCTAAATTCTGTTCCTCATACATTTGTCAAATTCTGCCTTTTTAATTTTATCACTAAAACACCTTAAGCTCTGCCAGATGTTGCTATGTTGTGACCATTGACATAATGTTTGTAATGTGAGAGCCTTACTAATCCACACATCACCTTGAAATCTTCCTGCCCATTGTAGAACACGGTGGTGGCAGCATTATGGTGTGGGAAGGCTATTCTCTGACTGGTCAGTGTTGAAGATTATCATCTACTTTTTCATGTGTTTTTCTGGTGCTTCTTTTTATCGCTTTTATCATCAGTTAGAAAAGAAATCCTACCAATCTCCTCTGACTGTTTTCCCTATTTTTATTATTCTTTAATAGCCCTTGGTATTCATTTTATCTAAGCAGAGCAACTGCAAGTGATCTGCACAGCATTTGGTGGGAAGCTTGTTTGGCTTTTGCGCGCTCTAATTTGCATTTTGTCTTTCAGTGCTATGTCATGATGAGTAATAATCCCCAGGAATTAGAGTGGAGAGCTGCTCGGATCAGACCTGGCAGCAGCCTGATAATGAGCTCTGATTTAAAATGTTGTGTGATTATTTGCAGCTTGCATCAGCTGATGTTGCCCCTGTGAGACTCCTGCTGATAATGTCATAATGCCTCCTTTACTATTTAAAGCGAAGGCAGAGGTGCAAGACATGACCGGCGTATTCGCTCAGTGGAAAGAGAGAGAGAAAGAAAGGCATATCTGGCTCAACAGAATTAGAAATAGACCTGAAATGTATTTTTCTTTCTGCCTGATTGGTTACACAGAAAGCGCCCGCAGCATCTATTTTTGACCAGCACACAGAAATCTGCACCCGGACCTGATATTTCTTTGTCCGAGACGTAATGAGTCTGTCATGGCAGCTCAAGTGGAAGATGGCTGTGTGGTTAGCAGCACTATCTGTTGTGCTCGGCTGCTTTTCACCAGTGTTTTCTGTCAGCAGCTGCCAGCGACATGACTGATTCAAACTGTGGCAGGCCACTCGGTGCCGACTGTCTTGTCCAGTCACCTCGGCTAACTGACACTGGTGCTAGCCCCGCTAAGTTCATTAGCGTTACAAGCTAATAATCTCCACTTTGCTAATCACAAGTCAATTACAAATACGGATGCGTTTGTCACTTCTCCACTGGCGCAATTATTATAAATCACCAGCGCTCACTTCCTCTGCAGTATCGATCCAGGCCTCATCTCTAAACTGTCCCTTAGGACCAGATTAAGATATAGCAGTGGCGTTTGCAGGCTAAGCTCATGTAACTGAACACCTGTGTCAGACCTTTAGTGAGAGGTGGTGTGCCTGGCGGAGTGTGTCAGCAGAAGGTAGGCTGTGGGGAAAACAGCTGTGAGGTAGCTTTTTAAGTGTGAGAGTGACAGATGAGTCGAGGAATCTTTAATTACCCAGGAAGCCCCTTGGGAAATATAGTTTTGTGTTTTTTTTTTTTTGTTTTCTCTGCCTATATTGTTGCTGCATTCATACGGAGGTCCTTCTTTTCATGTATAAGCGTTGAGCAGCGCTCTCTGAAGTTGCAAAACGCTTTAGGCAACTTGAAAAGTTGTGAAGAAGCTTAAGATGCAAAGAAGATTTTTGTTATTTATGCACCTTTTTTCACACACACACTGCCTCATGTGGTTTGTTTCAAAGTTCACAGTTGGAACCCCCACTGTAGTTAATGGCACAGCGGGGTAATTGTGTTAATGGAGTTTGTGAGTGTAGCTGAAGATTGAGCTGTGTGGCTGGATGTGGGGAATCCATACAGGAAATAAGTGAGGAGGCTCACGCGCAGGATGCCTCCAGGGATGGCTCGTTCCATTTATCAAAGCACTGTTCTGCACTTTGGCACATATACTATACTGCAAAGGAGGCTTTGTATCATGGAATCCACTGCAAAGAACAGTTAAGGACACTGATTGTGTGCTGCATGGAAACGTAGCGCTTCTTTACTCAAGATTCACCGCTACAAATTTATTCCTGTTGGGCAATCTTTTTTTCATGTAGCCCAGATGTTGCTCATTAGCAGACTGGCCCTCGTAGTTATTACACATGTTTTAATGAAGTACAGAAAAAATTATTGGATTAAAATTAATGACAGAGTGGTGGTACAGGCTACATTAGAGATAAGACTATGTTTAAGCATTTTTAAGAATCGTTTTTTACTGCCACAAATCAAAGAAATGGAAATCTAGTGAAGTGTAGAAAAGTTTAGTCCAGGTTTTACTCGTCCATATATTGTGGTTTTATGCTTGTCTCATTCTTCAGTGATACTAATGCTGGAAAAAGTCAAACTTGCTAATCCAAGTCGTAGCATGCTAGGGCAGTCCGCCGTGTTAGCAAATGTTAAAAGTTGGCAGGTGAGACTATTAGCTAGACAATAAATAAAATAACATTTAAATTCACAAAAAATCTGCAAATTCAAAGTAAAACGGAAAAACGACAAACATTTATGTCTATAGATTTTGATCACATTCTGATCAAGCTTAAAAGTCCTTAAGTGGTTTCTAACCATTTGTTTTAAACTTGATGGCAAGTTTAAAACAAAGATGCAACGATTTCTCAAGTTGCCATCTTCACTTTTTAACTATGGTTTCACTCTCATTGTGCTCTACTGCTGTGTGACAGCAGGTATTCTCCCCACTAAAGGCTCAATATCTATTTTACAAGAAATGTTGGAGATGGGGTCTTAAATGGGCAGTTTCTACTCCGTCATTATTGACTCTACACACAGTGGAGCCAGGTTTCATGTCTTCCTGCTACCGCTGATCCAAGGACCGAGCTGGCACACGTCTCTTCACAGACTGTAGTCCATCTTCCATAATGAATGCACATAAATGTCTGCCCACCATCATTTCCAGACTTCTGCGAACCAAGATGTTGTCTTTTTTTGTTATTTTATCTGGAAAAGAAAATGAATATTCAAGGATTCGATTTGGAACAAAACTGTAATCTCCTTTGATTACAAGGTGCCTTTGTGAGAGAGCTGGACAGTATATGCATCTGTTGTATTACATGAGTGTGACCTCTTAACTGTATGAACCCATGCTGGTGGGCTTGTCATGTTAGTTCCCACCAAAGTGTCTGATCTTCTCCGACAGCCATGCTGGAAGGGAGGCTAACCAGCAGGCGACAGGAAGAAATCCCAGCCAGCCTCAGATCAGTGGCACTGACCCTCACAAATATGATGTGCACTTGTCTCCCTTTGCACTCGTCTTCCTTTGTTTCTAGTATCAAAATACTTTAACATTTTTCTAATAAAATTAATGAATATCTTAAGACTGCCACCAGGTATGTCAAGCTAATCGCTACTATCAAAATCGATAGTAAGAAAAAGATTCAAGGATAGTCATTGGCATCCACATCGATAACGACTGTTCACATTGACTCGTTTCATCCAACAGCAGTGCTCTAATAACTGACACCATGTCCCCCAAGTTTGAAACTCTCCTAACTTGGCAATTACATCCAGAACAAAACATCTGTGGCCCTCTTTAGCCAACAAGATTAACACAACAGCGTCGTTTGAAATTACTTTCCCTACAGGACACGCCTGCTTTGTCCTGTAGGAAATCATCATGCTTATGTTTGAGAGCAACTTAGAGATGATTTGTTGGCATTTGCTGGATCAGCACATGTTTTATGATGCTTATTGTTCAGAAAAGAGAAGCCATCAGGAGTAGTTTAGCTGGGACCTGTAGGATCGACTATTTAGAAATCAACAATGTCCTTTGGCTGCATTAACACTGGACATCACTAAACCCAGAACCAGAGTCAATCAAACATTGGTTAGATTGGTTGAAGCCACCCAGTAACCTTATCCAAACCGTAGTGATGCACATAAGCCACATGGTGACAAATTCCTCTGCTGACCATAATCGCTAAGAGGTATTTAGCAGTTATTGTGGTCAGCCTCATTGATGATGACTAGGTATGGTGAGCCTGCTTCCCATTCAGCATGTTGATGTTCACTTTGGGTTCCCTCGTCCCACTCGGCCATGACAGGCCTTGGAGAGTTCTTTCTCTGGCTAGCTATGATGCTTACAAGACAAGCTCCTCTCCATCAAACCACTTGTAAGATGAAAAGTCTGAAGAGACCCCCTTTTATCCCCTCACGCTCTGAGCCCCCTCTTGCCCCCCCAAAAAAAGCCTGGCCTCTTCTCTGCTTGCCATGCAGTATTCATGCATGGGCATGTTGAACGAGAGACGTCTCTTAGGACCGTCTCTCAGCCAAGTACTCTCAACTTGAAACAGTGTGGGCTACAAACATAAAAGCCGTTATGTTCCAGTGCATGCTCTGATGACTGTTTAGTGCAGTTTTTCTGCTCTCTGTGCAGACAGAGAGGGTCTGAGATTTCATGAGAGAACAAAACGGGGTGTGGAATCTGATTTCAGTGTTTTCCCTCCAGTTATGGATAAAACAAATAGAGAAAAATTTTGTTTACCCTATTAAGGTTGTGATTGAGCAACAAAGACAAAAAAGAACAGATAAATGTCAACTAAGGCAAAGTTGACGGCATACATTAAGGACCTCATTGCCCCCTTTTCACTTGAGTGACTTAAGTCAAGAAGTATGTAAGCAAACCTTCAATAATCACCTTTTTCTGTGCACTTTATCCAAACTTAAGTTTTTCTTCGCCAGCTTTAAGATCGATAAATAAAACGGCAGCTTACCTACGCACCAGAAGGACTCAACCTGCTAAAGACGTGCAGCATGAGCTCATCCTTACGTCCATCACTTTCACACCACGTTCACCAGAACACCACCTGGACATGGCACGAGGGCCAGCGCTCCGCTCGCTCTTTCAGATTCACAGCCAGTCAGAAAAACCAAGCGGTGCCAAAGCGCCAGGCCTGCACCACCTGTCGTTCAGCTCACCAAAAGCCCTCACACCAGCACACACACACACACACACACACACACACACACACACACACACACACACACCACACACACACACACACACAATCTTTCATTTATTCTAATGTCAGTTACCTGAATCCACTCAAACTGACTTGTGATATTTGTGGAAATCTGTTTTCCTTGTATCTGACAATGAGATCAGCTCAAGGTAGTGGAGGTAAATAGGAACTGATGGGTTAAAAGTTGTGAAATGTGCAGTTTTGTGGATTAAAAAAAAATGAAACCCTTTAGGGGGCTTTCTTGAACATGTAGTTACATCTTTAGCCAAACTGTCTATGGTCTCTACTCATCATACTGGCATCTGTCTGGCATATGGGAGCTCTGTTGGGTCATCCAGACAAACACCACCACCAGCTGCTCTCTCCTACCCAAGCTCTTCACAATTACTGCATTTTTTTTCTCTCTCTCTCTCTTCAGCTCCCTTCCCTATGATCAATATTTATCTCTCGAAAACTGCGCTTCATCTGAAAACTAACCATCTTTAGGTTCGCCTAATTACTACTGTCTTCCTTGCTTTGCTGAAACATTTTTTAACCAAATTCAGGATCACACTTCGCTGCCGTCATCTTGCATTCGCCTTCCTTCCTGCGCATTTCATGCCACAGTTGTTTCCCAAATGAGAAAAATTCCTTGTCTTCGCCACGCCGGGTGGGTTTTTGCATGCATTTGAGTCATAAATGAGCCATTATGCCTTCCCCACTGGAGTCCATAGAAGAGCAGTGAAAGACGGATCCGGCGCCTGATGCACGGCGCTGTTTAACCAAAAAAAAAACAAAAAACACGAAAATCTAGAGTTCAACTGATTGGCTGCTGTGTTCACTGAACTGAAGTGTGCAGAACGGTGAAAGATGAGGGTTGAGCTGATAAAGGCGCCCTCCCCACCAGACGAGTGAAACTTTCAGTACGGCAACATTTCATCTTTGCATATTGTCTTGTAGTGCTCTTGACTTTGCATCTGTTGCGAAATATTTTTGCATTTACATGGTGACTTATAATTAGTTTTGGGGGGGGGAAACCCCAAAAAACTGAATGCATCTTGTTGAAAGATGCACGTTCCTTGTGCTTTTCTTTTCTCTCTGGAATTTATCGCTTGGGTTTCAGACACGCACCTATCCTCCACCTAAGTTTTAAATGCTGCTTTTTTGGAAGGCCGTGAAACATGATGTGAACTCCGACAGCCCCCCCTACAGAGCCCAAATGGCATCTACGGCCTTTTTTTGAGTGTGTGTGTCTGTGTGAATATCATAGGTGGGGTCCTCCATATGGTGACATCTGCCTGGTGGGGCTAACGCGCCGTACTCGTCCGCCTTCCAAAAAATCTTTTGCCTTAGTTGGCTTTGATGGATGCCTTGTGCAGGCACAGCACTTTCCTCCCCACTCACACACCCACACGCACACATTCAGAGCCGCCGCACGATCCAGCTGTAGGTCTGTTATCTTGGCCGTGCCGTGTGCAGCGCAGATATCTAATCAACCTATGTGCACAAGCTAGCTAAGCAATTAAACTCCAGAGTCCTATCCATCCCCATCCCACTCGACTGTTTTAACATCTGGCATGCTTGTTTTGGCGCTTGAGCGCGCGCCAGCTCGTCTGCTGCTGTAATCAGCTACAAAAAGCGCCGCACAATTGAATCCGTGACATGGTTTCGTCTTTTGCTGCGAGCGAAATTTGATTCCGTGTTGCTCCTCTTTGCAGCTGATTTCCGCCATATTGACCCAGAAAAAAGGCCCAAATCTTTCATCTGCCGCGTGGACGTTATCCGCCAAAGTGACGGAAAAGTGACGCGTGCCGTGGTGCTACTTTGTTCAGATCCTGTACATGATGTGGTCTGATATTGGAAATGGTGAAGGACACCTTCACTGTGAGGGCTTGCCACTCAAACTCTCCAAGGTCCATACTTCCTCTTATCCACCTAAACAAATATGCGCTCGCTCCATCCTCTTCTGCCCCCGCCCCGACCCTGTGTCCTATTACTCATCACTGGTTCATTCAAAGAGGCTAAATGGCTGTTCTAGCAGAAGCAGTCAATATGCTCCACGTTTGCACATTGGCCTTCATTCCTCCTCTAACTCTTACATATTCTGTGTACTCTGTAAATTATTTATTTTTTCCCCCCTTACTGTAATAATTCTTCAAAAAAGACAAAACTTTCAGCATCTCACTTCCAAAAATCCATCCATCCATTTTCATCTTTAATTTTTTAACCCAACATACTTGGCGCCTGGCTTCTGGAAAACCGTCTTCTAGAAATGCAGAGAAAAATGAGATTGCATCATCGTGACAATGTTTAAAACTATATAGAATTTAGAAGAGTGACTCCATGCCTTCACCAGTGTAGGAGTTTGACCTTCATTTAAGAAAAACAGCATGGAAAGTTTTCCTTTTCTCCACTACTGTACAGTAAAATCAACATCACATTTGGGGCCTGTGCTCCTTTTTAGCTTGTGGCTCCCTTATGGCGGCCTGCTACTGCACTTGATTATAAATTGCTACTCCAAACTGACGAGGTGTTGGCCCAAGGCTAGAGCGGCAGGAGGATTTAAGGAAGCCTCTCATCTCGGTTGACTTTGATGGTTGAAGTTGTTGCACGAAGAGCAAAGTGATGCGCCGCACGCAGCGGGGAAAGCAATGACCCTAAAAAGCGAGCCATCGTGTGACGTCAAAAAATCTCTGCCACGCTTCCCACACTCCCTGTAGTGACATAACCAGGCTGCGTCTAGTGTGTTACCTCGATCCTGTTGATCTTCAGAGAACACGCTGCTCTTCGCAACCTCTGTTACATGGAGAGTGAGCGTGTAGCCTTCCTCTTAGAAATTTGAGCTTTCAGCGCGAAACTCTGAAATCTCCCTGCATGCTTGAAAGGAAATGTCTCCATTTGTAGAGCTGGTGGAAATGATGCATCGGTTCACTGTAATCCTTTACATAAAAAAAAAAAAAAAGGCAGACGTGACGTGGTTATGTGGTATTCTAACAGCTCATCTTTCTTCCGTAGGTGACAGAGTACCTGAACAGCCAAGAATCTGCCAAGAGTGCCAGGGTAAGTAGCTTTTAACTTTTTTTTTTTCCAGTTCCTCACTTCCTCGTTGATGGAACAAGAATCCATCAGTGATGATGTCTTTTATTTCCCCTTGCAAAAAGCATTTATACCACTTCTCTGAAAATGTTATGTTACAATAAAGTGAAAGTTTTCTCATGGATTTTAGGTGATAAACCAACATAACCTGTGTAAATAAATCAGTTTTGTTAGGCAATCTTTCCATACTAGATAGAACAAGCTTGACAGTAGCTGTCAGCCATTACTGCTGCAGCTCTTAAACAATACATTGCTCCTGTGCTCTATTATTTACCCTGTGGTTCTCTGGTGCGTTCCCACGAACAGACCGTCATGTGACTGTAACGGTGAGCTTGATTCACATCCGAGTCGCTGTCGTGTTTTCAGGATGTCAGGGAGGAGCACAAAAAAGGCAGCAGTGTGAGAAATGGAAAATGGCTTCATTCATTTCATTCATCCCTAATAAGTAGCGCTAATTAGCACAGTTGCTAATTAGCTATGAATCACAGTGTTAACAGCTGAGTGCACATGCCTGAGAACAAAAAAAAACCCATCCTACACAGACACAGTTATGCATTCAAACAAGGAGATGGGACAGTTTTATAACATTTGCATAACTCTGCACACTTTTGCAGCCACTTTGTGGTAACTGCGACATTTAAAGGATGCATGTGGTGGTTTATGAGGCGATGCACTGTCTGGGTAATGGAACAGGAGAAGTAATAGACTGAGTGGTGTTGGATGGAAAAAGACGGAAGGAGGAAAAAAAGCGCAGGGAGACGGCGACGCAGGCAGCCCCTCGCAGCTTTGCAGGAATTAAGTGTAATATATGTCTGGTTGTTTCTCCCATTATGGTTGATTAAAGCCTTTTTTCTTCTCATCAGCTTAACATTTGGCGCTACGGAGATTTCCGCGCAGACGACGCAGACGAGTTCGGATACCGCCGTTAAGGAGATAAGAATAAACTAAAGCAACCATCCAGTTAACGCCATTCCAAAGACCGACACGGACAGGAAGCGATGCATTGACGAGAAGATTAACCCAAACGACAAGCATGGACTCACTCTTCCCTTCTTTTAGACATTTCATCCCTTCTGTCTGGCTTCTCTTCCACTTGAGCATAATTTTTTATCATTTCTTTTTCTCAAGCTTGCTCCTTCAGTGATGCTTAAAAATTTCATGATATAATTACTTTCCATTTATCCTCTTTTTCCTAATCAGCCCCTGCAAGATAGAGCAATCTGCACTGTTGCCAATCTGTTATTTGCCATGTTATCTTGTCAGCATATTTCCTGTGCGAATGATATTAAGTGTGTTTCAGCCAATCATGTTCTTCAAACGTGAGGTTCTACCCCAACCCCAGCTTAATCCTTCGCTAGAATGGAACGGTTGTTTTTTTATAAAGGTAAACGCTTAATTTTTCTCGTCTACAAATGCTTCCCTAATAAAATGTGTGATTATGTTGAAAGGTGTAAATTCCTTTATTTTAGAAAAGCAGTGCAGGTGAAGCCACACGGATGAGGATAAAAAGGATGAATTTATTTTTTGTCTTCAGTGTATATTTCTGTGACACTTTTGCAGATGTTTTTGTGGGGAGTGTTTAGTCGTTTATTCACTGTCTCACCTTTTCTGACCAGTAAATATAGATGCCTTCATGTGGCATTGCATCATCTCTCCTTTCTGTAAAAGTTTACATTCTAATACTGATGATGATGATCCTGTCTCTGCTCTTTCTGTCTCTTTATGCCATATCAGATACAGTGTTTGAACTTGTTTCCAGGTAATGAATCTTTGCATTCTATTAAAAATCTACGGAATAAAAAAAAAATAAGCAAAGTACAAATACCCTGTTTATTTTTATTTTACAAATCTAACTGCATTTAGGCTACACAGCTGGTAGAGCTGTTTCCTTGCAGCAAGAAGGTTCTGGGTTCGATTCCCGGCCCGGGTCTTTCTGCATGGAGTTTGCATGTTCTCCCTGTGGGTTTTCTCCAGGTACTTCGGTTTCCAAAAACATGACGGTCAGGTTAATTGGCCTCTCCAAATCGCCCCTAGGTGTGAGTGTGTGTGTGCATGGCTGTTTGTCCTGTGTGTCTCTGTGTTGCCCTGCGACAGACTGGTGACCTGTCCAGCGTGACCCCGCCTCTCGCCCAAAACGTTAGCTGGAGAGGAACCAGCAACCCCCCCGACCCCATTAAGGGACAAGGGTGTAAAGAAAATGGATGGATGGACGACTGCATTTAGTCAGAAGTATGTATGAAGTCACTTTTTAAAGCATTTGTTCATCTGCAGAGCAGAAACAACTCAACATGGGTAGTTGGTGGCTACACATGATGATTTAAAATCATTTTTTGTGATAAACGTTCTGATTAAGATTGCGTTTCAATATCAGGTCCTCTGCTGAGTCCTCTTTTCCCAGTTTCAAGCGCATGTTCATTACAAACCCCGTCAAGTTTAAAAAGTGTGGCTTACGAAAAACATTTACCCATCTTTGGACATTTTTTTGGTGTTTACTAAATGAAACCCGGTGGAGGTCGGAATGAAGTGCTCATAAACATTTAATAAGTCCCGATGTCTAAATGGATGCTACATTAAATTACAGCTGAAAGTAGACTTCCTCTGGCTTTTTAAATCAGACATCGACTCCCAGGTTTGCGTCCATAAACCACCATTTAAAGCTCCTTGAAACCATTTCCACAAAATGAGACACAGCACTTCTTTAACGGACAACAAAAGCTCTGGGTTTTGTATCTCTGCTGCATCTTCAAGGTCACCCTGCCGAAACCCACGTCAAGGGTAAAACATACCTCTGTGCGTTTATGTTCACTTGGAACGAGGCAGATAGTTCATTTGCATTGGAGATGTACGGTTGATGTTTTCATCACCAATGAAGATCCATCACTTTTACCGTGTGGTGAGTGACAGCCGGGTGTGTGAAGCCTTCATGCTCAGCAGCCCAGGCTGATAAAATGAGCAGGAGCCTCTGCCTGCTTCAGAGTGAACCCTTTAAACTGCATTCATCCCCATGATAGGAAATGTGGACTCCAGTTTGTGCACATCAGTGTCACAGGGCATATCACCGCAATATTTATTGTGCCATAGACCAACTACAGATGCTGATATGGGACAATAAAGATTTTCATCATTGCCAGATGAACTTGCGGTCACCTGTGCCTTCAGCCTGTTCTCTTTTATTGTAAAAAGACGGAACATTCTTCAATCTAATCTGCAGCAGACTTCAGCAGTAAGAATTGTGGCATAAAACCAGAGCACAGCAGCGAAAGATGTGACTAGATATTGAATTGTTTAATTTGCTGCATGTAAAATGCCTGGAAAAGTTTACAAAAGATGACTTGGTATAATATGACTGAAAAATTTAGGGAAAAAATGACAAATGAAGCCAAGGTGGTAAATTGAAGCTGAGACTTGAATTTACGCTTACCTGCATCATCCAATTGCCATGCCTCCACTTCAGCCAATCAGATGCAAGTCGTCGCTCTGCTTCAGCCAATCATCACTCAAGAAGCCCTTTATGAGGCCCAACATCTACAGATGCATCAACTGTTCTTTGTCCATTGTCCTCCGTCTCCAAACTTCACTCCATCACCACTGTCCAGGCCCTGGGGGGCGAAGAGGGAGAGGCGACCCTGAGTCTCGCCCAGAGCTGTCCATGCAACCTTCAGCAATTCTCCGCATGCAGGGTCTTCTGCTGGGGTCCAAGCGCCAAAGAACTTCAAGGCAAAGAAAACTTTCCAATTATTGCTTTTTCTCTGTGTCTCTCCAGATTAAAATAGTATAATAGAACCCAAAAATGTTATAGTATGACTTTGAAATTTTGAAGAAAAACAAAAAACAAAAAGTCTGTACAGTATGGCATTCACAATGTGGAAAAATGACAATGTATGATTTACATTGGTTTGTAAATACCAATGTATCAACTTGTGCTACTTTAATTCAGAACATTATGTACAAATGTATGTGTAGGTTAACGGACTATAAACGGTGTCATTCACACTTCGACCAATCATTTTCAAAGCTCAGTTACATTCTTATCTAGTTTGTAGAATCACTGGCACCATAGTTATATGGCAGTGGATGATTACAAAAACATTTGTTCTTGTTGTGTTTCTTGTTTTAGGGACTATAATTGTCTGAATAAAATTGATTGACTGATATAACGTTCAAAATAGGAAAAAAAAATGATAGCACAGTGATCCCTCGATTTTTGCGGGTGTTGCGTTCTGAAAATAACCCGCGATAAGTGAAATCCAGGAAGTAGTTACCTTTATTTTTTTACAACTATTACAGAGCATAATTAAATACTGTACATTGAAACCAAAGAACAAAACCTGTCATCAGGTCAGCGGATGTGCGTGTGCATCAATCACGGCATGAATGTCATACGAGTCATGTCATTAAAGCGCAGGCATGTGGAGATGGGGGCGTTAGGGGGTGGGGGGCTTGAGCACCTGCCCCTTTTGCTCCTTGACCCCCTAGTGCCCTTTTGGTATTTTTTTTTTTTTTGTATTATTTCCTAAGCCCTCTTCTGACACAAAAACATGTACTAAAATTATTTGCTTTTTTGTTTCCTTTTTGTATAACATAAGCCGGTCACCTTGTTACCTTTGACCTTTTGCCCGTGACGCATGACGCAGTTGCCTCTCGCGCAGTGAGCTAAAGCGGCTAACTGGAGCTCAACGTAGCGAACGTTCCAGATTACGGAGCAGTTTTTGGTGAATTAAAAACAAAAAACGTTTTTGGTGAATAAAGTGGAGACTTGCTACTTGTCAGATGACGGAAAACGTTGAAGTATCGTTTCTGCTTCAGCTCGGAGTCGCGGTTTAAGCAGAGAGGTAATGAAATACAACGGAGACCGACGGGCCTCTGTCTGCCTTTCTCAGAACTACTGAGCGGGAGGAGAGCCAGGTGAGGAGAAACTTGTTGTGCTACTAGCTAACAACTTTGCTAGCAAAGCAAGATAACTAAAAAGCTTCTTTCCTGTATCGTTAATGATAGCGGTCATTCTTCAGTATCGCTTATGCAATAAGGGACGAAGCTGAAGTTGGTTTCCATTTCTAGCTTCCAATAGCTAAAGGACTTAATTTTTTACTACCTTCCGCATCATTATTCGACTGTAGTTCAAAATCTACTATACCTAGACACTTCAAACCGGGACTAGATTATTCTGCTCTAATAGAATATTTAAAACAATGTTTGGGATTTGTGAAAACTCAAAGTTCGATTTTCAACATTTTTTGGCACCTCTGTCATTACTAAAACTGTTCTAATTAAAAATCTACAACTCATACACACTTCAAACCTGGACTACATTATTCTGCTCGAATAGCAGAATATTTAATAAAACCATGTTTGGGATTTGTGAAACCTTTTTCTGATTTGTGAAAACTCAATTGATTTTCACCATTTTTTGGCATTTGGATCACCTTAGATCTGCTCTAATTAAAAAACTACAACAATTAGACTCTTCAAACTTGGACTAAATTATTCAGCTCTAATAGAATATTTTAATCCATGTTTGGGATTTGTGAAAACTTTGTGATTTGTGAAACTTCACTAAAGATCAGATTATTATTCACCCTTGTTCCATGCGGTTGATTTCAAATTCAATTATAATTCCTAACCACTTTATTATAATAATAAAGTGCAGGTTTAATAATCCAATGGAGTTTTGAAGTGTCTAGATGTTGTATTTTTTTAATTAGAGCAGTTCTAATATGAAAGAGTTGGCAAAAAAATTTGATTTTCGAACTTGGAGTTTTCACAAATCAGAAAAAGTTTTCACAAATCCCAAACATGGTTTTAAATATTCTGCTATTAGAGCAGAATAATCTAGTCCAGGTTTGAAGTGTCTAGATATAGTAGATTTTGAACTACAGTCGATTAATGATGCGGAAGGTAGTGAAAAATTAAGTGGAATCGCCCTTTAGCTATTGGAAGCTAGAAATGGAAACCAACTTCAGCTTCGTCAATAACGATTCGTCAATAAGGGCTCATCGCCCGTCCAAAACCTATCAACTCCATATGTTTTCTAATTTCCTTTGCTGCTTAATGTACATTTCATTTATTCCAGCGTTATTAGGTAAATGTATCTTGAAGGAGAATAACACTTAAATAAAAGTCCAATAATGATATTAATTTAGAATTAAAAATAACTCACCCTGAACTACATGATAGTTATAATGTATGTAATAAAAGTGTGGGGGACAGAACTCAATCCAGACTTTAAGTACGTTTAGGGTCTGGTTCCCATAATATTAAGTTAATCCCCCCACCCCTCCCAATTATTCAATAAAAAAAACTAACCTCAGTTAAGTAAAATAAAATTGTAATCAAAACTTGGAATTGTAATGATTCCCTTTAAAAAAAAAAAGTTTTGTTTAAAAGACTTTTTTTTAATTAACTCATTTTACCAGGCATAAAAATTTATTTGCACACATCAGAAATCCTTTGTTTTGATTTTAGGCCCTGCTCACGACATCATGTGAGAATCACAACCAAAACTTTGAGTCGCAAACTAAAACTTAGAACAGCAAGAAAAAATTTCTGACAAGCGCAAATAAGTTTGTTTTGCAAAAAAAAAAAAAAAAAAATCATGAGTCAAATATGTGTGATTTTAATTTTTTTAAGTTTTTTGTCAAGCAAAACTTAGTAGGCTTTTCTCATGGTGACATGCATTAATAATTCAATATTTGCAGTTCCATGTTAAAGTTGGATGCAGCTCTGCAAACAAGCGGCTCTTTTTTTATAGATTACAGTCCACTAAAATTTTGCATTGTGCCTTTGTTTATATTTTTAATAGTGTAATTCTGTAAAGACAAAATATGTCTGGTGGTCTAACTCTGATTTCCATATCTTGCTAAATTGCAGATTTGAATATTGCAATTCTCGCGTTACAGTGAGGGATCAGTGTATATATAACACTACGTTCAAATGTAAACTAGCAAAAACCCTCATAGTACAGCGTTCAAAACGAGCAAAAATGACTCAGTATGGCGTTTACTGTGTCTCATTTTGCATATCTTCAACATCATACTATACTATGAGAAATGTTTGCACATTTTTGAGGTAAAAAATGTGCAGACATACTATGTCTCACTTTTGCATATTTTCGACATCACACACATCACATCATATGACAATTTTAGCACATTTTTGAGGTCATACTATTTTTGCAAGTTTTTTGACATCATACTATACTATGACAACTTTTTGCATATTTTCGACATCATACACACATTTTATGTCAAATCTTTGCACATTTTGAGGTCATGACTCATTTTTTGCATATTTTTGTATGATAGTATGATGTCAAAAGTATCGAATATATTTTTGCATATTTTCAACATCATTCTATACTATGACAAATGTTTTGAGATCAGTTGAGCTGCAAAGTATCACAGCTCAACTGTCGACTGTTATCGTTCCAGTCGAGGTAAATGAGTCAGCGGTGTGAAGGTGTAGTAATGTAATTGTCTGTGTGCTGTACTTTTGAGCAAGGCAGATAAACTGATTCAGTAGATTGATAAAGCGTGAACTTGTTTCTGTGTGTTGCTGGTAGAAACATGGAGAAACCAAAATCCTCAGACAGAGCAGAGCTGGAAGAGACAACAGGCCTGGTGGAGGTAACATCAACACTTTGATCCTGAAAATCCTTGCATGTCAGGATGAGTTTCTGCTGATTTTGGTGCTAAATTCTCAGCACTTACATGCTTTTTAAATCGCTCTCTGTATTTATTTATCTATTTTCTAAAGGATGGTGATTTGCCTCAAGGTGCTGAAGGTGGATCCTCGAACACCGAGGAAGAGCAGCTCCTCCCACTCATCCCGTAAGAGTTTCCGTCTGGACGACCGACTGGAGGTAACGACCCTCCTACTCACCGACGCCCAACATTCAAGTCTCTTCAGAGTTCAAATAAATGTCACGCTGTTTCTCAGGTGTGTTTTATTTTTGAATGCAGGAGGAAGTGATGAAGTCGGGACAACATGGTGTTTTCCTTCCTACTCTATGCTGTTCAGATTTCTGGTGCTGGATAAAAATCACAGCAGTGTGGCAACAAGCAAGGAGGTAGGAAACCACTAGGATGTTAAAACCTGCAAGTCACTTTATTTTACTGTAGATAATTCAGATACTTAAAAAAAAGAATGTTTTTTTAATGGACTAGAGAAAGACAAACCACGTTTACAGTGCTCACATTTATGGAGTTTGCTTATCGCTCTGCTGTAATAATTAGCAGGGTTTCCCCAGAAAACTTGCTAAGCCTGGTGGTTGGGGCGTCCACCGTATTTTTGTACTAAAAGATATTAAGTTGACAGGAAATGTAAAAGTATTACTGTGTTACAAGAAAAGATCTCCAGTGAGATGCTATTTAAACCCACAACTAGTATTAAAACAATAAATTTGAACTTCTGTTTAATCCAAATTAAGTCAGCGGCTCCATCAGGGCTTCAGGGGCCCCATAAACACTAATATTTTAAAACAGACCACAGATACATAAATGTAACACTTGTTTATTGAGATTATCAATGCTGTTGAATTTTATTAAATTGTTTAGGCATACATAAATTAAAAGATTTTAAATTGTTTAACATTTAAATACAAGATTTTAAGGAGTTGGCAAGTTTACTTTGTAAAACTTAAAAGAACAATATTCATAGTTAGATTTTTTTATTACCATAGCAACAATCTGATGCTGGGTGTTTAATCTTTGAATTTACAAACACCTTTTTAGGCTGGCAAATTAAACTACTCCCTTCTCCCATAATTCACTAAATCAAACAAAGAAGCTGTTATTTTAGGTGCTGATATTTTTAGCAGCAAAAGGGGCCCGTAAACCAAATTCTGCTCCAGGCCTCTTACAGTCTTGGACCGGCCCTGTAATCTGCTGCACTAGCAGAGATGCGCAACAAACGGGAGATTTAATTCAATGCTGCTAATGTGACTTTAGTAGGTCTTCCATTTTGAGTCTGTTGAAGTTTTAATAATCGTCACAGAAACTATTCTGGTTGGTCGAGTTTATGGGACGAGTCTCTCAGATCTCTGTGCACATTAACATCAATTAACATCAAACCATATCAAATGCGTTGTCTACTTGGGTAGACAACGCATTTGATATGGTTTGATGTATCGTGTAAATAGGGAAAAATAATAATAAAATAATAATAAAATAATATAATGCGTTACAGACCGGAGGACGCGAAAGTTCCTCACTGGGTTGAACCTGCATGATGAGGTCAGCGCTGCTCGTTATCCACAAACGCTCCGGCTAACCAAGACCACAGACAAACTTTACAGGGAAGACAGACACAGAGCCACTGGCTGGGCAGCGTGTTGAAATGTTAACGCCGTATATAATTGTTTCTTCACAAAGATAAATCATTCTCACCACTTCACAATGCGCCTCTGAATTCGCTACAAGTTATTTCTGCGGTTCACTTTGAGCTGCGCAACCAGAGCTGACGGGGTGGGTTTTAAACTCTTACCTAAAGTTCTCCAAAGGATCATAATTTCTCACAGTAAGTTGATGTAAAGATCCAGTTAGAGTGAAAGGAGGCGCGCGCGATCCCGCTGAGGTAAAGCAGCAGCAGCGCGAGGCAAAGCGCAGAGGCGCCTGCAAGCTGTGTGATTGGTCCGCGCTTTCGGCTTTAAATGCATAAACTCTAAACCTATCCTTTAGGAATAAATCTGATCTTCTAGTGAAATGCTAAGAGCAACAGAGATGCTTGCAGTCTGACTTATAAAAAACTAAACAAAAAAAAGATTTTTTTATTCAGGGTTTCCCCCAGTGTATTATAGGCCTGGTGGCCCACCATGCTTTACTAGCGCCACCGCCAGGCTAAGCCTTTCTTGTTTTTTTTGTTTTTTTTTTAAGGACAATAAAAGGAAACAAAGTTTAAGTTTGATTGCAAGCGTCTCTGTTACTCTGAGCGTTTCACTATCGGAGCAGATTTAATCCTAAAAGATATGTTTATAGTTTTAAAGCCGGACCAATCATCCTGCTTGGCGCTTCAGCGCCTTGCCTCGCGCTGCCGTAGCTGGGTTATGTTTACATCAGCACGGGTCCCACGTGCCTCCTTTCACTCGAACTGGACACAGGCTGACCGCTATGGATATTTACATCAACCCCCTGGGAGGAATTATGATCAGTTATGAGGAGTTATTGATCAAGGTAAGAGTTTAAACTCACCCCGTTATCTGTGGTTGCGCAGCTCTACCTGAACCGCAGGAATAACTTGTAGTCGCTTTCAGTGGAGCTTTGAGGTGAGAATGATGTATATTTGTGACCAAAACATTATGCAGCGTTTACATGTCAACACGCCGCCCAGCGTTTGGCTCCGTCTTTCCTGTAAAGTTTAGGTCTGTGTTCCCTAAACACAGACGGTTCGTTAGCGGTTAACGACCCATCGTGCAGGTGCAGCCCACTGAGGAGTTTTCACGCTCTCCTCGCAGTCAGCATCACGCTGATGTTATATTATTTTATTATTACTAGTATTATTTTTCTGGTTGCACTAAGCACCAAATCGTATCAAATGCTTTGTCCACCTAATCAGACAAGGGTTAATGTGCGCGGCCACCGGGGATCTGAGAAATTCATCTCAGAAACTCGACCAACCAAAATAGTTTCTGTGTTAAAAACTCGACACTAAATGAGCTGCTAAAGCCACATTAGCAGCATTGAATTAAATCTCCCATTTGTTGCTCATCTCTGCGCTGTGCAGCAGATTTAACTCATCATGCAGGGCCGGTACAAGGGTGTATGAGGCCTGGAGCAGAATTTGGTTTACGGGCCCCTTTTGTTGCTAAAAACATCAGCACCTCTAACAGCTTCTGTGATTTAGTGAAATATAGGACAGTTTAACTGGCCATCCTAAAAACCAATAAGTTTACTAACAGAGTTCAAACGTAAACATTAAACTCACAGCATCAGATTGTTGCTGTGGTAACAAACCAATCTGACTATGAATATTGTTCTTTGAACTTTTACAGAGTAAACTTCCCAGCTCCTTAAAATCTATAAATGTTAAATTATTTAAAATCTTTTAATTTATATATGCTGAAACCATTATGTAAAATTTAACAGCAATGATCATCTCAATAAACAAGTGTTACATTTATATATTTGTGGTCTGTTAAAATATTAACATTTATGGGGCCCCTGAAGTCCTGGGGGGCCTGATGGAGCCGCTGACTTAATTTGGATTCAAAAGAAGTGGAAATAATTTATATTTATTTTAATTGTATTTTTTGATTAGTTGTTTTTAAGACTAGTTGTGGGTTCATATAGCAGTTCACTGACAATGTTTTTCCATAGCATATAATTACTCAGTGATATTTTACTTTTCCTGTCTACTTAACATCTTTTAATACAAAAACACGGTGGACCACCAGTGATCCGCCTCGGCGCCCCGACCACCGGGCTTAGCAAGTTTTCTGGGGGAAACCCTGTTATTTATGTTCTTTAGTAAAGCATGGCGGCCGCCAGGCTAATAACACACTGGGGGAAACCCTGATTAGTATCACAAGCTCATCTTTCACAGCCCTGAGCTAACATGCATTTATATAAATGTATATATATATATATAACATTTATAGCTGCTTTTGGAAACTTTGCTGCGTTCATTGAGGGATTATCTGGCCTTAAAGGCTGTTTTCATGCAGCAAACAGCAAAAATATTGAATTCTTTATTTGCACCAGTTGTTTGTATATTGTCTATTTATTGGACTTTATCTGATAATTTATGAGCACAAAAAATCTGAAAAGTATGACATCCATTTGTATTCAACCTCACTGAGGCAAAATTTTGTTAAAGGACCTTTTAGCTGCAAGGTCGTTGTCCTCTGAAAGTTTTCTTAGAAACACTTACAAATACAAAAATATAGAGGTTGAAAGATGAGTGTTTTAAATAATATATATATTTAAGTCGGTCTAAGTTTCTTCTGTCCTCCCTGCTCTCCCCACAGGTCCTGGACAGTGAACTCCCAGTATTTGAGCTCTACTCTGTCCAGAATCCAGAAGCGTTGGACTCTCCTGCTGGTATGAGGGTAACCTGGCTACAGTTCTGGTCGAAATGGAAGGGGTCAACATTCTGACCGACCCCATCTTCAGCCAGAGAGCATCATTTCTTCAGTTCATGGGGCCCAAACGGTACAGAGGACCCCCCTGCACAGTGGAACAGGTTCTAAGATCGTTCATGTTCTTGCTTTTACTTTGTGAACAGACAGAATCCTTTGAATCAAACCTGGTTTTATTCAGCCCACTCCTCTCCTACCAACAGCTGCCGAGGATCGACGCCGTCCTCATCAGCCTCTCATTACGATCACCTGGATGCTGGATCTGTTGCCAGCCTTAATGCTCGCTTTGGAGGGGAGCTACGCTGGTATGTGTCCCAAATGGTTCCCCCCCCCACACACACACACACCTTCCACAGTGTTCCTGTGAAATATGATGCATGTTTCAACAGGTTCGTACCCCTGGGTTTGATGGGCTGTGAGAACGTGATGGAGCTGGACTGGTGGAGGAAAACTGCGTCCCGGGTCACGACAGCGTCACGTTTGTCTGCACGCCGTCTCAGCACTGGAGCAAACGGACAGCGTGGGACGATAACAGGGTACGTGATGGTAAATGTTGGAGTGTGTATCACTGCTATCAGTTTGGTTTTATCAACAGCACTGATAATCTAAGTGCTGCGATGTTATAATTGGGCAAGTGAGCAGAATGTTTTGGGTGTGATAGCAGCACTTTATTGAAGAGTCTGCAGCCCAACATTTTTCAATGGAGAAGAAAGATTAAGCAAAAAAGGCAAAACTTCTCTCTGTGAAAATCTCTTTAATTTTCTGCTGCACTGAAAACCGATCAGAATTGTAGCCGTTTAACGATTTATATCTTTTCAGTGTTTATGGAGTAGCTGGTCTGTTTTGGGTCCCAACCATCGATTCTTCTTCGCCGGCGACACAGGCTACTGTCCGTCCTTCCAGGAGATCGGACGCCGCTTTGGGCCATTCGACCTCGCAGCAATCCCAATTGGAGCGTATCTGCCCAGGTAGAGAGGCATCACTCCCACACAGATCAGGCACAAAGAGGTTCATGTTTCTGGGACATACTTATGTGTTTCATATGAAGTTGTTTAATATGTGCAGAAGCAGATAAATCCACTGAAACTTGTTACAGGTTCATATTTTAGTGCAGTAGCGTAGTCCAACACGTGCTAAGTATATGAGTGGTACTCGGTTTAGGGTCTTTCATACACATGCATACAAAAATATATTAATGTTCACTTTCGGCATTTTAATAAACATTAAGCAGGACGTCTGTCATAAAGATAATCAAGATTATCTCTTTATCTCGAGATATTTATCTAGATTATATCTCTCTCGATTTTTTTCTAGATTTATGCTTACAAACCTGCCTCTTTTTTTTCATGGATGTAGTACGAGATACAACTGGTAATACAAGTCTAGACTTCCTGACCTTTGAGCCAGGACCAATCTCTAGCGTTCTCACCTCGTCTCCTCCATGCAGTTCTACCTGGAGCCGCCGGTCCGTCTCAGAGGCCCTGGACCAGAGGGGACTGGAACCAGAATCCTTCTTCACTTTGCATCATGGGGAGTCCCGGCTCATCGCCGCACGAGACAGACACGTCTTCAACTGATGTAACTGATAAAATTGGTCAGTAATACTAAATCACAGCAGAAGTCAACCAACAAAGAAAATGGTGCTCTGGACATCAGTTTTTCTTTTTTTTTAGTGAAAATATGTCAACTCTGTTACCAAACAGAGTTGGTGTTAGTAACAGAATTGACAGGGCCATAATAATTTAGAATTGAAAACTGTTACTATCAACTCTGTTACTCCATTTGGTAACAGAGTTGATGGTAACAGAATTGACAATTTGAAACATCTATTAAAAACTCCACTTGTGAGTAGAAATGCTGAAAATACATGACACCAATTAGATAATGGTTTAAAAACCATTAAATAAACTTGACTGATCAAAAATCTGGTATTTTTCTCATGTTACTTGGGTAACATGAGACGATGAAAACAATAACCCCTGGTGATTGTGATTTTTGGACTAAAATATTTCCCAGAGAACGGCACATAGAACTCTGTGTGTTTGAGGTCTTATCAGTAAAAGTAAGTGACCTAATTTTATGCAGTTTATACAGCCCTAGAAGACAATTCCACGAATTTACAGGGACAAAACCATAGGGTAACAGAGTTGAAATATTTTTTCAAAAATAAGGCTATTTTGAGTTAATTTAATGTGATGTTATTAAATTGACCATTCAGACAGTTTAAAAAAGATAGAAAAAACTAATTTACAAAAGAAAAATAAAACCGGTTTTTGCATCATTTCTCATGTTAATAAAAACAGTACCCAACTCGGAACAACAATAAGTCTTGGTTTTTCAGCTATATAAAACAATTTTAAATGTATTTACTTAAATGTTTTTACTTGTTAAATATTATGATCCATTAGAATGAGAAATAAATTACTAAAACACTTAAAAATCGAAATATTTTAATATATCAGACCAAAAATAATGGCACTGGACATCAAATGTATCTCCAATTAAAGAATCACCCATATGATAAAATATTACTATAGCAGCCATGACAGGAAGAGATGACTTACATGCTGGTTCTCTCAGAGTTGAGGCTTCAGGGGTTTTGCACGCTGCCTCAGAACCTTTTGAATCCTGAGGAGCAAAAACAAAGTGAGGTCAGAGCAGAAAAGGTTTCACAGGACAGGATTTAAAGTTAAACGCAGCCCTTCTCTCTAAGGAGCGAAGATGTTCAGATTGTGTTGGTTTAAAGCTCTAGCTTCACCTTGCAACTTTAGACTCCTACATGCAGCGTGTTATTTGAGATGAGTGCTGCCATATAGGAGGTTTGTTTTGTTTTCTGAATGTGATACAGACAATCATGAACTGCTACCTGTGATGTTAACTTTCAACTGCAATGTCCTGATAGACTTTGTGAAAAACATGCTGATGTTGAGCTGGGCTCAACTGCAAAGTGCTTTTGTTGCAACTTCAGCAATTTTTTCTCTCTTTTTTTGTGCTGTGAAAACATCAAAGCTGCATATCCTCTCAACAGTTTTTCTCCAAATTTTGAAGAATTTTGGTTGTGTCTATTTTCTTTTATGGAGCATAAATAGAAGAGTTTTGGCATTGCTGTGACAGAGACTTTAGTGTCTCTTACCCTGAATGTAAAATGGTAATAGCACAACGTTGAACCCACTTACTGCAGTAACGTGTGTGAGCCTGAACAGAGAGGTTATGCTTTACACTTCATCACTTTCTGTAAATGTCACATTAAATGCACTATTCAAGTGAAATGCATGTGTTTTGTTGTTCAAATGGAGACTAAAAGGGACTTAACTTTACTAGCATGAAAAGAGAATGCCTCAAGAAATTTTGAACTATATTACTAATTCTTCTAAGAAGTATAAGTGATGTTGTAGTGTTTTCCTCTAAGAAATCCCAAATACTAGCTAGAAACGAGCCTGACTTACTGTCGGCTATGAATTATTTTTGCATATTTTTGACATCAAACTATACGACGACTTATTTTTGCACATTTTTGACATCATACTATACTATGACTTATATTTGCACATTTTTGACATCATATACTATACTGTGACCATTTTTGCATATTATTGACATATACTATACTATGATATTTTTGCACATTATTGTCATACTATGACTAATTTTTGCACATTTTGACGTCATACTATATTATGACTTATTTATGCATATTTTTGACATCATGACTATGACTTTTCTTTGCATATTTATGACATCATACGACTTATTTTTGCATATTTTTGACATCATACTATACTATGACTAATTTTTGCATATTTTGATGTCATACTATTAGACTTATTTTTGCATATTTTGAGGTCATACTATATACGACTTATTTTTGCACAATTTTACATCCATACTATACTATGACTTTTTTTGCACATTTTGATGTCATACATAGACTATTTTTTCACATTTTTGACATCATACTATATGACTTATTTTTGCACATTTTTGTCATCATACTATGACTTATATATGCATATTTTTGACATAACTATTACTATGACTTATTTTGCACATTTTTGACATCATACTATATTATGACTTATTTATGCATATTTTTGACATCATAAACTATGACTTTTTTGCATTTATGACATAGACTATTTTTGCATATTTTTGACATCATTACTATACTATGACTTATTTTTGCATATTTCTGACATCATACTATATACTATGACTTATTTTTGCACTTTTTGACATACTATATACTATGACTTATTTATGCACATTTTTGACATCATACTATATACTATGACTTATTTTTGCACTTTTTGACATCATACTATATACTATGACTTATTTATTGCACATTTTTGACATCATACTATACTATGACTTATTTTTGCATATTTTTGACATCATACTATTCTATGACTTATTTTGCATATTTATGACATCATACGACTTATTTTTGCACATTTTGTCATACTATGACTTATTTTTGCACATTTTTTGACATCATATACTATGACTTATTTTTCCATGTTTTTGACATCATACTATGACTTATTTTTTCATATTTTGACATCATAGTATACTACGACTATTTATGCACATTTTTGACATCATACTATATACTATGACTTATTTTTGCATATTTTTGACATCATACTTACTATGACTAATTTTTGCATATTTTGATGTCATACTATATTACGATTATTTTTGCATATTTTGAGGTCATACTATACTACGACTTATTTTTGCACAATTTTAACGTCAATACTATACTATGACTTATTTTTGCACATTTTTGATGTCATACTATGACTTATTTTTGCACATTTTTGTCATCATACTATGACTTTGTATGCATATTTTGACATCATACTATACTATGACTTATTTTTGCACATTTTTGACATCATACTATATTATGACTTATTTATGCATATTTTTGACATCATGACTATGACTTTTCTTTGCATATTTATGACATCATACGACTTATTTTTGCATATTTTTGACATCATACTATACTACGACTTATTTTTGCACAATTTTAACGTCATACTATACTATGACTTATTTTTGCACATTTTTGATGTCATACTATGACTTATTTTTGCACATTTTTGTCATCATACTATGACTTATGTATGCATATTTTTGACATCATACTATACTATGACTTATTTTTGCACATTTTTGACATCATACTACGTATATTATGACTTATTTATGCATATTTTTGACATCATGACTATGACTTTTCTTTGCATATTTATGACATCATACGACTTATTTTTGCACATTTTTGACATCATACTTTGACTTATTTTTGTACATTTTTGACATCGTCCTATCATATGACTTATTTTTGCATACTATATTATGACTTATTTATGCATATTTTTGACATCATGACTATGACTTTCTTTGCATATTTTACATCATACGACTTATTTTTGCATATTTTTGACATCATACTATACTATGACTTATTTTTGCATATTTCTGACATCATACTATATACTATGACTTATTTTTGCACTTTTTGACATACTATATACTTTGACTTATTTATGCACATTTTGACATCATACTATATACTATGACTTATTTATGCACATTTTTGACATCATACTATATACTATGACTTATTTTTGCACTTTTTGACATCATACTATATACTATGACTTATTTATGCACATTTTTGACATCATACTATACTATGACTTATTTTTGCATATTTTTGACATCATACTATTCTATGACTTATTTTTGCATATTTATGACATCATACGACTTATTTTTGCACATTTTTGACATCATACTATGACTTATTTTTTCCATGTTTTTGACATCATACTATGACTTATTTTTTCATATTTTTGACATAGTATACTACGACTTATTTATGCACATTTTTGACATCATACTATATACTATGACTTATTTTTGCACATTTTTGACATCATACTATCATATGACTTATTTTTGCATATTTATGACATCATACGACTTATATTTACATATTCTTGACATACTATACTATAACTTATTTTTGCATATTTATGACATCGTACGACTTATATTTGCATATTTTTGACATACTGTACTATGACTTATTTTTGCATATTTTGATGTCATACAACTTATATTTGCATATTTTTGACATCATACTATACTACGACTTATTTTTGCACAATTTTGACATCATACTAAACTATCATTTATTTTTGCACATTTTTGACATCATACTTTGACTTATTTTTGTACATTTTTGACATCGTCCTATCATATGACTTATTTTTGCATACTATATTATGACTTATTTATGCATATTTTTGACATCATGACTATGACTTTTCTTTGCATATTTATGACATCATACGACTTATTTTTGCATATTTTTGACATCATACTATACTATGACTTATTTTTGCATATTTCTGACATCATACTATATACTATGACTTATTTTTGCACTTTTTGACATACTATATACTATGACTTATTTATGCACATTTTTGACATCATACTATATACTATGACTTATTTTTGCACTTTGACATCATACTATATACTATGACTTATTTATGCACATTTTTGACATCATACTATACTATGACTTATTTTTGCATATTTTTGACATCATACTATTCTATGACTTATTTTTGCATATTTATGACATCATACGACTTATTTTTGCACATTTTTGTCATACTATGACTTATTTTTGCACATTTTTGACATCATACTATGACTTATTTTTTCATATTTTTGACATCATAGTATACTACGACTTATTTTGCACATTTTTGACATCATACTATATACTATGACTTATTTTTGCATATTTTTGACATCATACTATGACTAATTTTTGCATATTTTGATGTCATACTATATTACGCCTTATTTTTGCATATTTTGAGGTCATACTATACTACGACTTATTTTTGCACAATTTTAACGTCATACTATACTATGACTTATTTTTGCACATTTTTGATGTCATACTATGACTTATTTTTTCACATTTTTGACATCATACTATGACTTATTTTTGCACATTTTTGTCATCATACTATGACTTATGTATGCATATTTTTGACATCATACTATACTATGACTTATTTTTGCACATTTTTGACATCATACTACTGTATATTATGACTTATTTATGCATATTTTTGACATCATGACTATGACTTTTCTTTGCATATTTATGACATCATACGACTTATTTATGCATATTTTTGACATCATACTATACTATGACTTATTTTTGCATATTTCTGACATCATACTATATACTATGACTTATTTTTGCACTTTTTGACATACTATATACTTTGACTTATTTATGCACATTTTTGACATCATACTACACAGTCCAGTCACATTAATGTGACCATCTGTCAAAAGCCAGAATAACCACCTTTCGCAGAGCGAACTGCTACGAGACGTGCAGGAAGAGAGTCACTTAGGTCCCTGAAGGTCTTCTCTGGGATGTTGAGCCATGCCGACTCTAATGCCGTGGCCAGCTGCGCTAGATTACGCGGTTGAGGATCCATGGCGCGAACAACTCGATCGAGACGGTCCCACAGATGCTCGATTGGGTTTAAGTCAGGTGAGTTTGCTGGCCAGGGGAGGACGGTAAACTCATCCTGGTGCTCTTCGAACCACGCACGTACACTGGCAGCTGTATGGCACCTCGCATTGTCCTGCTGGAAGATGCCATCATCCTGAGGAAAAACAATGCGCATGTAGGGGTGGACATGGTCCGCAAGGACAGATGCGTACTTGTATTGATCCATCGTGCCTTCCACAATAATCAGTGAACCCAGAGAATGCCAGGAAAACATTCCCCAGACCATAATGCTCCCGCCTCCAGCTTGGACCGTTCCTGCAATGGTTGCAGGGTGGTTCCTTTCAGAGGTTTCACGCCTTATACGCCAACGTCCATCTGTCCGATGGAGCATAAAACGCGATTCATCTGAAAACGCTACCTGTCGCCACTCAGTGGACGTCCAGCTGCTGTACTGGCGTGCAAATTCTAGCCTTCGTCGTCGATGAACACCAGTCAGCATAGGTGCACGAACCAGGCGTCCGCTTCGGAGGCCCAGACGCAGCAATGTTCGCTGAATAGTGGTTTGGGAGACACTTGTGGTAGCCCCTTGGTTCATTTTAGTGGTCAGTTGCTCAACGGTAGCCCGTCTATCTGCCCGAACGCATCTCCGCAACCGTCGTTCGCCTCTGTCATCTATGGCCCGTGGTGCACCACATTTGCCACGTCGTTGATTTTGGACAGTCCCATTTTGCCATGCACGGTACACTTTTACCACGGCGGCACATGAACAGTTCACAAACTCAGCCGTTTCGGAAATGCTTCCACCCTTGGCCCGAAAGCCAATGATCATGCCCTTTTGGACGTCGGATAAATCGCTTCGTTTCTGCATTACGCCAACGATTGAAATGTTTTCCGAAGCCCACACACACCCTTTATATACGCTCAACTGCACTGTGCTGCCACCTGCCTTCTGTGATTGGTTATTTAACTCTGAAGTGGAAAGTACGTGGTGGTCACATTAATGTGACTGGACTGTGTATATACTATGACTTATTTATGCACATTTTTGACATCATACTATATACTATGACTTATTTTTGCACTTTTTGACATCATACTATATACTATGACTTATTTTTGCACTTTTTGACATCATACTATATACTATGACTTATTTATGCACATTTTTGACATCATACTATACTATGACTTATTTTTGCATATTTTTGACATCATACTATTCTATGACTTATTTTTGCATATTTATGACATCATACGACTTATTTTTGCACATTTTTGACATCATACTATGACTTATTTTTTCCATGTTTTTGACATCATACTATGACTTATTTTTTCATATTTTTGACATCATAGTATACTACGACTTATTTATGCACATTTTTGACATCATACTATATACTATGACTTATTTTTGCACATTTTTGACATCATACTATCATATGACTTATTTTTGCATATTTATGACATCATACGACTTATATTTACATATTCTTGACATACTATACTATGACTTATTTTTGCATATTTATGACATCGTACGACTTATATTTGCATATTTTTGACATACTGTACTATGACTTACTGTATTTTTGCATATTTTGATGTCATACAACTTATATTTGCATATTTTTGACATCATACGACTTATTTTTGCACAATTTTGACATCATACTAAACTATCATTTATTTTTGCACATTTTTGACATCATACTTTGACTTATTTTTGTACATTTTTGACATCGTCCTATCATATGACTTATTTTTGCATATTTTGAGGTCATACTGTACTATTACTTATTTTTGCATATTTTTGACATCGCATGAGAAATTTTGCCATTTTTGAGGTCAGCATGAAGAGTTTTTTTTTTAAATAGACAGAAATGTGTTTCCATAAAATAAATAGTATTTTTAAGTTTTAAATGACATATAAATATAGTTTTCTTAAGTGCCTGGTCTTTTCAGGTGTATACATATACAAATCCTGGCATTTTTTTCATGGATGTAGTACGAGATACAACTGGTAATATAATTTAAGTCTAGACTTCCTGACCTTTGAGCCAAGACCAATCTCTAGGGTTCTGACCTCGTCTCCTCCATCCAGTTCTACCTGGAGCCGCCGGTCCGTCTCAGAGGCCCTGGACCAGAGGGGACTGGAACCAGAATCCTTCTTCACTTTGCATCATGGGGAGTCCCGGCTCATCGCCGCACGAGACAAAGACTTCTTCGACTGATGTCTGCAAATACAAACATTTCTTTCAAAGACTGAAGATTTGAGCTCAGCCTAAATAAAAAATGAATGTTTTATGGTGCATACATTAGCAAGCACTAGGAAAAAAGAGAGAAATGCTTCAGGAAATTTTGTACTAGTTACTAATTTCTCCAAGAAGCATAAGCGTTATTGTAGTGTTTTTTTCTACAACAGGGGAAGAAGAAAACACAAATAATACTTTTTATAGTCAATAATAGACTGACATAGTTTAGTATGGCATTCAAAATAGGAAAAAATTACTCCTAGTACAGCGTTAGGAATGTTAGTAAAAACAGTGTTCAATGTTTGGAAAAACAACTCATGGGATGGTATAATGTGACTTTCTACATGGGCCAAAAAGACACATATGATATTCAAAACAGGAAAAATAACTCATAGTATAGCCCGTTCAAAATGAGCAAAAATGACTCATAGCATGGCATTCTAAATGTGCCGAAATGACATTCAAAATGAGCAAATAGTTTAGAATCGCATTAAAAATAAGAAAAAATGCAGTATGATATTCAAAATGGGCAAAAATGACAGCTCAAGATGGCATTCAAAATGAGCCAAAATCACTCATTGCATATAGTCCGACTGAAAAATTTGCAAAAATCTTTGTATATAGTATGAAGTTTATAAAGAGCAAAAATTACCCAGCATAGTGTCACATTCAAAATTGGTAAACGTGACTCATAATATAGCATGTAACTCAAAACTTGCAAAAATGACCCCAAGATAATTTTTTAAAAAATCATTGTATTGCATGAATCTCAAAATGGGCAAAAATGATACTATAGTATGACTTAGTATGGGCAAAAATGACTCAAATGTAGTATGACTGAAAATGTTTTAAAAATGAGTCATAGCATAGTATAACTTTCAAAACTGCCAAAAATGACTATGACCTAAAACTTTTGAGGAAAATTTTCTCATTTTATAGTTGTTATATTTGATTTTCTTTCAAAATATACAAAAATATTATTGTATAGTGTGATGTACAAAGTTAGCAAACATGACTAAGCACTATATGCCATTCAAAACTGACAAAAATTTCTCACAGTATACTATTATTTAAACATTTTGAATTGAGGCCTCACAGCATAGTATGACATTCAAAATGAATTCAAATGAGATACATCTGAATTTCTATGGCATCGAAAATTAGGCAAATTGCACCCACTATGCATTCGAAAAGAGTTCAAATGAGACAAAGAAAATTAGCTCAAATGAGAAAGCATCACGTCACAACATACCTCAAATGCCTCACAACTTTAATAGCAATCAAAGGTTGTTCTACAAGTAATTGAATCTGACAGGGTGTTTGTAAAGTGACAAAAAATAGTTAATTCTGTGAGCACGTTAAGATGTAATTTCGTTATTCAGACAATGTCAGGAAGTCAACATAAAGTAGTGGAGCACATATCCCTCCCCGCTGGATGCCAGTTTGAATTTCTCAGCCACATAGTCACCAAATTCAAGGTAGCCTGAACAATTTATCACCAGTCCTCACGTCCAATTACCAGGAGTTAGAATGAGAAATATGCTCTAAGGGCAATTAAGAATGCTGTCAGCTGACTCATGGACTTTGTGCAATGGGTTTCTCTGTTAGATCCATGTCCTCTCTCTGTCTTTTATTGTCACAAACTATCCATCGACTCTGCGTTTGCCTGACTGCGCCACCTCTCCAAGCCGGAAAGTTAGAGGTCCGGCTCGCATGTTGAAGCGGGATAAACAAGAGGAGGAGAAAGCCGAAGAATATATGAAAAGTGGTCGTCTGTTCTGGTTGTAAGTTAAGCCTTCAGATCTCATCTCCACTCGCTGTTTGTAAAAGCTGTCACAGTTGAAACTACGCCCAGAAGACATAGCAGCCAGATTAGGCAGTAGGTCTCTCAGTAAATTGTTTGTTCAGAAGTGTTGATTATTCTGTGTCTTCAACAGCATCTGAGACAGCCAAATCCAAACTGTGTCAACAACAATTAAAATGGGAAAGAATGCCTTGTTCTGAGGGATTTGAAAGAAAAAAAGAAGAAGCAGTCGTCACTGAGGTCCTTCTGCAATCAGGAAAATGGGAGTTTTCCCTGTGATCTCGCTCTGTGTCATGAGAGCTCATACTGTAGAAAAGTGACAGGGAGACAAACAAACACTGATTTGATGTGAACAAACAACAGCAGCAGAGGAAATATATTTTTTTCATGAACCGGTGACACATTTCCCCTCTACTTGGTGCGAACAGAAAACGAGCTTTAATTTTTAAACAATAAAAACATTTCACTCCTAATATTCTGCTTTATTTTTTCAATATTTTGTCACATTATAGCCACAAATTTCTATCTATTTGTTATGAATTGTATGCGCTAGACAAACAGATGCGAGGAAAAGGAAGCAGAGACTCATCTAAAAGCTGCAGGACACCAAACTTGTACCCGTAAATGTGAAGCTGAGTGTTTAAAAGGAAACCAAAATAAACTATTATACCTTTTTGCATTAAATTTATAAATTTACCAACTTGTAAAGTAATTGGTTCCACTTTGATATAATGCACATATATACACAGTCCAGTCACATTAATGTGACCATCTGTCAAAAGCCAGAATAACCACCTTTCGCAGAGCGAACTGCTACGAGACGAGCAGGAAGAGAGTCACTTAGGTCCCTGAAGGTCTTCTCTGGGATGTTGAGCCATGCCGACTCTAATGCCGTGGCCAGCTGCGCTAGATTACGCGGTTGAGGATCCATGGCGCGAACAACTCGATCGAGATGGTCCCACAGATGCTCGATTGGGTTTAAGTCAGGTGAGTTTGCTGGCCAGGGGAGGACGGTAAACTCATCCTGGTGCTCTTCGAACCACGCACGTACACTGGCAGCTGTATGGCACCTCGCATTGTCCTGCTGGAAGATGCCATCATCCTGAGGAAAAACAATGCGCATGTAGGGGTGGACATGGTCCGCAAGGACAGATGCGTACTTGTATTGATCCATCGTGCCTTCCACAATAATCAGTGAACCCAGAGAATGCCAGGAAAACATTCCCCAGACCATAATGCTCCCGCCTCCAGCTTGGACCGTTCCTGCAATGGTTGCAGGGTGGTTCCTTTCAGAGGTTTCACGCCTTATACGCCAACGTCCATCTGTCCGATGGAGCATAAAACGCGATTCATCTGAAAACGCTACCTGTCGCCACTCAGTGGACGTCCAGCTGCTGTACTGGCGTGCAAATTCTAGCCTTCGTCGTCGATGAACACCAGTCAGCATAGGTGCACGAACCAGGCGTCCGCTTCGGAGGCCCAGACGCAGCAATGTTCGCTGAATAGTGGTTTGGGAGACACTTGTGGTAGCCCCTTGGTTCATTTTAGTGGTCAGTTGCTCAACGGTAGCCCGTCTATCTGCCCGAACGCATCTCCGCAACCGTCGTTCGCCTCTGTCATCTATGGCCCGTGGTGCACCACATTTGCCACGTCGTGGATTTTGGACAGTCCCATTTTGCCATGCACGGTACACTTTTACCACGGCGGCACGCGAACAGTTCACAAACTCAGCCGTTTCGGAAATGCTTCCACCCTTGGCCCGAAAGCCAATGATCATGCCCTTTTGGACGTCGGATAAATCGCTTCGTTTCTGCATTACGCCAACGATTGAAATGTTTTCCGAAGCCCACACACACCCTTTATATACGCTCAACTGCACTGTGCTGCCACCTGCCTTCTGTGATTGGTTATTTAACTCTGAAGTGGAAAGTACGTGGTGGTCACATTAATGTGACTGGACTGTGTATATAGACATTTGAATAAAGGAGTCTGAATACCAAGAATCATTTACCGTTCTGCCTCCCAGCTACTCATTATTTTGAATTTCAACACGAAAAAACACCAATAAAAAACAACAAAAACATTTGTTGGCGTAATGAGCCAAAATGTGAAAAGGCTCCAGCACTTTTACAAGACACAACACATTGCAGTTACGTTGATTGTGGTCATTAGTAAATGTGAACACTAACAGAAAAGCTCGTTAAGCCTGGTTTCTCCTCAATTTAGCTGCACTTTTTAAAATTTTATTTGAATGCCATTTTTCATTCACGATGCCAAAAAATTAAACATTTCACGCGTTATTTCAGTGATGGATTATCTCCTAAATGTTAAATATACATGTCATATTGCTCCGCTGTCTGTTCTTATCTCTGTCTAACAGCCGCTCACATCCTGCCCTCTTGTCCTCTGCTGGTCTGAGCTCGTGTCCAGAATCTACCTGCTTCAGTCCTTCTGGACAGCAGCCGCCATCACAACAGCACCAGCTCACTTTCACACACATTTTCATGGACGGGCTCCTCTCTGTGAGGGCCTCTTCTGCCTTTCTGACGCGTTTAAAACGCACAACCCCGTTGCCAGAGGTAGAGTCGTAGTTAATTGGAGGCAGAGGGGGTGTTAATTGGTTCTTTCAGTCATAAAAGGACGTTTCTAAAGCAGCTTTGAATGAATGAAAGCACTCGTAGCCATTCAGTCCGATGCTTCTTTTCATCACAGTGACAGGCTCAGATCTGTGAGGTCACCTCTTGATTTTTCTCATGCAAAGCTTCCAGCGGACCAATCTTGTCGTGCCGTGCTGTGATCAAGTGGTAAAGTTATGACGCTTTCCAAGAAATGGAAAAAACCCCCCAAAACAAACATGCACTAATGAATGCATATCACGTTCTGCAACAAGTTGCAGGAACAATTAACTTATTGTACATCTCACACGGCTTTAAATGTGGCATGAATCAGACACAGAGGTGTCGTCTGGTTTTTAACGGTGTCATTTACGGGCACGCGGAAATCTGACTTTTAATGCGCAGTAACAGACGGTGTAGTAAAAATGACTCAGCATTTGGGTCATTTACTGTAAAGCTGATGGAAAAAGGAAAATAAAATGCAGTTTATGCATTGAAGTGAAATGACTGGTTGAAATCATTCATAAATCTGTCTGGTCTCCTTTTAAATTAATGTGCAATTCAGTTAGAAGACATCATGATTATAAGGAGATGCGCATCATGATTCTTTTTTTTATCTCCCATAGTAGAAGCACTGTTGTATTAAAAGCAGTGCAGTAAAACATAATGTTGCATTTTTGTTGACTGCCAGTGCGCCGTGTTTTTTCTTTTTATCAACATAACTTTGCCGCCATCAGAAATGAAATCTACCCTGAAAAAAGCTTTTATAGGGGATGCCAGCCGCTCCATCATGACACATTTCAGGAGCATTAGACTCTCTCTGCACATCATCACGTTACACCACAAACAGCCGTGACACAGAACTGTACAAATCAGAGCAGATTTAAAGCATTTCCCCCTGAGTTTTCCAGTGGATTGGAGCTGAGCTGCCTCTGAGTGCCTGTGTGCATTATTCACAACAGAAACGGTATCTTTGCATTCAACCGTTGCTGTACTTCAGATTAATATACAGAGTACAAATGTGAAGCACTAAACAATGCAATCCTTTCTGTTTGACTGTTTTCGGTAAAGCGCCGTGGATGTGACACGTTTCTAATAGATCCTCAACCTCTATTTGTCATCCTCCTGAATCAGATGGAGAGATTTGCTTAATATCAGACAACACGACGCATCAAACACCTTGAATTCTCTGCAGCCGGCAAATGCGTTTTGTAAAAGATGGGAGTCTGTTGCTATGAAACGGCTTCAATAAACGCTATTGAACAGTCAAAGAAACAACTTTGATAAGGTTGTTTGTGCCCAACAGATAATGCTCCTGCCCACATACGAGAAAAAAACCTACCAAATATGGAACACTGCTACAAAAAACAAAAAAAAAACACCCCAACATAAATGAACACGCCTGTGTTTTTTGTCCTTCGTAATGCAAGAGCCGCATTTCATAAATCTAAATATTGATTGAGAAAAAAAAAGATCCTCTTTCTGAAAGCGTTCTGACAATTTTTTATTCATCTCATGATTGTTGCTAATCTTAATCAATGGAATATTTTTTTTTATTAAAGCAGCATAAATGAGATGGATGGCTTGGAGTTAGAATTCATCCTACTCACGGGGGGATGCTGTTCTCAATCTCATCAGTATTATTCCAGGGAGCCATCTGTGAACTTTACTATGCTGGCCATTAAATTTGAACATCCTCACAGCCATCATGTTAATAAAGTACCAGGTATTAGACCGAGCCCCTGGCATTGGAGTCCACTATTAATGCTCCCACTGGGCTGGTACTATCAGCATGTGGCTGCACAGCTCTACAGCTGTTCTCACAGCGTATCATTCATCATATTTAAATTATTTCGCACTGCAGCCTTAACTGTGGCTTGCGGAAGTGAAATTAGAAATGTCAAAGAGTTTTTTTCTTGGGGGCAACTCTACTGTAATTGCTCATTATACTGTAATAAAGTGAATTTAGTGTTTTGAATACACAAAGGGGGAGCGAGGAGGCACGCAGAGATTTAAAATAATCCGAAAAATTACAATTCGCAATTCGAAGACGGGCTGCTCTTTAAAAGTCACCCCGGAGAGGCAGATTTTAACTTTAATTAGGTAGACATTGTCCAGAATATACAGATTTACATGTAATTCCTTTTCAGTTTCCAATGTAATCCTCCTTCTTAACATTTCTCCACCCCAGAGTATTTTCGTCTGTAAGCTTCAATTCCAACTCCGAGCCGCACTCCATTGTAGGTCCCGGATAGAGCAGAAGTTATTGTTAGTGGACACAGAAATGGGGATTTGTCTAATTTAATTAAAGCTGTTGAGCTATCTTCTGCTTCTGCATTATATTCAAATGCGTTCGTTCTTACAGAGCACAGATTTGGGTTTGTGCCTGGATTTTTTTTCTAAACTGAACAAGAAGAGAAAGGCTCATTTGTTGAAATAAACAGTGCTGCGTTTCGTATTGCCTTCCCAGCAGAGCAACAGTCGGGTAATACAGTAAAAGTCTGACATTTGAACCTCATGTATTCGGTCAGCAAAGTGACACTACTGGAAGCCTTTTAGCACCAAAGGCCACGTTCAGAACAACAGCAGCTCAGTGTCCAAATAGCTGAGGAGCTGCTGCGGTGTGCAAAGTGATGTCCCCGTGTTTCCACATAAAATGACCCATTTTCAAAGATCAAATTCACTGCCGTGTCAGAGATTTCGTCCGACAAAGTGCTACTAATGGTATATCAGGTATTCTCAGGAATGATTAACAACGAAACCTTTTTTTAAACGAGCAGCCTTTGTATTTTCTGATTTTAACAAAGAAAAATACGAGTCTTTCTGTAAAATGACATATCTTTTCTTAGTATGCTTTTACAAAAACAAAACAACCAAGGTTGGTGGATCCACATTATGTTTGTAAAGACACTCATAATATACATGCAATCTATTTTACCTGTAACGCTGCGTTGATATTGCACTAAATTCAACTGACAATTCAACCATTTTTCTGTCCATCTACTCAGTCTAATCATTTATGCATCAATCCATCCAGCTAAATGTCTGTTTGCCTCAAAAAAATCCATCCTGTCCAATGGCTGCATTCATCAGTCCCATTCATTTGTCCATCATTCCCTGGAAATATCTGTATGTTCTACTTTAAAAAGAGGATGCAAACAGTTTTCAGGAAAAATATGAAATTTCAACATGAACAATGTGCAGGAACGCTTGGATGAGGAAAAAAAATAAGAACGCAGTTTCTAAGATCGTCACCATCACTGTTAACTTCCAGCTACCTTACCATCGTGTGAATGTAAATTTAAACAGAACGGCGCTTCGGAGTTTTTACAAAGCAATTAAAGCTTGATACATGTAGATGTTCCCATCCACTTTGTTGCTCACCACAGTGGTCCATCATGGCTGAATGTGACACTAATGCACACGTCTGTTGGTTGGTTGCTCTTTACATAATCCACTCTTGTACCATCAGCTGTCAGGTCTTTATGAGAAAGACAGGTGTGGGTCTGGCTCATAAGGAATACGCTGTAGAGTATTTTTATTTAATTTTTTTTGAAGAACTTGTTTTCTGCGAAGAAGTGGTGAATAAAACATGTTATGACTGCCTCCATGTTTGGAAAAGGGACGTGTAACTTAAAGAGGAGGAGGACAAGCAATAATTTGCCAATAATTTATGTACAAGTCAACGATTCCTCTGAGGTTCTGAAAAGCAATAATAATTATGATAATAATGTGTGTGTTATTTAGAGCTCATTGAAATCTGTTAGCCACCTCGCTGCGGTGGCTAACAGATTTCACCAGGAGACTAGGAGATTTTTTATTTTTCTATTTTTTTACATGTGGTTAAACAACGCTGAATTAGTTATAAGCGTGAACCTGCATGGCGGGATGTTCTCATCTAAAGCCATTTTTTTTTGTTTAAATATAAATAAAAAAGGGACATTGTAGCTGCTTGTTTCTTGAAAAAAAATCTAATTCTTCCCTTTTTCTTTTAAAGTCCAACAATGATCAGCATCTTTTCCACCATACTTATTTAAAACCTCTTTTGCTCACGGCCTGTTTTTGAGCAACATGACTGAAAATAACATGCCCAAAATGAATTGAATGTATCTCATGAACTACAGAGTTTATTTTAATTGTTTTGGTATCAAAACAAAGTCAAGACCCTAGGGAATATGTTACAGCTCTAAAAACCACCCTACCTATTACTGAGGAAAGTGAATTAATATAGTAAACAGCAGAAATTAAGAAAAAAAATCAATTTCCGCCTAAAAAACCACTTCAATCTATGAAGGTTCCTTTCAAAGCATGCAGTTGAAAGCCAAAACATGTAGAAAACAACAGTTCACAATCTGACCTTTTACTGTGCCAAGTTTTATGAAAAAAAAAGTTAATCATATGAGTTTTAGAGAGGTACTACTTGATAAAAATCTAGGCGGACCTTCCAAATTAACCATTTTGGCACAATTTGTGCCATTTGAACTTTCTTAGTTTTTATTTCTGTAGGTTCTGTTTCAATCATTTATTTTTTTCATATAATAAATGATTATTTATCATAAATAAGTAATTGCATCTAATAATTGTTTTGGGGGGGTTCCTTTGAAAAATCCACATGCATTCATTCATAAAAAGAGAAAACAATAGACAAATTGTAATAAACTGAAAATGGAACAGATTAACTCACAATAACATTTCAAATAGAATTATATAACAATGAAAATGCAAATAGCAATTGAAACTCATGTTATAAATGACAAGATAACAGGAAAAAACTCACATATATCATAATTACGTTACAATAACAATGCGCTCTGCGCGTAAAGTCATTGCATTCTGCATTCAGCCATTCACAACTACGCAGGGCAGTTTCTCGGGATCCCATTGGCCGATTTTAATGATTGACATATCGTTCGAACCGTCAGAGCCAATAGAATCCGAGGGCGTTGACATCAAGACGGAATCTAAAGTCGTTCACCAATCACAGGGGGAGAATCGTATGTGACGTACTTTTTCCGGGAATTTTGAATTTTTTTTTCATCTTAGCGATTTGACGAAAAAGGCTCTGCGCCGAACCGGAAACCATGTGAAATGGACGCAGGGAAAATGGATTATCGAACCAAGTGGAAATATTTACTCTAATATGGATTATGACCACGAAACAGCAAAGGTAGAACTGATTTTTTGATTTTGGCTTCGTGAAATGAGCTTTTTCCTTTTTTCTTCTTTAGCTGCTGGTTCAGTGAGTTTTGCACGTAGCCTGGTGACTCTGGGATTGTTGGAAACCGCAGAGCTTCGGCTTTAATCTGATAGATAGTTTTTGTGTATCGGACCTCGTTGCTCTTTTGTTGTTCCGTTTTTTACCGGCTGTGCCTCGTTAGCTTCGTCAGCGCCTAATTGCGTTTCTTTTTATCAATCTGCTTAGTGTTCAAGCTGGGTGTTGTTGAGGTAGAAAATATTGTTTCTATCATTTAGAAGAGCCTTTTCCCTTTACGTGGATATGCAATATGCCTATATTGATAAATGTATAGCATGTGTTTTTTTAATTGATCTTTTTGGGGCGAGCGGCGAGAGAAATAGAGGTTAAAATGACGTTATAAGTGCTTCTCTTAATCAATACTGCAGAAAAAAAAATAAGAGCAGAAAAAAAAGAAGTTTCAAAACACACTTTCTGACAGCAACTTCAGAGCTACCCGTCTGAAATGAAAATAGACTACCATACATGGATGATCTTGTTATTTCTATGCCTGCCCAGCATGATTGCCTATTGCAACAAAAAAGCACAACTCCTATTTCTCAACAGATCCAGCTCATAGGAAAAGTGGGTTAAAGTTCAAGAAAATAAATGGATGAAGATGAATTTTTTTCTCACCCTTCAAAAACATACTCCGCTTAAAATATTGTTTTGCCTCAGAATTCAGAGACAACCAGAATATTTGGCTGTCTTGCTCTGTCTTCTACAATGTACATCTCGCACTATGCTGCAATATGAGTTACGCAAGACGGATTAGACAGACGTACCGATATCTTATGCTTTTTCTTACATGTTAACTTTTATTCACTGCAGAATATGAAGGTTTCATTGGTTTCACTTTCTCCTGCCCCGTTTTTCTGAAATAAAAACAAAAGTATTGAAAAGAAGCCGTCACACTTTGGGCAAGCGTGATGCATCGTTGCGTTGACGCTTATCTGAAGCGTCAACGCATGAGGTTTATACAGAGCTGATTCTGATTTCAGTCAACCTCACATATAATTTAAGGCAAAAAAGTTTTAAAACATTCAAGGAATTTTAATAATTGAGGCTTCACAGCCATACTACCCGAGGAGCACGAATGTACCTATGTTTGATTAAGAGCTGTAAGCAAGCTGCGTTGAATAGAAAATCATAAGCAGGGTTGGGAAAGAAAACTGGCACTGAGTAAACATGGTGGAACTGTCCCCCCCCCTATCTGCCCCTCACAGTGCCCGTCCTCCTCTGCTGTCTTCTCCTTTTGCACCTTGTTGGAGGAAGCCCTCCACTGAAGTGACAGGACACACCAGAGGCTGGGAGCCTCGTCGCCAGATCGCGCTGGCCGCCTCTCTCCCCGGGCATTGCGGTACTTCCGGTACGCTGGCAAGCCAAGCATACACAATCCAAGTACAGCATGCCCTCACACATGGCACATGCGCATTTGTAACTGCGTGCGCTTTCCAGAAGACGTGGACGTCGTCGACCACACGCGACATCTTTCTAATGTCCTACCCTCAACACGTACACATTGTAGCGTGGCCAGGCCAACATTTCCAACTTCCCCACATTCCCTCTGACTGCCATTTGCTTCAAGGTTACATTTGTTATCCGGTTCTATGGAGCACCCAGAGGATACGGTGCCATCCAGTGGCATCCTGGTCCGTTTTCTGTGCCGGTTGTCACTGTTTTCTTTTGCATTCCCCATTGCTCTGGGGCTGGCCTCAGCCAAAGAACACCATCAAAGACAGCAGAAAAAAAACAAAAACACACCTCTAGTTCTCCCCCAGAGGCTTGTGTGTATATGTGTGTGTGTGTAGTGTACAAGTACTTGTGTTGTCTTGACTTAAGGCCATGGAATTTCCCAGCAACTCTGGAGATGTTGCTCTATGCGACAGGTGGCAACTGGGGAGAGTGCAGGCTTTCCACCGAGCCCCGTAGTTAATTCTCTGCATGGTAAAAAAAAAAAGAATAACGGGAAGAGGACACTTATTTTTTGATTTCACAAATAGCATTTATGAATTAGACCTACATTTGTTGTCAGTGTAGAACAATTTAATCCAGATCTTACTACTCTTTACATTGTGGATTTTACACTTCAGCATCCATTTGGGTTCAACTCATTCTCTACCAATTGTTTTATGTTGAACCTACATCAAAAACTGCCACCATCATACATGTTGTCCAAATGATTTCTTGTGAGAGCAGCTTAATGCATATCCTGTAACTCTGCCGTATAGTTCAACAAATTTCAACTTGGACTTCAGCACAACACAACAGAGGTTGACCTGCGCACATCTCCAAGGAGGCCGGTGTTGGATTACTTGCGCTTTTCTCTGTGCAGCTCAAAACCGCGGTTGTGCAGAGCTCACAGTACAAATGAAAAGGCTCCAGAGTGCAGCGAAAGCACCATGTGACTGGCTCATGACATAAATCAGAGGATAAAGATAGATGTGTTGACTTCAGTCCCTTTTGTGCTGAGAACTTCTCACCTGACCGAGAGGCATGAGACGCTCGTGGACGTTTTAGAAACACAGTTTTTTGATCATCATCTGCCCTTCAGATTTTTGAGTTTTGGTCTTTTGATGTTTTTCTGTGTTTTAGATCTCCATTTCATTCGCAAATTCAGCTTCGTCTGTCCACAATTCACATTTCCACTTAGTAAGGATCAATCTCAAATGTCCTACGAGTCCAGAGAAGGCGAGGCCATCACCAGATAAGAATTCCTTTTTAATAGATAACAAGACATTGTATTTGCTGAAGATTTCTCAAAGTAGTCCCTTGGCCATATAGTTTAATAAGGTATTGATAAAAACAGCTTTTCGTCTTAGTGCAGTCTGATGGAACAATGATCTTGTGTGTCTCTATTCCTCCAGATAAACAATTTGTGACGGCAATAGAAAGTCCCTTTCAGTTTTTCTTTTAGACTTTAAATCATGTGTCTGCATTATAAGTGCATTAGCTACTTAAACTAACTTTTACTACTTTGTAACCTATTTTAATAGGGCTAGACAAACGGCTATTTCAGTTAAGATTGGACTGTATTTGATTTCAAATGAGATGTATTGAAAACGGATCAAACCTAAGCTGGATAATTCAGCACTTAAAGCAAACTCTTCGTCAAAATAGTTTGATTTAAACTCTCTAACTCGAAGGTTGGTAGCTTGCAACTGTTGCTTCAGCACACCTGATCATCAATCAAATAAGTTGGTCATTAGCCGGACTCTGTACAGCTTAGTTTCATGCTGAGAAGCTTATCCATTGGATTCAGGTCCGTTGGACCAAGATGTGTCAAAGAGAAGCACCGTCCTATTGTCCTATTTTGTCGTTGCAAGCTTTGTAACGACAAAATAGGACAATGTGGCTTTTCTTTTTGTGTTACGACATCAGACAAGGACAAGAAAAACACACACACACACACACACACACACAAAATAATTACTGGAAATAAAACACAAAGGCAAGTTAATCCTGCACTGAATTATTCTAGACTTTTGTGAAACCTTTATTGTCTGAAAATTGAAAATTTGTAGTTCCCCTCAAAATGTTAATCTTTTTTTCATCTTTTTTCTTAAATCTTAGGTCATTTCATCTCATGACATGGCTGTATCATAATGCCACTAATTATTTTCCATGTAAATATGAATACATGTAGTGAACACCGGAAAAATAAACTGAATTATTTACTAACCGATATGAAAAAAAAACCAAACTGTATATTTTCTGGCTTACAACTGTTTCGGCCTAACACAATAGGCAATAGCAATTGCTGCTTCATTGTATTTTCATTGTGTTTTGACTAGACGAGCCACTTTACTTGAATGTATGATGGAATATTGTAAGCCACCATCCTTCGCAGAATAAAACGCACCTGATCACTGTTGCATTGTTTTCACATTTAGTGCTCTGTTACATTTGTCTGCAAGTCCTTACCTAAATTAATCAAAAAATGAAGAAAACATGAAGGATTCATCTCCAGTCACGCAGCTCATCTGTTTACTTTTTTTTTTTTGAATTTTTTTTTAGATAAATAACCAATACAGCAACTTGTCTGTTTCCCCGGTAACCAGGTGATTCTCCTTGGCAACCTCCGCCCACAGAGACAGTCTGCTGCATTCCTCCGCTCTGGAGGAGAATTATACACTTGGTGGGACTGATGTCAAGTTAATGAGTGGAACACATCTAACCTAATTGCCTTTATTTTTCTTTGTAACTTGATGAAATGAACAGGCAGGATTACAGACAACTTGACTGAAATGGCTGAAAGGAATTTCCATCTACTCTGAGGTTGTGCTAAAAGAGGAATTGATAGTGGTGTCAAGAAACAAAGATCATAACCACTAATAGAACAACAACCACTAGTAAGTTAGTCCAAACAAAACACAGACGAGCAATTTATTCACTAAAGTGCTTGTCCTGTTATTCCTAGATTGTTTTTCATTTTTTATAGCAGTTATGCTTTTGTGTGTGTGCGTGTGTGTTTTTAAGTGTTTTAATTTGCTAGACTTAGAAGGACATGCATTGAAAGCTGCACTGAAAGGCTTGGATTCAAATTTTTATTACATCACACTGGCTAAACAGAGAAACTTTTTTTTGTAGCTTAATTTCATGTTTAAAGACATTGAAAGAGGACATTTCTAACAAAATCACAGCATCTGTTAACATTTATTTGAAAAATGAAGAAAATTATATTGGAGTTCCCAAAGCAACATTTTTATGAAAGCTTTCACGTGGGTGAATTCTTTTTTTTTCTCCTTAATCTTTCAGCAAGCCACTAAAAAAGAACTCTGCAAAATGAACTTTTACTTAATCTTCTCGTCCTCTAAAAGGCTTTAGAGGATGAGATACCATCACGGCTGTTGTGACGGTATGGAGCTCTGTGATGTGTGGTTGTTAAGGTGTTTGGATGAGTCATAAAAATATATCTCTTTTTCCCCCGCTCCTTTCTCTCACTCATAAACACGCCCTCATGTACAAATTGGATGTTCAGTGCTCACATTTTAATCGAATGCTTTAAAAACTGTTACAAAATTTTCTTTATTTCATCGACCAAATTTCTGTTCCTCATGCCAGATTTAAAGTGCATGATTAATGGTTGTCCTGTGAATAGGTTCTCCCACCCAGATTGCATCTCTGCCACCTTTTCCAAAGTGTGTTTTGACTAGTTCAAAAGATTTTTTCTTTCCATTTACCGTAGCTCTTTTGTTGTCGGTGTTTCAGCTGTGATGCTAAGTGGGTAACTCACTGCTACTGCAGCACTGTTACGTAGAACGGGATCTCAAAAGGTGACACCGTAGGACAGAAACACCAATCACGGAATTAAAAGCTGTCATTTTCAGCTATAAAACCACAACCAATGATTCATTATTGCATTTTCAGACTTGACTCGTTTAAATTTCAGTCGAACGTTGTAACTGTCAAAGATTTTAAAAGGGTTTTATGGACGTCGACTTTTGTGTCGGCTCGTTTCCAAGGCAAGAGAACGAGGGAGACGAGACCGAAAGTAAGGATAACAACGGGGTGTTCTCGACGTAAACCTGGGATCATTTCACATAGTTTCCTTTGTGAAGGAGCGTTATAATCATTCCAGAGTCTGAAAGCATTTCTATTATTCAGGTGATTAATTAATAAAATCTGAGACATGTTTAAAAGGAGCATAAACCAAACACACACAAAGCAGTTAAATATCAATATCAAGGAATTGCATTTTTTATTTTTTGACCGAATAATTCACTAATTTTGCCACAGGCAGTAGTAAACACATGCTGATGATTTAAATGTTTTGGATTTAATGTTAAAGTATGAGCTAAACTGAAGTAAATTATGATGGCAATAAATAAATAAATTCATCAAATTGTTCTCTTACAAAAACCACATTCAAAGCAGTATAGTAGGTTTTTTTTTCGTGCCCTTTTAAATGCCGCCGAAATGCAGAGGTAAGTTTTCTTCCTTTTAGACAATCTCAGATTGTTTCTGTGGAACGTGCATGCTCACGTCTTAATCTTTGTTGAAAGAGAAGAGTACAATTATTGCTTCAGTGTCCATCCCTCCAGAAGAACTTTCAGTCTTTATAACCACATAAACTTGTTATTTAATTTTATGACCCACATTCAATGGACCCATTCCACAAAAAAAGCGAAATGCATTTAGTTTTAGCTCAAAAAAGTTCTTTCCAGAATTTGTTTTGCCGTATTAAAATATTTAGTGGCCTCTGTTTGGCCCTAGCGCTGATGTGAACGATTTCCCAGTTAAAAGTTATGGGAGATGAACAGATGTGGTGTCTGGTCCCCTCACAGCTACCAGTCACAGAGTTTATCATCCTTTTCAGATAAGCTGAGAAGAGAGAAGATTAGCAGTGCAAACACACATTAAACTTAAATTACACCAGTATCTCTCTCCTGTTGCCACTCTGTGCTCACGTCTGCCTGGAGGGCGAATGAGGTTTACCTTAATTCCAAATGAACACAAAAGCCATTTTCTTTCCTTTGTGTTGTCGGAACACAATCAACAGGTTTGTGTGGGAAAGTGATTACAGCAAAGGTTCATGGGTAAAGTGCCCGACTTGTTCCCAGCTGAACGGAAAGCAACACGACCACCGTTCCTGGAAGTCAGAAAACAAGGAGATTGTGGTGTTGTGGTTTGTCGGGGAAACAATTACATCTACCGCAGCAACTCAGTCTTTCAGGGCTTAGTGCATGTTGGATCTTTACCTTTTGATTTTTGACATTAAAACCGTTCATTTGCCATTTGTTATGCATATCTCGACCTTTTGCATGTTTGATTGAATTAATTCATAATTTGTTTTTCAATCAGCTCAAAAAAAAGGAACTCCAAGAAAGGTAAAAAAACCCGCCTCATTTACTGTAGGATTTATCTGCTGGGGGATAAGTACAGTTCCTTGAAAATATATTCATACTTTATGTAAAGAGTCAGTCCGTGTAGGCCAGTGTCCTGCACATTGTTAATGCAAACCTGCTCCAACACACCTGAATCCAAAGACTCAATTACCAACTTGACATGTCAGTAAGTTTGACAAAGTTCTGGTCATGAACTATTCATTTGATTCAGATGTGTTAGAGCAGAGTTTGCAAGAAACCGACCTTGGACGACTTTAGTTGCAGACTCTTGCTTTACATTTTCATATTTTCATTCAACTTTTCTTTGATAACTTTTGTTAGCTTTTTCATCTTAACACAACAGACAAATTTACATACATTTTAATGACGCTACAATACTTTGGATGCAAATATTATGTTGCTTTGCACACAGAAATTACATTATTCCACATAAACTAAACACCAATGAAGCGAAATTCCTCGTTTGTGTGCGCAAACGTGGCCAATAAAGCTGATTCTTATCTGACGTTTATCCATTTTAGCCATGCTTGTACACTGACAAGCATGATCCAAAAAGTCAAGGTAAGGAAGAAAAATGTAAGATGTTCCTGCTTTGTGATCATTTTCTGCTTCTCCTTGGCAACTGCACTCAGTATTGTCGCTTCTTTCATAAAAAGACTGAAAAGGGAATAGAAAAAAATGCACTGCCTAAAGTAGGAGATGCTTTTTCTCTGCTGTCGTGTCAAAGATGTTTGATTACCTCAATCCAATTCCAGCTCGCAGTGACGCATGCTGTACACCTTTATTAAAGATATGTCATGGCATTGTCACAATTATGAAACTCCAAAATGAAACGGGCAAAAGCCAGTACGCCTACTTTCACATGTGAGAGGAACTTAACATGGGCATTTTCAGTGAGTAGTTATCACAACATTTTCTCTAAAATAATTAATGAGAAAAGAATGTAAAATGGCAAAAGCAATAGTTAGCATTCTGTCAAATTAAAACCTCGAACACAACAGACTGTTCACCTACAGCTAAATGTCCAGGTCAAAATGAGCATGTGATAAAAATTGAATTTTTTGAAAGGACAATGCTTTGTTCAAATGTCTAATGACGATCTGGATGTTTGTACTTGAGGATGCAGTGGAATATGGTTGGAAATCCAAGTGAAATGACAAAAGCATTTACAGTTCGCCGCACAATTACCGGCACACACCTTTCACAATCAAAGTGAAGGTATTAAATATTTTCCAGGCACAGAGTGCCACTTTATGAGTAACTATACTTCCTTCAGCTGTCATAAAATTGATGAATTTATAAGGAATTTCACATCACAATTTGACACCATGAAAGAAGCCCCAACTCTTTGTGTTGTACGAGTATCAATAAATACCAACAAGTAAGTTTTCAGAAGAGAGAAACAAAAACAAAAAGTGGAAACAAGACTTCTAAACAACAAAAGAATATGTAGCACAACTTGGATTATTTGGTAGAAATACAAACAAAATCAGAAAGATTATGTTTATTTTTTTGGTTATTTATGAAAAAAAAAAAGAAAAATCTGCATTTAGTTTTTAGCATGTTAACATCAAAGGTTTCCTGAATACATCTAAAACTTGTTTATGACTCCGCAAATATGGGTGGAGGACAGAGGCTGGCAGAGATAACCAAAGAAAAAGAAAGTAGGCTTTTCAAAAGCATACGCTACCTAATAACCAAATATCAATAAAATGTGCCTTTTTATGCAACCTTGATTTATGAGGTGATTTTTGTTTGTTTTGGTTGGTCTTATGTACTCTGCTGCTAAGGCAGCACCGCATTAGCAGGTGGAATACTAAAGAAATGTAGTAACAACAAGGCTGCTTTTCTGAGTATTATTTAATACAATAATAAAGCTGGAATACTTCGATTGTGGCTTTCATTTTATAAATTGGGATTTTAAAAATCATTACACATTTGCCTTATTTTTTTTTTAGACTTAAGAAAAATTGCACGAGACATTCTGAGAAATGGCACGGAGTATTTCTTCTTATTGTCTTATTATCTTGACTTATTGTCAGGATAGGTCTTAGAATTCACTGCTTATTGAGTCCATAAAAAAGAAAAATGTCCTTTCTAAATAATTGCTTAGTACCCGACAATTCTTCTCTAGCACACATTAAGCTAGAAAGCATTGCAGCTCGTCTTTAAAGTGTCCACGCCTGTCTAAATGAAGTAATATTCTACAAAGATAACTAATGTCGATGGATAAGAAAAAACCATCATGTCTCCAGAGATATGAGTTTTTACACGTCCCATATTTTGTAAGTGGCCTTGTACAATGTAACGGGGGGGGGGAGATACTTCAGTTTAATACAAGAACTGTGAAAACGGGATAATTCCCCTTCAGACTGTATTTGAATTTCATTGAAAGACCTCTCTCTCTCTCTCTAAAAGGCAGAGTTTTGTATTTAAGTTTTTTTAAAAGGGACTTTTTGCCAGAAACATTTGTCCTCAGAGCTTCAGTTTAGTGAATGACAGCGAGCAGAAAGTCAGTTTCCAGCCTAGAGATAGTTGCTGTTTTACAACAGGCACCCGGCATCTTTCTTTCTTTTCTTCTCCCCTTTAAATGTCCACAGGTGACCCCAAAAGATACACTCTCGCTGTGCTGTGCACATGTTTCTGCACAGGCGTTCAATTTCTCAAGCTGTGTTTTGCAGGAAACACAAAGGAAGAAATGCAGTCAGACAAAGACAGAATAAATGCTCATAGCTCCCTGAGTCACCCTGCGGACCTCTTATAGAAAAGATCTTTTCATCATGGAGCAGCGAACACCCCGCTACCCCTCGCCCCTTATCTCTTGAAGTGGAAAACAGGGTGTGAGTCAACTTCACCAAAGAAAGAGACTATTTTGCTCTCTAAACACGCTCATCTGATGACACAAGAAAAGTCTGCTGCAATAATTCTGCGCACCCTCTGCTTGGATTTTAACACTAATTGTGAGCAAGTGGCTCATACTTTCTGTGGAGTGCAGAGTAATTAGAGAGTGCATATTTCATTTCTGCTCCTATAGAAAAAGCACAGCTGCAATGGCTTTTAGCATGCACTATGCAGTCAAAAACACCGCATGGAAGCCAGTGGCCTGGTTGAGTTATATTCTCTTTAATAGGAAAATAAAAGCTTTGAATAAAAAGTCTTTCATAAAGTAGGCTTTATTAACTTTATTACCAGTTTTGTAAAAACCTGTGATCTGTAGGGACTCGATTTGCTGCCATGTAAAACTCAAACCAAACCTAAACATCAATTTATTTTAAGTAAATGTCAAGTAAAATATTATTTTATTTGCTATTAATTAACAAAAACATTTATGAAAATCTTGTATATGAAGCCTAAAACTATTCATATAGACTGAAAAATTTATTTTTAGTATTGACCAACATGATTCGTCTGATGGAATGCAAATTTTTCAACAACTCTTATCAAAATAGATACTAAAAAAAGTCATTTATAAAAGTAGTTACCTTATTTCAGATTTGTTATATCACAGCTCAAATAATAATAATAAATGAATAAATGACAAATAAGTCCAGTAGGTGAAATTAATGCATGTAAGGAGTGGAGGATAGGAGGGTTTCTTAAAGACAAACAGATAAATTAGAACCATTATTCTCAAATACTTATTTCAAGCAATAAAATTATAATTCATGATTCAAAAATTATGCAATGTGATATTCTGGATTGTATAGATCATCTCATAATTGTAGTATATCTAGAGTGAAAACAAAATACCTCTTGTAAACTGGACAACATTTTAAAAATCAGTGGTGCGTCTATTGTCTGAGTGGTTGTGTCAAAGCATGACGAATAAAGGCAAAACTATGATAAAAGACGAGACCTTTGTGATTCGTTTCACAAACCCTGAACTCGGCTCACGGCAATTTGATATACACCCCAGCGAACTGCGATGCACAAGCAGAGATTATGTTTACATTACAATGAGCGATTGTAGGATTGTAGACAGCCAGCGCAGCTTAAACACAGGTCAGTCACTGCAAAAGTCATGATTTGCCACCTTTATTCAGTGGAGGAAAACTATGCAATTTCCTATCTGAAGGAGATTTTTGCCTGAAGTAAAGGTTACATTAAAAATCGGGGCAAGTAGTGATGTGGCAATAACAGAAGCATTCAAGCAAAGAGGCTGCAGGTCAAGAAGGTCAAAATTGCCATCTGCAGGGGGTGGGGGGGAGTTCTGATGTGCAAATGTAACTGCGCGTGGAAAATCTTTAAAATACATAGCATGTCAGAGACCATCGTTATTAGGAAGAAAACAACTTTGTGATCAAACCTCTGACAAGCCATTCTTTACTCTGATTTTGTATGCCAGGTTTTTTTTTAATCAATAAACTGCTGAGCACTTCTATAAATCAGTTCTTAAAGATCACTAAAATATACTCTATGTGCAACAAGTGTACCTCTAAATGATGTTTCCTCCACAGACGTAAATTTTTTCTGCATGAAAAAACAGCTTTAAACAGATCGTCATTTACCCATTAAGAGGACTGCAGAAATGGCACTGATCTCGTTTTAAAAAGGACAAGTTTTGTCTGAAATAGAAAGCAATGTTCATTAAAACGATCTGTTAGGACATCTACATCATTAAGTAGGGATAAAAATAAATTAAAAGCCTGAGAAAACACGCTGGCAGTAGAGGAATTTAAGAAGCGAGAGCAGACCTCATGGTGAGCTGCAGACTGTGTCACAGTTACAGATAAATTAAAAATAACACACTGGTTGTCAGAAATAAAAAACGTCCCCAGCGCAGACGGAATCAACGTTCAAACCCGAAGTGAAAATGAGAATCAAAAGAGTGTCCTTTAGTGGGAGTTGAGCTAGACGTATTCTGGATAAAAGTGTTCATGATATAAATAAAACTCCAAGCAAGGAGGTCAGTTATCATCGAAATGGATGTTAAAATTCCCAAACTATAACCAGTCTGAACTGTTTAAGGACTGGATAGAGTAATTTAACGATGCGCTGTTTGGAGCAGGTGTAGAGTACAGCCTAATAAAAAAGAATCGCTCCCGCCAGATTTTAATTAGCTGCTTCTCAAATTATGAAGACCGTCCAATGTTAGACGAATGACATGAATATGGATTCAAAAACAGTACGACATCTGAGGCTGGCTAATAAAAAAGAAAGAGTACCTGGTTGGACATAATTCAGTAACAGATGCGTGGTCCGCAGACTCCTGCCAGGTATCAAAAATGCAATTTTATAAAGTTGTTCAACAATAATTTTTGCTACCGAGCAAATTAAACTGTATTTCTAGTAAGTGCTCACAGGAAAAGGCCCTTAAGGAGATATAGACAATGCTGAAAAACCTGACTACTAATAAAATATACCTTGGTTTCTTTCTCTTTGTCCAAAAAAAGCAAGCACAAGCAAAAGAAGAGCATTTTTAAGAATTTGCATTACAGGTGAAAACTTTCTTGTCAAACTGGGAGGATTTCATCCATAGATGGATAGAATAAAATGATTTTTCCCCCAGCATACCTGGTAGACTACAGACTGTCCAAGAAGTTGATAATAACTGTGACAGCACCCCCACAGTAGCTGGTAATTCTAACAAGAATATAAAGTCCAGAAAAAAGTTTTGAAAAGGGAAATCTTCAATTATTTTCATTGGATTGAAATTTTAAAAAGAGCTCTGCTGTTTATTATTGGCCATGTCAGTAAACAATCAACAGAACCGGTTTGAGGTGTTGAGTTTAAAGCAAGAAGCAGATTGACTGCCGTTTCCATGAGGTTAGTAATGGTTTGCAAAAATAAAAAATATCCTCAGCACCAAAACTTTACATAAATCACAGCTTTCCCAGCAAGAGCCCTACCAGCATGCCTAGGTGGGCCCCATATGGGGAAAGGGAGGGCAGACATATGGGTCGCATATGGGTTTGTCCACGGTGGCCCCACATGGGTTTCCCCACTAAGAGCCACAGCCTATGCGGGTCCTAAATGGGCAAACCCATGTGAGGCCACTGTGGAACTCGCGGACAAACCTGTATGGGACCCATCTGGTCTGCACTTCCTTTCCACATATGGAGCCCACCTATGCATGCTGGCAGGGAGGGAAGGTCAAAACAGGTGTGTGGGCAGTTGTGCTTTCAAAGCCTGGTCGGTAGGGAAACTCCTGGGCCACAAGTCGATTGAAGGTAAATCACCCATATCAGATGTTTCAATGTCTCCAATGTTCACTGTTCCAGTCTGTAAATCACCTGCTCCTGGGAGACATCCATCATCTATAGTGATGCAGCTCAGCATCTTTTTCCACCACCTATGCTTCCTTTACCATCTCTACTTCCCCCTCTCAGTCCTCTCTCTATGTGGTCTCAGAAGGAAAGAGAGTCATTAGCAGGTAATAAATGCAAGGAATGTGTGATTTCAGCGACTGTCTGTAGGGCTAACCAAATGGGGAAACCAGGGAACGGACAATTTTCCTTTCTGCTCCCTATCCGCGCTCCGGGGAAGATGGAGGAATTTTGGTTATTTTGGGCTAGCTCTCAAGGAGGGACGTAGTAATTGGCTCCCCTTGGAGACTGACTAGAGTTAGAATGAAATGTGTCCAATTTGTTGCACCCAGAACATTCCATATAACCTCACATACAATATGTAATAAATGTGCATTTCTCTCTCCCTGCAAGGTTAGAGCAGCCCTGATTCTCCTCCTGTAGTGTGTGATGAGGACAGAACTGAGAATCTTGCCTCATGATTGGAAGACACGCTGGGTGATGCATTGTTGAACGGTGTTGACCGCTGTGCTGCAAAAGTTACCATCAAGAACCTCTCAGAGCGAGGATATACATATATACAGAATCTTATTATATATATATTTATATATATATATATATAGAGAGAGAGAGAGGGGAGAGAGATTTAGCAATAAGTTAACAATGTTTGGTTTATGTGTTTTTGTGTTTCATGGTCATCCACTAAGTGGTAGTGAATGTTGGACATGCTATCTGTTCTGTTTACTGAGTCTGTCTCATGTTTTATAGTCACCTTTGTGATGCACAAGAAGAAAATCCTATCAAAACAGACTTTTCATTCAAGTGTTTTTTCATTACAACTTATAATTGAAAACAAAGGAAAACAGTGAGAAAAAAAAACAGTGCAAATTGCCTTGCAATAGTATTGACGCTCCGTAAAGTGAATGCTGTTTCTCAAGAACAATTATTTTCCGGTCAGCGATTTATTTAAGTCAAAAGAACCCCCAGATCTCATATTTTCTGCTGATCTTTCAGGGTAAAGTAGCATCTTTTTGTCTGGGTCTCCAAAGGTACAAAGCAGAATCTGCTTTGGTCCTGAACCAAGGACCAAGCATCTTGAACTGGCAGGTTCCTGCAACTTCCTGACAAATTCCTTTGTTTGTCACAACCCGAATAAATACTAGCAAGTTTGATGAACTAGCCGGATGCATGCCGCAGTTTTTCCTCACCAGGGCAGCCGGTTAGCATGGTACAAAGTGGCAATTATGCTGATGTGAAACTGGTTGCGCCAACTTGAGACCTGACTGACTATGTTGCATGCAAAGCAGTATGTTGTGAACACAGATTCCTGCTTATGAATCAGGAATCTTATTATTGTAAAAATGTACTTTTGCATGGATATATCTGGTGGACGTCCACTTCGAGTCTGCATCTAGTCAACTCCAGAGTGAAGTACGCCTGACGTGGCAGAACGTTCCAGATCAGAACAATCCGACTGGAACATTCACAGGATGCTTTTTTTATTCTGACCCGATGTTTATTCTGAAGACTTATGTTCATGTAAACATACCTATTGATAAACAATAACATTCAAAACAGCAGGAATACTAGACATTAAACATGTAAAAGTCTTTTAATAGTAAATATAGCTTTTCAAATTTTCATAGACATGGAACTCGCATAAGATGTGGAGGTAATAAGCAAAGCAATCCACACGTGCAAAAAGAAATAAAAAATTAATTCACAAGTGTTAAACACATGAAGAAAGGGAGGCATAGAAGCCGGATAAAATCTGTCAGCATTTATAAAGTATCACAATTTCTCATTGCCAAAATACTGTTCAGGGAGATATCATTGGTAAAAGCAGAGACCCTCACAAATATATTATTGTTGCAATTCACACTAATGACAATGGTTATTGCTGCTTTTATGAACTCTTGAATGTTCCAGAGAGTGCCATTGAGCCATAATCTGAAGTGAAAAGAGCATCTTATCACTTTAGAGCTGCCATAACCAGGAGTCACTATTAAGATTTCTGACAGACGAATCAAAATAATAATCAAAGAGCAGCTCTAGAACCAGGACTGATCTTTTTGAAGCACTTGCAACAAGCTTCAAAATGACATGGAAATAGCAGGGAGAGTTTCCCCCCCATGAAGAGCTGCACTTGGCCACATTGTATTTATGAAACTCTACTGCTGAAGATGAGTCATGTTGACACTTGTTTAAGGTTTCAGACAAGATTTGGATGTGTGGATTACTTGGGTTGTTGCCAACATTTGGTGTGGATTTTATGTTCATGGTCAATTTAGAAATATTTGAATTGAGAAAACTACTGTATGTTTTATTCTTAAACTACCCACTTACATCATTGGTTGTCTGAGATTGCATTTATCTTAATTTAACAGCAAATGACTTAGTCTTGTCCAAATATATAAACTTCACAAAAAAAAAAGAATGGCTTACTGAATTTTCACCATGGCTTTAAAAGATACGGCATGAAGTAAAACCTATTTCAAACTAAGTTGAACCTCTTCAACTATGCTGTCTTTTCTCAGGCTATAAGAAAGATGAGAGCAATACAGAGAGAGACGGCGCTGGACACAATAAAGAGTCTTACGATGGGAATTTTTACCGGGCCAGAGGAGAATACTGCACCCAGGATGGGAAGAGAGATCAGTGCTATATTGAACATATTTCACTATTTCAGGATGGAGTAGCCTATCAGGCCTGTTTTGAAAGAATGAGCCTCCTAAAAAATGGTCCACTGGGGCATGTGTTAGACTTCAATCATCTCTTATCAGCTGTAATGGATTAAAAATGTCCAAATTTCGGGTTCAGACTACATATGGTGCGCTGGCCTAAAAATACCCCCCGAGCCCCCAGCTCAGTTTACTGGTGAATTCCATCATAAGGTGTCATGATGAGCTGTGTTCGTATCTAAAAAGGGGATAAAAATGGTTTTGCTAACGTTGCAAGGTTGACTGCGACTTCTGTGTGCACGCAGATAGCCTACCCAGAGGCCAAGGAAATCTCATTCCCCTACATTTCCTGGCTGCCTAGGGCCAGCCTCAGATGAATGATAAATGAACTGTTAAAGTTGGGGTCTCCCATGCAAACCTCACACTGACAGTGAGGTCATTTCTGCAAATATATAAGAGAAAAAAAGAAGAACACGCTGTAGAAGTTGCCACATAAAAATTGAACAACCCGTCACCTGCTTTCTTGAAGATTGTTGCACTTTCAAGCAAAATTTGATGTTCATTTATCATTCTATATCAGCAGAATCCACCGAGGTTATGCAAGAAATATGAGATATGTCATTTTAGATGTTGTATAGGGCAAAATCTAAAAGATATCTGGATGCAGACCCTGTGGTATTTGACAGCAGAGGTGATACGGAGCAGGATTGTGGGGCGTTTACAGCATTCTCAGGATTTAGGTTTTTTTACAGCGTTGAAAGGGTGGGAAATAATATCGGAAAACATCAGATATTGGTCTTAAGTTCACACACACACTTTGCAGACTGACTGAGCTGGAGGCTAGGTGGGCCTTTCTCTGTATTGGCTCAGGGGGAATGTATATAAATGCAAAGATTTAAAAAAATTAATATATATATATATATATATATATATATATATCTCCTTGCGCTTTTCAACTATGACTCTACTTTGCATTCATACAGAAGGCAAAATCATATTTACAGCGTTACGCCAGTCCTGGACTTTACAACAATGACATTCTCTTCCCCCTGCAGTAATTTGACCCTGCCTAACATGAAGAAACAATTTTGTGCCACATAATCTGAGAGAATCATTACACTTGGCAACACCAGACCTGGTTTATTGCAAATAGAATAAAAGGGACATTACGGCAGCATGCTAGCACACAGGCTCAACCTTTGTTCTCTCTTAACCTATATTATTGCTGCACAAAAGAATTGCAATTTCATCTCAAGGACAATTCTCACATTCTAGCTGTTCATCTGTAGTGGCAATAGCGGATGAGAACGCTAAATGACCCTTAACTTAATGGGTTCTATTTTTTTGAGCTTCCCCCAGGGCTGAGTAGTCATTCGACACATTTTGTTGCCATGGCAAAGGGAAGCCGCGTTGGAAAGGCGGGAGAGGCTTGAAAAGGTTAAGATGCCGTAGACTGGCCGGGTGGATTCTAAACACGGATGGGATTTGGCAGCGCAGGGCCACCGATTGGGCAGACGGGAAGTGGCGCCATTCTGGTTGGTCGAAAAGCGCGTCTTTGAAACTTGGACGTACGCTCGCTGTGCTCTCATCTGCTTCTGCTAATTAGCTGTTCGCCTGGGAGAGCACTGTGTTGCACGCCAACCCCATTAGCCAAGCAAACTGTCCCCTTGAATCCCTGCATCACAAACAAAGAGGCACACATGCACAATCATAGCCATCTCTCAAGCACATAGCCCCCCAAAGCTTCTATCCACAGGAAAGACAGATTTTATTATCTAATGCCCCAGACGCTTTGAATGATGTGTTGATGCTAAAATTACAGGGTGTGCATGGTTTGAGGAAGGCCAAAATGGAAAGAGTGAGGGGGTGCACTCAACACTTATCTTACTCCTATTCTGCTCCCGCAGCATAATGAGCCATCAGCTACTGCTGACAACCTAACATCAGCCAGCCAATTAATGTCCATGCTTCTTTTATAATCAGGTGCCTATGCAAACGCTTCAGTCCAAAAAATGTCTAGACCGAGGCGCATGGAGACCATTTCTTAAAATCTTCAATTTTTTCCCTACAAAAAGCAAAACTTGCGCTGATGCATGTTGAACATGAGCCTTAAAGGTACCAAGCACAGCGGCACAAAGCGCGCCTGCTACCCTGCAGAATACTGTAGCTACGATTACAGAAAGAAGTCGAGTAGGAATGCTCAGATATCTTCAGGAGGGTGGCAGCTTGGATGATTCAATACGAGCTCAATCCCTATACGTTTCAAGGGCAGCCAAGTTCAGTCTTTTAAAAGCATAGCGGAGATAACACCTGCTGTTAAAGAGGTGACATGAGATAAACAGTCCTTTGAGAGGCAGAAAGAGATAGAAACAGATGTTCACAAAGGCATCAAAAGGGAACCAGGGAAGCACTGCGACAAAGAGAGGCATCTTCTCATTACCGAGTGAACAGAAGTGCCTGTTTGCACTGCCAAGAGGAACAGGAGAGCGACAAATGCAACGGAGGAACAAAAAAAAGTGAGACAAAAGACAGTGAGCCCTCCTAATGGTATAGTCAGAAGATAAGAAGGGCTATTCAGTTGTGGCTGATACTCCTGCACCGGGGTCAAGGATCGCTACTTTTGACAACTGTTCAGACTGGGCACTCTTCAAACTAACCCTGGCAGAGAAAACCAACCACATTTCTCAGAGATACCCTTGTGAAGCAGGCATTATTTCTGATCCCAGTCTCCATATCCTGAAGTACCTTATTAGAGCTGCTATGCCAGCTGAAGTTATAGATCCTGAACCCATTCTCCTCCCTATTCTCCCGGAGGGATAAACTTGCTAACAACAGCACCATGCTTGGTTTGCGAAACAGCATCGATTTATATGTTAATTATATCCTGTGACAGACCTAACAAGCTCTAATGCAAGTGTGAATAATTTTAAGATAGCCTCATCTCTTTTATCTTTCTTCTCTTTCCTCCATGATCTGCTAGCCAGCATCTGCAGTCATCTCACGGAGCTCACATGAATTATCCTGATGATAGCAGATGTCATTTAATGTGATCTCCAGGCGGAGGAGAGTGAAGGGGCTAAGGCTAATGGAGAGTGGAGAAAATCTGATTTCTGTTCGACAACATTGGACTCTTTTCTGACTCCACCTGCCAGATTGCTTTGAACTACGGAACCAAGAGCAGGATATAGATGGGGAGGCTGGGGGCAAGAAACAGGACAAAGTTGTTTGTTCTACAAAAAACAAACCAAAAAAAAACCTTTTTCCCCTCTTTCGGTTTCTGCGAAGAAATCAGTTTTCACCTAAAAGTACACATGGGATCTTAGTTCAGTGCAATATTGCAAGCAGTGACCTCTGAGTTAAGTGAAATAACAGTTGTGCATCGCTTGTCACTTATTTAAGATATTCTGATGTCAGCTGGGACGCTAAATGGATGTAAAAGCGTTCGCATTTTTAAGAAGTCAACAATTTTGTTCTGCGTTTTGTACTACATTCAAACATTGAAAGGTTTATCAGATGGTCCTTGGACTTTGAGAGGTTTTCTTCGTACCTTTTTGTGCAGAGATGATAATCTGATTGCAGGAAACCAATAAAACAAATTTCCAGTGAATTAGGGAGATTAAATGCAAAAATTGTAGGATTCTGTGTAAATTCATTCTTTAGGTTCCTCCTGTCATGTGTCGTGACAAAAGACTATTATTATTATCTCCACTATTATCTCTTCTTGTTCAAGTCCACTCTGCATCTCCAGAATCAGAACCAAACATTGTTACTTTGTGATCCTCAAAGCTGAAACAAGCTTCCGGAAAACTGCAAACATGAAGAAACACTGAGGTTCTTTAAATCAAACATAAAAGCCCATTTGCTCAGAGTTGTCTGATTAATAATAAATCAAAAACAGATTAATTCTGGTCTTAATTGCAGCTTTTCATTACTTTTCTTTATCAAATGTTATTTGTCTGTTCATTGTTTTATATTTTTATTATCTAAAGCCCTTTGAATCACGTTGTTACTGAAATGTTCTATGCCTCACCTCCTGGAATAATGTAAAACTACAGAAAGAGACAATGACCACATCTCACTGAAACAAACAAAAAATAAAATACATTTCTGACTTTGCAGCTGGACTTGTGAAAATAAGGGGATACAAATGGTTACTGTATTAAACACCCCAGAGATACATAAAATTAATGTTATTAACATAAATCAGACTAAATGTTACCCTGTTGTCAGGAGAAACGTTGCTTTTACACCTGTCAGGTAAAGGTCGGAGATAACGTATGCACTGAAATTAGCAAGACCATCAGTTTAGGATAAATGTGAGGACCAGCTGAAGTCTTGTGGACAAACAGCTCCTAGGCTACAAGCGGTTCAGTCACTGTCTTGATTGGGAACCATTTCTCCTGCTAAGGTGCCATAACCGTTTGAAATCACGAGCTGCTCTTCCCCCCCTAGTAGATCTGATATAAAAAAGAATTTTAACAATTGCTTGAAAATGTCTCGTCTTTTGTCTGGCTTGGCTGCTAATGGAGAAGCGAACTGAATTGTTTTAAAAGTGCACCTTCGATGTGTTATAGTTAATCAGAGGCAGATAGCTTCCTGCTCCTCCTCTGGCAGTCTGACTCGTGTTAATCACAGAGAGCTGCACACAGGCTCCCTCCTTAGCATCTCATTGGACACCCTGCTGTTTGTAAAGTGTGGAGGCTCAGCTCCAGGCCTCCGGCGCTGTCCACAGTCAGAAATGCACAGTGTACACTGAGGCAGGTGTGCAAACACATAATTGTAAACATCCACATTATGGCGCAAACATGACTGCAGACGGGTTGAGAAACTAGAAAAAAAAAAAAAAAGAGTATTATGTATGCTGCAAACCTAATCGACAGAAAAAGGGAAAAAAATGACCATGTTCTTTTGTATTCATCATGTGTTCACATCATACCCCTTTATCTCTTCAACCGACAAAAGAACCCCTCAATTAAATGTGATTTCTGTCATCCTTCCAACTCAAACGAATGACACGCAGAAGCGCGCTCTCAGGGGCTTTTATGAAATGGAACCCTTCTGTCGGCCGACTTTGGGGTGGGCCAAAGGAGGGGAGTGGGAAGGAAAACACATCAGACAGACACTTTCAAAGATCAAAGCCGGACAGAAGCAGAACGAACAGTGCAACATGAAATGTATCACAAAAAAAAAAAAAAAAATCTAAAGGCAAATCAGATAGCTTGTTGCCCCTGAAGAGAATGTGCTTAGGGAGATGTGCAATATAGTCAGTGTTGTTACCATCAAAGGAAATGAGTCTCTCACTGTGGGTCATTACTGCAAGCGGCTCCTGTCAATAATGAGTAAGCAGCCCTTAATCTAATTTGACAGAAGGCCAGAGCTCGGGTGAAAAGCCACCTTCGCCGTAAAGAGCAACAAGCTACTTACGGAGGACACTGACTTGGGGAAAAAAAAAAAACATACATGTGACAAAGCTTAAATTCCAAACATGCAAACTACAGTATGTTCCTTAAACGATCTCGGGAGACGCCATCAGTCAGTTTTCTGTCGAGCGTCTTAATTTCTACGTCTTCCTTCAGTGATCATAAAGCTCAGGCACTTATGCCAAAATATATTGACTGTGACTGATTTAATTATTGAAGGGTGGCTGCTTGGTTTTGCTGACTGACCCCATCCAACTGTCCCGTGAAGTGCCTCAAGCATATTAGGCCCTGCATCCGTAACCTCCTGCGCACTGCCTTAACCACCACTGGGCTCCAGCAGGCCGCCCTGTGAGCCACTCATGCATGCTCGATGCTAATGCGATGTGACCACTTTGAGCCCTCCACCTCTCTTTGTCATGTCAAGGGCATATATATTCAGAGCTATCAGTGTGGAACTGCTCTGCTCACTCCGGTGTGCAGGGGCCCTGGCTGCAGTAAAGTAGCTCTCCGAGGGACCAGGGGTCATTAACGATTTATTGCGCACAACGGCTTTTTAGATTGGCCCTGTGTTGGTGGCAACAGTTTAAAGCGACGCAGAAATAAGTGATAAGCAAAACTGACTATTGAAATTTTTAAAGGACACTGAATGTGTTATGAGGCCAGTAGATTTTTTTACTTTATTTTACATTAGACAAGTGTTTTTGCCGCCTTCGTTTGACATGATCTTCAAATCCACAAGGCCAGATGACATAGAACTGGTTGAACTCATATCATTTGGTTGGTTTCTTGGCAAGGTACATTTTTTTTTAGGCACAAACAATACATTACAGAGTGGAGGTCCCTTCTGACCGAATATAGCCATTTAATTTAGTAATGGACAATTACTAATTAAATACGTACAAACAGAGTCGACCTCTTGGTCTCCGGTATCAAAACAATTTTTTTTCTCCCGGCACTGGTCTATAATTTCACAAATCGGATTGGATGACAAATAATGACTCTAAATCCATACCAATCACAAATGTGACACTCAAGTTGGTAGACAAGTGGATCACGGCATCTGCTGTGCAGCCGCCATTGCGTAATCCCGGATTACTTTCAGCAATCAGAGCAGATTTTTGAAATGTGGTGCGAGTCTCATGGTTAAAGGACGAGCTGACATTTTCAAAAAAATATGGCAATTTGCTTTTTGCTTTCTTGACAAAGCATGCCAGGTGTTTGGAAAAGATTGGTCTCTAATCCAAATCTGGAAGTCTATCAAAAAGTGATTTCAAGCAACCTTCTTGATTTGCATAGAACGCTGGATATTGCTAAATTAAGGGATGCGAAAATGACAAAACTATTTTGCTTCATAAACTCTGAACTCGGATAACACATTTCTTCATCTAATGGAGGCACCCATCCAATAATCTGTACAGCTGGGTTTTATAATAGAAATATCTACTTAATTCTGAGATTGCGTGAGTGTTTAGGTCCACTTAGCAGAAAATGAAAGCAGGCGAGAGGGACACAAGAAGAACGAGGCAAACATGTTAAAGTTTGTTACTCTTCTGGCACAGCAGGTCTCAAAGCGTCAACATCAGTCTGAGTCATCCTGTTTTCATATGTTACTTTGATGAGCTGCTGCTGCTGGTAGGGGTGGAAAGCATCTCTTGAGACTACACACACCAACATTGTTTTTTTTCTTTATTTGGATAAATCCTAGAAACTACCCCTGTGTTGACGATACAAAGACTGCAAAAGCTTTGCAATGCATTTTGAATTTATATGTGACGATCTTCAACTCTCACAGAGACATATCTCAAAGACTTGCTAATGTAATTGCTGAATAGACGCAGCTATAAAGCAGATGTATTTCGAGTCCAAGTCAGGTTTTTGAGGAGAAAGTGAACTCTACGGACTTCTGAGTTGCGTCTCAAGCCTCTAACAACCACAGTAAAGATTTTCTCACCAAATCCATGACATCTGGTCCACCTGGAACGTTGCATTTTTGTAATTTAGGAATGTGAGCCTGTACTGTCTGTTATTAGGTCTGGAATCTTTTCTCTTTTTGTAACTTTACTGCTCTTCTAGTTGGAGTCTTACCACTTTAAGTATCGTCTTTTGTTACAAAACAGAGTGTGTTTTTGTGTGGCTGCAAACATTTTTTTTTCATATTTCAAAAATAAAGAAAGAAATCATGAATTTTTATCGTCTCGCTGCACAATCATGCATTAACATAATATTTGACTTTGTGACCATAAATCAACAAATTAAATTAATGTCCAAGGCTATTAAGACTTTTGCAAGGTCCTATATGTACATTTAAAGAACTGTGTATCGCTTGAGGTGGTGCATGAACTCGTTTGTTGACTCCTCTCACACAGCTTTTCTGAATATATTAGGGGATCATACAGCCATATGCATGTGCTCTTTCAACACATCTTTGACCCAGACATGTGACAGTCAGCCACCAGCTAGAGTTGGTCCTGTGGGCTCTGAACGCATCCATGTGTACAAACATACAAGTGTGTGGATGAGTGTTTACTGGCGTGTATATGTGTGCTACAATTTAACACTGTAGGTGGGATAGTTGAATATGCCAGTTATGCGCTTGTGTCCAGCAGGGCAAGATGAACTGAGAGAGCTCGGAAACATTAAGGAGATGGGAAGTTACGAAAACATTTTTCTCGATAGCCAAGAGCCTTTATGTTATTTGGTCTCCTGTGCTCATCTGTACAAACAAATGTCTGAGCCGGAATTGCAAGAAAGAAGCAGCGCCGCATTATAGACTGAGAGGACAATATTAGTTTTAGATCAAATGCGTTGGTGCCTAAGGGATTTTTGGGATATTCCGACTGTTGAAGGCTTACGGAAGAAAAATACTGTTTATTCACTATGCACTTCTGTTTACTTCCTTCAATCTCGAGACGCTGCAGCTTTATCAAAAGCCGAGCTTTTGAGGAAATACAGACCCTCGGGCCAAATCTATTAGTTTTATTTTGACTATTCTGCCGAATAGTTCCTCCTCTCAGTAAAAATGGAGTTCTGACTGCATCTGACATCATTTCGACAGCGCTGTTTTTCCTTGTCTAATGACCTTTCTGTTTAAATAGGCAAACATGTTCCTCTCAACTCCTCAACTCCCTGGGAAAAATACTTCACCTGATGCCTCCGGCTCTGGTTTTTTCATACATTAGGGTACATAATGTAAGAACGTGGTCTACCGTGGCATTTGGAGCAGCCCACCTTGTTTAGTGTAGTCTACGGGGAGCTATGGTTTGAATCTGCATTCTGAATGGCTTGTCAAGGCATGAACTGGCAGGGCGGGAGGCAATTACCGCCACTCAGCCAGCCTTATAGCAGAGGAACTGAGGATGGAGAATAGGCTAGCACTGCTCACTTTGGATTGAGCTCATATGGGATTTAAGCAGGAGCGACAATCCGCTGAGGGGACACAAAGTCTGCATTTTAACACACAAACACGCCGGTTTTTGCCTTCATGCACGCACACACCTACACACATTCAACCACACGCGTAAGTGCGCCCACCATAAAAAATTAAGTCTATGAGCTCAACTCAGGAAGTTTGAAAGAGAAGATTTTTTCTTTTTTTTAAGGTTGTTGATGCAGATTTATATGCAAGGAAATCTTCCAAAAAAAGCCAAGGACATGAGAGCTCATGCATACGCCCACGTGTTTTCGCTCATACAACCACTGTCCGAAACAACGAAGAGAGAGAAAGTTGCCCAAAGATAATTGCTTTTTGGGAGAAGTAGGCAACTATTATTCCCTAGACCCTTCATTCAGGAAACATAATTATTCTGTTATTCTTCTCAAAATACAGCAGTCACGACTGCCGTCTATTCAGGTGCTACTTGTAATAATCAGAGCCTCTCTCAATGAAAAGAAAATCTAATCTTTCCCTGAACAAGAATTAAACTGCTCTGACTCAGAACGCTGGAATAGTAACACTTGAGCTACTGTTCAGCAAATTTCCAATATATTCATACTGGTTTAACTTTTGTTTTTTTTTTATACAGGCTAAAAATGTTAATGTATTTTCTTGAGATCATATGCGATAGAGCAAAAACAAACAGGGCATAACTGAAGTAGAAGGAAAAGGATACATGATTTTGAAAATTATTTACAAATACATTTCTGAAAGGTGTCATGTAGCACATTATATTTGTATCAAACACCAATCTTTTCAGTCAACAGTCTATAAAATGACCTTTTGCTGCAATTTTAACTTAAGCTCTTTATCTTTGCACATCAAGAAACTGAAGTCTTCCACAATTCTTCTCTGAAATGGCTCAAGCTCAGTCAGACTGAATTTTCCAGTCTTGCCACATACTCTCAATAGGACTTCTACAGGGTCACAAATATGCTTCGATCTAAAGCTTTCCACAGCAGCTCTTACTGAATGTTTTGGGTCATCGTCTTAATGTAAAGGTGAACCTCCACTCCAGTTTTAAGTCTCTGACAGACTAATAGATTTTCTTCAAGGATTGCTCTGAATTTAGCTCCAATCATCTTCTCATCAAGTCTGACCAGATTTTCCGCTGAATCAAAATGTATCCGCGGCGCCGATGGTGTCACAGTACGGGGATGCTGAGTGCATTTGTTCCTCAACACTGTCTTTTCATCTAGGTTAAATCTGATTAACAGGGCTTGAATACATCTGCATGCAATAATGCTATTTAGATTTTTGTTTCTTAACAGTTGAGAATATTACACTTATTTATACGTATGTACAAGTTTAAGTTTGCAAGGCAAACATTTAAGCTTACCGAACATGGATCATACATAAAGTTGAGTAAAGACGAATTAACGTTTCATTAAAACCTTCATTAAGTACCCTTCATAATTGCAAAGAATTTTCTTCACAATGATGAAATCAAATCTTGCAAAAGTAAAAGTAATCCTCATGGTCTTGGTTTGCTTTATTTCTTTGCGTCCCAACATCAAGTATTATTGCCGAGGCTAATGCTTTACAACTTATTACTATTATTAAAGTGTTAGACTCTCAGAGCTGCGGGCTTTACGGACACTGCTCTGTTCGCCCTCTAACTCTCGACGACTCTTTAGCGAGTCTTGTTTTCAAGTAGTGGGCAAATGCTGCTTGACACGATTGTCTTTATGCATTATTTAAGAAAATAAGGGCTAAAGGAACAAAGACGTAAGTGACTAAAGGATTTCTGATAAGAGACTTTGCCATGCAGACAGCCTCCTGTTACACAAGGAATAAATGTGAGCGATCAAGCAAATATTCCATTACAACTGATGCTGAAAACAAGTTCCCAACACTAGAGCCTTGAGCTGTGTTAACAAAAAAAGTTATATTTTTCTTTTTTTTCTCTGCAAGTCTTTTGCCCGACTCTGTCCTTGCAGTTTTAAAAATTAAGTTTAAGAGTTTTGAAAAGGCTGAAAGGTTTACTTCAAGACAAATAGAACAAAGTCTTTAGCTCTAGAAAAACATGACCGCTTCAAAATGATCAGTTCTCTGATTTTACTCTTTACATGTATGAGCTACTGACAACACGTCTCCAAAATTCCAAGCAGTATTTGAAAAATTATGAAAAAGATAAGAGTGCTTCAGACCTGAAATAATTCAAAAAAAGTTCATATTAATTTAGAAATAACACTTAATTTTTTTTAGATAATAGGGTGAATGAAAAAAATACACAGTCCAGTCACATTAATGTGACCACCACGTACTTTCCACTTCAGAGTTAAATAACCAATCACAGAAGGCAGGTGGCAGCACAGTGCAGTTGAGCGTATATAAAGGGTGTGTGTGGGCTTCGGAAAACATTTCAATCGTTGGCGTAATGCAGAAACGAAGCGATTTATCCGACGTCCAAAAGGGCATGATCATTGGCTTTCGGGCCAAGGGTGGAAGCATTTCCGAAACGGCTGAGTTTGTGAACTGTTCGCGTGCCGCCGTGGTAAAAGTGTACCGTGCATGGCAAAATGGGACTGTCCAAAATCAACGACGTGGCAAATGTGGTGCACCACGGGCCATAGATGACAGAGGCGAACGACGGTTGCGGAGATGCGTTCGGGCAGATAGACGGGCTACCGTTGAGCAACTGACCACTAAAATGAACCAAGGGGCTACCACAAGTGTCTCCCAAACCACTATTCAGCGAACATTGCTGCGTCTGGGCCTCCGAAGCAGACGCCTGGTTCGTGCACCTATGCTGACTGGTGTTCATCGACGACGAAGGCTAGAATTTGCACGCCAGTACAGCAGCTGGACGTCCACTGAGTGGCGACAGGTAGCGTTTTCAGATGAATCGCGTTTTATGCTCCATCGGACAGATGGACGTTGGCGTATAAGGCGTGAAACCTCTGAAAGGAACCACCCTGGAACCATTGCAGGAACGGTCCAAGCTGGAGGCGGGAGCATTATGGTCTGGGGAATGTTTTCCTGGCATTCTCTGGGTTCACTGATTATTGTGGAAGGCACGATGGATCAATACAAGTACGCATCTGTCCTTGCGGACCATGTCCACCCCTACATGCGCATTGTTTTTCCTCAGGATGATGGCATCTTCCAGCAGGACAATGCGAGGTGCCATACAGCTGCCAGTGTACGTGCGTGGTTCGAAGAGCACCAGGATGAGTTTACCGTCCTCCCCTGGCCAGCAAACTCACCTGACTTAAACCCAATCGAGCATCTGTGGGACCATCTCGATCGAGTTGTTCGCGCCATGGATCCTCAACCGCGTAATCTAGCGCAGCTGGCCACGGCATTAGAGTCGGCATGGCTCAACATCCCAGAGAAGACCTTCAGGGACCTAAGTGACTCTCTTCCTGCACGTCTCGTAGCAGTTCGCTCTGCGAAAGGTGGTTATTCTGGCTTTTGACAGATGGTCACATTAATGTGACTGGACTGTGTATAAAGAAAACATTCCTTTTAACCTGGCTCGTGTATCTAATCACAAATAATTCTCCTATTTATATGCATTTTTAATTTTCAGCATGACTTTTTGCATGCTTGCTTGTTTTTAACCTCCAAAAAAGTCTTATAAAACTTTACATTAGAAATGGTTGTATGGTCTTTCGTGAATGTTTTACTGGATGTTATAGTTCATAAAAGAATCTCAGTCAAATGTTTTTATTGCCTTAATATTACAAAAAAATTACCAATTGTATGACAGTTGAACAAAACGTTTTAAATATTTTGTTTAATCATTACTGTAGCAAAATTTCACTGAAAGAAACAGTGTAGTACCAGAATATGTGAAAATGAGGGATTCAAAACTGATTCAATGTTGATATTTACCATTTATTCTTGATGCCAAAAAGCTGCATTTTTCCTCATAGTTACACAATGCTACATTATATCTCACAAAATTTCTTATCTTTAAATTGCATTAATTTTAATTATCAATATTCTATTAAGCAGCAATGGTGGATGACATTAATCTTACTGGAGAATTACTGGTTTGACGCTCTGGGTTGGCCCATTACAAATGAAAAGTTTTTTTTAAGTCTTGTAGTAAAATATACTCCCTTCTGACAGCTAACTTTTGTCCTGTGACTTAGCCAGTCCATTCATTATTTTTTTAATCAGTGAATGGATTCAGAAGAACAAGTGTCACCTAACAGGATAGGTATCACTTTGGAGTGCAGAGAGCAGCTGTGGAGCTGGAAACATCCACCGGGTTGTGCAGCTCGACAGGAGCTGTAAAAGCCTGTTGAATAGGTGCTTTCACGTTTGTGGCCAATTTTGAAATCACACACATCTCAACATATGTACTCATAAAATGTGACACAGCTATTTTAGACATATGGAGGACAAATGCTCTAGTGACATGTTTTCTGTCGTGCTGGATCTGGAAATTATTTGAATTACTTTTGATATCTTTGTTACGTGGGAAAGGTGTGAGGAGAGTTGTTCCTGATATTCTGTGTGAATTTAATATCAATTTGTCCATAAAACAATTTAGTGAGCAAAACGATTGCATTCACTATCTTTCCCGATGTAGGTGAATCTTTTCACAAATGTCAAGAGAGCCTCTCTGTCAACTTGAAGACTATGTCTCAGACATACAGACCTGTCTGCAGAGCTGCATTTAGGAACATCTGTTGAATAACTTCCAAACCTCTTCCTACTCGTCGGTATCATGAATAATTACACTAGGTTAGAAACTTAATTCTTTTTTGTCTTTTCAATCCCAGAGAATCTGCAGCAATCTGGTTGGAGTCCTGCCAATTTCAAACAAGAACAATGAGAACAGTTTCTCTCTAAAAACCTCCATTAAAAACAGGATATTCTGAAAGAACTCCTCTGTCGATTTTGTTTCATGGAAAAAAATGCAACACATCTTGGGACGTGAAACGCCTTTATGCTTTACTGAAAAGTAATTAAAAAGATCAAGAGTGAAGCTACTGCATGCTTCATTCGCCTTCTTTGTTTTAATTAATATATTTGTTTTATTTTTCCACTCATATATTGATTACTTTTGTTGAAATGACTTACTCAGGCATTTTCTAATTAACTAGAAAAACATTTTCACAAGCAATACAAAGAATGAACTTTTAGCTACTGATTCAATCTTACTTGAACAAACTGGTTTATTTTCACTTGTGCAGGGTGACGGGGGTTAATTAAGATGTACAACTAGCAGATAGCAATTAATTCTGTACTTAGGTCGTTTAGCTGTTAGCGGGAACGTTTGGCACAATAATCGCTGAGAATTGAATAAACATGTTAACATCAGTCTAATTAGAAGCTTCTGATATTACACTTTTTTCTATATTTGAGGATTTCATATACAGTGAATGTTGAGTAAGAGAAATATAGCAGCTGTTGGGATTAACAGCAGAATGAAAGGGACCTAATTTGATCAGAAGACATACATGTCAAAAATAAAAAAAAATAAAAACTTATCGGTGCTGAATGCTGAAACTGAAAGTTGCAGTGATTAAATTTGAGCGTCTTGACAAAAAACTGTCCTTTTAAATCTATGGAAATGTTTCACAGATTTTCTGTGCACTAATTTGTGCCGATGATTCTATCATGACACATTCCCAGACAAAATAATTCCATCTTACAATGAATTTGACATCCAAAGTTTGCAGTGAAATTAACACGAGTTTCAATTTCTGAGTGGCAAAAACTTAAACTTCAACGTGTTCAGTTTTGTTTTGTTTTTATTTTAAACGTGCCCACCTTAACTGTGCTACCAGTTAAAGGAGAGCATTTGCATTGAGAGCAGCAAAACTGACAAAGATCAAGATGGGATTTTAAAAATATGCAACAGTGGCATTTAAAACGCAGCTGGCAGGTCATTCTTGCTGTGCAGGACTGACTCCTGTGGCTGTATATATATATATTAAAAAAAACTTTTTGTTGTTTCCCCCAAAAGTCATGCTTATTGTGTTCCCCATGCCATCCTTTTCTGTTGTAATGGTCTATACAGTTGTCCCTGGGAGCAGTAATTGGTGTGATGGATATGATAGGTATGATATGAGAGTACTGAGGGTAAGGATGCCATTTCTGGCAATGGAAAAGAAATTGCTGATCTGAACATGGACATGCTGTGGAATTCAAGTAAATCTTTGAGGACAGATGAAAAAGAAGGACAAAGAAATTGAAAATAATTTTAAAAAACTTTTTGGAACAATTCTTATCTCATAGTATGCACCTTTTATTTGATTCAGTGGAATCTGTTCAACATCTCGTTTATGGTGACTGAAAAAATTGGCCTTACTGACCATGATAAGTGCATACAAAGCTTTCACATAAATTACTTATATCGCAACTAAAGTTTAAATTGTGTCAGTTTCTTCTTCTTTTTTCCATAGGAAGCTTAAATAATTATTTCAGCAATTTCATCCAATTAGAAATTGATTAGATTTATTCTAGGCTTAAGTGTAAATGTACCGATTAGTGACCAACCCTCAGGAGGAATCAACCTGATGATATTCCAGTGTGAGTTAGGATTCCGGATATGGTCATGGTGTCTTGCTCTTTTTTTTTCCGCCTGAACTTGTCTGTTGAGTGAACCAATACATCAGCTTTGTGCTGTCAAGTCCCAGCGGCAAAGCTCCCTGGTCCTCCAAGGTCTTCTTAGACATGACTGACTGACCACATGCCTATTCTTTCCATCTCACTTACATGGACGAGGCACTGAGTGATGAGAGGCGACACAGCTTCTGAATAATATCTCCATAAAAAGAAAAAACATGCTGTACGACGGAGTGACACTAGACTAGTTATAAAATTCAAACCATATAGGGAGGTCCTATTTTAAGTGCATGACCTTTAACAGCCCCCTCTGTTATCTAGTGGAATCACGGATTATTGAACCACCTGAAATGCTTGTGGATGTTGTGGTATTGCTAATACACCAACAGATGCACAGGAGAATAATACACTATTAATGTAGATATAAATTGGGATTACAGGAGGATTATCCGTGTAAACACAAATCCTTTTTTTTTTTAAAGAAAAGGGCTGTTTTCAACCAGATATAATTTTTTTTGCCCATACGATACCATTTTCATTAACAGGCAGTTTTGAAACCCCTCAGAAAAAAAAGCTGACATGGTGCCAGTAATTGTCAGCTTGTAATTCCCAGTGGCAGATTTTCTGAGACCTTTAAAGGAAGAAATAAAAATAAAAGGGAGCACAAAAGGAGCGCGAAAGTCCTTAACACAGTCGCTGTGACAACAAGCTTATAGATGCATAAAATGAGATTAAAGCTAAGAAGAAGAAAAAAAAGTGAGTCCATTGCCTTGTGCAGGTGCAAGGGATTGTTCTTCCTCTGAAAGCATACATCACGCTGGGCTGAGCTGCACAGCTGTAGACTACTGTGCTTGCCAAGGCGGGTCCACTAACTCGTTCTTTGGACCCAAATCAAATCCTCAATTTGTTTATGTTATTATGTTAATAAAGGGTAGCATTTCCATATGAATATCAATATCTCGGTAGCAAGCGAGGCATTGCTGTGAACACTGTGGATCACTGGTGGGGAGGACAGTGCAATATGAATGGGGTTCCATTTGGAGTGAAATTTCACTCATTTGATTTTCTCCTTCTTGGATGATCTGAAAAGAGGGTATTTTTAGAGCCCAGGTGCTTATCCTCTTTGTGGTGCTGGGGGCTAATGTTAAATGAACACATCAATCTTCAGCGTTTCAGAGTGAGAATAGAGCAGCGGCAGCCCAATCACTGCAGTGGCGGGTTTCCTGCCAGCTCTGTTATTCTAAAGCGGACTATTTTCTATTGCTATAGTTTGTTGCAACCACAGGGCGTTATTGGCTTCTCAGTGTGATGCACTCAAGCCACTTGAGTGATGGCAAGCGAAAACGTGGATCGGAAATTAGAGACAAAATGACGACGTTGTGAAAATTTTAGCGGCAATTACAATTCATTCCTTGTCATGTAAGTGAAGAGTTGCATATTTCTTAAAGTAATTAGAGTGCAGAAGAACCTTTAGTGATATGCTGTTGCAAAAGTGACAAGTGAAGTGCTTTGCAAAAATACTTTTTGGAAATGTTACAACCACTAAGCATTTTTGCCTGTTTTTAATCCAGCCCATTTTCCTCTGAAACCCCCAAATAAATCTGCTGCAAGCCAACTGCCTCTTGCTGTGAGCGGGTGATTTTCTTTGGCATGGGTAGAAAATGTGGTCAGGAGTGATAGAAAGACAACAGCAGCTAAATACACGGCAACCCTGGAGGAAAACAAGACAGAGATGGTAAGAGATTTTTCACTTCACATTTTATCCTTCCTACTTTTGTTGCACAAACTTTCAGTAAAACACACACAATTTGTGGTTGTAACATGAAAAATGAAGGAAAGGTCCAAAGAGAATGTTGCACAATATATGAATCATATCTCAGCATGGTGAGTCGACCTTCTTCTCTGATAAGCCACATGCTTGGATGTTAGCTGTTGATGAAGTCTACGAAATGTTTTTGTAGCCGTTTTGTGCAGCTCAACAGGGACTTGGACTTGGCTGTAGATTACTCTGTTACCCTCTGCATGGGCAAACAGGATTAAAAGGATTCTAAATAGAATCCTTTTAAAAAAACTTCATTTAGCTGTGAAAACTAGCAGGTGTTTGCCTAAATTAAAACAGAATGCTAATTGCATAAAATTTAATAATAAGGAGATGCAAAAGCTAAACAAGCATAATATTGCTTTAGATGAACTAATGTTGGATATTACAGCTCAATCTCGCCATAAATCAAGAACTTAATTGTATTATAACAGTATTTGATGTGTGAATGAGACTGTTTGATGCAGAATATGATACAAATAATCGGCGCTGCTGTCATGAGTAGATTTCCACATCTGACAGCTGGAAGCACCTGAGAACAGATCAATACACCACAGGCAGACTAAGATGACAGAAAATAGGAGGAAATCTTGGCCTATGCCCTTGTTGTCAGCTGTACATCAATATAGTGGAGTAATGCATTTTCGAAAACCACCTCTCTGTTGCTCTAATGTGGTTTGTTGAAACACAAATGCCATCATCTTTAGTGGTCATCGTGTCCATCCACAGGAATCTGATTGATTCAGCAGTCCACTGGAAGTTGGGCGGGGAATTATTGCACGCCGGAACCTCTCTGTGATGGCCTTTTTGAGCCCATCAATTGATCTATAAGTGGGACAGCATTCGGATTCAGTTCAGCTCACTATTGATTTCCCGCTTTCCATATCGCTTCATGTTGTTAAAGTCTGGCAATAGTGCAGGGCCACCAGCCGCACAACGTGCAGCGTATTTTATTCTCTAAAGGTTGTGTTAATAAACCGATCTTGACTGAGTAAGTATGTCTATTATGTGTTTTTTTTTTTTTTGTTTGGGTGCTAGGAATAGATTAAGAAGCCAGGATTTTTCATTGATGGGGGAAAATAAGTATTGAACTCATCGAAGTTTTTCCTACTCCATTACACCAACAAAGTTAATTGCCTCTATGCCACGGCGCATTGATGCAGTAATTCATGTAAGAGGAGGCCGAGTGCATAGAAATGTACAACCTTCTCAGAAGTCTGATATTTGTTCTTAAAACATTTATTTTTGATTGTTTTAATCCAATATTCAAATTTTCTGACATCAAATTGTGTTTCTTTTTATTGCCTGTATTATTAGACTCGCAAAAAATTAAATGCATGTCTAATGAATCTGTGCAATGAATCTCTGAAATAATTGTTTCGCAAAGAATATCACATATTTACTTAATTTTCAAATTTTATTTCAAATTGTTCTATTGACATGGGTTGCACGTCATATCACAGAAACAACAAAATTAGGTACCGAGGTACTGAAATGCGTCTTTTTTCCCTAGTTATTCCTCACAAAGCATCATATGGAGGATAAAAACAAAGTGCTCACTCAAGATCTTTGCAAACCTGTTAGTGGAAAGCATATCAAGTGGCATTGATTATTGACATATTCACAAACTTCAGTGTGCATCACTTCAAAAACACCACAGCAAGAGTGAAATTATAGAGGCAGAAATATAATTTCCTTGTGTGTGGATAACTTGTGTTATTATAAAGATTTTTGCTTTTATGAATTCTTATGTCAGTCAAACCTGGTAGAAATATAGTCTCTGTAAAACAAATTCATATGCTCTGTACTTATTTTTCTCACTGTTTGTAAGCAGTACGGTCTAGATTTTGTATATCTTGGTACAAGTGTGTGTGGAAAATCAATCTATCTGGGAACAATGACAGCATCATCAGAATCTGAACTAATTTAGCTTCTTGAATAACCAAACATTCAAGTGACTCCTAAAGATTATTTAAGGCGGACTGAACATACATCATGTTTGGAAACAAATAATCACAGCCGTGGCACAGTGCATTCATTCTGCAACACCATATTATTCGAGTCACGGCAAACAGAGAAGCCACATCGTGTACAGAAAAACACCTCAATCATCCACGCTACAGTGGGATAAAGACCACACTCTTGGCCTTAGAGTTCACCAATGTGAACAATTTCCCTCAGTCAAAACTGTCAATAATGATAGTGGGTGATATATTTGTGGCTCTGCGGTCAATATCTTTTAGCAGTGACATATAGCATTTTTGTTGGGTTGAACGCACCACAACCATGTGCAATGATAGTAAATAAATCAAAAGGAATCAATGCGGGTTATTTTGCTTGGTTGGTTGGATATGCACCCACTCACCATAATGGCCCCCTTTGAAGTCCCATTTATTCTGCTTTAGGTTGACACATAAAGCCCTTATTGGGGAAAATCTAAATTTCAAGGAGGACTAATGAAAGCTAATGGTCACTGAAAGAGTGTGTTGCTCATTGGCTTACGCTTTTTTTGTTGTTTGCATGCTGTGCGATTCTTAAATTAATCCAACTACTGCTTGGTTTAGGAAAAACTAGCCAACAAAATACACGTGAAGGGCAATAAAAAAATGAATGGCTCAGTGTCATTACTGTTACAGTTGGGTGAATAAAAAAAACAAGATTGCAATAATAGTCCTGCATTCAAGAAATATGCTAATCTAGATGTAATAAAAAGAAAAGCATCCCCCTCCCTTTACATTGCAGCTTAAAATAAGACCATATGGCTGTTGAATCAATGCTCGAGGTCACCTTGAAAGTATTAGGATTTAATGTGATTTACCGCGCAGTCTTAGCAACGGATTAATGTGATGTAGTCCGTATGCTCCACGAAAATGAGGAAAGTCAACATTATGCTTTTAGGTACGAAAAAAAAAAAAAAAAAGGTAAAACGGATGCTGCTTAGGGGAGGGTCATCATGCGTCCGCTTTGATAGGAGCTTCAGGGCTGAGCCAGCTGTAATGAATTAACATTTCCAAGCCGGTCAGTCTGTCAAACTGGGAAGTAAGGATTTGTGGGATCAAATTTGAGACGATAAGATTTTTAGTTTGTAAAAACTCATGCTCATTCATTATTCTTTCCCACATATCCAACAAAATAATGAAACAATGGGTGAAACTACAAAGTCTGAATTAATTAGCAAAAATCCCTCTTATAAACTCAATTTTATTGTGAAGTTTGTCGTTTCCACATTCTGAATTAAACCAGGGTGGCATATTTAAATTGTTGGATGTGTAGAAAGTGTAGAGATTTAATAAATAAATCTCAGACATTATTTCATTATTGTGACATTTGGCAAATACATCTGGAAATGGTAACCCTAGCTAATCTGAAATAAAAGAAATTTGTCATACTTTAAGTTCAGACAGTGAGGAAAAAAAGGTATATGTGTCTTTTCAATTTAGTATATGTGTCTTTTCAAGTTCCAGAAGAGTTCATCCCAGATCTGACAGTTCAGGTTGAGACAAAATTGCCTTTAAACAGACGAACAACATTACAGCAGAATCCCACAACGCTTTTCTTTGTATCTGTGAACATATGCTCAATAAAGCACACATATTTTGCTAGCATGATATGAATATCTTGTCTAGATATTGATATGAATATCTGGATGATTTTATTTAATACAAAAACTCTGAGGTTTGAAAATCCTTGTATGATGTTGCTCTGCTAAAACTCTGAGGTTTGCGAATCCTTGAAAGATGTCACTCTGCTAAAACTCTGTTCGAGGAGACCCCATAAGGGCAAGTCCTCATGTGGATCGATGTTTTTAAATGTTTTTATTTTTACTTTTAATAATGTTTTTATCTTTTTATCTTTTTAAATCTTTTTCAAAAGCTCTGTCTCTTTCTGTTTTTAATTTTAAATTGGGTAAAGCACTTTGAAATGCCTTGCTGCTGAAATGTGCTATACAAATAAAATTTGATTGATAAGTTTAACAAGCAATTTGTAAACAGCAAAAATATCTAAGCCTACTTTAAGCTCATGGAACATGTTGTTGGCTGCACCCAGGCTAAAGTAAGACTGATGGTATTAGTCATCCCTCCCCATTTAAAAACACTCACACTGCCGCCTTTCCATCTCCTTTCATCCTGCACGTTCAGGGTCAAGGATGGCTTTATAAATGTTATCTGATTACAGAGAGCTTTCCACTGCCCAGATTTGACAGTGAAATTAATCTCTGACTAAAATATTGACGCCACACAGAACCTACAAAGTGGAGAAAAGCAATTAGGCAATGAGGGAGAAGGTGTTGAAATAGCATTGCAGATAAGCACAATCAATTGAACAGTGTCGGCCTGGGGTTTATGTTCTGTGTGTTGCTGTACTGGAGCAGAGATTGATCAGCCACATGTTTTTGGTAATATAGTAATAAAAGGGTAAATTACTGTTTGAACTTAAGTTTAATCTTTCATAAAGGCAACATTCAGCATCTGCATAGGTTTGATTTGTGTTAAAACAAACTGATAACACACTTTTTCAATTAATTTCTAATTCCCTTGATCGAAATGCAATTAAGCATGCAAAATTACCACTTTAATGAAGGATAATGGTACATGAAAAATGGCGTGACTATTTTCAATTGTATATTTTAATGAACAATAACCTTACAAGCATGGAATCCGTGGTAAGGACGACACAAACTGCTCACACTGTGGCCGGTAACAACACCACTGTTCTAGGCCTTAATCCTCGACAATGGCGGGCGTGTTTAATATTATACAATATACAATGATGACCTTCTGCATTCACCTTCTAGGGTTTAAAGGAATAATACGGCATATGCAAGCGTTAATCTTCTCAGCCATGCTTCAATCCACTGCAGAACCTCGGGGGAATGTCACAAACGTACTGCTGAAACGCCTCGTGTGCATGCCTCCCTCAAACTGAGGAACAGGAAAGTAATATATTAAAACATTCATCATTCAGTTTGTAATGCTGAGGTTGACAAACAAAGGAGAGAATGGGAGCACGGGAACATCAGGTGTATATGTGCAACAGAGAGTGACAGGCACTTTTCATGTGGAAAAATGGCACTAACTCATTTCCCTTATAGTAAATCCTCTTGCATGCAATATTCATGTTACCTAGAACAATGAAAGAAGGACAACCCCTATTAATGGTGTAACGCTAAGAATAGAGGGCTCCTTTTCTGATTACGGAGGAAAAATACATTTCATAAAAAGGAGCAACGAAACTCCTCTTGCAAAATGACCCAGATAACAACAACAACAGAAAGTCTGGAGGGGCAAACAAAAAAAAATTCCACACAGAATTGAGGAAGAAAGATGTAAAGACAGAAGAAAAAAAAAGGCTCTAAAAATGTTCTCTTGACAAAAAGTTGAGAAGTAAGAAGGGAAAAGGGGATGAATATTTTAAGATGCAAGCGCTCTCAAGCAGGAGAGTGAGAGAGAGAAAAGTGAGAATAATAATAAAACCCCCCCAAAAAACAAGAAGCTTTAGCTACGGTGCAAATTGTCGACTTGCAAAAAAGAGGAGTACATGAGTTGCGGTATCTGCTGAAGGCTGCCCCTGTGTACATATCCCTTCCCTCCTCCCCCGTTTCTTGTGATGTGCAACAACAGTTTATTGGGGTATTCATCTGAAGACGGGGAAAACACAATTTTAGCAACTGGGGGCTGGTTTCTCAACATTGTTACAGCATCTGCAGCTCTTGCAATTCTATTTCTATAACAGTTTTTTTAGTTGTGCTGAGCCAAGTGCTAGAGTAAGCTATGTTACTGCTATTCAATACTACCCTGAGCAGCTGAATGGTATACCTTTAACAATGGAGCTTAAGATGTTGTAGTTAGCAAAAAGGTAAGAATCTTTTTAATTTTATGAAGTGTGACCTCTAGAGATTTTTTTTTGTATGCACATAAAGTAGATATGCTAATTGCACTGCACCAATCACATGCATACAGCAAAATTTGCATTATTTTCCAAGTCTGTTATTAAATGTTATGCCAGAGTAAAAATGCTAATGTGTGCTGCAATATGTCATTTGTCCTTGAGCCTAGCTGGCCTCTGTAGCTTCTCTAAGAAGAGTTCACAGTGTCCAGACTGTCAGCTCGACTTTCCTTCTCCATCCTTGCCGAGGAGAAGGGACTCTGACCCCACCATAATGACACGGCTCCAGAAGAGATTATAGACCCTGATACTCTGCGGTGCCAGCATTATGCGCACGCTGCCCTTTAACTAAGACACTTGGGTTACTTGCCAGCTCCGTCTGGCCCTCTTGGATCTTCTGACTCACATTTATGCAGAAGAAATGAGAGAAACTGCCCAAGACAGGAGACGCTCGTCATGATGCATGCCTGGACGCACTTAGAACATACCTAATCATTCCAAGCTAAAGCAAAAAAGGCAGAGGGGGTGTATTAAACAGACATTAAAATCAATAGGAAGTAGCATTCAACCCAAGTGGGGTTTGAAGGCTGAAATCAATACCAGCAGCTTTAGAAAGAAGTTTCCAATAATGAGTGTCTCAACTGGCATCATGTGGGAGAAGGACAACATAACAAGCATCCATTACTTTGCATTAAAGCACATATGAAAAACCATAAAAATGCCAAACACGTGTAAAGTGCAAATGAATGAGATGAGGAAAAACCTGCTGACGCAGCGCTTTCAGAGGGGTTACACTTTTAGAGTGTTGCAGAACAATTTACACCTGCCTCAATCAGTGACTTCACAGCAGGACATTATAGGTCAAAGGCAATGCAAACGCTTTGTTGACTGCACCCCTGCGTGGTGTAGTCAGACACACTACTTGCTTGAAAGCCCAAACTCCCGGAGAATGAAGCGGAAGTCATTTCCAGCTCTGTGTGATCTGGTGACAAATTACCCCATGAGGTATTTTTCAAAAGTTCCAGGTGTTGAAACGAGAAGAAGCTTCCAGTGTAGTTGCGGGACGAAAAAAAAAAAGATCTTGGATACGTGCTTCCATGCACTTTGCTTTAGTGGCTGTACAGCAGCAATTTGCAGGAGTTGTGCAATACCTGGCTGACATTCCAGAACCTGTAATTTTCTGTTTTTTTGTGCCTTACTGTGAAATGTGGAGATTGGCCCGTCGTGCTCAGGTCAACTAGCTCAACTCTGTCTACCCACAAATACAACGTTTGGCGTCCATACAAAGCATCCTCTGTAATTATTGACACCCCGCTGCAAAGACGTGTAAAACATTAAAAGTCGATTCATGTCTTATTTGTTTATCATAATCTAAGACGAGAAAACCTATTTTCAGTACATTTATTCAGTGTGTGAAAATAAATGGAGCTCCTCTGCATCTTCTCTATGGTCCTACTGCCATCTGCAGATGCACTCCACTCAGTAACAACCAATCAGGGTCAGGGGGGAGGGGTCTTAGGGCTGCCAATCACTCATGTGCGAGTTACTCACATCCTCTCCCTTGATTTCAGGCTAGTTAGCACAGGCTAGAAACAATTTTCCTGCAACGGTAAGTTGTTTCTATGCCGTTAGCACATTGAGTAGCACTAACACAAGAATGATGGACAGCGCTAAGACCTTTCTGCTGGTCCTGATTGGTTGTTTCTGACTGGGAGACGTATTTCAAGGAGGAGGCAAAAGAGCTCATCTTTTTCACTGATTATCTGGCACCTGTTATACTGACAAGACATGCTGACAGTTTGAACAATTTAAAAAGAACATATTTACAAAACGTTACGTACTGCAGCTTTAAGAAGAAAATGAAAATGAGTTGATCCGAATTCCTTACATGAACTTCTAAAATCCTCTAATGTCACTGAACTGCAAAATAAATGTCCTAGGGCATTCCATGGTATAATGAGGCTCATGATGTGAATGGCTGCTCGTCTTCCACTCACCCCGCTGACCTTTAAAATGCTGCCACACTCCTCTTACATCTTGTCATATTTAAAGGAAACGATGAGATAATTACAGAGCTCGAGCCCCTGCTGTTCTAGAACAAATCAGCCAGTGCCTAAAATTAGTTTTACACGTCTAAAGGCATGTTGTGATGACTTCTGATGATGACTATAGACGTATCATGCCTACAGATGTATCAGATGCTTCGACGTGATAAAGAGATTGATTAAAAAGGGGGAAGATAAGGAGAGAAATGTGAGATAAATCACATAATTAAATTCACAACCGTCAGCAGCTATTTCAAAAGCAGTCATTCTTTAAGAAAGAATGTAATAAATTAGGTCATGCATTTCTATTATGATTTTTTAAAAACATTTTCAACATTAAATATAGCTAAGCTCTGAGAACTTAATTTATAGCTGTTCTATTACACTCTGAAGTAAAATTATTCATTAGGTGGAGCTTTTAAGATTAGCGCTACAAATTAATGATCTTTTTCATGCTATCCCTTTAATTGCATTTCTGAGAGCAATAGTGCAGCATGGTAAATCTACCGTAATGGGTGGAGTTAAAAAATCTGAATGTGTTTACATTTCTTAAGGAGTCTCAGTCTGAATCATCCTTTAGGTCTTTGGTCCACCTAGTACGGGGATAAAACTGGGTAATCAGAGTGTTTGATGGGACCAGTAACTCTCTCCAGTAGACAAACAGTCACATATCCACATAATCACAAATTCCTCTCAGTAGGAAATATGCAGTAGTTTTCAAGGAATCATTTTGGATCAAATAAACAAGCAACTATAGTGTTATCAAAGGACAAAAAAAACATGCTAGCCTGAATAAAAAGAAATAGAAAAAAAAACAGTTGCCTTAGTCATAAATGTCATTGCTTCATTAGTCACAATTCTTTTTAGAATGGAAAGTCATGATTCACGAGGGTTTAAGTTTGAAAAGTAAAATACTTCCTACCCTTGAAGGTATGATGACAAATTCTAACACTATCCCCACATGTAGTCAAGCCATTTTTCATAGAAAAATAATTATCTTCAGTCATGTTTTACCAGATGTCTTTACAAATGTCAATTGACAGATGTTCATAACACGATTCTCTTTTGCATGCATGCAAGAAAAAAAAAGTAATCTGTGGACACAAACTATTTTCAGGCTTTTTCATCGTTCTACACTGGGGAAAAAGGAAGTTGTACAATTTCTGTACATCTTGTTAAGTTTTTCTTGCATTAATATTGGTAAATGGCACACTGGTTAGATCTTGTAGATTTTCAGAGTTAAACCATGGTGATAAATGAGCATCTAGTTAATTAAATACATTTAAATGAGAAACATTTCTTTCTTATACAAGTTTAACATGAATCAACACACGTAATGTACTATACAAGTACAAATACTACACAAGTACTAAATTGCAATTATTTGTTTTGAATTTTATAGTAATCTTGCCAACAATGTCAATAAATTTAATATTGCTTCTGCAATCTTTGCCATCATCCATTCTAAACAACAACAACAAAACATTTATTGGACGTGTAATGAACACAGAATGTCAAAAATGTACAGAAAACTACTAGTGTAAGGATATTTCAAATCTTGTGCAATATTCAGAGAATTATTTGCCCTACTTCAAAATACTGCTTTCATTTTACTGGGATCACTAAGTGTAATCGTAGCAACAATAAATATGAGTAGAGTACAATGTAAAAAAAAACCCCAAAAACAATGTAGATATTGCCAAAAGGTCTAGTTAAATATTTATTGTAAATCTGTAACACAGAGGATGTGAGGAATGAACTTGTTGGATGCAGAATGTGGCCAAGACATGAACACATCAGAGATTTGAGGACTAGTTTCCACTCAGTTGTGAAGTTGGGTGAAAAAAAAAGAAGCTCCCTGTTAGAGTGACTCAGAACTTATTTTACACACACCAGCCTCCATTACAGGTGCTTATGCTGAACAAGTTTTAGCAAAAATACAGACTAATCTCTGCAAGTAAAACATCTGTTTAACATTATTTTTGACAATAGGTCAGAAGAACCAGCTCTTCTAGATCAGTGGTCCCCAACCCCTGGTCTGTGGACCAATTGGTACCGGGCCGCACAAGGAGGATCTTTTATTTTGAAAATCCTTTAACCGGATTCTCTCGGTAACTTGCGCGCCAACATTGAGCCCACAAGCAGCAAAATGAGTAAGAAACAGATCAGATGTCTTTGGAAAGTTTTTTTTAGCAAAGAGGGAAAGGCCCAGAGAAAAGACAGGAGAATGAATTTATCCCGGACCGGTATGCAAGTCTCACATTACAAGCCTGCTCTGCATAACATTGGGCGACCGGCTGCTAATGAGGCAATGAAGCTTCAAGCTGCTTCACCAGTAGAGACCAAGCAGGTTGTGGATATAAGCAACACTTCGGGTGTCATCGTCTCTCATCACTCCCTGATGGAACCGTCACGTTGCAGAGAAACAAGCTCAGTGCTCACCATAAGTCATTATCGTGAGTTAAAATTTTCACAAAAGTAAAATGTTCGTTTTTGTGACGTATCTGTATTTTATTTTGAAGGGATATGTAAACGTTACCATAGTGACCAGAGTCAGAGAGCGTTTGGGCAGTGGTCGAGAGGAGATGAGAGTTTGTGATTCTTAAGTCTGGTTTAGACTGAAAGATTTAAGAATTGTGGGTTGATTCTCCAAACCTCTGTGACCACAGAGCTGATAAAAGTGCAACAGGTTGGATCGGTTCGTGTCTCCAGTCACAAGGCAGGAGCAACACGAACCGATTCCAGTCACGAACATCGCGATTCCAGAAGAAAATCCACAAAACTCCCAACATAGCGGAATTTAGAAAAACCAAACACGGATGACAATGTAGAAACAACAGTGATAGTTTGTGGAGTCATTTTAAGAGATATAACAAAAATAAAAGGCGGTGGATTAAAAGACGACGGGAGCAGCTGCTTTATTTGCTGCACTATGATTTGGAGGTGAATATGTTCTTTCATTGTTAACATTTTAACTGAATAAACATAATTATGACCTTTAGATTTAATAATAGACATTTCCACATATCTCCGATATCCACCGGACTCTCAGTTGCGCAATATGTCAGCTGTTTGGGATTCCCCTCTGTTCTTTCTGATTGGCTACCTGTCACATTCAACAGGTTGTATTCTCGTTTCCAGTCAGGGAAAACACCAAAGGCTGCGATAAAAGGGTGAAGACAACAGAAATTCGGTATATTCAGGATTTAGCAGAAACACCAACATGCAGAAGCCTTATCTAACGGATCACACACCCCTCCCCCGGTCCGCAGCAACATTTTCCAAGTCTTGACTGGTCTGCGGTAGTAAAAAGGTTGGGGACCACTGTTCTAGATGAACCTTTAAATTACCCTTAATTTACCCTTAGATTATGTAAATTTCAGAATTTGGCAAAACAGAAATTAAAGTTTTCCTTCATTTTACTCAGACATTTAACAAACAGAAATTATTGTGTTAATTATAGTTCAACTAAAACAGGAAATAATTAAATTAACTAAATGTTACATGAGGGGGAAAAATGCTTATGTCTCTTTATTAAAAGTAAATTTCAAACTTTCAATATAATTCTATTGAATTTGATTTTCTTATATATTTTACAAACTTAAACTCTCAAAGAAGGCAAAAACAACATGTGCAGTGAGTTGGTGCTATGGAAACAAACTGAACTGAATTACATTGACAGATCTGTCTTTTATGTACACTTGCACATTCTTCAGATGTGGAGATCACCTTTTTTTTTGCTGGCTAAATTATTTGAATAACAAATGCCACTGAAGTCGGTGACGTTCCTAATATTAGCACCACTCGTAGAAAAAGTGCGCTAGCTAACAGGAAGCATGTTTTTGCTCAATTGAGTCCATTAATCCTGGAGGGACTGTGGAAGAATGTAACTGAAATGTTCTATTCTTGGCGCTTTGCTCTGTGCGTCACTGCAAAGCAAAGGAGCTGGGAGAGAGCATGTGTGTATGTTTTATTTCTTTTTGTATTTTTTTTAACCAAAGGAACTCCGCCTTGAAGGCACAAACCTGCTGCTGTCACATACAAACAATATGGGAAGATTTGATTTAGTGACATCAACAAAGCTTGCGAAGGAATATTCAAAACTATGGCTTCTTTTTATTACCTTTTCAAGAATGTGGAAGTGAGATATAGAAGTACTGAATTAATGACTTTTATAATATGATAAAAGCTGGAAGCCCGTGTCCCATGTGATTCATAATTACACAAAACCGCAAGAAAAGCTCTGTGCTGGATGCACACACATGTGGGCACAGGAAACTGGCTGCTGTGTGAATTCTTTTGTCAGTGTCCTTGGCTCTTCCTGAAGGCAGTTCCTTGAGCTCGCAATGATCAGAGACCAAACAACACAAAATAACACAACCATCTTGGCCAGCTAGTAATTAAATATCAGCTCCTGGCTCGGAAGTATGTAAATGTGACTTCAGGGCCTGTGCTTATGCCCGTTTCGCCCTACCCTAATCCTCCCACCGACAACACTGATCAGTCAAGGAGGCCCTGCCAGGTCCCGTTTCTGGGGACTGTTCTCGGAAAGACGGTTAACCCCTTTTCTAAAGCAGATCCAGATAGGAGGGATCCCTCTTTTGAGGCTCCTTGGCTTAAGTAGATGAATGGCCGATGCTTATGTTTGGCCTTTTCTGCTCTAGAGGGGAAGAAAATGAAGGAGGAATGCTGGGAGACAGATGCAGCGGGTCGGGATGTGAGCGCGACGGATGGCAGCGCAGGGTGTGTGGCAAATAACAGGGATGGATTCGTGAATAGCTAAGGCTTGTAATGCTGTCAGAAGCCAAATGGACATTTTTCAGTGGGCTGTGATAAGGCATGGGGCCAAAACAAGAATGGGAGCTTTTTAAATTTCCCAGAAGGCCAATCATTGTGTGCCAGAGCAGAGGGCTCCATGTTTGCAAGCCAGTTTAAGTTTGCTGATAGTTCCTATGCATGAAAATTATTAATGGGACATGTTGGCAACTGCAGGTGTACATAAATTCATGAATAAACTGAATCTTTGAAAATCATACCATATACAGTAGATAGATTAGATACAATTTATATATTCCAACCCCTTTTGTTCATTTCTCATTATTATACAGTAGCTTGCAACAAGGAAAGTTACAATTTTGTGTAAATGTGTCTATGTATGGTGGCCATTAAAGAGCAGTTATGGTCAATTAGCACTTAAGTAGCCCTGTAGCAAATATCTTTTCACTCTTTCTTGAGTAATTTCTTCAATGAATACTTTTTACTTTTACTTGAGTACATTTTGTGGGTCTCCTTACCATTGAAAATATTTCCCAGTGAGCAGGAAATAACATAACATTTCTGCACACATATATTTTTTAAAATTAGACTTGCATAATGAAGCAATTATCTGGAAAAACTCTGGTTTCTTTCCAGTTAAAAAAATGACAGCTTAACTAGTCTCTCTGAATGTCTTTCTATATTAAACAAATCTATATGAACACGGCATATTATTTTTGAATCAAACGAATTAATGGATTTCATCAATACAATTATAAATAACCAAAATGTGCCTAGATAAAGCTGACACTCACAACTGGCTAAAAATGTCCAAGTCTCTATGCGTACCTCCTAAATCTCTGTAGAACGCTAAGCAGTCATTCAAAGTGGGGCTGTGCACAAACACCAGCTGGCATTTTGGCCAATTTGTACTGTGATTGGAACTGAGGAGCCCCCTGTCACCGGCAAGGAGGGATTTATCAATCACAGCATGTCTGGTTGCAGGGTTTGCTCACTTTGGCCTGGCAGTGCCTCTCTGAAAAAATACAGAGGGGTGTAATAAAACAGTGAAGTGTATGGAGAGTATGTGAAAAATGTTTGCAGAAAGAAGTTAAGAAGTTGAGCAAGGGAAATAAGAAGGAAGACTGATTGTATCAAGGAGAAAATGCTTGGATAAATGAGTGAAAAGGACAGACAAACGCAAATGCGACCTTAGAGAAAATACCGAATGGGCCTGCTTTTAATACAAAACACCTCTGACTGAAGACGTACACTAATCCATTTACAGCTTTGTGAAGTAACCATGGAAAATATGCACGCATAACCTTGTGACGCATGTAAAACATTGCATAAAAGACTTTTTGATGTTGTGGTCGATCTGTAACCAGTTCAGTTATGTATCAAACACAAATAGCTCTAAGATTTAATTCATTACCCTCACAGATTTATGCCTGCTTTTCTACATCCACATATACTCTTCACAGGAACTTTGAGCACATATGGAGCAGAAACCATGCAGCACTTAGCTGCAATATGCTGTACGCAGTGAGGGGAAAAAATGCTAATGATGCAAATCCATTGTTTAGCTTAGAAACTTCATTTGGATAAATTTTACTGCACAAAAAAAAAAAAAAAAAAGAAAAGAAAAGAAAAAAGATTAAATCCCCAATACTGAGAAAGACAGAAATCCACTGACTTTTTTCCTACTAGCTTAATAATGTTCCCCTCTAACACCTCTTTATTGACTCCCTCTGTTTCCAGCTGCTTGAGATCTATATACCAACAACACATCAGCAGAGGCATTTGCACAGAAGATATGTTTTGATCAACGAAAAGCTCGGGATGTGTTCTTCAACTTCGCCTCAAGTAGCTTATTGAACGTCTCTTTAGATAAATCTGACCAAAAGATAAAAGAAACATGTTCAGACACATTAATGATTAGTTGCTAATGACTGATCAAACAAAACATGCTGTGACTAGCAAGCGCTGCGCTAATGAAGTCTCTTGATTACAGAGTGATCAATAAGTTGCAGAAGAGTGTTTATTAAGACAGAGATGTGTGTTGGGAAGAGCAGGGTAAGATGAAAGATATGATCCATCAAAATATTTACATTTTCCTCTCAATGGTGATAAATCAACTAAAATGCCCATTCAAAGACCAATAGTTATGACCAGAATACATGGTATAATGTCACAGGCCCTAATGAATCGTAAATTCTCAATTTACACCAAATTGAGAACTGAAGTCCTAAGTGCTTAAACAGAAGGTGACTGGACTGTGCACAATGGACTTTACCAGTACTGCCACTTGTCGTTGATTTGATTGTTTATGGACAGAATCTCAAGCCATAGTGGTGACAAAAAAAAAAGTTTTTGGAACCTCGGCTGTGATCAGAGTCAGGTCGTCTAAGTCCAAGGAAATTGTTAACTGGAAAAAAGGTGGATTGCTTTCTCCAAGTTTGGTGACAGCCTCTTGGAGTGTGTCTTGAAGACGTTCAAGTATCTTGCTGTACTTTTAATGAGTGGTGGTGGGATGGAGTAGGAATTGGACAGACTGATTTGGGCCTCGAAATTCAGAAGCTGCTTCAATCTGCCGAGGTGAAGAAACATCAGCGGTCTGGATTTCCCAGCATATGCGTATCATGATTTAAACAGATTTGAGCAAAATATATTAGTAGCTTTTTAAGTGAACACATGCTCCACAGAATACTATATACTCTGTTCTTCTTAAAGTAAGAGGAATGAAAAACAGATGAGCTAACAAGACATGCTGCTGGAACTTACTATACTGTAGCTTTAGTTTGGAAGCTATGACCGCTTTTTATGTCAGTAGACATTTCCAAATTGGATAACTTTGTTTTCAACCAGCCAGTCAGCAGTGCGCAGCAACAGGTGGGGGAGGTTCAGTGCTGCATTATATTACACACAAACAGTCCAGCAATTTATCTGATGTTAAATTGCAACAGGATATTTGACATAGTCTGAAAAACCTCAGTAGATCCCGACAAAATATGAGATTAAATAAACATCACTATGAAAAAAGCAAAAAATGCTATCGTGATAAACTACGAACACAATGTCACTTTGTAGCAAAACCTTTTCCAACCTGAAAATATTTCATCGAGCGTAGTTAAAGAAAATTCATTAAAAAAGTTCCACGTCTTTCTTTGAATAAAATTTCTTGAATGAAATTCCTCGGCAAATTTTATCACTGTTTGACTTTCCTCTGTAGCTCGTCCCAAATATAGCTTGTGATTCTTTCACTTGGCTGAGTGGAAAGATCTCAGCAATTGTACAGGCTTGCAGCTCAATTGACTTCAAATCGTTGCATATGTATAGGGGAGAGTTCTGAATAATGCATCGGGAGTAGGATACACTGGGTGGTGGTGGAGCTTTCACTGTCACACAGAGAAGCGATCTTTGATGTGAATCTAAGACCTTCACTATGTAAAAAAAATAAAAAAAATACAGCAGTGGGAGTTTTACAGAGTCAGCTGACTGTTTTGAATGCTTGAGTTAGTAGGATAATAGAGTTAAAAAGCCCTGGATGACTGTGCATCTTCAAAAGGAGAGTTATGAGAGGAATGGCTGCACAGGAATGGCCATATGATAATATAATCTATAACACAGGAGTTATGTAGGCAAAACAAGTCAACGCAGCAACCACATTCAGCTGAAACAACTGAAAGAAATCCATGTTAATTCCCTCATGAGAGAGTTTTTGATTTTTTTTTGTTGATCTGTAACCAGTTCAGTATTTAAATATCATGTTTATGCATCCGATTCCTTTTTTTTTGTTTTGACACACTATTGATCTTTCAGCCAGGACTGCCTAGCTAGAGAAACGTCGAGGTAGGACAGTGACATCCTCATTCAAGTTTAATAGACGCCATTTTCATATTCACTAGATATCAAACATTATTACTTTTAAAAAAACATCTATATATATATATATATATATATATATATATATATAAAAAGAGAAAAAATGTAATTTCGCTTTGATTCAACAAACAGAGAGCAAGTGAGAGTGTAGACGAGAAGAGATCATTGGGAAATATGCAAATATAGATATGAATACAGATCAGGCTTTTCCTCGGCAGGAGATGAATACATTTACCTCTCATCTACATGCTGATGAACAACAATAGGGGCTTTTTTAGGTTTTGGCTCTGTAGGGTAGATAACACTTTCATAAAGCTTTTATGGTCAGCTGTTTGAAATGAAAACAAGCAGAGGGATGGAAAAAGCAACAAAATTATATTTTGTGTTCAAGTTCAAACGCTGAAATTTACACATCATTTGCTGCGGCACTTCTCACTAGGTAACTAATTTCTTATGCATTTATATGGCTGATTGTTGCAAAAAGAGCAATAACAATTACTGGGTAATTCAACATCTGACAGGAGGAAAACTGAGTAAAGGCGTTCAGTGCTATGCTGGGAAATGTGTGGATATTAAAATCAAAAGGGTCATGAAACGCATCTTTAACCGAAAGTTTATTAGTACAAGTGAAGCCATAACTGTGCCAGTAGTGTCCCATAATTTGATGTTATTTTCGAACAATTACGTACTTTTAAGACTCTCTGCTCGCATTTGGATGCTTTACTCAAAACCAGTAGTTTTTATTGCTAATCTTTTTCAACAATTTTTCTTATTCATGTAATCTATTGCTTGTTTGCCTTGCTGCGATGTGAGATAACCGTATTCAAAGCTTGGCACAACACTCCCCAGACTTCCTTTAAGCATCAGGAATGCTTTCATGGGAAATAGTTAGAGGTTTATAGTCCTAAAGTGGAGCGAGTGCTCCCCCATCCCCCATGGCACGAACCTACTATATCTTTTTAATGAGACTCAGAGCTGCAGGCCTCCAGGCAAGTGGCTGAAGGCGATGTAGTTTTCTAGAAACCAACTTGACATATGCGCAGTGATGGCTTTGGAACGAGCTGCGACAAGACCGGCTCGCTATTGAGAAGAGCATCCGAACTAACAGACAGCATTCTCTTTACATTTATATTAGCTGAGCAAAGGTATTGGAGTTATTTTGAGCGCACAGCGCATTTAATCCCTCAAGCTCCAGGGATTCTGTGCAAGAGAGTCAGTAAGTGTTTAATCAACATGTGGTGTCGGCAACGAAATACAAAACAGTTGCTGGGGATCTTACTTTTGTGACATTGCCATACTGTTACACATGCAGGCAATAAAAATCCTTTTGCTACAATTTGTAGCCTAAACTTGCTAGTGGCTAAAGTATTATTTTGTAATACCAATTACCACCAATAGGTGGTACTAGGGACATTTCTAATTAAGAGATTGAAGATATTTTAAACGATAAATATTCAAACCCAGTCTAAACTCAATTCCTGACCACTAGTATTTATTTAGTATGCTACATAAACATATTATGCTTAAGTAGAATACTACTGTGTGGACAATTTTTAGAAATCTTGCCTAATTTTAATGTGAACTTTGCTCAGAAAAATGCAGTGGACATCATTTTACATAATAGTTGAACACAACAATCCAAAGATTTATGTATTATAGTAAAAATTAAAAACACTTAGTTATTCATCAATAGAAAATAATGTAAGAAAAAAACCAACATTGCTGCCATATGTTGGTTTTCTTTATCGATTAGTTAATATTCGCTCTAAATCGCCAAGCTATTTACCCACCTAACAACAACCTGTGCACCTTTCTAAGTCACAAAATCAGGGAACATTTCAGCTTTTACAAACTTTAGAAAGCATCAAAACAGAAAAAAACAACTTTTATAGGTAAGCATGTATTTTGGAGTGTCAGAATTGAAAGGTAGACCTAAATTGTTTCGAAATAACAAGCAAAGTGATAAAAAAAATTACTTTTCAACACAATGTCTACATCTTGTGTGTGACAAGGGCTGTTCTAGGAGAGTCAATTCAGGCTTGATGTGCTGTCACAGTGAAACAGGTTTTTTGTTTTTTTGAGAGTGCTACTCCAAGCAGCTGAATGAAAAAAAAAATCATGACCCATGAGAAAATATAGCTCTGTTCAGCCATATGCCTTGGCATCTGTGGAAGAAGATAAATGCTTCTCTTTATAGCTAAATAAATATAATGACCAGTTCCTTCTTTCTCTCTTGTGAGCCCTTGACTTCAAAAACACCAATTCATTTTGTTTTCATTTAGTCTTCTGGAAATGAACCTGCATTCCTGAGCTGAAAACCAACAGCCAAATAAGGCTAAAATAAAATACTCTTACATTTGTGCCACACTTCTACTAAAACTGAAGTCAACGTTTCCTGGTGCGATTCCTATTGGTTCTAAGTCATGATGTATGATGTCAAAGCAATGTCTATGCTAAAGATTGAATTTATTTTGAATCAATTATGTGAACTGGAAGACACCACTTTAATTGAAAAGAGGAAAAAATACACAATTAAAAAAACAACAAAATATTAAAATATATTAATGAATGCATTCACAAAACTCACTTACTGAAATATGATTTGTTGTATAAATAACTGAAGCAGTTTTAATGCTGAAATAGTCTAAACATATTTGAATAGGATAATTCCTGGACAGACACATTAACTGACACAAAGGTCACGACATTTAGGGTTTTATGAGCAAATACATAAAATTAATGTCTAGAGTTATTGTGTCCACTGGTGAAATTTTTTTCTTCACAAATTCTACAGTTTGGTCAGGAATGGTGGATATCAACTTCTGGGCAAAGGCTTGATGAATGACAACCTATTCTTGGCTTAATTACTCCATGGGAGCTTTTGCTCACCCAAGTCTTTTTAAGAAATGACCTACGGTTCTGAATTGAATTAAGATCTGGGAAGCCTCTTGAAAACAACTTTAACATTTCAATTTGATTTTTACTGAGCCACTTCTTTATGAATTAATCTTTTTTTTTTTTTACCATGGTGCTCCATCATGCTGAATAAAAAAAAAACAGATATCCACCAAATTGTACTGGAATTCTTTGAAGAATCCTAAATGATTTGGGGTATAGAGAAGGTGTTTTCTTGTAGAGAGTGAGGAACAATCCCACTTCTTTTAATGGAAAGCACTTTTTTTAAGAGATGAGCTAAAATTAAATGAAGAAATCACTGACACTTCTGGCAATTTTGCAAAATGTTACTTTTTGACATTGTTTGGACAAACGCATTTCTTTAAAGCCTTCTAAAGCCCTCTTCAGTGTTATTTCTTTCCAGGCACCAATTAATACCAGCAATTATCTTACAGTATGTGTATATGTACATATTGCTAGAACATGAGATAGAAATGATTTTAAGCACATCAGACACAACGATTACAGAAAAAAAGGATCTTTCATACAAAGTAAAATGTGTAGACCAAGTAAGCTCTTTGAAGTTAATTAACATGCACTTGAATATTTGGCACAATAACTGAACTGTCATCAAGAGACAAGAGATGGAAATTTTGCTCAGCAGAACAGTTGTGTCACTGCCAAGATTTTTGGCCTGGCTGTATTCCTGGTAAACCTCCAGCTGCTCCACAAGAACTACAAAAACACAACTTTCAAAAAAACAATTATAAACTGCGACGTGCATTCATGTATTCAGGTAAAAGTATAAGCAATGTTTCTTAACAGGATAGAATCTGAAAGGAAATAAGTCTACAGGGTCATTCACATACTCAGCTGTCATTTGTGTGAACTGATGTGCAAAAATTGTTACATTTTCCATAAGTTGAATCCACCTTAAAACTCTATTAAACTTTAAGTTATGAGAAAAGGGCTAGTTCATCAACTTACAGGTTACATTTGTCCTTTTTGAACATGTATATATTTGTTCACTTATAGCAGTGCTTACTGCTATAAGTCTATAAGTCCCTCTAAAGCTGCAGCAGATATTTTGTGTTGTACTATAGAATTGCAAATATCTGCTAGAGAATAAAAACTAAATCCTAATACTACTGTCATGGTCTCATTTTTAATGACTACATAACCTTTTCAAGCAGTCAGTATTGTAGGTGTGTGTGATTTGATTTCATGCAGATCTTTTTCACCAAATCTTTTTACTCTGTGACATCAGCATTGCAATTTAGAGATGCTATGTCCCATTACATCAGAATTTATGCAACTCCGAGTCAAACGTCCGAACAAAAACCCTAGATTTTTACTAAACTGTGCAGATATTATTCTGTACTGATGAAGGTTTACACAGTTCGGCATAGCTAGTGCTTGCAATGGTTGACATAGCAGGGGACTTGGATTTGTCACTTGTGTATACACAATTTAACCTTTATCCCCAGATGCTCACTTAATTGTCAAAAATAGTGGAAAAAAAGGAAAACAATTCACCAAAAGTAAATAATATTCAGATGCGGACTGTACATTTTGCAACCTTCAATCCAATAGAAGTGGATAGATGTTGATCACAAACCTCAAACGTAGCTTATGTGTGTGACAGGACTTAATGTTTCCCAAAATGTGCATCATTGCTTCCAATTAGAGTTAAGATCCCTTTTTAGACGCGCTAAGATATGCAGCAAGATAGGAAACGGTGTGACAGCTGCTTAAAAATGTGTTTTAATTTATGTTCAAATTCAACATGGGTTCCCAAGCTTTATATACCCGACACGGCTGGGGTATCAGCATGAGCTCCTAAGTGATATTATTATAATCATCTTACTTGTGTACAGTAACTGAATCTCATGAGCAAGAAAGGTGCACAGCAGGTGTGAAAAAAAGGTCTGTGGAGGAGAACCGGAGAGCAAATGGGCCTAAAGAACAAATGGGATTTCACAGTTTGGAAGCGATGAAAACCAAAGCTCAACAGAGAGGTGGATAGATGTATCATAATGTCTCCCAACATGAGGCCAAAAAGCCTCCAGTAAGAGGTGAGATACAGAGATACCTGGGTATTCATGATCCCAGAGAAGGAGGCTGTATTTGTTATTGATGAGTAGTTATGACATACATAAGTACATACGTAGAAATGACTGGTAGCTCTCCACATAGCTGAATTTAGTTGGTTTCTTGTTTTCATTGGTAAGCGGAAAAGATAACCGTCTTTAAACGAGTTACAATAAGCAAGTTAAAGGACACCTTGACCAATAAAATACGCCTGTTTCAACTTGGTTACGCAGCATTAAAAATAATCAGATTTAACTTGGAGTAACTTTTGTCTTCTTGGTCTCTTGAAACCAAAGTTCACCGGTCCATATGGTTGGGTCAAGGAGAAAAGCTGAAGCAATGCCAGGCTCTGCAGTGGAAAACAGGGAGCACTCTTGGCACACTGTATCAAATTATGAATAAATAACCCAACATGCTGTTAGCCTGGAGATAAAACACACACTATTAGCTTTCACCCGACAAAATAAAAAAAATAAAGAATTCACACAAACTGCCAAAGCAGATGGCTGCATCGTCCTGCTCACACAATCTTTGACTGTAGCTTGAGCACGCAAAGCACAAGACGGCCCAAAGCTGCGCTAACGTTTCGTTCGCTGTAGCACACACATGTTCTTTCCCCCCCGTCCTCTCTCCTCCTATTCTCCATTTTTTCCACAGTCTTTGCTCCCCCAAAAGCCTTTCTAATAAATATTAATGTCGGCTCCCATGCGGTGGGGCAGGGCTTACTCACAGCCAAATGATCCTAGCACAGAATAATGAAGCCGCTGGGATCCAGGTGAGAGGACGAAAGGAGGCTTATGTAACTCGGTGCCTTGTCAGGTAAGTTTCATCCATAATTTAACACCTGGCGAAGGAGACCGGGAGATATAGGAGGAGACGTGGAGAATTAGCCCCATAGCCTGGAAAAGCTGGGGAAATCAAGGAAAGCGAACGTAACAAGACAGATTTAGAGTGAAAACAGCTTCGCAGATAAGTTTTGTGGGCAAATTGCTGAATTTCTGTTTACCCACAAATTTACTATTAACAAGCACCGGCCAGTCCTCCAGCAAAAATGATCAATACAACATTTACAAGCAAATGCCTGCCACGAGAGAACGCGGACCTCTGGAAACGCTGCATGTGGCTCCATGCGTGTCCCCTGTTGACACATAAAAACAGGACAAATGGATCTGACAGGCAATTTGACACACACAGTAGGTGACAAAGTCGTATTTTCTGAAGATCAATGTGCCGTGCACACACCGCCGCAGAACATGAGTCAGAATGAGCCGACGAGGCAGGAAAAGGGAAAATGGTCATTGATTTGGATGACCTCTGAACTTTGCATTTTGACATCATTATGATCCCACTGTACAAACCTGACAAATCTACAAACACATGCTGCTCAATTATTTCCTTCTGGTTTTATTAACCCAACATTTCACTGAGCAGCAAACAATTTGTGGAAAATGTAATTAAAATCATTACTTTGAGACAGATGCTGTCCCGAATTTTCCCTTAGTTACGTCCAAGTCTAATTTATGCAACCATTTATAATGCAAGTTATATATCAAAGCTGTATTTCTTCATACATTTTTTCATGTACATGAGATTGCGTGTGCATGTGTGTGACTAAAGGATATGCATGCACATAATTACCATGGAAATAGTCAAATGCATATTCATAGCCCTGCCATGCCTGAATGCATACATTTACTATTAACTGTGTGCCCAAATTTGTATAATATATTCATATCCTTGCATGTGTTTGCTTGTCCTTGAATAAATAATTGCCTTAGCATGCAGGGTTCAGTTTAGGGCCACAGATACATCGAGTCCAAGGGCCAAGCAGGTGCCAAAATGATGGGAAGGCCTCTGCGGAGCCCCATTAATTGAGCTGTCATAATGCTACGTCCTCGCTTTCCAGCAGACCCTCCTGTTGTCAACTGCATATCACTTACACATTCCAAACATGCTGTTTACTCATCTCTACAACTCAGCAGTTTGCCCTCTGCTGGAGTCGGGACCAGAGAGAGTTCAAAGGCGCAACTGTGACAAACCAAACGCTGCTGTTAATAGACGGACGTTCAAAGGCAAAAAGAGCTGCTTAAATTTCTCCTCGTGTTTAATACCGTGGCCCAAGAAAACTAAAAGGTCACAAAAGGCAGCACAGCTGAGAGGTTTGCTGTCACTAAACCCTTTTCTGGGTTTATGTTGTTTAAAAAAAAAAGTGTGTTTTTATTGTGTCTGTGAGACCATTTAGTCAGGGGAGCATTTAAATGTGTCTAGTACTAGAACAGAAGAAAGGAAAGAAGGTGTGGAAATGAAATGGAAAGACTTTCCTCCATTCATATTTGATACTTAGAATGACTGGAAAACATTTTGTTAAAAATAATCTAACAACAGGAAGTGAACTCAAACTTATTCTAGTTACAAACTACAAAATATTTGCATTAGTGAAAACATATCATATCCCGAGGAGGGTTTGTGAATTTCTGAGTTACAGACACACTGTCTCCCTCTCTCTCTCTTTGAGGTTCCAACCTTGAGGTGTTGTCAGCTTGGCTGAGGAGTGCCACCGACACTAATCTTAGCTTAAGAAGAGAATATTTAGCATCAGTTTGGACTATAGGGAAGATTGATGGAACTGTGGTTATGTGTTGAAGTCCTGCAGTTTCACAAGAAGGATGCTTTACATTGGGAGAAAAAAAAGCATTTCTCTTTGGACTGGACCACAGAAAGATAACGATGCCATGGCAACGTTGTAAATAGTGCAGTAATATTGTGTGGCCGTAACATTACAAGAGAATTTCAGTACTGTGACAAGGTCGTTAACTAGAGCAGCAACATTGCAGGACCATTGAGTTAACATTGTAGGCTGTTTGCAGAACCATTACAGAATACTTGAAGACCCATTGTATTAAAATTGCAGAACCAGTCTAGTACTATTACAGGACTATTGCTAGACCACTGGAGTAACATTGCAGAAACATTGCAATAGGACCTCTGCAGAGAAATGACAGGAACGCTGCAATTTTATTGTGCCACCCTTGTGGTAACATGGCAGAACCATTGCCTTAGGACCACTGGTGTAACCTGTTGGACAAATGACTCAGACTGATGACAATATTAAAGGAAAAACAATATTACTGTACTGTAACAAAAAAAAGCCCAGCCAACTGCAATCATTTTATGTCTTTGCAAAAACACATCAAATCATTAACTGAAATGAATATGGAATAAGGATTACAGTCATAAATTTGTGAACATGCCATATTAGTTGTTATAAATTATCCTGCAACAAATCTTCACTTGCCTTGTGGCTGTACAAAGAGTTGGAGGCCGCAGACATGATTTAGGACCCAGTTTATTCGTTTGTTATGTGCCACAAGGCCTTTGGAGCAGCTTTGTGTTCTGGCTTTGCCTTTCTCAGCTGAAATAAAAATGAACAAAAAGTTTGTAAAATTGACTGCTTTAACCCCTACGATGCTCCGCTGTGCCTTAAAAAACCATTTTGCAAAGGGACCACTTTTCAGTCAACGTTTATGCTCACCAAATGCCGTCTTCTTCAAAAGGCAGATGTCTACACTTGTGTTATTTTTTCATCACTTTACTAAAGGACTGATTACTCCCTAAGACAGCCGTTCTTAGCATATTGTGGGCTCATATTTTACGATTAAATTAACATGTAAAGGGAACTATAGAAATGATTACAGAACTGTGCTTTTGCTTGTTTGTTCGGGGGAATAACTGCCGTTTTTTTCCTACGGTTTTCATATAATTTGGATGTCAAGATCAGAGAAAGGATACCCGGAATAAAACATCTAAATTAAATCTAATACAACTTACTACAAAACAATTACGTTAAAACTATTACGGAATAGTTTTTGTTAAAAGATATCTTGCCTACAATTTAAGAAAAGTATGAAAATCCCTTAAAGAAAACTTCATTCTAGTAAAGCCAATTCTAATGAGACATGAGTGCATTTTACAAAATAAAGGCAATGGAGTCAGTGGAGACCTGAAATCAAGTCGGGGAGCAAAATTGGCATCCAGACTCAGTTCAAATGTCAGTGCAAGTCAGAAGACGTTAAAGCTGTCTTGACAGAGCAATTTATTTTGGACTCACATGACCCAATTTTCTAACTGCACTCCTGTAAATATATCTATCAATTATGTTTCTGTTTTTGAGTGATTATCTGCTTCTGACATCTTTGTAAAAGAGGGAGGGGAGGAAATGTACATGGATATACATTTAAATAAATGAGCTGGCATTTACGTGAATGTGAGAGGTAATGAGTACAAGTGTTTAGGAAAGGTCCTTTTCTTATGCTATCCTGTTACATCCAAAGAATTAAAAATATGTTGATAGAATTTTAAAGGATATATTTAAAAAAATACTGCACAATTAGTGATGGGGGAGGAAAATGCTTTTCAAATGTTATTTTCAAATAAAAATCTGAAACCAATGTTGACTGTGTACAAAGCAGGCAATTTCTGAAAAACAACTATTCCTCTGAATTTTATAAAGGCTAACCAAAGGTGGTGGTGAACTGTGCATCACACTTTTCAAATGCATTATTTTGTATTGGCCTAGCACATAAATTCTTAATTAAAATACACCGATATGTGAAATAAAGTGGTATGAATACTACTGCAAGAAGATGTGTGTGAAACACAGACTATGGTTCTGAAAAAAAGCTGGCTCATGGTAGTTTTCTGTTAAGTGATCCATACAGTAAAAATGTGCATTTTTGTACACGTCAGCATGTTAGGAATGACAGTGAATGTGTGCTGGTATCACTCTCAGTCATCACTAGCGTAAGAGCTAGGTGTCAGAGTGTCACCAGTTACTTGTTAGACGAGTGACGGGTGACTTGTCAACAGCAGCGGATGACACTTGCGGTAATGCATCTTCCCATTGAGAAAGCCAGAAGTTTGCTGAGCTTTCCGGCATCCACCAAATTCAAACGATAATAGATAAACAGCTGTGAACTTAGTGAAATAGACACAAGGGGGAATGTTTGCTCTAAGGAGAAATAAGTAAACCCGAGAGTGGGCGTACACCAACATTTGATTGACAGTTCAATCAAGAAACATTCAGCAGAATCCAGCATTCCTGGAATCTAGACCAAGAAAAGGTCTAGATGCCAGAACAACTGCAGCACAGTTCTAAACTGTGAAACCTTTCATGTGGCAGTAACAACTTCGCACTTGAATCAACATAGCCAGACTTTGTCTCTCTTGTTGCCATTTGCTGCTTTCTGCGTTTCACAGTAATGTCAAGACTGCCAAAAGACACATGAGGTATTGATCTTAGCCCCCTCGACAAAGCTGCACGCCTGTGCTGAAGCACAGAAACACAAGGGAAAGGAGAAGAAAGGGGTGTGCGAGCGCAAGATGGATGGCAGAGTGAAAAAGAAGCAGAGAGAAGCAGCATGGAAAAATCTGATAAATGCAGACAGTGCCAGCTGAGATCTCCTCCTACCAGGGTGTGGAGAAAAGGCTCATGCTTTTCACCTGACTCCCATAGACTGGTCAATAGGATAGTCCTATTACAATTGCAGCCTTGCTGGCGGTGGATATGGACTTGACAACAGACCCGCGGGACATTATTGGCTGCGCTCTCTTTCAATAACCGCTACCCATCTCCATCAGTCAGCGCTGTCAGCCGAGTTTGTAGCTGTTTGCTTTGGCCATCTTTCTTGCTTTCTGTCTACTTGTCTCCTGTTCTTTTCTCCCTCTTTCTTTTTCCTGCAATGCGTTTCCAACCTCTGCACCTGGGGTTCCAGGAGCTTTTCTACCCCTGTGACGCTTCTTTTCATCTTCCCTTGCAAACCCGCCTTTCATACCCTTATTCAATCTCTTCCTTTTCCGCTCTCCCTCCCCCTCTTTTCATCTCTCTATTGCTACATCTGCTAGTACAAACTGCAGCAAAAAAGATTCTATTTGCTGCCAGAAAGATAGCACCCCACACAAAAGTGACCTGTTAATTCATGCCTTTATTTCCTGCTTTTTAAAGAGAGTGAAAGCATCATTTTATTCAGTGACTACCTCGAGCACATGAAGAGAGACATAACTTCAGGGGTCAGTTTTAAAAGCTCTCACTTTGAAAGTGCAGCCAAACTATGAATAGTGTTTACTAAAGTACTGGTACATGAAAAATAATTGTTTTTCAGCAGAAATGTTTGCCTCATCTGTTGGGGGGGTTCCAGGCTGCATCATCTATAGCATCATCTGTGACATATAGAGCAACAAACAAAGCTTCTGAATAATGATGGTCAAATACAAACCTTGAGAACAACACGCCAATTTCTTTTCACAATTAAAAATATAAAAAATATGGCCTGTGTTTGTATTCAGACCCCCTAAGTGAACACTTTGTCCTGCTGGACAGTGGACCTTCAGGACCTTCACCCCAATCTTTTACAGCTTTTCTTCAGCTTTTACAGCTTTACAGGGTTTTTTTTTCAGTATTCCCCAGTTAGCTCCATTCACCTTAGTAACTCTGCAGCTTTTCTGTTCTTGCAAAAGAGATGCATCTCTGCAATGTAATGCCAACGCCACGATAAATTTTAGTCATCCTTTTATGACGCAATACTTTAGAGAACCTTCTTATGCCATAATTCATGGGGAATACGAGCTTTCCACTCTAGACACTGAGAAGTTTAAACACTCTTCTGTGCAAAACAATCAAACTCAGTCACATAGAATGAAAGATGTCTGTTAATAGCAAGTCCAGAGCATGATGATGCCTCCATCATGTTTCCACTACAGACGAAGATGCATTCAGGGTAATTTTCAGAGTTAGTTTTCCACCGTACATAGCATTTTCCAATATGGGCCATGTGCATGCTTGCTTTGTCCCTTACAAAACTAACGGTTCTCTTTCAGTTGTAATATCAGCTTACTCCAAATTGAGCTGTGGATCTCCAGACTCTCTATGAAGTTGCCATGGCTACCATGTTTCTTTGATTGATGGTTTTCTGGTCTGGCCTCTCAGGTCAGGTGGATGACAATGTCTTCATCAAATGGGGATTTTTCACTACTTCTATGGATGAAAAAGGTAGTGAACATATGAAATGTTAAACGTTTTATGACAAGCCTGCTTTAAATATTTCCTGTCTGGTGTGTTCTTTGGTTTTTGTAATGCTGTTTGTTCACTAATATTCTCTAACAAATCTCTGACACTAATTTACCAATTATTACAATAGATTTTTAATCATGGGCATTAAAGGTGCACAAAAGACATTTGTGTAACCTAATTTTAGAATGAAAAACAATATAATTCTTCCATTTTTGAATTATATACTCCTTCCTTGACATATCCTGAAAAAGTTCAGGATGTGTTGCTACTTTTCCAAATCTCTGTGCCCCTTACTAAGAAACCTGTAAGCATATTTTCAAACATTAGAATAGACGTTCTCAACGTGGGCGGTACCGCCCCCCAGGGGGCGTTCAGAGGACGGCAGGGGGCGCTGGCGACATTTTTACAAAAGGGGGCGCTGGGATTCCTTTGGGGGGCGTTTGGTCGAAGGTAAACTTTATTGTCAATAATAAAATAATGCTCAGTGCAAAGTAGCCTGCAAGTTATTTGGTGGGGGCAGTGGCGCAACTACACATTTATCGGCGCATAAACGGCACCCGTAAAGTTGCGATGCACTTCCTTCTAGCAACTTAGTCCTTACATAGTCCTTCTAGCAACTTCTCAGAAATGCATTGCAATAAGGTGGAAATCAGATTCAACCCTTCCAATTAAAATCTGACTTTGTAAAATCAACAGCTGTGTGACCCAAATGCAGAATTTTAATAAGTAAAGTTCTGCATTTAAAAAACAGACTTTTTTTAAACATAAAATATGACAAATATTTTTAAGGTACATGCAAAACCTATCAGCAATCTGGGTTGACTAACCTCCCTGTACTCAAGCTGGGCTTGACATGACATATAAACAAAGGTGACACCTTTTATCCTGCACTGCAATGCCTTCATTTAATATTTAATCACTTCGGTCCATTTTTTTCTTCTTTTGTTATGTGATAGTAAATATGTGTCTCAAGAATTATAAACTCGTCATTCAGTAATTGTAACCTTGTTCTTGAAAAATCCAAAATAAAGTATTCTGAAGAAAAAAATGCTTCCAGTAAGACAAACTAGATGTCATGAAAGAAGTTTGTCAAGGTTGAATTCGATTGTGAAATGTGGAAAAAACGCCACATCGGATATTGAATGCGCTTCAGGCTGTTGTGCAGCAATCGGGAATGTTGGTATCAGCCTTTGCTTTATGCTGCATGCTGAATTAAGCAGCAAGCCATAGGAGATGACAAAAGACATGACTATTGAAAGAAAGATATAAAAAGGCTTAACTGATGCTTGCAAAATCCCTCTGGATTGTGTGAAATTGCCAACTGTGAGCAGCAAATAAAAATAGAGCTGTGTGAGAATTTTAACATGGTCAGAAAGTGGAACATTGTGGAGTTTATTTAAAATCCTCAAAGGGAAATTAATGTCTCTCTGACTGTGAGACAAGACAGATTGAAAGAAGTACTTTAGTTAGTTGCGCTACTCTTACAGCAAAGGCTAAGAAACATGTTTTTTTTGTTTGTTTTTGATTTAAATAATTCTGATCTAAAATGCTAATGAAACAGAGATAACACAGTGGCATTCATGTAAGAGTTCTACGTCCAAAACCGCTGCTAACTTAAATGTTTCACAATTACCAAAAAGAAAAAGAGAAAAAAAAGCAAACAACAAAAAGATATCCCCAACATTTGGGAAAATATCCTGTGGAATGAAGAGTCAAAAACGTCAATTCTGTCAGTTGTTGAGGGTGACATAAGTATTTATAAAGCTTAGCGATTACTTTTCCCAGCCAGAGAAGGGGTTGACCTTTGACCCAACAAGTAAGCCAAAAATTAATTCCTTTTATATTACAAAATATGGGTCTTAGACATGGAGCCTTTGTGGCTTTTCTAAAAATTCAGACCAATTAGTCAAGTTATATGAATAGTTTTAATTAAGTTCCCACTTTAAGCCAATAATGTGTCAGTATAAAAGTCTCTGCTTTGATCAGACTTCTTGCTTGTGCCCCTCTTCTCAACACGGTGCAGCTTTCTTCTTCCCACCTTCACCTCCCTCACATGCCCCAGGCAGTCAATATCAATATCCAGCGACAAACTGTACTCAGTACCGCATTGCATTAAAAAAAAAGAAGAATAAATAAGTCAATGAAATGGCATACACAACCAAATCATGCTCATTCAGTGAAGAGAAACTAGGACAGATAGATTCTCTTTTTATTTATTTATATATACACTTTTTTTTGCAGTTTAATGTATTCCTCTGTGCCTGGCACAAAACTGCAGAGCTACTCTCCATCACAAGCAAATACAAGATTGAATTTTGGGGGAAAGAAGGGTAAGAGGGGTGGGGGAAACACAGATAGAAAGATTGAGAGAAGGAGAGGGAGAGTGGGTGGGAGTGGAGAAAGTGTGGAGAAGTGAATCCAGTAAATCTGCGTGCATGTGTGTGTGTAGCTTACTGGCAGAGGGGGATGTCTGATTTCTTTTCATGCCCTGTTCTTTTCTGCCCACTTCCTCTAGGACCTGATAAAACAAGTGGGAAATACTCAGGAAACATTCTATTTAACAACTATACAGCTGGCAGAAAAATCCTTTAATGATTTTAAAGTATATCTCATCAATCCCATTTCAAAAGGCACACGACAAACTCGTATCTCCCGTTACCTTCTACTGAACTTGCTTAAAGCTCCCGTGTTTTTATTTCATGTTGAAACATCATATAGGAATAAATCTCTCGGCAGCACAGATCTTTTTTTTTATTATCATAAAATAAGAAAAATTATGCTTAATTACTCATACAATAAATAAACTCAACACATCTACGCGCGATTTTACCGCAAAGTCATTTTAGGAGCTCCATTTAAGATTACGTTGAAAACAAATTGGAAAAATTTGTGCAAAACAAAAACCCAGGTAGCTCTTTAAAAAAAATACCAATAGTTTGCTTTTGTTAGTAATTTGCTCTGAAACACTGTTCTCTGTGGCAGGAAATATTATCAAGAAGCAAATTATTTATTTAGTGTGGATAATTTGGGATGTCTGGTAAAATATTACCACCCCCATTCAAAACACATCCAACAAGACCTCAGCAGTGAAAGCTCCATTATTTTCTGATGAATAGAGGGAGTAAAGCTGTCTTTTCTGTTATCACTGCACAGTAGATGACTATTCCAAGCATTCAGCTACTTTGCATTCAAAAAGTGCACTGATACGGCCAAATCATGACAGGGATTGCAAAGGTGAAGGTTGTGCACACAAGAAACTGTGTAAAAAACACACACACACATCTGACTTTAATGTCTCAAGAAACTGCACCACATGCAGTTTCACCACATGTAGCAGTCTTAACAAGTGTATCCTGTTTCTATTACAGCCATGCTCATTCAGTGCTTCTATCTTAATCAAGCAACACCAGTGTGTACACATGCTGGAAAAAAACCCCTATTCAAATTAAAAACATCTAAAAAAAAGATTCTAAAAACATAAAAACAAAACATTCACAAAAGCTGTTTTGTAATCGTTTTCTTTATTAACAGAGACAAAAGGAAGCTTGTAAATACTTTATGTGCCAAAGAGAAAAATCAAAAATGGAAACCTGTGGAGTTTTAATTTTTTATTTGTTGAACCAGCCTGGGATAACTGCATAAAACAAGCCCAGATTGGCACCAGTTTGCTGGAGAATGTTTTATAAGGTTTTGCATTCAAAAAGGCTTTGCACATACACCGATATGTTATGCAAGGACAAAACCTCTGAGAGTACATATGAACAGAGGTAATCAAGAAAGGATTATAAAAACATCTGTAATAATAGCCAGGAGGTAATTTACCAACTTTGGTACGTGGATAGCGTAGATAAAGCTAAAGTCTGAATATTTTTGACATGTTGTTTGGTTTCCATTACTATCCACATCTATGTTTTAAATATTCAAAATACCAAAAGCTCCTCCTGCACAACAGAGCTCTTCAACCTGTTTTTTTTAAGGCTGAGTTCAGCTGTCCAACAAATGCAGCTCATTTCAGCTGCTTATGTCCAAGATGATGTTGTTTTGGTCATTACTTATATCTCATTATCATGAGAGTGTTGATGGACCAGCAAATCCAGAATTTAAAGAACTTTTAGGCTTAAGTGTTTCTTCACCTTGACACAAACGAGAAACACACACATTGCAGAAGAAACTGTCCCAATACTTGCATCCATATTTTTGCTCATTACTTGTATCACAAAGATAATTGAATTTCTTCACTTGATGCAGAGACTGGCCCAATCAGAAAGCAGTCAGATGCCATCAGATCCACATCATCACAGAATGTTGTTACCTAAACCACCGTGTCCCACAAGGCTCAATTTTAAACCCTCCAATGATGATACACAGTTCTCCATTTACGGGTCTGTATTTTAGATATTAAAAGCAACCCAACGTCAAACACTGGCAATTCATTATCCTTTTATCTCTCTTTGTTTGCTTCTTCCTTCTTGTGTTGTACTGCTGTTATTTCATTGCTCTTCATTATTCAGGATATTTTTCCAACCACATTTCTACTTTTAAAATAATAGTTCTCCAATTTCCTTCCAGTTTTTAACAGTGCATTGCACAGTTCTTAGCCCAATTTTAGTTGTTTTCTCTGCTATATACAAACACATATATACACAAATTATTTGACCCATTTTGCTCTACATTGAAATTAAACTACCATACAAATTAAAAAGTTTTAATCTACGTCTAAGTGACTTATTTTTTTATCTTACCTTTAGCTAAATCTGTGGTTCATTCATTGAAGCGCCGTAATCAAATATTGAAACAGACAAAAAAAAAAGATAACCTTTGAAAGTTAACCTTAAAAGTCATTAACCATTGGACTATTTAAATACTAGCAATAAAATCAATTTTAACAACTTCCGTCACTTAACATTCCTGAACAGCAGACAGCGTTAATGTCCTAGCCTCGCCCATAAACAGGGTCTACCAGGACAGGACTGAAAAGAGGCTTGTCACACAGAGAGCAGAGAGTCGTAGGCCTGTGTAATTACAATCAATAATTCATTTTCCCCTTTTCTGCCACTGCTCCATTCAAACAACCCCTCACACACTATAGAAAAAGCTCCCAAATCTCTGTTGGGTCACAGTAATTGGACTAGGATTTTTTTCTTTCCTCTTCACTTTTTCCCCTTCTCTCTCTCACCTGACAAAAATCTCATTAGCTAAATGCAGAGGAGGGCATTCTTCTCAAGGTAATTGTCTTCAACTGCTACGTGAAGCTTTTGATGCCCTTTTCCAGGTGCTGCCATTGTTCTTCTGGCTTGGTTAATTTGGGGAACAGTGGGAACTTTCGGCTGTTGAGCGTATGGGTGCCGAACAATAAGGCTACAGCGCTATTTTCACCCAACAATAACAGAGCCTATTAAAGATCCAAACTTGTGCATTTGCAGTACTTGAAAGAGGAACATTTCCATGTGTACAAGCCGGAATAATTATGGCAATTCTTACATTTCTTCACTTCTTGGACGACAAATTTAATTACTATTGAACAAGAAGCCAATAACTGTGTGAAAGCATTCATTCGACGTCTTGGCGGCTTCTTTATAGGTGCGTTTGAGCATAGATAATTACATTCTCCTGCTAATGCAAAGAACTTGAACCGAACATTCGTTTTATTGAAAATTCCTCTGATGATTTGGACATTTTTCAGACTAATCTATTCCGATTATTATGTTCCATCACCAATCTCCACACAGCCTAACATCATTGCTGCCATTCATCAGACCCGTAATGACAACTTTAGCTATAGTCATAATCAATCAGTATTTTTATAACCCATCATCATTGCTGAGATCATAACTGTCGTCATAGGCTGTGCTGTCACATGTGGAGCTAGCATAACTCAAAACATAGGAAGGAATCAGTCAGTGTCAAGCAAGAGATTGCTCTGGGACATTGTAAAGATCATGGCTAACAAAACATGTATTAGCTTCTGCACAGACACACTACAGCTGCACATTTCTATCTGTGGGTGTCACCCACAAAGGCACAGATAATGGTGGTTGCGGCTGGCTCCCCTGTCACTCTGCCATTCCCATCTTCCTGGCTGAGATCTAATGTGACACTTATAGCTATTGCATGGCTTAGCCCCTAGATAGCAAGAAACCATGCCTGAATGGAAATGAGACTGTCATCTGTCAGCTATACCCATCAAATCACTGGAAGGCTGACAAAGAGAGTGGAGGAAAGATTAAGAGAGATACTATGTGATGGAGAGAAAGAGCAGGGACCCTGAAAGATGACTTCTATACTGGACCCTCATCAGTAACACTTTTATCCAATAACAGCATGATTAAAATGGCACAGATTATAAATGTAGATAGATGTGAACTTAAGTTAATACCTTACAAGTCTTTGGCTAAATACTTTTCACTGATGCATCTGAGAGATAAAGGAATATCTTCAAAATTCAAGACCTTTCAACAGCTGGAGGAATCTAATGAAGAAAAGTCACAAAACATAAGCAACAATGGCCACCAATCAATACTGGTTTTATTATCCTGAACACAGAGCTAAAGAAAGAGTTAAATCACTAATTTCTTCATCTGTATGTTTCTCATTGATCTCATAGCCAGGATCAAGTAGCAAAAATGTAATGCTTGTCTCGTCACTCACCCTGTGTCATGGCTCTGCCAACGCCCATCATGAACCGCGCATAAGGTAACAAGTGGCCCATAGGGGCACCATTAAAATCTAAGTATACTGAAAATGACTTGCACATGTGCAGTCACTGTTCAAAAGGAACTGTGTGTAGTCAAATGAGTTGAGCAAGGGTTAACAAAACACAGATTTATAAAACTGTAATGTAACTTTAAGCATTCACACATCTAAGATGTCAAAAAAAGAACAAAAGCCTCAAACATTTTAAAAAGCTATAATCCAGTTTCAAAATTTAATTTTCTAAAAAAAAAAAAAATCACAAGACCTTATTAGGTCTTCATGCTGTATGACAGAGATCCACCAAAAAGAATGTCACAACATTGTCCTCGGTAGAAAAGGGTAAAAAAAAGGAAAAAAAAGAAGTTATGTATTTAAATAATCCCTCTTACAAAACGAGGAGAAAGATTAAACTTGGGTGCTCTGCTCAGCTAGGCTAGACGAAAAGTAATTATTCAAATGAAGGCAGGGTCTCACACATCATATGCAGCGGCTCTCAAGAATTGGCATGGGTGTGTGTCTACCTTCAATGCGATATTGGTCTGGTACAATTGAAGCAAAAACAGAAAAACTATGAAAAAAGGTGTTTGCGTAAAGGTAGATACAGTGCATATATAAATGTACAACTCAGTGCCTTAGAATATTATTAAAAAGTTCATGTACTTCAGTAAGGGCCCTGCCATGACATCTAAGCTGGTATAAATAAAGATATGATCAGAGAAGGAAGGGTCTGATATCCAGATGTGTTTTACATTGCTTGTCTCCATCTACTTTGTTTTTTTGATCAACTAAGAGGGAACTTACAAAAATTAAAACAGAAGTTGTTTTAATGGGTGTGTCATTACTGTCCCCAGAAACATCTCTGTATACAAGCCTTCATTACTTCCTGCTAACTGGGAGCAGCAGAATTAATACAGCGCTTTAAACATTAGAACTTTATTCATTACATTTCAGCGCCCGTTAATGCGGTAAAGTTTAATAATAGCATGTCAGTCACAGTTTGAATTTTAATTTCAAAGTGCTTTCTATGCAAACCACGCTCTGGAGTTTTATACTGTACCTAGACCTGCTAAAAGAGCCTTATCCAATTCTCTTGAAGGTGAAAGAAGAATGAAGGGAGAGACCAGTGAGCCTAAAATCAAATTAGCATCACAATAAATCAGACAGCAGTCAGAATAAAGGTGAGGGGAGAAGACCATGGATTTTCTGCCATGGGCGACCTACTGTCAGTCAACTGCCTGACTGGGTGATTTACACAATGAGCATAAGTGTGTCTACATATGCACATACATTCTTATGTGCATATTGTAAAGAGAAAACTTGTTCAACTATTCATGCTGCACACACGAAGGCAGAAGATCTTGGGAGTGCATAACACATTCCATACATCGATTCTCCTAAAAGCAAGAAATCTTTAATGGTAGAAAACTTGATTGGGTGTGTTGACAGAACAGTGATCAATATTAATGTCCCAAGTTACACAGAGCAGGTACTCTGTGCTCCTTTGTACAGAAAATGCAGTCATTGACAGAAGAATACACTTACGCACACACATGCATACACACACACATACCAGCTGGTAATTAGTCAGCCTGACAGAACATCCCACGGCAAGTAAGGACAACTACAGCAGAATTAGACCAGGGAAGCTACTGCTGAAAACATGCACAGAGCCACAGACTCACCCACTGTCACTAGGGAGGGTCTCTGCATGATACGAGGGCCTAATTAAGACGTAGAGATAATTGGGGGAGGGGAGTGCAGCGGGGAGACAGGGTCTTGTGTGTGTGTAGCTGTTTGTTTCAAAGAGATCTTCAATTATTTAATGCAATAGAACATGTACAAAAATCTCAGCGTCAGTTACCCGTGGAGGGTCGAGCAAGGAAGGGGGGTGGGGGGGCGGAGTACTGCAAGGTGAAAGGAAAGGACAATAAGCCAAGGAAAAACATATACAGAGGGTGTGCTTCGATGGGATGTATGCCAAATTTAGCAAGAGACAGGCTGAGAGGTCACAGAGAGGGAGAGGGAGGGAAAGGATATAGAGGGGAGTGCGAGGGGAGTGAAAAAGTGAGAACGGAAGATGAAAAATGAGGGTAGCTTGCAGACAGTCCTCAGACGACACCGCACACTCCCAACGTAGTAGAGCCTGGGGGATACACAGGGAATTTTGGTTAATGCGGTCCGACGTGCCGCAGCTCAGTGGCCCCATGACTGCCTGCTCTGATGAGGACAATGAGCTCTGTGTATATGTGCGAGGTATGCGCTAAGATTCTTCACAGGACAATGTGCTTTTGAAGGCAGCACGGGAAATTTGCACCTCGAGGTTTGTGCTAAGGCTCCCATACAGTTCAAACCAGAAGTTCACATACATAAAGACATGAATAAAGAGACGCACATGCACACCTTATAAGCCAGCTGAGATTCAAATACGTTTTCAAATGGACAGTGACCCTAAGCGTACAGCCAAAGTGGCTATAAAGTGGCTTAAAGACAGCAAAGCCAATGTTTTGACATGGACATCACAAAATCTTGAACTCAACCCAAAAGAAAATCTGTGATAAATCTGAATAAATGTGTGTCAGTGAGGCAGCATACAAACATTTCTGAGTTACACTCATTCTGTCGGGGGTTATAGGCTAAGCTGTTGTGAGAAGCTTTATCAAAGGAGACCAATAGCATTTGACCCATTCAGGAACTTCAAAGACAATCCTACCATGTATGTAAACGTATCATTTTGTAGACGTTAATAAATAAATCTCTGACATTCTTAGTGTAATTACTGAGCCATTTACCAAATAGCACTGTTTTTAGTAACTCTGACCCCAAAACAAGAGAAGTTTGGTCTGACTTAATGTCAGACACACACACACACACAAAAATGGTGCCTCTGACTTCAATTGTACATTCAGACAATAGATGAAGCCAGGTTTAACAATTGGGAGGACATTTATTTAACTCAGAGTCCACACTCTCATCTAATACTGACCAGGAAGTGTTAAACACCCCATCAGGCAGCATATAGTAATATTTTAATCTGACTAATGTGTCCCTACTGACTGAAAGTAATGTTTATGTTTTAAAAAGGGGCGTCCAGAGTCCCAATTTGATTGTTATGAGGGACGATAAAAGGTTATCTTTGACATTACCATAGACAAATCGTCAAAATGTTCCAGTAGAAATATTTATTTCGAACATGGTAGAGGTATAATATCACACACATGAACAAGGAATGTAAAATTCACGTGACATATGTTTTTTTAAATGTATAAAAAAACTGATATTTTATATTTTAGATACAGATATCTCTCCAAAATTAACATCTCTTTTACATTGTGTCGTTTCTTAACTGAAACAAACTTGATGGAGATAAAACAATAGTTTTTCCGTCTATTTTGCCTGTGGTATGAATAATTTTGACCTCAACTGAACATCCTATATAAATACACGCTCACCTTGCTCTGTTTTATGCCCACCCTCCTCCTTCAATGGCAACATTTTCCAGGCATGAATATATTTTCAACCTAAAGTGCCTTACAGATTTCTGCTAAAGCCTCAGAAATGCTTATCAGCAAAACCATCATGTCAATGGAATGATATTAGTTTAATGCAAGCCGTGATATATTGAGAGCTGAAGAAAGACCCAGTGGCTCTACTGCATTTTGATACAGGGACATATCTCATGCACATGAACTGGCTATCTATTGGTTGCAGAGCCATGCATCATGCATTAGCCAACATTTTAATCACCATAATGATGATTGTAACATAATTAGGTTTCTCCTGTGGTGTGTGTCTGATTTTGTCATTCACTTCCTCTGAGTGAATTTGAGGTCATATTTCTCTGCTGAGCTGAGAGGAGGGGGCAATTCCTCACTTCTTCTTACCATGGGAATGCATCTTAGTCCCCCACTCTGCTCCCATTTCTCTGTACTTCACAGATGTGAATGGTGCTTTTATGGATGAGCCAGCTGATGAAGGATCCATCTTGTGTGATTAACATTTTCACAGGCTCGAGAATTGTCTGCGTGTTCAATTATCAGCGGAGAGCCCACCTATTGTTCCCGTGGCACGCTCCTGCTAAGTGGAAGTTTATTCCTTTAACACTGTGCATTAGCGCACATCAATTATGCAGGTTGCAGAAATTACGCATTTATGTATTCTGATAATTACATTTTTAATACAGCAGATGTCTGCCTCATTTATAGCAGTTAATGAAAATGAATGACAACCACTTTACTGTGGAAAGTTCATAAGGGGGCTGAAAATATGAGGAAGGGACTTTGTTTCGCATAGCCGCGTTGGACTGTGTCCTGAATGAAAATGTCTCCTTTATTGATTAGGAGATCTAAAATAACATGGAGCTCTAATTTCATTGTAGAGATCGTGATTCATTTACATAATCAGGCTCTAAGTGCAGTGCTACAAAATGGCTGCTAACATACAAGCGTCTGTGCTGTTCTCATTAGCATAAGTGGAAATCAGGCCACAAGGCAGGTACTCTCCAGTGTATCACATCTTTAATCACTCAAATTTCTCATGCTTTGAAAAAGTCAAACACCTTTTTCTTGACTGTTTCACATTATCCTCAGTGTTTGTCCAAACTTTGAAAGGAAAGCATAAATATATATTTTTTTAAATCATTAAAATACGCAAATTTAATTGACATTCTTACCAGTGGGGAGTGTGTGTAGACGTCCGTCCTGCAGTTTTCAAATTATGCAGCATTTATTATTAACTAGCCTCATATGCTATAGAAGGAACGAAACTCTGGCAGTTTTGCTGGGGAGGAATTGACAGAATAATGTTCGACATTCACTCAAATTTATGGTGGCATTTTGGCCAGGAACTGACATCTGAAAACTGAGTCACCAGCTGTAAGTGGCATCTTCATATAAGAAATCCTGCAAAAAAAGTGACAGCAAGACAAATGCAATTTGCTTTGACGTTCTGAGACAGCGATGCATTTATTGTTCAGCCATTTGCAGCAATACGGACCTCATTATCACATGCTTTGGACAATGTCTCCAGAAACTAATGAGTTGGTCACAACTCAAGAATTATTTCTTTTTCTGCCACCCACCACAAGGATTTAAAATAAAATCAGTGCGCATAAGTCACGTCATCTGTCCTCTAATATAATTCATGCTTTGAACTTTCCTGTCATGTCTCGTAGAGGCAGAAAATGCACTTACAGCACAAGCACCTCCTGTACCAGGGAGTGTGTGAATTATTTGGTGAGCGTTTGGAGGACTGTTGTGATTCCGGTACAAGGGCCGTTGTTATCAGCAAAGATACTACCGAGATCCACTCTAAATGCAGATTTTGTTGAGTGTTTGACAAGTGCAAAGAGAATGCCTGCTGGGAAATAACCTCAACCATAATTAAATAAAAACACAAGAGGCCTCCAGTTACACTTTGCTCTCAGGGGTTTGACAGGTGATCTGGCTTAAAAGGACCTCATATTAGTATTTGGGTACATTTTGGCCATGCACATTTGTTGTGCTTGAGTTAAGATTCAACACCTTTAGAAGTTTTGTAGGTCAGTCTTTTTTAACTAAAACCCTAATAAACACTTCTACTGAAAGAAAGGTTATGCAATAACAGGAATGTCAAGTGCTTAAGCCGTAGCATATTGTCAGGATTACACCGTGTCGAATTTGTCCTTATGTTTCAACTGTTTCTACAGTTTATTTGTTTTATAAAGTTCAAAGTTTTTGTCAGACGATTAAACATCCAGACTACAGCCCTATCTGTGAGTATTAGTGCAAAAGTGGAGACAGCTCTACTCAGTTTAGGCCAGCGCTTCTGTCTGGGATTAGTTTAGTTTATGGAGCTCATGCATCACATTGAGTTGGCAGAGCAGGGAACACCATGTGGACAGCAAAAACTGTGAAAATGAGTGCAGTGTTAACAAGACACATGGGGTCTGTTGTGACTGTCCCAGACTTCTGAGTTGATTTCACTCTAGGTTGACAAGGATATGTTGGGTTTTTTTTTATGGATAGCAAAGTAAAGAGACCACTATGCCTTGAAAAAAGTATTCATACTGCTACAGATAAAAGAAAAATCTTCATTTGAAGATGTGGCAGAGATACCTTTTCAGCCCATGACATTCTGAATGGCGCTGGCTTGTTCAAAATCCTCATAGCACATCGCTAGGAGCTGCAGCAAAACGTATGGAGTAAAGGAGAGTTTAAAAAAAAAAACTGAATGCAAGACGTAAACCTTTAGAATTTCTCTCCACTTCACAATAATAAGCAACTTTGGGTTTTATTACACCAGACTCAGATACCTATAGTAGAGATCTGAGTTTGAGGATTTAAAGTTAATTATGAAAAAAAATGGAAGAGTTGGGAATACTTTTATGATGCACCGCAAATAAATGATTGCCGTTAGAAAAATCAGCAAGCACTCAAGTAGAAACTGAGTCTCAACTTGATCTGCAATGCAGTCCTGTCAGTCAACAATTTGTCTTCGACTTTACATGGAAAATCCAATACTTGTTTATGTAGCACCAGATTTTGCAATCTGCAAACCTCCCACTTTACACATTCTAATTAAATGTTCATCTTGCTTTCACCTTTGTTTCCCTCACCGATAGTTTATGGAATAGTAAACAAAATTTCTCTGTGCAGTCATTCTCTGACAAGAAAATCCAGAAGTAAAGAAAATTCACTTAATAAATAAACATCATCATCTATAAACCAATTTGTCTATGAACTGGCAATACCCCCTTATAACTATGAAGCTCATTAGCCAAGCAATACTAAAATAATAAAAGAAAACATCAGAAATGGTGTACAATCAGAAAATGCAGAGCCACACTACAAAAAGATAAATAATAAACAGCCTCTTCTGGAATTTTCATTATTTGATAGGCAAATTACCTCCCTGAATTGAAGGACGTTGCATAAATTAAGCAAATAAGCTTTTAATGAAAAGAATTCTGAATGAGACTATTAATCAAAACCTGCAAATGACTGGTTGATAACCCTCAAATGGGATGCCTTTCAAGTGCAGTTTAGTCATCAGCCCTTTCTCCTCTTGTGTCTCTCAAGCTCCTGTGTCTCTACTGTAACCTGTTGCCTTGGAGACTGCAAAACTCCAAAATAGTTGTCTGGAGGCAGTTAAAGTAGACATTACATTCGGCTTCTGTTAATTGAATACTGTGTCAAAGTCGTGTTTGTTTCCAGGCTTGCTTAGCCCTAATTGTTTTCACAGGAATGCTTTGGTAGGTAAGAGGCTTATCCTGTCGTCCAAACATCATCTAGAAGTTGTCCATCAGTTTACGTCCCTCTGTCTGCACCACTGCGACAGCAAACTATTCTTTTTAAGCAGCACCTTGGACATATTTTCAATTACAGCTTACTGAAAGGCTGTCAAACTTGGGTCAAGGCCACATGTATAAGATAAAGGAAGTCTTTACAGTGTTACTGCATTGCAAGTAATTAAGAAAAGCAGATTGCAGCCAGTTATCAGATAGTGAAGTCTGTCAGAATTCAAGTTCTCCACTCCCACACTCTAATCCCTCAGCATCATCCTCTCAATGTGTACTGTATTGTCTACATTTGATCCCTGAATCTATCACTGAGGCTCAGCCGCACATCGATCACAATGCCTCTATAACCTCCCACTTTACACATTCTAACTATTTGCTTCAGTTCCCCCAGAGCCTCTTGGCACCAAGGTCTTGCAAGGGAACAAGCAACAATTTGATGGATCAGTGGACAAGACACTGCTATTTCCCAAATAACGCCATGAGGATCTTAAAAGCAAGGGGATAAAAACAGGAAGGGGCTATGCTGGTATCAATCCACCTGTTGCCTAAACCACTATCCATAATTACACAACAGAACAGAGAACACAGAAGACCAAGGAAAATAGTTCTTCCACCTATGCTTCAATTTTTCCACCTGATTCAGTCATTGTCTGTCTGGAATCATACAAGAAGAGCTAAAACGTCCCACCCTCGAGTGTCTTGTTTAGCAAGACAGGCATCACCGGTCAAGCCTTTGGCAAAGGGACAACTAGGATATAGGCAATGTCATAGAGTGCTGGCCGGCAGCTTTGAACATATAGATTGATGCCGGTGTTTTGATTAATGCCAGAGCACACCCGCCCAGGTTAGTAGATGCCTGACAGCTTTATTGATAAATTAAACACTGGGCCACATGAAAAGCATTAATCTTTCAACTCGTCTCCTCTCTTATTTTGTCCTTGAGCATTTTCAGAGCTAAGTTGAAGTGCTTGTTTGAAGCAATGTCAACACCGACACTCTGCCGTTGGTTATTTCATTGCAACGCACAAATAACGCTCCGGGATTAGAATTAAACTACAACTCCAGGTTGTCAGAAACAAGTCTTTCAAAGTTCAACGGACCACTGGACTGGAACTTCTTGTTAAATTCAGGGTGTTGTGTTTTTACTTTGATGTTTTAGTTCACTGGTACAAAACGTAACTCGGTTCATTTCAGTGAACCTGACACAAGCAAACATTTGTAAATCTCTGTGTTTAACCGTAAAAGTGTTCAGGTATATCACTGTAAATTAGCGGGCTATGTGGGGTACAGATCCCTCTTAAGGACTGTCCGTCGTTATTTAATCAGCGCTAACAAAGCTCTTCAAATGAAACCAGCCTCAAACCAAGACCCAATCAATCAGGGATCTAAACAAGAATGTCAAGAGAAATTTAAAACAACACATGAGCCCACACTGAAATATAACATCTACATCCCTTCTCCATACAATCCGTCCCCCCCTTTCTCTTCCTTGTTCCAGATGGATGCACTTTTGAAGATGAGTCTGAGGAAACTTTTAATGAACAAGAAGCAGACCAAGGGGCTTTTTGAATTATCTCATGGTCGATAAGCACCCCACAGCGTAAATGGCACTGCGAAGGGCTTTGGTCAGATAAACAACATCTTTTCAGAAAAAGAACAGAGGAGGGAGTTGACACTTGAGAAGAGATTAGCAGGGTCTCTTTTCAGGGCTTGTCAGGCCCATTGGACAGGAATCGAATCTGTGGGAGAGCACTCAAAGAAGAAAAAGGGAGGCCAGGAAAAAAAATAATAAATTCCCCTATTCAGAATCTTTGTCCATTTTAAAAATTAAGTTACAGACCTAGGTTTTCTATATTTAGAAAGAGCTGTTGAAGCAAATTCAATGTTAATCAATTTAGGTTGCACTTTGCAACAAAAGGTGCAAAGCCAATAACAAAAAGGGTTTGTACCTAATGATGGAAATGACTTTTTGATTTGGGTAAAAAAAACATTAAAACCCTTGTAGGACTTCAGTTAAATGTCTCACACCTCAGAGTTTTTGTTAAAACACATTGATTTGTTTAACTGGGACGTTTTCTGTGGGGGCTTTATGTACACAGTGTGAAAGAGAAATAAAAAGAAGTTAATAAATAGATGAAAAGTAAAGGTAAAAACATTAAAACATTAATGAGAGCCTCAATGACACAGAAAATACACCCACAAATATTTAGTTAAGTTTCTTGCAAAATTACACCTCAACCCGCAAGCTAATCTTTAATCAACTGAACTTGCCTTTACATTATAGATTCAAACCAGAGATTTCATTTTTTTTTTTTTTTGCATAGTTTATGCAAGATATGTTGGGTATATTTCAGTGCATGGGAGAATTAATTGAGAGTAAGAACTGCTAAAAGCAATCACAAGCCCTTATTCTTGCGTATTTGGTATTGTGAAAAAACATGAAAAATGTACACCAGCACTAATCTCAAGATGATAACTGTAGCTCATCAAAAAGAATAATAAACATCAAGAGATTTTTCTTTCTCAAAAATGGGGAAACATTAATCAGCTTCAGTAATTTTACTGATAAAACTGTAAAAACAAAGACACATTGCAAAAGTGTTTAACTGAATTATTAAGATATCTGAAAGCAAGTAAGACATGTCATTTTTCACAGCGTGTGAGTGGATAGGGGAGTTAATCTAAATTTTCAGTACCCTGTGTCTTTAAATCAAATCTGCTGTCATTTACTGCATTGCAGATAAGAAGTCATCAGAGTCACGAATCGAACATTTCATTGGCTCCAAGCACTAAATTAATGACATGAACTTGATTTTGCAATTAGGATTTTCTCTGGGTTATGAAGCTCATGGGGGGATAAAAAACAAGCAGACATGTAGTCGCCTCAGTGAATCCGTCTTTGTTGTTTACCCGTGTATGTATGTGGTTGACTGTATGTGAGAGGTTAACCTGCTGAAATCAGCTTCTGACGTTCTTATGGGCTTTAAAATCTTTATTGACCTGTGAAGGTGAGTGTTTTAATGTCCACTGATAAGCAGAGAGGTGGACTTTGTGGTAAATGGGTTGCACTCCTAATTGAGTCGAGCAATGCATATCAAGTAAGGTGAAAAGCAGCTGAGACCTTTGGGGGGAGGGCTGGGATGTGAAATGTTTCATCGCAATATGATTTATCCAGGGTAAAAGTTTTATGTAAGAAATTAGAAATTTTAAGACTCCAAAAACAAAATGAATGCTCAAAAATCAACCCCCCATCCCAGTTCCATTTCCCCAAAGGAAGCTATTCTACAGCCTCTCTCAGCCAGCAATAAACAAACTGTCAGCCTGGATTTGCAATTTTTCCAAACAAACCTCTATCTTCCCAAAAAAGAAAAAACCCGTTAGGCCCAATCAGTGCCAACAAAGTGACACCCGCAGATGAATTTGTTATAAAATCCCTTAGCTTGGATAACAGGCAAGCAAGGGAGTGATCTTGCATTCCTAAGGAGTTATCCGTCATTATGATCCAAGCACATGCCAGAAACTGATGATATGAAAACATAACATAATTTGCTCTTGCTTATCATGCATGAAATATCCTACTCAAGATGGCAAGAAAGGAGGAAAGAACCCAAAAAGAAAATACGTTTTTGGAACATTGCCAATATCTACAAGAGATTGGTTTTGTTGCCACAGTTCTTAGACACAGAGAAATGTATGGAACTACATAATACCAAAATGGTGGACAGGTTAAAATCAAAAGAAGTATGCAATTAAGTGATTTTGGACCTTGTCAAACATTTCATTTTTAACAAGTAATAAGAAGCAAAGAGGCAATGAACTTGAGGAAACAACATGAAAAGACAAGCTCATATTTTACACATTTCTAATAATTGTTTTTTAGAATAACATTTTCATAAAAGATAAGCTTAGCAAATTACAGTTAAGTTTTTTTTAAAGACTGGTATCTCAACGTAGTCTTGTCCAGTCCAATCTGAGTCCTTCACATCTGCATTAGTGCTGGTTGTATGGATTTAGTAGGTCAAGGGAAGCTGAGCACAGCCTGGGCAGAGTGCAAAGCGCCAGAAAAGGACTAAGGAAGGGCAGCGTTTGATGAAGACTATCCCCCATGTCCGCACCACAGCAAAGAAAAGTTTTAATACAGCTAAAATTGGCAACTCTATGACGTTTTCACTGCTGGTGGGCCTGTTGCACCAGCTGGTAGATCACCACAGTATATCTAATCTAAAAAAGTTTTCTTTTTTCTATTTTAAGAAAACTAAGGACAAAAATTTAATGTTTGCATTTCCCCCTTTGTGTTTAATTTACCAACAAACTCAGCTGCACAAAGTGTCTTGTAGCTCGAGGATGTATTGTGCTTAGTTGCACCCATTGTGTTGTCATGGTACGATCACCCTTGTGTGTTATTTTATGTGTGTTTTTCGTTAGTTCTTGTGGAGTCCAGTTTTGTTTCTTTGACCTCTAATGAGATTAACTTCATTTTGCAAATATAACTTTTCGGTTCGAGTAAAACTTTTTTCTCCCTAATAATTCCTGCAACTCCTTCTGCTTTTCAACTTGGTCTATCACACTCTGCCTTTGAAGTGCAAACAGATGACACCTGAACTCTAATTCAGTGGAGTCCTGGCACTGAAAAGCAGCCAGTGCCGGGCAACGCGGGCTGATGGACCACCCCCCGGGAACATGTGTGGTTATCCAAGCATGGCAGGCAGAAGGGAGAAAATATGCTGGTAAGGAATTCAGTTAGAAGTGAGAAAAGATGAGGAGCGCCGAAGAATGAGGAGTCGAGGGAGACGCAGTATTGTAAAGGAGGGCCCCCAAATGTAAGACAAGATATGGTTAGTTACCTTCCAACTCTGCAGAAACACTGAAGAAGGGAAGCAAACGATGTGAAGGTTAGGAATCAGCGGCGACGCTTGGATCGCCGCTGTAACACAAAGAATCAAGCGAAACACGAAATGTGCCATCACAGTGAATTTTGCATCATTGCACTATAAAGCACCTACTCTGCAACAACTTGCATCTTGAAATGTGAAATTCAATGGAGCGATGGTGTATGCCGTTCATGTCGTTTAGATTCAGTTGCTATGCACTCCTTTCTTTGTTTTGATTATTTCTCCTCCACAAGATTTTTGGTAAAGCATTACAGATTTGTATTACAATGACTTTGGGTGATGTCTAAATAAAAATGCTGGTTGTTTGGACTAAGAATTGATTATGCATTAAAAAGAGGAAGGCTGTGACACATTCAAGGTTCCATGTTTTGCATCTTCTATTTGCATCCTTTCTGCATGAGATTTACAAAATAAAAACTGACGTAAATGTGCCCATCAATTCTAGCAGATGGTAATAACATCAACCTTTATTAGGATAAATTATCAAAGCATATGCAATGAAGTTACCAGAAAATATATTTAGTTTTTTACTACAAGAAGCAAATAATTTAGTAAATATAAGAAAGGCTATTTTATTTGACTTCGAATTTAATGCAGATGTAAAAACTTTACTTTTCTGACCAAGACTTTCAAAAATGTGTTCAGTCTAGAAGACTACGCAACATTTTATCATATCTCTACATCATATACTTTGAGATTGTCCAAATTGGTCACTAACGCTTAATACATTTTGTCTAAAATATGATACCTTAGCATTTCATTACATGTTTCACAACTTTAAAGTTTGAATTGTTCCAAAATTATTATCTTGCATGGCATAAATGATCTTTCCACTGGCAAAGTGAAGACATGATTAGAAAGTATTGTATTACTCTAAATTGCTTGTAATGTACAAGCAATTTTCTGTATACTGGGTTTCTGAGAGTCAAGTCTGTGGAATTCAAATGATGAGAGTCGAAAAGAAATTGAAAGAAAGAGGAGACAGACACCGTCATGCACCTCTGACAAACTGCAACACACAAACCAGGGACTGCGCCCAGTCGAGTCGAAAGTCAGTCAAAACCTCCTGTTAAAAATTCAGCTGAATGGTTTTTATTCACTGGAGCACTTTTTTTTATTTTTTACCAAGATACTGAGTTCAATTGCTAATGCAATTTGGTATTGAATTCCTAATAGGAGAACTGCTAGATCTTCAACACCTGTGCCAAAATGAAAATAGCCAGCACCTCCCTGCAGAGACAACCTTTGAGGCGCTGAGGATCTCTGTCTGCTGAGCAGGAGCAAAACGTTCAGAATCAAAGGTCAAAAGACGCAACCCAGTTCACCAATAGGTGACACAATGAGACCACAGGTTAAGATCTAGGTGTCTCATCAATTTATCTTGACCTTTTTTTTGTTGTTGTATTTTTCATTTGGCCCATGAAAGCTTTCCTCTACTGAGGCTTCATTTGTCACTTGATGTTTTTAAGTGAAGAGCAGTATTGTTTTTGATTTAGTCTTATAAGCTAGTCTCAGCTTATTGCACCTAAAGATTATTCTACCAGATTTTAAATGACTGCTGGGCCATCACAGATAGCCATTATCCTCAAATCTGTTCATAGCAAACTTATTTATCCATTCTGGCAGTCATAGTTGCATCTATAACCTGAGCATCAGTTGCATCATATTTGAGACAGGTCAGATAATAAGTAAAACTTTCACACTGTTGGTGAAATATAAGGATGCAGCCATCATCAAAATCAAAGTTTTTGTGAATTTGGGCAGGAAATGTTTTGCTCAAGTGTTTGTCCAGAAGGCCTGATATCTCCCATTTTCGGCAAAAAGAGACGGAGGCCTGGGATAGCGAGTCCAGATGGGCTGTGTTCTTGGCCCCTATTGGTTATTTACTGGCAAAAATCACCCGCCACTCTGTGATAGATTTAGAATCAGCTGTTGTTCCTCCTGTCGTGGCCCTCCAGAGGCATCATGTCAGCCTTTGGCGTTTCTGCATCATACCTACATTTAAATGCTACTATTTTATTTTTGTTCAAAATTGCTCTTAGTTCATCTTCTCAGTAACCTGACAGGTGGAGTAAACATATCTGTGTGTGTGTGTGTTGTGTGTGTGTGTGTGTGTGTGTGTGTGTGTGTGTGTGTGTTTACATAAAACATCTGATTTTATATTTCAAATCCAAAAAAAGACAAAAAGGTTCAAACAAATTAGTTATGGAATGCTGAGCTAGATTTATCTTGGGAAGCAAATGTGAACTTTAATATCTTCAGGCCAAGCTAGTACTGGTTAACAGGTTCTGCACCTTGTGGCAGCGCTTTCTCTGGTTTCCCTCACTTCAGTAGCTCCCCGTCAGGGTTAGAAAATCTGAAATGTGTTTGGAATTGAGCCTGATCAGGCAACTGCAGAGATTATGGCTTCACTGTGGTGTGGCCTGTAGCAAAGAGCACAAACTCTTTGCCAACAAGGGCTGAGAAGGATATGGCAGGAAACATTACGAGCTTTTAAGACAAAAAAAAAAAACAACCCTCGCTTTCTAATCCAATCTTTCGCGTCAAAAGGAAAAAGCTAACCATTAACCAAACAACAGGGTAAGAATGGGTCACACTGTGCTGTGGTTGTTTCAACATTCCTAACTGACAGAGCTGGATAATTTGGTCCAACTGCACCGAGTGATCAGGATACTTTACAATGATATTAGTTGTGCAGCACAGGAAGTTTTCTTTTCTTTCCTGCGAGTAAACGTGAATGTTTGTCACATATGAAAACAAAGTTATGATAACGGCATGGCTTACATGAGTTCTCTAAAACATTATGCTTAATTTTACGACTGCAATTAGAACGAGGCAAAGAAGCACAAAGAGGCGGAAGATGGAAGGATAAGCTGATGTTTTGATTAAGGTACCGACAAATTTTATCAGCACTTTCAAAATGTCTCCTCTGTATTTCCCATTGGACATCTGAGGTTAGATGGAACGTGTTTCTCCTGCCCCTACTTCAGCTGTCAGGCATCGATCCTCACTAGATTACACATCAGCTGCAGACATCTCCCAGCAAGACCAGCATTATAAATAATGCAGCAGCCAACATATGAAGAGTGCACCACTAGGGTAAACTGAATGATAAGATTCTACCTAAAATTCAAGTACTGCAAAGGTCAAAAGCATCCAGTACTATTGACCTAGAGTAAATATGTCCTTAATGGTAATAATTCAAATTAGATATTTTTGGCTGCTTTTGCTAAAAAAAGAGAAATCTGCTGATTCTACAACTTTAAATGTGCAAACATCACTCTTGTTGTTTTCTGTCTTATTTTTGTTATCCTTTGCTGGACAGACTGGTTGAGAATTCTTCCTTTTACATTTTAAGTAACAGACTCCACCTTTTGCACTGTAACAAGATTTTGAGTGTGTTCATATATGTCCATGATATAAAACAGCATTAAACAATGGGTTCACTCAGCTAGCCCAAATTAAATATGCTGCTGCCGCAAAGGGCCACTTCCTGTTTACCTCAACGCCAAAGCTTCAACTATAATTCCTGCTCCCTTGAAACTGCCCGTTCCCCTTAAGCTATGCCCTCCAGCATGAGCCTTAGAGGATGTGAGAACCCGTCCCCTCAATGCTCAGTCTAAATCTGACACTCTTTCTATGCCTTACAGGGAGAGGAGGGTTTGTTTTGTTTTTTTCACTCCTCCCAGAGGGAGACGGGTGAGTGCAATGCCCATAGCATATAAGAGGATCACACAGCAATGCTGAGGAGTTGGCCATTTTATGGCAACTCTCTGCCGTGACAGATGGGCAGAGTGCTACTGCCACAGCCTAGAGTTTAAAAATCCAAGCTGCTTAAGGAATGACTGAGATGAATGGGGAAAGACAGTGGGTGGAGCTGTCAGAGTAGGAAAAGAAATGTATAGATAAAAGGGATAGAGGGCATACGATTAGTGAAGGGAAAAATGGTGCAGTTTGATAAAAATGAAAGATACTTAAATGCACTTAAAGCACCAAGGGACAGAATGCAGCAAACTGGTACGGTAGCAGTTGCAAAAGAAGAGTGAGGGAGCAATAAAAAAATATGGGAAAGAAATAATTGATGCATTAAAACAGAGAAACCACATCCAGTTTCATAGGAAACCACATTAAATTATTAAATTAGTTTCCCACAGGGAACTTGTCTGTTGCAACCGCATAGAAGCTCTCGGTCACAATTCAAATGAAGAAAGTGATTTATTTTCCAAAGTGATGCAGGATTTTCTCGGTGAGAATTCGAGACACTTCTGGACGATAATGGAGTGAAACTTGCGAAAAAAAAACCCCATCTTGACTGATCTGAGTCATCTATTGAGGAATGAGCGCTATGCTTAACCGGTTCATTAAGCAATTTCTTCATTCATCTATAATAAGTCTAACGGTTAACAGAGAAGTTGGTATTTGTTGCTCAAAATTCTCGCATAATTAAAATATTCCATCTATTATATTGGGATATTATAGGAGAGACAAACACAATGTAACAGTAGATGTAAACAGTCTTCACACCCCTATTAAGATGCTAAAGTGTATTTCCATACAGGCCTTACACTTTGATAACCCTCAATAAGACTGTTCTGTGAAGGCTTCACAGACTAGATAGAGAACTGTTAATGGATAAACAGCAGGAAGGTAAGAGACGTGCAGAAGTGTAAAGCAGGGTTAAGTTATATAACCATTTCTCAAAGCTTTGGAGATCTCACAGACTGTTCAATCCATCATCCAAAAATAGTGCATGGCATACCTTCCATTACATAGCTATTATGCTTGGAAAGGAGAAAATGAATCAAAGAGGCAACTAATCCCCATTTTTTCACCGATTGTCATCCTGCAAGAAAGTAATCTGTGTGAAATAGTAATAAATGAATATGTATATGAATAAAAATAAAAGAAAACACAACTAAAAAAATGTGTGTGCAGAAATGTCTTGTATAATTGTATGTATAAAATACTCCACTGGGATAATTAAGAGCAATAAAGATCAGATTTAAGTTTGTTGTAAGAAGTTCGATTTTTGGCCTTTATGAGCATGTTTTGTGTTTCAGCCATGACAAGGACAAGGATGAGGATTTCTCTGTAATTCATTGCTAGACGGAGCGAAGACCACAATCGCCACCAGGAATGTTTTCAGTGGAGTACACACCAGACTTGGCAGGAAATATGGTGTAATATCCTATTCTCTGGTTTCGGCATATACCACGGCTGAGTTATTTTGAGCCCAGTGTTATTTCTAGGGAGTAGATTTTAAAGTGCAACCTTGATTTACCATTTTCTATAGGGGCTTTTGAAAAAATCTGTAATAAGTTTCAGTTTTAATCATTGGCTAATTAAATAATGACTTAAATAACCTCTCACTGGTATTCCTGTTTCTCTCTAATAAATGCTGTAGATTCTGGTTTCTACAGACTCGCTTGTTTTGTTCTCCTGTTGAGAGAAGTGCTACCTAATGCCTAGCAACATCTCTTCCTGTCCCTACAGCACCCGGGCTTATTGTTGACATTTATCTGAATGTCCTGAGGTTCATTCAGGCCCAACACTGATACAGCTGCATGAACACTAACAAGTCAGCTTCAGATCTTGTTTATTATAAAGCTCAGATTCTACCTTTGTCTTTGGCTCACTCTCCTGGGGGATTTTGCCATCATTGTACTGTTAGATTGTCAATTAACTCCTTGTAGTGATTATCAAGACGTGAAGAAAGCAAAAGAGAACAACTTAATAAAGAAAAACAGTCGTTTGCCCTTGCTTACCTGAAGTGATAACTTATCTTTGATGTTTTCTGCTGGGGAAAATATGAGATAGACAAAGGTATCAGATTAATTAGATGAAAATGAAGGGAGCGACTCCACTGGAGGAGTTGGGTATTAGTGATATCACAAATGAGGCATTTTTAATCCAACATGTGCTCAGAAGCAGCCATTTCATGAGTGCCGAAGAGTCCCAGTTATGGGTTATTAAGAAACTACTGTGAAAATGGAACTTCAGCTTTGTACATAAACTGCATTGGTATTAGTTTTTAACATATAGCTCTTCGGGCGTTACCTTGGTGACGCCAACATATAATTTTATGCATGAGTCTAGCTGTGTGAACTATGGTATTTTTAGTAGATTCAGCGAAAGAAATGGAAACAACTTCTATTGTTTTAACACACACGTAAATGCATGCATGCAAATACCATATATACACACAGATGTATATGTGCTTCCCTATTTGCTCTCCTTTCGGATACAATCCCCATCCCCTACAGGGCAGCTGGCTTTCTACAGCCTCCAATTTATTGTGAATTACCAGCTGTCCTGCCAGAGGCCCCAGTAAACACAGCGAGTGAACCTCCCCATTTCTGTTTATCTACCAACCATTTCCTTCCAGATTTACTCTTTGGAAATAAAATGCACTCCAACTTCCAAACACCAAGGAGAGAGAGAGAGTTGTGTCACCTAATCTGAAGCGCAACATATTGGAAATGGAACGCAACAAGGCATTTTAAGACTATATCCTTTGTCCATCAGTTCTGCTAAGCGATTAGAAAAGGAAAGGGAGAGCGGGGGGAAGAGGAAGCAGGGGAATAAAAAGGTACGTATGGGTGACAGAGAGCAAGAGGGACTAAGGACAAAGTGAGAGTACATGTGGGAGATCAGGCCCACAACTTTCATAAGCAGTGCTTTGCAAATCAAGCGTGTGCTATGCGTCCATAATGTTTTAGAATCGTTTGAGTGCTGCAAAGAGAGTCTTATACATATTCATGTGGCAGAAGGAACACGGCACCTGTCTGTAGGCTGGCTAGTTAGGTTAAATCTCTGTGCTAATGTGGAGCATATGCAGAAAGGGCAGGGTGATTATGCACGGTCAAATGACATGCTTTTTCTAAGGATAGGCTTGAAGAGGAATGACAAGCAGTAAAATTGCTCAGCGTTTGACGCCCTTATTTTTCTTGCTGCTTGAATACATTTGTGTTATTTCAGGATACACAGATTTTTATTTTGTATATATTCTGTCTGAATGCTCCATTTGGTTTAGTATAAGACTGAAGACAGCTTAAGCCGTGTGTCTTTCTGTACCGCACACTTTTACAGGTGGATGTGCAATGTTTGTTGATCCTATATTGTGAAACGCTGGAGTGCTCCTGCAAATAAATAGGTAACACGAGTCCAAGTGAAAAACTAGGATGCAAGTAAGTCACTGTCTGCCAGTGGAATGAGCAGAGAGAAACCGGGGTCATCTGATCACATCAGTAACAGATTTGGGGCTTGTCACAAACACAACAGAAGTGAAATAAGTCAGGGAAAGGGCAACAGCTGGGTTCATCTGTGGGAATGTGTTCAAACAAGTCTGGTTTTTTAAGGTTTCAGCAGCGCTCCCGCATTCCCATGCTGCACTTTTGAATTGTATTATTCCCACACTGCATATCAACATGGGGATAAGTATAAACTCATACTGATAGGACACTTCACATGTGAAAGGCGTCTTCGTTTTCTCTGGCAGAGTCTGAATTTAGGTTATTGCTTAAGGGGAAGTAAGAAGGTACCAAGATATGTCTTTGGGAGGGCAAAGCCATACGAGGCAAATTCACACTTATAGAATGCACATACTCAATTAACAAGCAAAAATAGCTAAAAAAAAAAAAAAAGGTTGAGTAAGTATTCAACACCACTATTTTTTTTTCCATTTTCTTAAGTTGCAACTACAACCCTTCACATATTTTTATTTCAGTTCTAAGTGGCAGACAAGATGTTGTAAATAACTCAATTATAAGAAAAATAACAGTGTTACAAATAAAACACACTTGTAGTCAAGCCTCCTGAATCAACCTATTTTTACCAGAATAACAGCTTCAAGTATTTTTGCATTTGTCATAAGTAGCTTTGAACATCCATTGAATGTTCAAAGCTGCTCTATAGCTTTGAACATAGAATAGCTTTGAATTTTTAGTTGTTTTTTTATATAAAAAAATTAAAATACCTTTTTTTAAATATTCAAAAATATTTTTTGATATTTTTCAAATATGTTTTTCAAAAACTATTTGAATTTTTTTTTTTACTTTTTGGGACATTCATGTCATGCCACATTTTAAGAAGCATGGATACTTTTAGCCAATAACTCCATTGGCTAAAATGCAGTTATTGGGTAAGTTGGTAAACAAATGGCCAGAAATGAGGAAACCGCCATGTTCCAACATCCTTCCCATTAATGCACACATCTTCCTTTGAAAATGGATCTCTGAATTTCCTGGTTGCGTAATTATCTCTCCATTTGAAAGTAGACATTAGTGAAGATATCCTGCCACTCTTACAAGGATCCTATTAAGACAAGTAATTAAAGGCGGTGCGAAGGAAAATTGGCTGAGGGATGCATTTCAAAAAGAGCTTCAAATATGGGCAATAAATCTCCCGCCTGCCTGTCTTTAGGGTGCTCTATTTGACTGTTTTATTCAGGAGCCTCTTTTGGCTGGGGTCTGGGAGAAACATATGCCGACAGGATGGGGGGGACAAAGAAGGTGGCCAAGTGGCAGCCATTTTGTAGGTGACCTACTTCTGTTTTAATGAATAGAGGAATGGGAGGATGTAAGAATTTGCCAAAGAAAGCCATTCGTCTTTGCAGTGCCTTTAGTGCTAGATGTGGTACAAACATTTTAGAGCCCAAGGCATCTGTAGGTGAAAATGATGCTCTTAAAAAGCACTGATGGTGATTTATTTTAATTCACATGTCAGCCACCATTACAGGGGAATTCATCATAAGCACTTGATTTGCATTCTGCTCAACATTTGACCCAGCTCTGCTTCTCTCAACGATTTAGGACTCTAATCATATTATGGTATTCCAATGAACATGCTCATCGCCTAACACCCTCTATTGCCGAACAACTGATGAGTGAAGCCATTATCAATTGACTGAACATTCAAGTGGAAAAAAGCTCTGCTTGAATTCAAGGACTCGCCGCAGCGTGAATATTGACTGTGCAGGGATGACGTGAGAGAAGGACAATGGGAAAGCAAGGGACTGCAACAACTGGAAATGGAAACAATCAATATCACATAACATTCTTGTAAGAGGAGGCAAGGCAGCAAACACTCCGATGCACAATCAAACTGACTGCCACCGAGGTATGTGTCAATCTGGCTCCTGCAGCCATGGAGGGCTGAGAACAAACTAAGGGCAGCAGATTCTCATGTGGAGGGCAGAGAACCTCACCGAATCACCTTTAAATATGGACAAATGACTTCCATTATCTTCTCTGAATTGAATTCCAGAGATTCACTGCCTTAGAATAAAAAGGAAAATCTAACTGAGGAAAGCACATTCTGTCTTTCGCCTCGTCCCTTTCAGTCTTTTACAGACCTGGGACCTTGGCCCAGAGAATATGATAAACAGTTCAATTCATACGGCATAGCAAACATGGAGTTTCATGTGAAGCAGAACTTTTGCCAGACATTTGCAAACATTTGTCTGCCAGACAACTAATTTTTGCCTGACAACACTGACACTGTACGATACTGTTGCACATGTGTGAAATTCATTCACGCTCGGTAAAATGGATTGAAAAAAAAAACAACGTTCTACATCGACACTGGTAGTAAATCGTGCATATACAGGGCCTTACAAAAGCATTCCTAACTATTTAAATTCATATATTGTGTTTTCTTGAATTTATGTGCTACCAACACATAATAGTGTATTTGTGAAATTGTGTATATTTTAATTTCTGAACAGAGGCAACCATGTACGTGGGTGCTTTCTGTTTGATACTCATTCTTCGGGGGCTTTTCGCTTATTGTGTTTTATGCATGTTTTGTTTTTGGACTCTTAGTTATTAGTCCTAATTGTGTTCTGCTTTTCGCATATTGGTTTAAAATAACCATTCTAACTTTGGAAAGCTTTAAGGAAAGTAAATCCTTTTGAGTTAGCCATTGTCTCTCTGGATTCATCATGTTCTCCTGTGTATGCAGGATCAGCATACTTTAAATGTCCTGTTGTCATGGAAGCAAAAAGTGATTCTACATAATACTGACTGGGACTCGATCAATAGTCACCACCAGGTCATATTTTCAATTCTACAACTTTATCATTCAGTAAAATGTGTTGCTGTAATATACACAATGTGAAAACATTAAGGATTGATAAATACTTTAAAGAGGAACTGTAAAAGAATATATTTGTTACTTCACAAAAACATATCCAGACAAAGAACCTCAAACTAATAATCGCAAAGCTTTAGGGGGTAAAAGTACAAAATTGCTTGCCTTCCACAGACAGCAGTGCCTCTATGAAAACATAGGTAAACAACAATTCAAATAATAGTCCTACATCCAAATATGCATGTATATTAGAGAGCACCACAAAAAGCCTCAAAATAAGCATTTTAAAGCATTCCCTTCATATGTGAACACTGAAATTTGTAATGCTTCCTTCCAATAACATCTCCTTGCTGCACAAATTAGGATTGGAGTCAGTTAGATACTCCTGTTCATAGCCTTCACATGCATATGAGCTCACCATTATGCTGTACCTGCTCCCATCTGTGTGGAATTTGTGTTCTTCAGAGAGAGTGAATCAGTTTTCTGTGTGTTTGTATGTGCGAGTGTGCGCCTCGGTCCTCTTCTCTATAATTCTGTGAGCTAAGATAATGAGAATTTTATCTGCAGCTCCTCCGAGGCGTGGGGCTCTGATTGAATGGGAGCAGAGTGTAACGGATGAGACGAGTGATAGCAAGCCGGCTGCGTTATACTCGCAGGCTAAGGCATGGCGAGCTTTTGCTAAGGGGAAGCACTGATCGAGCGTTTTGTGCCACCATGGAGGAAGGTAAAGGAAGGTGCTGTGTGCCTGTTACAAAATGGAAACCCCTCTTGGGTTGTAAAGATTTCAGTCACATCCAGGTAGTGATAAGAATCACCACGTATTTAGAAACGAGGCTTGGAGATGTACGGCCAGTGTAAGGAAGACCGCTCGTGAAAATTCAGGCTGTTAAAGAGCAAAGAAAGAAAAAAACTTTAGAAATCTATCTTTCTAAACTGACTACACCTCCCATCTCTAGCACATTGTCACCTGCACCCTTTGTCTTATAATTTCCATAATTAATCATGTTCATCCAGAAAGATTTCCTTAATAACATCCCTAATAAGTCTGATGTCAGATTCGGCTTTTGAACCAGCAGACGGTCATGGTAGAAAAATTAAAAAGATTAATCAAGCTCCACCACTTTGACTAAATGTGGAAAGTAAAAATTTAAACCCAACAAAAGCCTTTATTTTATGATATGTATGCTGTTTTAAACACAATTTCATCATACAGTTAACAACACTGTCCTAAAGTAAGGCCCCTTTTATCATATTCATGATGTAACAACTAATCTTGTCCATAGACTGACAGGGGCGGCAATAAAAACACATTTACAAAATAGAGATATTTGTAAGCTTCAGAGCTTAAAAGATAAATTTGCTTGAAACTTTCTTTTTTACAGTACTACAAAACAATTATAAACAAGAAACATAAAAAAAGGATTACAAAAACATATTAACTTAGATCTTATCTGGATTTGAACATAATGCGTCTGCGCTTCTGTTTATTTTCTTAGTCGCTCTGGGTATTTCTGACTAATCATGAAATGCTGTGATTAAAAAAAACATCTAAGATTCATAACACAATCTAAAACCAAAGGTTTTCTTCAAATGAAAAAGCTGATGAAGAGTAAAAATGAGATTTTAAAATAGATCCTTTAGAACCAAATGGTAAATCGAGCAACTGATTAGTGGGATTATTTGCAGTTTGAAGTTTGTAGGTGGGAAAAAAAAAACATCCATTCAGAAATCATGACATGTATAATGATCATTTTTAAAGACATATAGGTGTCAGAGTGGGAGGTAGTTGATAATTAGCAGGATTTATTCATAGCTTCAGACTAATGACTACAATGATCATTTTTCATATGAAATATGAATAAGATTTGTTTTGATGAGCATTAACATAATAGAAAAGTTTTTTGGTGCACTTCCCATGTCAGATTCACAAGATTAGAAAATAGATTTGTTGGTATGACATTACATATGTTTTTAACACAAGTTAACAAATAGGGATGCAGACCATGTCTTAAATATAATCTGATGGGTGTACTTAAGACATTAAGAGACATTTCAGTCTTCTGGGAATTGATATATTAATGTATAGACACTAAATCCTATATTTCATGTTTTTAATACATGGCATTTTGTGATTCTGTCTGTATTTCTCACAGCATATAGGAGTCTGACAGTAGAGATGGTAGGAACAGATGAGTCATTTCACATTAAATCCTTCCTTTTCACATTTATACATTTTTGTAGTTTTGTGGAAGAAATGCGATTATCTAGTGACAGAGAAACTTTTTACTCCCAAACCGATTAAAAGACATCAACAACAACAAAAAAACTGCTTATGTGATAATGCTTTTCAAATCGAGCAGTACAGTTATGTCATTAAAAAGCTTGAAGCTGAGGCATAGCGCTAGCATAACCGGAAGGCACGACGCAACTGCTATCAAAACAACCACTTTGTCATATAAACACACAATACATTCATGTCTAAAATAAAGTCTGTTTTCATCTATTTTCAGCTTGCCGCTTTCCCATGTCCGTCATTTCCACACACAGGAAGAACTGTGTGTGGAATCTTTCACAAAACCGGTGGAGGCTGCTAAAGCCCTGTTCCTTGAAATGCTTCGCACAAACAAAGGTGACTTTCCCAGCATTTTGGATACATTTCCAAAAAAATAAAAGGCATCCGGGCACTTCGAAGAAGGTCTGATACTTGGGGAAAGTGTAATCCATTGGCTGTATTAATACACCCAACAACCAAACACTTTGACTTAACTACTTGTAGCTTTGGCATCTTTAAAGTTACAAAAGTGACGTGAGAAACAAACAGAATATCTATGCAGCACCAAGAAGGACTAAATTAAACTTTTCTGAACTCCCAGAGACTCCAAGTAAACAAAAAGGGGATTTTGCATTACATGTTCCCTTTAAAGAACTTGCAGCTATAATTGCAGCAGTTGGTTCTATGAAGAATCGACACATTCACGCCACACATATTAATTTCTGAAAATCATCCATGGTTTTCTCCTACCTCACAATTATTCTAACTTTGTGTTGAAGAACTTAAAATTTTCTTTAAAAAAATATATCAGGAGGGATCAATACTTGCAAAGCGCTGCATCTAGAAACAAAAATAAAATTAAGAAAAATCCCGTCTTTTAGCATACTTCAGCTAATATCCACAAATCAGAAATGGTCCAAATACAAGTCTTGAAATATGCAGTCACACATGCTCCATTAAAAGTGTAACTTGGTTTGTAGAACAGGACAAAAAACACAAAAAAAACATGCTATAATGCTACTGATGCAGTTTGGAATCTTTTGTCTTGGATCCAAATGATTTTTGTACGACTCCACAGCCAATTGTGTTATAATAATCCCTGGCTGTTAATTAAATCATAACGAGGGGCGCAAGCAAAAAAAAATGGCATGTTGGCTTCATTGTTGTGAAAAGACTTATTTTTCATTTGTGAGATTGTATAATGAGGACTGCTGTGCCATAAATAATATTCAGACTGTGGTATTGTTCTGGCCTTTAAAAGTAAAAATAAAAAAATCGAAATACCGAGCTCCATCTCTGACTGCAGAGCTGAAATTGCACATTCATTATAGTGTGAAAAAGCTTGTTAAAACAAAAGAAGAGTTTAGATAAATATCTAAACAAAATTTAGAAGCCATTTGATGAAACAGTGATTGTGTCGTTTTTGTTCTTTTGTTTGCCATCTTTGAATGTATGGCATGAGTGTTTAGTCGGCAGTCCCTGTGGTGTTTAGTCAAATCGTCCAGATGCCAGACAACCTCACAAGTGGATCGATGCAAAAGTCTTCTTGTTGAAATCACAGATGCCACGAGCAAGGACAAACAGGCAGCCAACATCTTTCTGTCTGTATGTCCGTCTCTGTTACACACACACACACACACCCTCTGTGGCACAAAATGATCTGCCGCTCTGACAGGGCGACTGCTGGCACCCATTTATCAACACTCGGCTCATCCAAAATATTGTCTCTCCTGGCAGGAAGGGACTCGCACACATACAAAAAAAAAGAGCATAAATAGAGAGCAGGGTAGAAAACATGGGAACAGACAGTTTTCCAACCAAACTCTTCAATTAGGTGAGCAGATGCATGTCAAGGGGGGAAAAAAATAAAAAAGATTTCTTGAGAGATATCAGGTGCAGAGTTAGACACATACCATCCTTTCTGCAATCTGCATTCATCCCCAACTCCAACCCCTCCCTCCCCACACATGGCATTCATCTCCACTCGACCTTTTTCTCCCATCATTACTCCTCCTCCAACTCTGATTATCTATCTGCCTTCAATTTGTGTCTTACTCCTACTGGCTATCATGCCCTATCCCTTCTATTGGACCATCTAAACTCCCTTCCTTTAAATTGGTTCCCTCTCCCTGGAGCCATTCTCCTTGATCACCTCTACAGTCTCCTTTCCGGCAGCTTCCTCCCTGCCGCACTAACTACTTGGTGTGTATATAAACAGATTTGATTAACTTTACAGATTTGTGTCAAGAGATTTTAAGTATTTATACGTTTCCTTTACACAAGTGCTATCTTCGGAAATAAAAAGAAACATAAAACAAAACTGAATGGAAAGTGGGATGATTTTAACGCATTTATTTAAATATCCTCCTTTTATCCCCATATCTGCAGTGATTTCCCCATTGATTCTTTGTTCCTAGTACCTTAGAAATGTCTTTCTTTTTTAAAGCAAGCCAGATGAAAAAGGAATGAAAAAGGCTTCTTCACTTTTAATGCCAGGTCACACACCCATAAATCATCCACTAACTCTCCACAACCACAACAACCTGTTCTGTTTCAAGAGTCTTTGACCGCACTAGAATATTGTGTTATTCCCTCCCTTTGTGGCTCCCACATTTTTCTCCCTTACCTGCTGCTCTCCCCATCTTCACTGTCCATTTCTTTTCTTATCTTTTATTCGCTCGGCTATACTCTTTTCCATCACTGTCTTTTCCTATCTCAAGCACCCTTTTTTTTAAGGCATCTTTATCTCAGTCATCTTTCTTGTGCTCTCTCCTGCAGCTGTGGCGTCTTGTCGTCTTCGGGTGGGTTTATTTTCCATGTTTCCCTAGTCAATCTCGCATGTCTGAACTTTCGGCTGCTTTTATCAGAGTGTGTAAAGGAACAAAGACGGAAGTCTGGGTGGTAATATTGTCCAAAAACAGAAGAATCTAAATTGGGGGAAAGAAAATCAGAGCTGTTTTTTTTTCTTTTTCACTTTGTAATTGTGTCTTACTTATAATCTTTTGTCTAATGGTAATGACTAACTGCAAATATATGTCTAGACATGTCAAAATAAGAAATTAGTGTGAATCATTCAATAGGCCACTTAGTCAAAAAAAAGTCATTGAATGACACCTAAAGTAGTACTAAATTAGGGCATTAGTTTGATTTTCAAATTAAACTTTATTTGAACAACTGAACAAACCTGCCATCCTTCCCACCAGCTCTCATAAACCAGATGCGAGTGGAAACTGCAAACAAAATTAAATTGCTGGATCTTTAAGAGGTGCCTTGTGAGACACTAAGCTTACTATAGGTGGAGCTGACCAAATGTGATGAAGAGGAAGAAGGTGGGGGCAGAAATGGATGGAAGATACAGACATGATGAGAAATAGAAATACAAATGAGGTGGCAGTGGGGAAAAAAAAAAAAAAAGGAGACCCATCATCCAACAGAGCTGCTGGCCACAAAATGACTGTGGCTTAGTTTATGCATGAGAAGACGGACTGTGTGTGCAGGTGGATGAAAAATCCCAGCCTCCTGTATCAAAGTCATCAACATCATGAAGGTGAACCCAGCTAATTGCGATATGTCAGCGGTAACAAATATGTAGGTAAGGCCACGCAAAGTGTTGTGACAATGCCATAACTAGAGTAAATGGACATCACCACAACTCTGGGACCAATGAAGATGCATTATGATTATATCTGAAATCTAATAGTCTGAAATTACTCCTTGCCTTCCTAAATTTGGCACCTTTTTAGCTTCAGACTTTTGAAGTCGTACAAAGAGAGGTTGTTGAAGTAATACGGCTGCATGAACAACAAGGAAAATCAGCTAATCGTGATTTTATTCACTCAATTTTGAGCAGGCAGCTTGTAGCACGTCTGAGTAAAGTTTGGTGTTCAAGTAAAATGTAATATGAAGTACTTTCACTGAATGACAAAAGCACTGATATGGGTCTTTTTAAGTGAGACATAAAACGCAAATAGCTTTAATTTGATCATTTCAACCATGGATACCATATTAGTTCATCACCTTGTTTGAGACAGAGACAGATGCAGGAAACAGCTGCTTTCTGCATTTTCAAGCACAATTTGCTAGTGATGAGGTCTTCTCTCTCACAGCATAATCAGACTGAAAGATGGAGGTAAAATAGTTAAGTTATGACCAGATATTCCCTCCAAGAAGGTCTGCTGAGTTCTTCAGAAATGTGGGAAGCCAAACTGTACCAATCACACTGATGTGAATGTAATAACTGACTAAGATTAACCTGCCAATCTTGCTAGTGTAAAACTCAGGGGGAAAAAAACAAAACTACCTGTGGCTGTCTGAAGGTAACTGTATCAAACATTGATAGCAAAGACGCCTGTGATTGCTCATCGGTATGAGAATAGGGGTCCGCTAAGCTGCATTAGGCCTTGGCAAGTTCATTAACCAGCATGAGGAGTAAAGGACAAACAGTGAGGAAGATAAAGTGTCTTGAATCTAGATCAATGTAGATGAATGTTCTGCTCTACTGCATTGGAGGCTACAGGGACAGTCTGAGGAGAACGTGCCCAGCATTGGCTGCAGCAGTGTAGATAAAATTCTGATTTGCCATTTTAAATAAGAAGAAAGAAAACATATAGCAAATGTATTTCCGTCCTTCCTGCCACACCGGAGACGCGTCGACTCTGACGCGATGACGACGTTCAGAACATTTAGCTTCTCAGTGCAAATCTTGTCCATCAAGTCCACCCTGCCAATGTGATGGACTACTTAAATAAGTACAGTATGTCATATTTACCCACGGTGATAGACTGCAGTTTCTGTAATTACACGATAGCAATAAATTAGTGGTTTGGACTGCCTTCAAGATGTCTGCCAGATGTCTTGGATGAACCTGATAAGCCCAGCTACACAAACATCCGGAAAATAACAAAGAAAGCAGAAAATGCAGACAACAACTGACACCTCATGCTCAACAGCTGCAGTGATGATATCTAGATAGGAACTTCTTTCCTTACTGGTAAAAAGGGGGAAGCAGAGAGAAAGATTTACAGAGAAAGGGAGAACTGTGTCTCATAGCTGTATGAAGATGTCACAAGGGACCATTTTCCCCCCTTAAGTACATTTCAGAAAATGAACTCGAGGCTAAGGATTCAAGAGAAAAGAGAAAGTATCTGAAAGACACTATACAATTTCATAAAGATTACTGCTTTGGCAAACTGAAATTTGCCCACAAAATACCAGAAGGGGAGAATGTTTTTCTTTCTGCTTGTATTTTAATGTACTCGATTTGTGCCAGTGGATCTCAAAGACAGATGCTAGAATATTATCTGAATGCGACTGGGTGCAAAACTGGCTCAGGAGACAAGCTGACTGGCACTTGTTGCTGGCCAAGCCCAAAGTCCCTGTTCTGATCATTATGCTGTTTTATTGCAATATGTTAGCACTGCTCCAACATTCAACCAGTTATTTTTTTTTATTATTTACTCCGTTATCTTTTTGCCCCCTTCGATTTATTTTTGGTTGTCTCAACTGTTGGCTTTCTTACTTCTAAGGTAAAATATGCTTGGGGAAGCAGTCCTGGGAGGTAGAGATTCATCTATGACTAACAGCAAAGTTTATGTGCGAGAGTAATAAAATAACTCAAGGACAATATGACACTTTGCGAAAGGGAAAACAAAGGGAAGGCACGATGCATATAAATCATAAAATACACAGAATCAGCTACTTATCACGTAACGAAAAAATGAAATAGCTTGTGGTTTTTCCAAAGGCAAAACATGAGGTACATGCAATAAAAACTGATACCCCATGAGCATAATGAAAGTATGATGAGCAGTTTTATTCGATAAGTACTAACAAGTGTACCATGATCAGAATTATAAAGGGAAAACTTCTACTTATGATTAACCAACATCACTAACTTTGTTGTTAGTGATGCAAACAGTTTATCAACTTTGGTTTCACTTCATCAACAATTATGAGTAATTGTTGCATACAACAATCTTACAACGTGAGTGGAAAGAAAATATGTTTAATCCTCTTATATCTTGAGGTGCTAATTTTCTCAGATGCATGAAGGACTTTTAACCATTTTGTTTTCAAAGAATATGAACAAGCTGATGAATCAATTATAAGACACCTCATCAGCATGACGCCTGGGTTTTCCATCTCTGCATTATTAATAGAAAACAAAAAATTACCACCTAAAATACCAAATCACATAATTTGAGTCATCAGCCATTTAAAAGCATAGAAAATGCAAGCTCAATATCATTTTTTCCTTCAGTCTTTAAGTGCATTAAGGTAGCTAAATCTGCTAGCATCTTTTAAGTGTACATTCCCAGGTCACCCTGAGAATGTTGTGGAATAAATACATTTATTCTATTGAAATTTTAAAGGATTAAATTTCCCAATTTTAATTCATAGTTGTTATAATTTCAGTGTGTAAAATACACTTGGCTTCATGGTTGTTCATGCAATCAAAAGCCCTGACTTTCATGATAAACTGGCTACAGAATTTCAGAACTTATTTGTCAAGTTGTTCCATCGAGACCCCAAGGTAAAATTAAGCCTGGCAATTTTTATGAGCACTAAATCAATGGCTGCCAAATGGATCGCTAAATATATAAACAATAAGAACTTGCTAGTAAGAAGCTTGGCTAAATTCCTTGTAAAAGTTTACAGGTCCAGAGACGCTGGACAAAACGTTTGACAGCACCGAGAGCGCAAAATAAACAAAAACATCTTACGTTATTCAATTCCCAGTTGTGGCATATCTTGACCTGATGAAAGAGAAATGAATAAATCATGCTCCATTAAATGTCATTATGCCTGTTAGCAAAATCTAATTCTACTAAAGTTCAGCGCTGGTTTACAAATTGAATGTAATTGCCCAGAATGCAAATGGGCTCGGCTGTTTGTGTGACTGTGAGACCAAGCAAGGAAAAAGAATGTGAGAGAAAAAGAAGGAAAGAAAGACAGAAAAACAATGAACAAGAGGAGGAACAGCTTTAAGCTGCGACATAATGGGCAACACTTAGTCTTCAGAGTTTTCATTCAAAACTTGGAGCTGGTACAACGCCAGGGAATTGTGGATTGTCAAGGCTTTAAAAACTGATGGTTTCATTTCAAGGGGAAGAAAAAAAATAGGAGATGAGATGAGGGGAAATGTAATTACCCAGCTAGAGCTGTGTGGGAGTTTTACTGTTTGATAATTATCCCTTAAAGGCATGTTAAACTTTTCCTTAGCTATCTTTATAAAACTCCACAGAGACACAGCAGTAGAAGAGGTCACTGTGCTTGAGGGGGGGAGACAAAGATAAGATAAATGTCAAACAGATGAAGGATCGGTTCCGAACAGGCCTGCTGGACAGCTGAGAACAAGAAAGCCCGACAGACACTAAAACAATACATTATGAAACCACACTTGAAAGATAAGTTATCTTCGTAAGGACACAGAAATGCATCAGCCTGTAAAGGTGTCCACTGAAGAAAATGTTTCCTTTCTAAAAATTACTCGTCCACTTTTGGGATGAGCATCAAAGCATGCAGCATTTTAGAAACGGATGACTGCAAAAACATTTCAAATAGTACTTTTCATTTATTCAACTTATTTTACCGTGCCTTCTGTCTATTTTATTGCTGCACTCGCGAGCATGGACACCGTACACATCCAGTCTCTGCCGCAGCTTTGCTTTTGCTCCACGCCACAAATTTGATGGCAAATGGACATAAATGGAGAGTGAAAAATACTGAATTTACCGCATTGCTTTACTGTCCATAAATTTCTGCAGTATAAACAAGTGGCAGGAAATGCTAACCCCGCAGCGCTGTTACAAGCAAAAGCGCAATTAAAACAATTGTGATTATATATATTCCACATGAAAACAAAATGTGGAGCGCGAGGTCTGCATTGCAAGATCCCTTCTGCAATAAAAATTCAAACTTTGTAAAAGAAAATTTTAAGAAGCTGTGAACCAACACCTCCATAAATGTGTCATCTGTTATGCTGTACAAAATGTTTTTAATTACGATGAAGACAAATGCCAATTTTTTTTTTTATTATTTATGTAGTTCCTACTTGAGCTGCACAGTGGCGCAGTTGGTAGAGCTGTTGCCTTGCAGCAAGAAGGTTCTGGGTTCGATTCCCGGCCCCGGCCTTTCTGCATGGAGTTTGCATGTTCTCCCTGTGCATGGTGGGTTTTCTCCAGGTACTCCGGTTTCCTCCCACAGTCCAAAAACATGACTGTCAGGTCAATTGGTCTGTCTAAATTGCCCCTAGGTGTGAGTGTGTGTGTGCATGGTTGTTTGTCCTGTGTGTGTCTCTGTGTTGCCCTGCGACAGACTGGCGACCTGTCCAGGGCGTACCCCGCCTCTCGCCCGGAACGCTAGCTGGAGATAGGCACCAGCACCTCCCGACCCCATTAAGGGACAAGGGTGTAGGAAAATGGATGGATGGATGGATGATGGATGGATGGATGTAGTTCCTACTTTATGAGAAAATGTGCCAGGCTCACTGTTGTGTTCTCCCACAGAAGCACAAACAAAATGCTCCAACAGGACACAGAATGTTATAATTTCCAGGGTTTTAATTAGGGGTGTCCCACTTAGAGATTTTTCACCCCAATGCTTATTGGGGTCTAATTTAGTAATTTGTACATTTTTCCAAGTCACATGAATAAAATCAATGCCATGTGCAGGTGAAACCAGATGCTTGCATAGATTGTATGAAGAAACAATTTTTCTTACTATATGACTCTTATCCAGATAAAACTATTCCTGTTTTAGGTGAGAATGAGGTTTTTGTTTTTAGCTTTCTTTAATTTCAAAAAGTTAGATTTAATTCCATAGTATTTGACATACCAGCCTTTTATACCGTCTATCCCTCCACAAGCTTCTCACAATAGCTTTCTATTACCCGAACATGTAGTTCAACCCAAGCACTGTTTCCACAAATTCTAAGATGAAACCAGCATTTTGACATTTTTTCTCTCCGTGACCCATTTTCAAAAATTATTGTGTCTGCATGGATCCACAACTTAAACAAACCAAAAAAAAAAAAAGCTTTGTGGATACACCTAGTTTCACCTCGGTGTAGACTGGGCATAAAAGTTGCAGCACACCGGCTTGTAGCCTGGATTTTAAAATCCCTATTTGGCGAGTTCAGGAAAGAAATATAGTGAATATTTCACGCATTCATACGCATCAGACCTTTAAGAGTGCTCTGAGGCAGAACTCAAGGCAAAAAATTGCTTTAATGGCAAAGCTTTGCATCATTACCTGGAACCCTGCACCTCGCCTTAAATTTGGTACGCTCCTAGAAGGAATAATTTGTGAAAACGCGACTTCTAGCATTTTTAGAGGTTAGCCTCAGTAATCACTATTCATCCCAATGGTGCACTTCAAGTCTTCTGTAAACCCCTGTGTTCTACCATGTGCATCAGCTTACCTTCTTTATCTGTGGCATTAATCTGGGAGATACACTAATTAATAGGAGATTGCCAAGCGCCATAAAAATGAGCAAAGGTGAATGAGGGAGACTTTCTGAGCTGCTGCATATAAATGCATGTAAGCAGAAGATTACAAGGAGGACGATCTGTACCCAAACTTGGAAAGCTTTTACTGTGCATCAAGATTCAGTACAATCACCTTCGTTCTGTAGCAACTGTCCGAGACACAAGCAGGTCAAATTCATGTGTGAATACATATTATGATTAATATCACCCTGTGTGCTTCCCCCATCAGGTTGTAGAAGGCTTTCCGATCATGCCAGAGAACCAACTAGCATCTCGAAGTCTGATGGCCATCTTATATATATATATTTTTGAGATATATATATATATACACAGGTGCTGGTCATAAAATTAGAATATAATGAAAAAGTAGATTTATTTCAGTAATTCCATTTAAAAAGTGAAACTTGTATATTATATTCATACATTACATACAAACTCATATTTCAAATGTTTATTTCGTTTAATTTTGATGATTACAAATGACAACAAGTCTATCCTCGGCATGTCTTTTCTACCAAGTAAAACTTTCAGCTCCGTGTTTATCTTCCTTTAGTTATCTCCTGCTTCAATTGAAAATCCACTTTAGGAAACTGTTAAAGTGTAGAAATGTAGTCTTTCATGTTGACGTCAGAAGAGAGAAGAAAACAAATATATCGCTGTACTTATTTACTGTGTGGCTAGCTCCATGGCTAGCTCACTGCGTCTTACTCTGCAGTTGTGCAGTCACAATATCTGGAAATATGAGCGCCCCCTGCCATGAGGCAAGAGAACTGCCTGCCTCCACTCAAGTCTGTTCTCTGCCGTTTCTGATTGCTCCTCCGCACACAAAACACGATACACACAAAGTTAGTGACAAAAAACACTGTACATTATATACATAAGCGAAATGATGGAAAATCAGTCCATATATTAAATGTTTCTTAGCCATTTTATCGCCTGCGTACAGACAGGACGATCATGCTGTCATATAATGGCAGCCAGTGCAGTTAGCAAGAGTTGCGTAATAGCAGGTGAGGGCTGAGCTTGCTGCTGCCTCACCAGCTTCGCTTCTGAGCATTTGAATGGGAACATGCAAAAATCCAGCGATTTTTAAGAAAAACTCATCAGAATTGGTTAAGCTACATAAAAAATAGATACTTTATAGTACAAAACCACAGGGTGAAAATAGTTTTATATTATATATTATTTTTCCATGATGACAGGTAAGGCTCTGCCTCACCTGCCTCCCCTGACCGCACGTCACTGATATGTATATACATATATATGTATATATACTCATACATGTTAACTATGGTCTTGAACTGTGAATGTCTGGAGCTCCGCGTGCGAGTAAAGGTGGAGGCAATGGGTGACAACAGACACATAAGTCACGTTATTGCTCGGATTTTACGGGGCCACCTTAAGTCCCTGAACGTCACATTTTAACGGACAAAAAGTGCAACTCGACTTGGATGTAACGAGTAACGCGACATTTTTGTAGAAATGTAGTGAAGTAGAAAGTACAGATAGTTATTGTAAAATGTAGTGGAGTAAAAGTAGAAAGTACACATTGTTCAATCTACTTAAGTAAAGTACAGATACACGAAAATTGTACTTAAATACAGTAATGAAGTACTTGTACTGTGTTGTACTTGTACGAAGTACTTGTACTTTGTTACTTCCCACCACTGGTTTCAGGTGGCATAATCTCATTCTACTCCCTCAACACCATCCCTCAATCACTCCCTTGTTGTTCCTTCTTTCCTCCCTACAGGACGAGTTAGTGAAAAACTTTACCAGGCAATGACCTTTAAGTCAAAGCTGATCTGTCTTAATAAGGGAATTGAGGAAACCACTATGGAAAACAAATGCCCTTTATTGGTCATCTGGGAACAATGTCGTAGGGAACTTGACAATTCAAAGCAGTTGTGACGGAGCTTTTATCCATACTCTCCCAACACCTTGGCATATCTCCTCCATGATCTATGTTGTCACTTCTTAGAGACTTTGGTAATACAACTGATGAGTACAATCATGCTGTGCTGATAGCTCTGTCTTAAATTGGCAGGAAAAACACACGCAGCATCAGCAAAACACTGAAGGGTGCAAGGAGATGAGATGGGCACTGGGGAAAAATACGTTAGGCTAGCAGAAGCAGCACAGGCAGAGTTTAATAAGGGGGATAAACAAGCTGTAAAAAAAGACAAGAAAAATTGTGAAAGCTTGAAGGCAATAAAAGGGAGATGACCTGAAGAGATAAAGTCAGGAGAAAAGATTAAATGTAGCTCAAAATCAGAATTCAGACTTCAGATAAGGAGGTAAATGCCACTGAAGCGGACTCTTTCGAAATCTGTGTAAGATGGAGACGACCAGTTCTTCTTCTCACCTTTTAAACTCAGTTTAATTTCTTTCAAGTTACATATACCTAAAAGGCTCGACAGAACTGAAAATTTGTTTTGGGAGATGGTGACGTAAGATAAGAAGTAAAGACATTTTTATTCATGCATACATGCATGCATAAAACAAACCTCAAGTCATTTGAAAGAAAAAGACACGTAGGAGAACTCTATTCTTGGGACACTTTTATTCAGCATGATCCTCCTTCATGGTAATTTCTTCAGTCCTGATAGGAAGGAGCTGAGAAGCATAGATGTAACTGGATGGAGGGCCTGTTGGACCAGGGACATATTTAAAGGTTTCAAGACACCAGCCCTCCAGGACTGGATTTACAAATCGTTTAAGTAATCAAATACTGTTCACCCAGTGTTCCCAAGACCAGAACAGAGAAGCTCTGGAACAAACTTCCATGAAAATCTGGGATAGCATTGGCTCCATCATATCAGTACTGAAGATATTACCATTTACTGCAGCCTTCCCATTATCGGGCATGCATCCAAGCTGCATGGCAAACAAGGACTGAACTGCACACAAAGCAAAAAGAGACTTAAAAAAAAAAAAAAAAAACATCAGAATCCCAAACTTACATTTGAGCTGCAGAGGTATAAAAACTGGAACAGAGCAGCATGAGTTTCTTTCTTTTCACAACTCTCCATCTACATTAAGAGGACAAGCACATGAACATCTTGATCTTACTGTTCGGGCAGAAGACTAAACTTTCGAAGAAGCTGAAACTGAGACGTGACATGTGGGGTGCTAGCCTCGCAGAATGGAATCATAGATTCTCAAAGAAGAAATGACTCACTCTAACTACACTGAAGAGCGTTTTCCCTCAGTTATCGAAGAGAAGACGGTACCAAGATTGCTGCTGTGTGCAGTGAATGAGCTTACCAGTAATGGGCAACCGCCCATTACGTTCCTTTGGTCATCAGGCATGCTAATCCCAGTAGGCTCTACTGTTCATCAGAACAGGGAATTAGTTTAAGATGAAAATAATTATTGTTTATTTTCATCATTGGCTACTTTGTGATTAACTGAGTGCTTGGCCGATACAAACTTGGAAAATCACATTTTTGTTGGTTGGGGGAGAAAAATCCCACATTTAGATGACATAGTGTCACTGTTTAGATGAGTCTGCCAAGACACCTGTAGTTGTAATGACAACTTTTCAAAAAGATGGTTTTTAATATTTTGGCAGACATTAGAAAGGACAGTGAAATAAAAACATGTCTATTTTGTTAAGAGACAGCGACAGATGTGGTGGATATTTTCTTGAATCGTTTTACATAAGAGAGATTTTCACATTGGGAAGTCAGAATTCCCACTCTTCCTAGATCTCTTTCCACTCCAAGTAAAACTTAAGCAAAATCAATATTTACGTATATACCCAATTAATAGCAAAAACTAACAAAAAAAAAAACTTCAACACTTTTTTTTGCATAAAACAGGCTTACTTTTACGGTCTTATTCTCAACTCAGATGAATCTGAAGGTCTGGTTCAAATTTCTTCCTTACTGATGGAAAGGCGATCTCCTAAACTCTTAGATGATGTTAGAGTGTGCACTCCAGAGAGCTGTTCTTACTTCTGGTAAGAGTAAAAGAAACATATGGACCATATGCCCTCTAGTTCTTTAGACCGTTTTGATCTTCAACCGTTTGGCTCCGCGATACAACTCAGTAAATGAACAACTGCTGATGAGGGGCTCACAAACCATGTGTTTAATTCAGCCTCAGCTATCATATCAAAGAAGAAGCAGAGGTGGCTACCAGATGTGATCCAGCATGGTGTCTTAATCATGAGCATTGCTTTTGACATTTCAGTGACCCTCATCTGTGATGTCCATCTTCTTCCTTCTTCTAAGGCCATGGTCATTATTCAGCCCAGAAATGTACATAAAATACTAATATGAGCTTGGCTGCATATAGAGCAGTCAAAAATACATGATGGTAAATCTGAAAAAGTTATATAATTGGCGTTAAACGAACAACAGATTAAACACCACATGAAATATCTACATTAATAATCGACATTATCTCCACTTTAGCGCAGACAATGAAATGAACTGGTCAACCTGACACAGAAAATTCAAGGCCTTGCAATGAAGCAAAGTAACTCACTCAGAACTTGCAAGCAATTTTAATTCCCATGTGGTGACTTGCACAAGCATAAAAAGGGCTTATTATCTGAAAAGCTTTGACATATGCTGCAAGTTATAGCTCCCCTAATTTTTACTACTTGTTCCAGGTGATTGGGTGGCATTGTCATTTTAATCTGGACATCTTCCAAAATCACCTAGTTGCTTGTGAAATTCTCAACTGTTCAGTCTCATCCTCTTCATAAAATTCACAAAACTGATGAACATGCAATACTGCAGAGCAATCAAGTTGAGAATGTGTGCAGTGAGGTTACTTTGGATATTGGGGAATATTTGTATTTTTGTAGTGTAATCAAAACTGCGTGATGTGTCCTTTTAGTATTTCTATGGATACCGTTGCCATATATATTGTTTGTTTTTATAGAGTGTATAGCTTAAATGCAATTTTTGTCAGTTATCCAAGTTAATTGTCTGATGCTCAATGTTTAACTGAAATTGTACCAGAACAAAGTGAGAATATTATAAAACTAAATGGTGTTTTATAGCCTTTTAGAGTGAAAGTGGACATTCACAAATATGTTCTCTGTGGTGTTTTATCATTTCTTTCTTTTAAACTTAAACCTAAAAATTATTTTGAAAATTCTGTTTCCTCACAAAAATCAAGTTTTCCATGTGGGTTAGAGGTACAAAGCAGAACATCTGTTTTGCAGAATGGTTTTTTAAAAATATAGATTTTCAAAGGGTTAAATTATCAAGTACAATTTCTTTTAAGTCATATTTATATAAGATTTTTATAACAACTGAAAGCGACAGTTACTTGATTGTGTGACAGAATGGGACAAGGGACAACAATGGGACAACACATAACACTGCCCATTTAATACTTATCTACTCAAACTAGTGTTATACCCAACCACAAGACTCATTTGCATCGCAATGTCTCCTTGCTGCTTCTAAACTCGTCGTAATTCCTGCGTGCTTCCTGTAACCTTTCACAACATTGATTATCAAACAGAAAGCATTTCCCACTGCTTTCAAAATCCCACAGCAAGCACACACACACAAACATGCACACACACCTGTGACAGCTACGTCAGCCCACCCAAGGACGTTCAGCATGTCAGCTCTGATTAAGCTTGCACTCAGCCTGTAGAATAGAGTTCTTGGTTGGGGGAGGATGTGCGGAGGAAAAGAAACGACTTGTGTCCAGTAATAAATCGCTGCAGGCAGCCGGGCACTTCAGAGCCACGGCCCATCCGACCCCCAACAGATGCTGGGTAGTTTGGCTTGCCAGTTGTGTCCTGGCCTGTGGGCCTGCACCATCATGAGCGATGGCTGCCGTCCAAAGAAGGGGTCTGCCGCCACAGGCGCAGCTGTAGACATCGTTAACACCCAATAAGAAAAGAGCGTAGCTCTGCGGGTGGGGTAAAGTGATATTGATGGAGGTTCATCTCCAGTTCTGTGGTTCAGTGAGCAAATATGAAAATAAATATGGCCTTTTGTATAGCATGCGTCGTTCATTAATATTAACCAACAGTCTCAATGGTGCCGGAGTGCACAAACCTAACAGCAGTCACTGAGGGTTGACATCTCCCGTCTGTACCTTTTTTTTTTCCCCAGATTATTGTTGGCTTCCTTGTTGCAGCCAGTATATAACAAATGGATTCTCTTAGATTTAAGTTGGCCAAAAGGCTTCTCTTTAATGGAAAGTTTGGTGATTATGAAATGCATGGTTTGCTTCCAGTTATTCTTGAGGATTCATTTACTTTTGCAAAGTTTCTTTACTCTTTCTAATTGAGCTAAATGTTCTGCTAAAATTGGCAGAAAATTGAGAATTATAAAAACTCTAGCAAAAGAGAAAAACCAGCAAAGCCAAACAGGACAGTAAATGTTCTGAACAGTTTAGTTATTGGCAAGAATGAAACCCATCCAATGACTTTTCAAAACAACAAGCATTGCCAGACATTGGATAAGTTTCATCAAAAAGGTTTAGTCTTTGTATTTGAAAATTTGTTTGACGTTTCAGTCGCACAGCCTTCCTTTGCTGCCGACTGGTTTCTTAAGACCCTTCAGTTGTATTGCAGTTTTCGTTATATTTTTTCAAATGTTTATCATAGTGGAAATACAGTCTGTCAGGACAGTAATTGTATCAGGTTCAGGAGAATAAAAAGTTACACCTAGACACTTGTAAATGTCTGTGTATTACATGTGGCTCTGTGTGTGGCAAGTTGTGGTATATTCTTTTCTCCTCAAAGCAGATTATTTGCTTCTCAATAGTTGTAGAATACTGTAGCTATGCTAGTTGTCAAGTCTGTATCTCAACAACAAAAAAAAAAACTACTTCTGTTTCAGTACTCCCTGTAAACTCTGAGTCAGTTGAGGGGATTTTCTCTAATCTGCCGTTTGATGATAGCATTGTTGCCGTCACTGGCTTTGTTTCAGGGATTCTTTATTTCGGGGGCCAAAAAGAATACATTACAAGCCAGCAGAGCCCTTCATCAGCCACAATGTTACAAATATGCCTTTATTTCTGCCTCTGGCTAAGATCTAAAGGGCTACCGAGAACCAGCCCACTTCTGGACCAGCATTTTTTTTAAAAACCATGTATTTGTAATGTTATATTCACTCTAGAGTGAGACAATAAAGGCCATTAAGTTGAGACTTTTGTGGACACAATGAAGGCTGTTAGTATCCAAGTTAAGATGAATGTTTGACATTATGATTTTTGTGAATATGGGCTCATTCTTGCTTATGTGCTTTAAGTTTTTTTTTCCTCCTCAATTCATCGAAAATAGCATCCACTGCACTTGCCTAGGGAGCCTGTGGTAAAATCTCTGGCACTAAGCTAAAAATACGCAGACCAGCTGTTTTCTGCTTGGTTTGAAGCAGTTTTCTAAATTGTCTCTAATTAGTGTGCGGGAATCTGCTGCACTGCACTGCGGTTAAAGTTCAACAAATTTCAACTTTGACCCCAAAAAAAGCAGCAAAAGCTCCATGGAGCTGCACATACAGTCATGCTGATGCAGGAGTCCCACTTTCACTTCATCAGTGCAGCACAAAGCCACTGTTGTTGACTGCAGTACAAATAAATGTGGTTCTGAGGGCAGAGCGGCTTAAGCGGCATACAGTGCGCAAAACTTTTAGGAAACGGCAGGGAGATAAAAACACAAACGGAGGAAAATTCGAGAAGCATTCAATATTTTTTGGCTCATTCTACAAAGCAATTTCAATTCTCTTATATTCTATACAACTCATAACAGTAATTATTTTTAATCAATGTGTCAAAACAATATATGAAACAAATATTTATGACATTACCTAATAATTACTTGTTAATTTATATGGTGGAGATATTTATAAAACAGAAACCTGTTTCCGCCTTACTTGCTACAGTGCTCTATTTTACTTGTTTCCAGTATTTAATACTAGGTGATAAATTGAATAAGGTACTATCATATGTCACAGTCTAGAAATATTTTCTGCTGGACTTGATAAATGATTGGTCAAAATTCTCACAGCCATCTACATTTTTGTACAGGTCTGAAAGCACCCAGGCTGGCAGGCGCACACAGAGCGGGATGAATAATGACACCAAATTGAGAGGTGGAGGAAGTAAACATATTGGGCTGTTGTTTCTATTGGACATTTCACCCAGGGGCTTTAGTCAGAGTCCTAAATTTATTACAGTCTGCCTTTACCTCCAGAGAAAAGTCATTTCAAACTTAGAGACATGGAAAATACTCTTTGTATTTTCTTTTCCATCTTCCAGGCTTCTGCCTTGTTGCTCTGTTACTTTCTTGCCTTTTACTCCTGCAAAATGAGAAGTGGCTAAGTCAGGTGAAACCGAAAGCCATTTGGTTTAAGACACCTCCTCTGCCTAAAGACCACAGATACACACAGCTCTATCCTCACAGCCCAGCCTCAGTGAACACAGTGGTTGAACTTACCATCACCACCAAATGCCAGACAAAAAAAGTCTGGAGACTTTATTTTTTTTAGCCCCACTTAAACCAGTGGGTCAAACTGCTGGGTTGGCCTGAGGGCTGCTTTTCAGAGACAATGCTAAGCCAAGCCATATCCTCAGCTTGGCTGCCTTTCAGCAGGCCCCAGAATCTCTGGATGTGGATGAGGGAGCTTCCTCCCCTCCTCTCCCGTCCCGACCAACCTTTTTTCCTTGGATTTAAAGGTTATCTGCAGGCATCCTGTCTGAGACCACTGGCAAGAGCTAGAGAGTGGCCAACCCACCACAGGTATGAGCTCTGCAGATAAGAAAAGGATGGTTTGGGGAGGAGGAAATTGTGAGAGGTTGGACAGAGGGTGGTGATGAGATAAGGGGAGTCCAGTGCATCCAGAGACAAAATGGCATTCAAATCACTGTACAGAGGTGAAGTGCTTCTGGGATGGCAAAACAAAACAAAAAAAGCGTTCTGCCTGGATAGACTGGATGTAGTCTTCTCTATTCAGTAAGGCATTTAGTGAGAGAGACAGAGGGAGAAGCAAAGGCCTAACGTTGTAGAGAGGCTTTAGATGTTTTGTAGGTAATAAGGCATGCATCAAGTAGCATCAGAGAAGGAGTTGAACATAAACTTGGACTCCAAACGTATTTAGGGGCAATGTTAGAGATTAGGATCAGCGCTATCTGTTCTTTCTGCTTTACAGGGAAAACACAACCACAGCTAGGACACAGAAACCAATCCCAAGGCACACTAGCTCACTTTCAGTGTGTGTAGCTCCTCCATTAATAACTAATAGGTGGAACATTAGGAGAAGATGGCGAGTATGACTTGGGGGCTTACATTAGCCTGGCATACAGCATCTCCTTATCTGCGAGCAGAACAAGAGAGAGATAGAGATGAGATGCGTTGTCCTCTCTGTGACTTTCTTCCTCCATTAACTGCCCTGAGAGGATAATTTGAGTGTTACTAAAAGTGCCCAGAAATGGCACAGATGTACATAGACTGCTGAGCATGAGCATGTGAGCTGCCATTCAATAATGTACTTATCGAGTATGCATTATGTCCCTCTTTGCTCCACAAGCAGGGACATAAATGGCATTTAAAGTAAATACCAAAGAAATTTAAAACGCATGACAACTAGTCCAACTATAGTTGGCAACGTCATTTACTAGTATTCTCTTATTCTATGGTCTACTCCAATTCTTGATATAATCATAAGCTCCAGGACAAAATGTAAATCATCCAATCACTTATTCATATAATGAAATATAATACTGATCAATTATTCAAACATTTAAAAAACATTTATTACAGCAATGAATTCTATTCAAAAGGGGATTAATAATAATAATAATAATAATAATAATAATAGCTATTAAGTTTTTAACATGCAACACAAAAAAAGACTAAGCAAAAAATAATCCAAACATGAATTTTCAAAGTAGCAAACACCGTTTTTCTGTCCCACTACAGAAATAGGACGTCCCGTCTAATTCAGGGAAGTTTAGCTTCGAGATTGTTTATGGTTCAAATTTTAAATTCACAGTATTTACAAGGTGTTTATAATTTAATTGCAATCCATTATGAGACATTTCAATCACTTTTATTACTACTGATAATAATATATTTTAATGCCAGTTGAATACTAAATCCAATCACTGACTTGTGTTAACACACAGCTCAAATGAAAGTTGCAAACACACTCACACTGAGCATGAGTGAGAAATGAGCTCGAGGCCCTAAGTCGACACACTTGAACAACGTTAATGAATTCTCAAAACAAGAACTGGGTATGCAAAGCTATGGTGTTTTTTCTCCCCTCTTATTGGCATCAAAATTCCATTATGGATCAAATAACTGTTAAAACTGTGATTTTTGTAGCCATCAGTCAACAGGATAGTTGACCACTTTTCTGGAGAGAATTGATACGATTTGCTTACATTGGTTTTTAGGAAGGATTTGGCCGTTGGACACAATTAATCCCATAATTGTCACCATCAAAAGACTTACATGTAAGTCATGAGGTCACTGATGTCCTCATGACAGGTAACATGTTTCCAATAGAATTGAGGTTTGGGGGACTGGGAAAGTCATATAATGGTCCATTCCCAATTATGGACAATGATATATTGTGTAATAATATTCAATCTGAAGCAGCCCATTTATACGACATCCGTGTCAATGAGGATCTCTTAATTTGTGGGGAAATCAATACCTCATTCAGTTACAAATACTAGAAATATACATTAAGATTTTCAAAAAGGAAAAAAAAATACATCCAATCAGGTAAGATATGAAGCTCTAAAAGTTCTCTTAAACGTGACTTAGAACCAGAGATGATAATATATTCTTTGGATCATCTGACTTTATGATGTGATACGTTTTCTTTAAAGATACAAGCTGGCAGGCAGCAAGGAAAGAGGGAAACGTTCCAACGTTTTCCTCTGACGATTGATCAGTCATCTAAAGAAATCTGAAATAATAGACATAACTCCAAAACATGGAGAGGTTTTTAATTACAGCATTAAAAATCCTTAATTCAATCAACTTTGACATTTCTTCAGAATGTCAAGGTTGTATAATTTAAAAGTAATCACAAATAAAGGATAATAGGCAAGTTTTCATATGGGTTTTTTCCCCCCAATATGAAAAAAAGAGTAATCAAGTTGACCACAACAGAGAAATGTAATTCTGATTACATTACAATTTTTTTTTGTGCAACACTCCATGGCGAGGTGTGAAGTTGTCTGCAGGTGTGAAAATTGTACGCATGCACAGATAGCAAAACCGTGTGTGCTACTTAACATGTTCAACTTAACACGATTCCTCCTCATAAGGAATATATGTGTTCCATGCACACTTGTTGAGATGCCTTACTGTGTACAATGAGGTGGAAGTCAAGGGTCAAAAGCGGATGTGTGTTCGACGACATGCTAAAATCACAGCCTGGCATGACATCTCCATCTGACTCAAGGCGTCTCGGCAGTGTTGTCTAAATCTGGGACTTTTCTCCGTTTAACATACGAAAACACCAGCCGTTTTCCAGGCGGCGGTGTTGTGTAAACAAAGCCCAAAGGCAGATACCGACACTTCAAGACTATAGTTTTGCTCGAGGCTTTTTCATGTCAAAGGGATTCTTCTCTCCACTGTTGACAGCTTTCGATGAGGGATTTAATGCTCAGATAGAAACAGGTCCTTTTGTTTAATAGTTTTTACAGAATGCTATTGTTTGTTATGGCTCATGAGTTGAACCCTATGGAACAGAAAGGTTTGCCAAACATACAATTAAGATCTGGTTAAATCCAGTGTAACAAATCAGTCTAGAAAATAATTTAACTTTGTTCTTGTGGAGTGCATTTTATTGCACTCCACAAGAACTTGTTTACTTTGTTTTGTTAGTACAATGTGTAGTAGATGAATTGAATCAAATGAAATCAGTATAATAGATTAGCGCATCCTGTACAGCATCAACAATAAAAGAAAATATATATCGCTGCAGTGAGGGTTTAGTCAGCTCTGAAGCATCCACAATAATATTTGTTTCCCATTTTGTTTATGAAACTAGATTATTATAATAATGACTAATGGCAATTCATGAATTGTTTTTAGAGCTCAGTGATGCACACAAATTGCTTAGTAATAGGAGAGGGGATCTGACCTGTTTACTCAGCTAAAGGGCAACAATTATAGTAAACCAAACACGTATTTATATATATATATATATATATATATATATATATATATACACACACATGCAGAAAGAACCACTCTTCTATATCTCTGGCTAATTTCAGGCACAGGCTGTGCAAACATCATTAATCAAGCTGACTAAGATTAGGCAGAGCAAGCTCCCCTACCTGTTTATTATAATTAAATCGATGTATGTGTCATTGAAGGCATAGACCCAAAACCATAGCGGCTGAGCTTAACACAAAGGAGTTGCTGACAAAAAAAAAAAAAGAAAACACAAGTAAAGCTCAAGCATACAGAACAGGCAGGGGAAAAAAAGTGATGGACGTGAAATTAAGATCAAGTATTGCCTATGCAAGAGCCAAAATGAAACCGCGTTGGTGCTTTCAGAGTAAAAAAAACAGATTAGAGTTTTTCTGCTAAGCACTTCACCAGATAACCAGTGCCACATTGGCGAAAAAAGGGAAATAAAGTTTTATTCACTGTAGCTGAGATTTAATAATTCCCCATTCGCTGTTATACAACACAGCAGGAAGCATCTAACAAAAAGGAAAGGCCTAAAGGGGGAAAAAATGGGAACAAAATACTAATTTTACATACTTGAATTTGGAAATAGGCAGACCAAACACACTCTGGTGAAAAGAAACTCCCACGTGCGAGTTCTTCAGACCCCCTAAAATCCTGCTTTTGCATTTCTTTCCATGTATTCAAGCAGAAACTAAAATTGAACAAAAACTGACGTTGTAAGAAGCAAACAGGCTGTGCTCTATATACGCCCTTCTTTACACATTTACTGCATTTGTGGAATAAGGAAATGGAAGGCTGTGAATGAGTAAGCATGAACAGAAAGTTAAATTTGTGACAGATTTGGGAAGCACACAAGAGATAAAGCTGGCAGAACCTCTAAAATTTTTCCACCCACAGGGTGGTATGTTAATGCCTGGAAAAAGTAAAATTGAGAGACTGAGGTTTATGACTCAAGAACTACAATAACTCAAACAGAACTTTTCAGACACCTGGCTTGCAACAGAATCTTTGTGAAAGGAATAATCTCCTTCCTGGCATAAAGTGTCCCGTCCCAAAGGGCAAATCATAGCAGTTAGAATTTTTTATTTTATTCACCAAGAGCAATGATTATTTTCAAAAGAAACAAAAAGCATTAAATGTACTGATATGGTGTCTGTCATAATTGCTCCTCTTTCCTTTCGTTGGTAGCAATACAAATACAGTTTGAAAACGGGTATGACTCTTATCAAGAGATTGTCATCACAACCAGCACTCACCAGTGGTGGGCAGGTCAGAAACTAAAACAGCATTGAGCTAAACATGCTTAAACACCAGCTCTATAACTGCATTCAAGTCTAAAAAACAAACAAACCTTATATAGCTAATGGATTTAAAATTGAAGTAATTTCCATCCACCCATTCATGATTTAACACTTATCCTTGCAGGTGGCAGGTGCCCATCTCCAACAATAATTGGGCAAAAGGCGGAATACCAAAGAATTTGGTTCCAATAAGGAACAATGAAAAATCTCTAAGATGATGAAACGGTAAAGGAGGAGTATGAATTTAAGTCTGCAGAATAGAGCGATTGCTAGTCTGAGTCGTCTTCTAGTCAGAGAAAAAAAAACATGTTGGTAAAATTAAAAGATTGTTTTCAACCTAAAATTGCGAGTTATAATTATTTTAACTGTAAAAACACTCTGTAGTCTGGAAGTTATTACTGAAGAAAGCAAACGCAAGGTTAAATTTCCAGGTTTGCAGAGGTGTTTGAGCATGAAAGAAGCCATTTTAAATAAAACTGCATTTTCACCGGCAGAAAATCGCCGTCTGATTCAAGCTGCTACTAGAACAAGCTCGAGTTTGGTAGATGCTGCTTTTTGTCATTTCATGTCTCAAACAGAATAAAATAAAGATGGATGTCAAGCCAAATAGGTAGTAGAGCAAAATCTGAAAAGATTTATCCAATTATTAGTGCAAAGTGGATTAATTGTACTCTTTTGAACTTTAAACATCTGCTAGTTAAATGTGTTGACAAACCTAACCACGCTAATTCTTAATACAGTACACAAAAAGAAATTAAAATGTTTTAGATAAGATAAGATAAGATAAGATAAAACTTTATTGTCATATTGCATGCACAAGGTGAATACAAAATGAAATTTTGTTGCATACAGCTAGGGACAGTATTTTGAGCTTCCAAAAGAAATACAGTATAAAAATATGTTTATAAATATAAAAAATATATATATAAATAAATAAATAAATAAAGTGAAGGAATGACAGTAAAAGAGTACTTTGTTCTGTACATGAGGCAGATATAAGGTGGAGACCAGATTATTTAAATGCAATACGGTTGGGAGTTCAGCAGTCTAATGGCAAGTGGAAAAAAGCTGTTTCGGAACCTGGATGTCCTACACCGGATGCTTCGGAACCTCTTTCCAGAGGGCAGCAGGGAGAACCATCCATGGTGTGGGTGTGAAGGGTCTCTGACGATGTTTCGGCCTCGGGACACGCAGCGCCGGGATGAAAGGTCTTGAACGGAGGGAAGGGTGGCCCTGATGATCCTCTCTGCTGTCCGCACCACTCTCCTCACGTTCTTCCAGTCGGAGACGCTACAACCTCCACACCACACAGAGAGGCAGCTGGTCAAAATGCTCTCTATGGTGCTTTTGAGAACGTCTTGAGGATGGGTGGGGGCAAGTGTGCTCTTCTCATCCTCCGCAGGAAATACAGACGTTTCTGTGCCTTTTTGACCAGAGACGCGGTGTTCACAGTCCAGGAGAGGTCGTTAGTGATGTGCACCCCCAAAAATTTGGTGCTGCTGACCACCTCCACAGCCGAACTGTTTATGAGCAGTGGAGTGTGGCTGGGCCGATGTTTCCTGAAGTCGACGATCATCTCCTTAGTCTTGTCGACATTCAGGATCAGGCTGTTCTCTCTGCACCAGACTACTAGCTGCTCCACCTCCTCTCTGTAGTCCAGGTCGTTATCATCAGTAATGAGGCCCACCACCGTTGTGTCATCCGCAAACTTCACGATGTGATTGGTGGTGAACCTTGGGACACAGTCGTGTGTCATCAGAGTGAACAACAGAGGACTCAGGACGCAGCCCTGAGGGGAACCTGTGCTGAGGTTGATGACATCGGAAGTGTATTGTCCAATCCGGACTGACTGTGATCTGTCGGTGAGGAAGTCTAATAGCCAGTTGCGCAGGCGGTTACTGAATCCCAGGTGTCCCAGTTTTTCTGCCAGATGCTGTGGGATGATTGTGTTGGACGCTGAGCTGAAGTCCAGGAACAACATCCGCACATGACTATTCTTCTTTTCCAGGTGAGCCAGGCTCAGGTGAAGGGTGGAGGAGATAGCATCCTCAGAAGAGCGGTTACGGCGGTAGGCAAACTGGTACGGGTCGAATGTCGGGGGGAGTCTGGAGACGATATGTTCTTTTACTAGTCTTTCAAAGCACTTCATCATAATGGGAGTCAGTGCCACAGGCCGGTAATCATTGAAAGAGGTAACTTGAGGTTTCTTTGGCACCGGAATGATGGAGGCAGTTTTTAGACAGGCTGGCACTGTGGCTTGGTATAGTGAAGTGTTAAAAATGTCTGTGAGGAGACCAGCCAGCTGACCTGCGCATTCCCTGAACACCCGCCCAGGTATGTTGTCAGGGCCTGGGGCCTTGCGTGGGTTGACTCTTTTCAGAGTCTTTAACACCTCGGCCGTGTCCAGGCAGAGTGGCTCCTCTTCCTGGTGGGGGACAGTTTTCTTTGCCGGAGTGCTGTTCAGTGACTCAAATCTTCCAAAGAAGTTATTGAGTCCATTTAAAAAGTCAGCATCAACTTCCCCCACTGGGGGGAAGATGATTAAAAACCTACCTAATAATTGACTGTTTCAGGAGACAAAGGGCTACAAACTTTTTTAAGCATAGCTGTTCAGTTTTCAAATTGGTTGTAATTGGTGTCTTTTCAAAAACTAAATATCGGGACTTGACGCTCAAAATTAGAGAATTGCTGCAAAGTGAAAACCAGGCAGTTTCAAGAAAATGAGCCTCAAGATGCTCATCTTATCCGTTTCAACAAACCATGATACCTGTATTCAAATGAGCCATACAGCCACACCGGCTGGAATCATTCCAATTTGAACAGAGAAAAGTAAGAGGTAAAGTGCTGGGCATGAATAAAACATGAGGCATGAGGGCCACACTGACCAAAATGAGACAGCCAGGTCTTTGTACAGCATCAACCCCTTGACCCATCATCAAAATTGGCCGACATCAAACAGTCTGCACACACATCAATGCGAAACAATGTGATTAAATGGACTCATTTACACCATTGCCTGAAGGGGATAGCAGGAGCATCTTATTCATCAAGATTAACACATTTTTAGCAGCTCCACTGGCAGCGAAAAGGACAAATATATTTATTCTTATCCTTTGGAGTTAACTGATTAAATGAACTGATAGAAATGAATATAGATAGAAATGAATATAGAAGAAAAGCAGAGATTGATGTTTAACGACTAGCATGCGATTTCTTCACAAGGACCTCATAAAAGTGAAAAACATGTCCAAAGGCATAAATTAAGAAAGTACTTTGTTTGTACACTGGGTCTTTCAGTGAATATTTATAGACGGCAATATTTTTGACAACTTCACTTTCATCAGGTTTGGTTTAAAAGCTTGAAGTCAGCCAGACATTCAGTTTTAATAAAGGAATGAAATGGGGCACTAATTGATCATTGCTACTGAAAGAGCATGATGTAATTTCATTTTGACAGTTCATCCATTCCATCTCTTTTAGAAAGTAAGTTCTAAAAAATTCTAAAGTTAAACTTTTCTTTTTCCTTTCAAATGTTTTGAGCTTTGATTTCTATCGTAGATACTATAACAGTACAGGACATTTTGCTATAGATGGTGAGGGATTTAGAGATATTTCTTCATGTTTTCTTTCGCTTCATGAATGTTGTTCAGCCTTTAAATACTGTTTTGAGTCAAAGCATTAAATATGTGAATATTATTATTAAATACAAGTTATGTTTGAAACAAAAATCAATAAAATGATGAAAGTTTCTTTTGAAATGCCATTTGACCTCTAAGCTATATGGTTTTTACCAAACATTTTACATACCGCTAACTGCAGTATAAGTTTATGGTGTGTTACACACTCCTGACGTTAGACTATTGAATGAACAATAATGGGTTGTGAGTGCAAGAAACGGAAAACAGACAGATGGAAAGGTGAAAAAGATTAGCAAATTTCTACAAGGTAATGTTTAATGCTGCATCTTCAATTTGAAACAGGAAGTTGCACTCCTTCCTACAAAACCCTGAAAGCAAAGCTCTATGCTCAGATTTGTAGTGCCTTTATTTTTGTCCCATCTCATGATAGTTTCTCCAATATACAAAACAAACAAAAAAAACTTTGTTACAGAACTGAAAGGTCAGCCCACAGCAAAAAGAGTTCAGGATCTTTCTCATCGCCACCATTTACAGCCTACAAACACCTATGAAATCAGTGATATACAGCTTTGGAGAATAGGAGAAGTCACTGTGTTCGTAGGCAATAAAAAGGGATTTCCCTAGGTCAAAGGAGGTCATCGGGTTAAATGGCTATGTGTTTTATCTTATGGGTATTAGGACAAGATCCCTTATGTAGCTATATGCTGATGGATTGCTGATGTCAGCTCATTAGTGGTGCTGCTGCCTTTGCAAAGTCATCACTCCATATAGAAGTGGAACAGAAGAGCAGAAAGCCCTGTGTTTTTTTTTTTTTTTTACAACTATGCAAGAGCCATCTTCATGAAATAATATCTCGGGGAATTGTGGCCAAATATGTGGAAAATAGTGTAGTTATTCCAAAATGATGATCACTGATTCTTTCCATCCAATCTGGCATAGCTTGAGCTATTTTGCACAAAAGAATGTCTATAACTGCAGCGCAATTTTGTTAAAAAGATTTAAGCACCTTTAATAGCAATGAAAGATGATTTTAAAAAGGTTGACCTTGCTGACGTTGATTCGAATGCTAAATTTGCTAAAAAAAAAAAAAAAAAAAATTAAAAAATGTTTGTCAAAAAGGTTTTTCTTTTACCACCATTTTAAAAAACCAATCTCTTTTATTGAATCAAATAAGCTTAGGGCTGTAATGTCACAAAATTGGAAACATTTCACAGAGTATCACAACTTTTACTACACAGCCCACTCTGATTCTGATGCTTCAAGCATAGTATCTAAATAAAACATCCTTAAAAGTATGGAATTATATTTGGGGTCTCTAATCCAAAAGAACACAAGCAACACAAGCAACCCATTCATTCATAAATAACTAGATGTGTCCAAAGATTTGCACTATGTATACAGTCACACTTGTAAATTTTACCTAAAAAATAGGCTTTTAACCATAATGCAACAATTCCAGTGATTAATACGTTTTAAAGTCAAGGAACAACAAAAGTAACCCTTTTCATAGTGAAATGCAACACAGCAGTCGGTGTCTCACCTCATGTGCCGTCACCCTGCAGCGCCATAGCAACGGGTAAGGAAGAGCATCGAGAGAGGCAGAAGTTCAAGGACTTTACTTGTTTCAGCAGCATTGTAATTACTTTGGACACCAGCGTTTAGTAAAAGAGAAACACTCCAAAACAACTTTGAGAAAGCACAACAGGTTGGAAAACCTTGAATTTGTGAAAGTACCACGAGGATTACAAACACGGTGAGATGATAACGGGTGAAAAATCAAAATGTCGGGGAAGTAAAAGGACAAAAAAATACTGAGAACGGAGGCAAAGAAGAAACCAATCTATAAAATGTTAATAGAGAAAACCTACTATAGATTTGCATGTACCAAAGTGCAATAAATATATGTTTCTATTTTGTTGGTACATATAATACATGTGCACCTCAAAAAAAGAAACCTTTTCCAAAAGAAAACCGCAGGACCAGAACATACATATGTTTCTGACTCTCAGTCCATCCATCTTAAGTACTAGCAGTTTAACTAATAAAAAAAAACGCACTGCAATTAAACTATATTACTTGTGAATTTTCAGCGCTTCTATGATCAGCTCCATAATTCATTCAAAATACAGAATTTCCAAGACCAATAAGCTAACTGCAGGAAAAATGTACAACGAAAGACAAACCAACAAAGCTTTCGTTGTGGCAAATTTTTATTTATGACTCTTTCCTTCCCCCTTTTCATTTTTTTTTTGTTTTCACACTCCCCTTTTCCGTCTGTCAATTTGTGACGGCCCAACATCATTACTGTCAAAAATCATGATGTAGAGCCACTACAAAAGAGTCACACATAGCATCACATACACAGGGGCTGCACTTGTACTCACCACCCCCTCGTGTGTTGAAAGACAGCGACTTTTTCCCTCTGACACTTAGCAGTGAGCTTCTCCCACAGGAATCCTGAACCAGACAGACAAGCACAGTGAAGTCAGAAGAAGTGCGGTCTTTGATTTTTTTTTTTTTTCTTTTCTTGTGTTGCTGTCAAGCATCTTAAGCCCTCTGGTCCTAATATAACACTGTTTGTCTCCACGTGGTTGTAACTTTGTCTTTTTACCGTTTGGTGTGTCTGCTGAAAAATTCCGTATAACCAAAACGAGTGAATGGAGAGGTTTGCTTCTTTGAGAAAATATGGAGAAGTGACTGATGCAGAGAAATAAAATAAAAAAAGGCTTGGAATGCTTTTCTGTAGCTCATGTAATTCCAAAGCTTGAAGAAAACTGGACTAAATTTCCTCGGTGAAGTCATACCATTTTGAAAAATAACTTCTTAAATCTCATAAATATCATCTCTATGTCAGGGCCACAAATCTTTTTCATCCTCTTATTGGCTAAAAATCCAAGCTTTTTATCATCTTAAACTCAGTTCCCGTGTCAGCTAATTTTTGTTTGTTCCCTTTACATTTAACTAAATCTGCAATGAGGAAAAATGAGAACGTTTCCCAGACTAAAACGGACAAGAAGAAAGCTTTCAAAATGAAGTAATCCATTTGTGATGGTAGATAAATGGTATTTTCTTTGCCTCTGTTTAGATATTCTTCAGAAAAAAGATGGTAGACAAAACTTAGACTGCATCTTTAGTTCTAGAAAAAAAAAAGCATCCTCTATTTTAGATTATTTGTGCTTTTTAGACATGGTACATGGTGCAGCTTGTGCTCGTCTTGTGTACTGAGGTTATTTTTTTAATAATCTGTTGAACCATTATGGTCTGTCAAACCATATTATTGCCTAGGGCACCAAATATGGCTAGAGCTTCTGAGTGACCGTGCAAGTAATGAGACGGAAGAAAACGATACTCTTCACTTAAGTCATTCACCGAAGCCAATTGTAAATCTTGGATCCTCTGAATAGTGTTTCATTTTATCTGCAGATAAAAATGAATTGTTCGAGGTACTTGAACAGTTCATACCAATAAAATAAAGGTAAATAGGCAGATATATGTATGTACAATAGTATTAAAAAGTACAGTCAATGTGTTTTGATTATACAGCATCAGTGTTCACGAAAACCGTTGAGCTACGCCTCCCAAAGTGGCAGACATGAGTCTCAGGCAGGGACATTTTTGGACCACATGGGACAAAGTCTGCGTCCCATAAATTTCTTAATTAAATTAAGAAATGCTCTTATTTAGAAAATATTTTAAAAATTGTCAATCTAAAATGAGAAATATCTTTGTGTCTAGATAGCAAAATCAAATTTAGCTAACTAAATTAGATTTTTCTACGGACCAACTGTAGAAAATAGTTTTTTTTTTTTTTTTTAGTAACGCTGTGCAGTAACGCCTTACAGCTTAAACTGTAATTTAATCTAGATATTTATTGCTAATGAAAGAGGTTACACTTGTATCTTTATTGTAAGTATGGCTACAATGATCGGTTTTCCCCAAACAAGCTAGTTTCTGGGCATCAAACGATGTCAGCAGTTGATTAATTATTAATTTTTTGAGGCTTTGTAGGAGTCTGTTCTTATTAATACCAACAACCAATTAAACCAGCCGTATTTTTTGTTGGTTTATTTATTTGCCCATCATGAGCCACATACACTGACAATGGTGGGTTAATTAAAACATCTTTTGCTGTTGATATTTACAATCTGATTTTATTAATAATCACCATCTTGTTATGTAAATTCTGCTTAAAACACTGATTATTGTTTTTAGTGCTGTTGGTAATAGAGGATAATTAAATTATAAGGATAACAACTGTAAAGAATATTTGTTCTGTATTCTAGTAAACACCCTTCAGAGAGCAGTTGGTCAGGACTGGTGGAGAAGGTAAAAGCAGCAACTTGTGTAAGAGAGTTAAATTACAAAATATTTATTTGGAGGGACGCTGAAACGATGATGTAATTTGTCTTAACGGTTTTAGTTCAGTACGGTCCTTTGCATAAATTCAGAATACAGCAGAGGGATTGGAAACATTTACTGTAAACACTTTGGAAGCAATGCAATTACTTGGAAAACCAAGATGGCTCTTTTATTAAAAAAAGATTTAGAGGAAAAAGAAAATCACTAGTTATTTAAATTAAGAGAAAAAAAACATATGATTGTAAACACCTAAACTTGATTTGTAGAAAAAGTAATAGTTGGTTGAATCAGAAGAGCCTAAACCTTGTGGGCTTTTTTTACTCATCATAAATTAGTTTCACAAGCACAAGCTCACCTTTAAAACAATAAAAACATAATATATAAAATATAGTCTTCAAAAACCATTATTCTGTTGCAGTTGTCATTAGTTTGTAGGTCCATTTAGAGGGTCCGTTATTCACTATGATTTACAAAAAGATTTAGGTAAAAAGAATGAAGTTTACACAACAGTAAGATGATTAGCTGTAGCCCTGGCGAGAGTAAAGATGGTGCATTTAATGGAAGCCGGCAGTTTAATTTAAATTTGTTACCCCACAGCAGTGCTTGTCTGTTATACTCAAACTTGAAATAAAGATCATATGCTGCAGGGACTTTGTAATAAATGGTCATTCCATAGAACAGATTTGTAGACACTATGCAATAACATTGTGTCTGAGGTTGATGAAGAAACGTTATTAAATGATGTCAAGTGCACTCTGATAGAAATAAGATGGTTTTTTTGTAGTTGCAGAGGATGACGACATTCAGAGACACCCACAGCAGTGGTGTGTTACCCCAGGGCTCCATCTTCTTCACACGCTCATAACTTTTCCTCACGGAGAGAAAACTAGTGGATTATCTTCACTGGCAGGGGTTCTACCATCCTCCACTTTTCGTACACCAGCCCACAGTCTCCAACACCTTGTCCCTGTGGTGTCGTAAACTGCTCTAACCACTTCTGTCAACTCCAATGAGGATGACACGTGATGGCTTGTGCTCGCATGTTTGTGTTCGTCTCTTCATACACGTTTAAACATGTTGATATGGATCCAGATGGCTACTAAAAAGCCCTATAGCCTGGCATGAAGCGCAGCGCACCATGTTCATGATAATCTTGACCTCAAGCTAAAAAGGGAACAGTTTTTTTTTAAATATATATATCATAATAATTGAATACCTCTAGTTGCAGTGCTGTGCATGAACAGTTACACAAATAAGTGCGAGTGAAAATGGGTTCATTTTCTATGTAGTATTTTGAATGTATGACAAAAATACAGAAGAAAAATATTAATTAGAAACAAAGTTGAGCATAGGCTACCTCTATCATCTCTTCCGGCTTTTCCCTTCTGGGATCGCCACAGCGAATTGTCCTTATACATTTAGTATTTTTATGCCATGATAAATAAAATGATTATTTTTCTTAAATAGTATATTTCAGAAGCAATGAACAGTCCTAACTGCCTACAAGATGCACTTTATTATGGTGACTGTGGATAATAAGAATGACAGTTCACTCAGATTATTGATCAGAATCCACAGACCACTCTTCCTATGCTTTATATCACTCTCATCATTATCATTTTCTCCCCAAACAGGCACACTTACTCTTTGATCTCAAACAATGAAAGGTGGCTTTATCTTTAAAAAGAGCAATCAAAAACTGATTAATTCAAAAATGAAAAGAGAATAAAAGAAAAGAGACATAGATATATGAGAAGGAAAGTGGGGGTGGAATAGAAACTCAGATCCAACATTTTCCACAACACTGACAAGGACAACTTATAATACAGGACAATGTAGAGCAGGGGTCACCAACTCCAGTCCTCAAGGGCTACCATCCTGCAACCTTTAGATTCACCTCTGCTCCAAAATGTCTGAATTCCCTCACCAGCATCCATTCCTCTCTGCAATAGGCTGGAAACTAGCAGTTTATTTGATCCAGGTGTGTTTGAGCAGAGACACATAAAATTTACAGGATGGTGGCCCTCAAGGACTGGAGTTAGTGACCCCTGATGTAGAAGGAGAACTTGACAAAAAAATCTTCCAAAGAATAAATACTAAGTTACCATGTAGCATAGACTGACAGTCCCGACAGGTGATAAGAATAATACATTTTTACATTTGGAATTTTGCATAACAGTACACATGATGTCTTCTTGCACAGCCATCACTGCATACAAACGCATAACAACCACGTACAGAAGTGATGTTAATATTTAGGCATGTGAATTTAATGTTATTTTTTCTTATGAATTAAAAAAAACAAGTGCTAAAAAAACCAAGGATGAAAATGCAGGGATCATTTTATGGTTTCCCAAGGTAGAAGCAAATTCGTAGCATCACCCAAGCAATTCCAGCTCATTACCAAATGTTACTTTTGTATGGAAACTTCATACAGAATCCAATGCTGTTCATTATCTGTGCAAATGACTAAAACTATTAGTGTGGAACTGATGATCCTGGGACCTTTTGATGTTTCAGGGTAAAAGGTATATTTTCATAGAAACTAGAGCAGAAATGAAAGCCTGCAAATTGGAAAGGGACTGAGCTCAATAATAATAATAATAATACATGTAATAAAAATAGTATCAAACCTAAAGTCAGGGTTGTTAAAAAAATAATGGAAATCTACATTTAGCTGTGGCTTTGCTTCAAATTAGACCTGAACCCATTCACAATGTGCATGCCCTTAATCAATGGCAATACTCCACAGAATTTCAGTAAATTAACAGTTTGGGTGAGTAAATATTTTTGAGCCCAATTGAGTGAACACTCTGGTTTTAAAAACGTCATTCCATAAGTGTGTTTTTTTCTTTTTTTTATTACTTGCCATAATATTTCAAAGTTATTACTCATCAGTGACTTGAAGCCTTTGATGAGTGCATCAAAGGCTGTTGCCTATGAATGCATTCAAAACAACTCCGAATTGAATCCAGATGAAAGTGAATTGTAGGAGAGACTTAGAGAAACGAGGGAGAATCAACGAGAAGTTTTCTCAAAGCAGAGGACAGTGAGATTGCCCTTGCAGTAGCAGCACCTTATCAATTTGATTAGAGTGTGAAAGGACACTTAAGATCTCAATTGCAAGCACATTAGTAGTCTACTCAGCCCCCTGCCTCAGAATCCAATGGCTAATGTTTGAGGTAGAGAGGGAGTTTAAAAAGACTATCTGATTTCACTTAGATATGTCTCTGCATGTGAAATTAAATCGCGATTAGATAATGCGTGTGCTAAATATGAGCGGGATCTGCTTCATTTGGAAAATTGATTTGGACTCAAATTGTTTTTATGCCAAGCCAGAAACAACAGATAGCTCTGCAAAGTAAGTAAATTAGGCGAGCTGTACAGCGTCTTGTAAAAAAGGATTCACGTCTCAAAGTGTTTCTGCACAGCTGGGAAAGGAAACATTGTTTCGATATTTTTTATGTAAAAATATGAAAGTTGCAGTATTCATTATTCAGCTCTCTTTACTCTGTTGCCCCCCAAGTAATAATTTTATTTCAGGATTTTCTCTAAAGCATTAGAGTAGGGCTGAGCAATCCTAGACATGAAGGGACGGTGTCCTGCAACGCTACAGAAAATATAAGCTACTTTGCAAATAGGTTGCAAAACCACCAGCTGCTCCAAATTCAACTACAAGACGTAGTTGAATCAGCCAAAGTATTGAGTTAAGAATGAATACAAATGCATTCCACACTATTCATATTGTAGCATATAAGCCTCAAAAAAACTCCCACACACTGAAGATTGTGGTTGTGGGGAAAAAAAAAAAAAAACTTTTGCAAGGTACTGCGTTTATAAAACCAATGGCAATATACGTTTTCAAGACAGATTCTAGCATAAACCAAATTGGATTATGTAAAGTAATTGTTTTATTACTCGATACCCTTGGCGGAATAGTGGTGCAAAAGGCAGAGAGAGATTTTTCTCCATGGAAATTAAATGAAGAAGGTGGAAGGAAATGGGTCGATTGTCAGAGTCTTTATGGTTAGCTTGATGCAGATAATGGGGGTGAGGTCCCAATGCGCTTTTAGATTGGAACAATCCATTTTGGTTGGTTTTTTGGGGTGGGGACAATGAGTTAGAGAAAATATCTCTTATACCTACAGTAAAACATCAAAGATTAAATGCCTACAAGTCCTCATATTCTACCAAAAACAGACGAAATACAACCAGTTTAATTTCTTGAGACTTTAGCTCAAATAAGATATTTGAATGACAAACAGATGTCATTTTTTGTGTGTGTGTTTAGGATCTACACAGATAAATGCGAGTCTCCAAACTCTCGCTACACACAGCAGTGCCTCTACAATCTGAAACTTATTCAGCAACACAGAATCACCCTGCAACCAAAACCTCATTAAACTCCTACCTCTTTGGCATAAAGAAGTGACTGTCTAAAGTAAGAAAAGTGGCAATTGGATTTGATCTTTCGCCATCCCATAAATGCGTTCATTCAAGGCCTGTGGATTGCTTCAGCTGTGACGCTCGTCGCATTCAATTCTTTGGCCTGGATCCAATTTTCAGAAAACTTATTGGTTAACCAAAATAGCAATGAGGCTTTTTACTGCATCTCCTTGGTAGAAAGGCATAGCAGTCTCTTTGCAGAGTATTCAAATCAGTAATGCCTGCACTTAGAAGGATTTTTATTAACCCTTTAATTAAAGTTTTTAAATACAGAACATTTGATTCAAGCTCTGTCAGACATGCAGGTCGTGCTGAGGATTTTCTTTACCAACCTAGCTACAAGTTCAACGAATAAATGTGCAATCAAGTAAACAAAACTGATTCACTTGATCCTGTTTTTTTCCAAAAATGTTTCTCCTCTCTAATTTCACTTGCTTCCATTTTCCCTCTATTCATTACCTCCATCTTTCCTCTTTATCCCCCCCAACATCAGTAACCCACTCCTCTTCTGTCTCAGATCATCAAGCTCAGATTCTTTATCTTCATCAAGGTACGCTGATTGAGACAGGATTCAAGCCAGTGCTCATTGGGAAGGAAAGTAAATTCCTACAGTATATATATACAGAGAGAGAGAGAGAGAGAGAGAGAGAGAGAGAGAGAGAGGAGAGAGAGAGAGCGAGAGAGAGCTTACACACTGGCAATTGTGATGATATGTTGATGGTAGGCCTGGGGTGCGGAGAGAGGCTCATCCTTGCATTTACAGCTCTCAGTTTTTATTGGCGTTTATAATGGCCTACATTATTTCAGTGCAAAAGTACAAGCTCCACATCTAAGGCATTACTGCTGTTAAAAAAGATGCATAGCTCTAAGCAGCCAACATGAAGGTGTGATTTAAAGAAGGGCATCTCAATAAATGTATAAATCTCATTTTTGCATTAGTGGATTTCTGGTGATAATTCACAAAGGTAGCATCGTGGCAGTACTTACAGCCCAAATGACTTGGAGTGTGAAGTAATTTTTTTCTAACACACACCCACCAGGTAGACAAAGACAGCAAGTGGGTTTGCAGTTTGGATGTTTATGTTTTCTACCTGCTTTCTGTGTATACATTTGGGGCTTTTCTTTCTTGATGTCAATGTGTGCTATTGCGTGTCCGTGCAATTGCTTGTGTGTGTGTGTGTGTGTGTGTCTGTCTGTCTGTGTGTGTGCGTGCGCGCACTTGCGTGGGTGTGTGGCTAGCAAGCGGTTATGTAAGGCACTAATTGTCATGCAGTGCGCAAGGTGCAGACACTAACCACAGACATGAAGCCTGCTCCGAGCCCACAGTAATGAATATTAAAATACATCTGAATAATGCAGCTGCACATCCCAGAGAGCGCATGTAAACATAAAAGAACTCATTTCACTCACTTCAGTCTGACTTCATTTTTAAACCAAAGTCATACTCTCTCATTTACCTTGCGACTGTGATGCCTTGGATGAATGTGATGGGCTTAAAGCGTGTGTGAGGGAAGATGCCAGTGTGCCCGTTGGTGAAACTAGTTGATGTTTGAAATAACTTCGATCACAATAAAACTGGATTCTGTTAATAAAGACCGCCCCTAACATATTAATGATACATATTCATGTAATATTTTCTGGCTCTCGCAAGTCATTTGCAGAAAACTGCTTAAAATTTCACAAAGTGCTCCGTAATGGTCTTTTAATACAAGAAAGGACAGCATAAATGGCTGATGTAGGAGATGAAGTAACTTGGTTGAAATCTTGAAGCACTAAATCTGTTTCCGTCATAATATCACAGCATATTTTAAGAATAGAAATATTTAAAGATGAATGAAAATACATCAAATAGCATAAGTTATGAGATTCAACCACCAAGACAATCAATTTTACATGAGAATATTCTTAAGCAACTCGCAGTCAAACGATAGAAATACTTTAAGACCCACCACAATGAACATTAGCAGTATATCACCTCCCCCGTTACATTTTACGCTCAATAAAATGTTTATTTTTCAAACTTAGGCAAACTGGGGTCATCTTGTCTTGTGGTCATGTTACGGGATCTCAACTAATTCACAACAAAAATGGGGAAACATTAAAAAAAATAAACATTCGGCAGTATAATGTAATTGCTGGCTTGTGTGGAACTCTGTTCACAAAAAGGTCAGATCAGACCATCCGTTGCTCTTTTTCCGTATTCCTTCAACTGCAGTCAATAACCACCTCTTGTATTAGTTTACATTTATTGATACCTGTGGTTCTATTCTTGCGTTCCTTCTAGTAAAGAATATCGATTTACCATTCAATGAGCAATGACCTCAGTCAAGGCTGCAAATTAGGTTTTCCTCACTTGTTTTTGTGTTTTTCAGACAATTTTATTAAGTGCATTTATTCTGTATGATGCACCTTTTGCGCTTTGCATAAACTGCTTTTCTCCACTTAATATATCGGCTCAACGAATAATAAAACAGGATTTTAATACAAAGAAGTTAATATTTTGAAAACACTCAAATTTAAATCTATATTCTTCCTATGGCTTAAAGAGATTTTGATGTGATGTTGGATAGGTTGTAGTTTGACCAGTTGATAAGGCCCGAAGTAACACAGTGGTGATATCAGCTTTTCTAAAAGGGAAATCTTGATTTTATGGGGACATTATAGCAAAAGACTAAAATAATACTCGCTCTCTTTTGGCATGCCATCCAGGAGAGGGTGACATCAGGAAGATAAAGGATGTGGATGATCAATTTAAGTGTTTATATTTTGTATTTTTATTGTGTTTGTAAATTAAAATGCCTGGAAACTTGGCATAGCCAAAGCTAACGAGGGTTCAAACTTTATTGAAGTGAGTGTTTTAATCACCAATAGTCCAGTAATGTGAGCGCGTCTGTGTTATGGGTATGTTTTCTTCTTTTTCTGGCCACTAAGTTGCACAAAATAGCCCTGAAAACATCTTAAAGTAATCTGTTTTCTTAAAGACAATGAAAACTGCCAAGTCATATTTTGTTTGGTAATACTCAAAACAAAATAAAACCACACATAATACTGATGCAGTTTTCACATTTGTATTAATCTGCACTGGAAGCGATTAACTTCTTGACCTTTGGAGCCAATCAAAGATGCCAAAGATTCACATTCTCCAAAGGAAAAAAAAAGGAACTGAATGTTCTCCATTGTTGAGAATGAGCCTAAATTTGCTCGTTTGTGTTGATAACGTACCAAAACCCGGGTCTGGAGAGGGTATATGGCATTCCAACCTGATCTGACTTATTCCCTGCAGGAAAGAAGAGAAATTAGGTGAATAGCTCTCTCTGAGAAATTAAACACCATTAAGGAGACACAACCACCAGGGAGAAGCAACTGGACTCCCTCGACACACAGCGGGAATGGTCAGATTAATTTTGCTTAAGGTTTGCCGCATTACCACTTTCCATTACATGAGCTGCTATCTGATGGGTTTCACACAGTTCATACCGTTTAGTCTGGGGAATAAATGGAACCAGTCAGCAGATATAAGCAAACAATGGTCCAGTGAGTTTTACCCTGGAAAGGAAAGAAAAGGCAGTTGTGCCTATTCCCAAACTGCTACGAGAAATCTGATGTCTTCCATGCAGCAGTCACAAAGGCCATTATTTTCTTCCTCTTTCCGACAACGGCATTCATGTTCAATTCATTCAAAAGGTGACACGGCATTCACTCAAAGTCAATCACAGCGCTCACAACCGCTGCCTTTTCTATAACCACACAATTACAATATTTATGAGTGCTCCTGCTGATGGCGAGACTATTCCACTGCCTTACTATCTCCCCTTTTCTTGTGTGGTCCTTATTCATTCCTGTGAGCCTCTTTTAATGAAAAGTGTGACACTGAATCACTTGGGCATTTGGTGGGCTTGTAATTTCACAATATGGTGACATGAATAAGTATGAGTTGATGAGCCTAGAGATACTGATAGCTTCCAGAATAGAAAAAAGACACTAGCCAAACGTGAAGAAATCAAAGACGGGATTCTCTCTCGTTCTGTTTGATAACTGCGATTCTCAAACAATAAATAAATTAAAATCACATGGCTATGAAGTGTTCATTATGTTGACCTTATACAGCGAGAGGAAAGGAGGAGCTAAGAAGGTCAGCCTTTGTACAACAGAAGAGAGAAGGAAACGCAAATGCTCCCATCGGGGTTGAACATCTACTAGTATTGCTCTGCTGGTGAAGGATTATTGATAGCAAGTCCATGGTTGTGGGTCTGTAGGGTGGCATTAAAATACCCCAAACACTTCTGCTCGTGCTACGCTACCTCTCCTTCAATCCATTAAACCTCCCCCCTTTAATATGCATCAGAATTGTTATTAGGTGGTCAATCATGTGGCTCAGCAGGCAAGTAAAATCTAAGTAATTTGAACCTTAGGGTTGTGTCTTGATGAGAGATGACTTATTCTATGTGTGTTGTGCACAGCAGGGGATAATTAGCTATCCAAAGAGATCCACCTTTTTAGGAAGGGCAATATACAGGAATGTTACCCTGTAGTGTAGTACTTTATGTGCTACCTAAAGCCGTTGTTCCTTCAAAGAGGGAATCCATCAATCCAGTTGAGCAATTAAGTAAATGCAATTTAGTTAAACCATTGCTTTGTTAAGGTATGATTCTGTATGAGTTCTCTTTAGATTTTCATATTATTGTGAAGGACACGGTTTATTTTCCCCACTCCAAAAAAAAAGAAAAGTTCAACAAAAGTGACAGTCTGAGAACGTCTTATTGCTAAAGAAGGTCAGAAATAAGACATTAGGCGAGTCCCAGTATTTTAAGTAATATTAATCATACTTTTTTATACTCTCAAGTGAAAAATGGTGCCAATATTTGTACATATTTTTTATACTCACTAGTAAACAGAAATATGGTCAACTGAAGTAAGGTCAAAGCAAGTTGGAGAAGAAATCTTGACCTATTAACGTTTCATAATTACCAACATATACTGGTATTTTTGCCTTGAAAAGTAAAGTAGAATAACTTGTGACCTTGCAAAGAATATTTTGGAAATTTCTTATAATTAAATGTATTTACACAGAAAAGTTAAAAAATATTTTTGATAAAGTGACAAACTCATCAGTGGCATAATCAGTGGCTGCTAAGACCATTGATTATGCCACCAAATGGTGTTGTATAATATACGACACCATTTTCCCCAAAGGAAAGCAAACGTGTATTGGAAAATACACAGAATTCCTCTATTAAGTTGGTCAAATGCTTTGGACAAAGGGGAGAGGCTAAAGAAGACACTTGTATTACTAGTGTATATTTCTTACGCAAATAACTTCAAATAAAGGTAAAACAAACTAACCCTCACTGACCATAAACAACATTCTTTTTCCTTCTTGGGTTGACTGAATGTGAACCCAAAGCTAATCAGAGTACTAAACAGTAACATCCAACAGACAGCCACTGGGCAATAGAGTTAATTGCGCTCAATTGTGTTCACCTTGAACCCCAGGAGTAAAACAAATCTTGCCGAGATTAAAGTTCGCTCTCTCACAATTAAAGCCAGCAGAGCTCAGAGTCTGCATCTGGACAAAAAAAAAAAAAATGTGTCAACACCTAGTTCAAGTTATAGCCGGCTAGGGTAATGAAACCAAAAGAACTAAAAGAAATGCACACTCGCATGATGAGTCTTACACATACTATAGTCTTAAACACATTTAATGGGTTATGTGTTGTTTGTACTGTATGCCTGCAGAGATTTCAGCTGTGTCAAGGCAAAGGAAATTGTAAGATCAATGGGGGACAGCAACAATTATATGGCCGGTAACTATTGCCTTTCTAAGTGCAGCAGTGTGATCAATCCACACGCATGTCCCCCGCCTCTCTTTTTTTCCTCTGCCCGCTTCCCTCCTCTCTTTTATAGGGACATTTTACGCTGGCTTAATGCAGTGATGCATTTGATTGCACAGCCCCTATGGGAGCAAACTCATCAAAAACTTGATCCACAGAGAGGCAGGTGGGGGGGATAAGTTTGCTGAAGCCGTCTCAAGTGGAAACCTTTGAATAAAAAAAGCCAAACTTAAGATGCTCCTGAGCAGAGTAGTGACAAAATTTTGAGATAAAATGTGAATTTCTAGTAAACAAAAGCTTCACCAGTTGCTTCTATGCCATGAAATAGAAAAATTCCCAGATTTAAAGAGATTAGTTTTATTGGCAATCTTTAATGTTGCAATAATTGAGCTGGTTGTTATTACAAAACAAAAAAAAACCACACCACTCCACATGGTCCACCACTTTGCTATTCAATAGACTCTGTGTCGTTCAATTAGTAATGCCACTGCTTTAGACCTGCCATTAAATGATTCAGTGGGCTGTCCCAACTCTTAAGTTGAACTCCCAGCATTACACTTTATTATTAATGACTTACTGAGTGCAAGACACTCAAATATGCAAGATTTGCAAACTTCTGTCAGAGTGAGTACACTCCTCTTTCCCAATGCAAGTAACCTCATCTGCCACCCTCATGAAATTGAGAAACTGGTATGAGCAGTGTTAGTGGTCTCTCTCTCTCTCCTATATGCCGTTCGCTGCAAATGTGACACCTCATTGCAGTCCACACATGACTGTAGTTCAGCCTTTTGGCAGGAATAATTGCCCGGCCACCGCAAGAAACCAAACTAACCTGATGCACCTTGGCAGCAGTGGTAATTATTCACTTACTTAAAAAAGGTGGGGTTTATACTGTAATATATATATATATATATATATATATATATATATATATATATATATATACTGTATATATATATATATATATAAATAAGCCTACACACTATTCATGACAGCAGGTAAAGCTGAATTGGCATGTTGTAAATGAGTCTATGTTCACAACACAAAACAAATGCACTGAAGAAAAAAAAAAAAAAAACAAGCTCTTAGAAACTGAAACTGCTAAAAGAAATTACAAACCTGTTATGATTACGGGCTAAAAGAGCCATTTTAAGAAAGAAACAACTAGTCCCTCATTCTGCCTCTTTAAGTACACGTTCTGATAATCAATGTCCTATAAGGTGAGTTCCAAATGTTCCAACCTTTTTATATGCATTGAAGCTTTTCATTTACTCTGATGGAGCTAAAAAAAATCTGGTGCAACAATTTGCCATGTCAGTAAAAACGATCCATTGCTGGTCCTCAGAATAAATATAAATGTTCTGTGAAAGCCACAAGTACATCATGTAAATCACGGACAACACCAGTCAGTTTATGGACAGAGTTGTACAGTGGTTCAACGTAGGCTTGGGTTCTAAACTATGTCCTGGAGCACTATTCAATTATTATCTGAAAACGAAAAAGATTATGGCATCACTACAGACCCACCAAGAGATGGCTGTAAACCTAATCCGACAGGCCAGGCAAGGGGATAATTACACAGAAGCAGCCGAGACGTATGGTAATTCTAGAGGAGCTGCTAAGATATACAGAGAGGACCAATGTTAGCTGTGTGCTCAGTAAACCTGGTCTTTATGGAACATTGGCAAAAAAGAAAGCCACTGTTGAAAAGAGGCTGTCAGATGTCCTGTTTGCAGTTTTTCACAGCTCATGTAAGGGACACAAGCATCTGAATGACAGAGCACATTTGTCTAAATACAGAGGATGTTAGCGGGAGCATCACACTGTGGGGTTTGCTTTTCTTTTGCGAGCTTGACGTAGGTATTTAAAGTGCAGGTTAAAAAAAAAACTAAGTTGCTGAAGACTTGAGTGGAGGAAAAATACGACATGGTTCCAGTAAAAGCATGTTCAATTGTCATCATAATCCACTCAAAGTCTGAACCTAAATCCAAGTGCCCATCTGCAGTCAGACTTGAAAACTGCTGCTCAAAAAAGCGAACCATTTCACTATCCACAGAACTTCATACATATTCATGGTGGCACACTTTTCAGATTTTGCAGCCCATGTTTTAAAACATCGTGAGCTCCATTGATAATTGGGAAACCTGGGGAGAGGCTGCTCCGATTCATTTAGATGACATTCATTCCACTTTGAATGAAGCTGCCCTTCTTTCCAGGAATCAGACGATTCAAACCCACAACACATATAAGGTCACGGACATCTGCATAAGCCATGGGCGTCTGGCTCCATGACCTGATAGTTTTCAATGAGTCGCCGTTTCATCACAGCTGATCCAAGCGGTCCAAATATCTCCTCAGCATGTCAAGGTTCTGCTAATAAACCAGCACTTGATTCAGGTGTGTGCAGTGAAAGAACTAAAACATGGAGGTCGATTGACATTGAGGACCAACTTTGGACACTTCCGATTAAATGCAAGTTCATCAAATTTGGTGTGATTGTGCAACATGACCTTATCAACTCCTGGTAAAACCACATGAGAAATCAAGTTATTTTGACCCATAGTGGGATGCAACAGCAAGTCTAGCTGTTGACTTCAGGTGAAAGCTATCACAGTTTTCATTTCTATTACGGAAAATGAATCAGCAAACTACAGATAACAAGCAGAAGAGGAGTTCAAAGATTTCTCAGAGCTGCAGAGAAGTTTTTGAAGCTTTCTTTTCACAATCATTTTATAATTCATATAATAAACAGGGACCCGATGGTCACATTTTATGCTGTCCTCACTTTGTAGTCTTCAGCAAAAGAAAGCACACCAATGCAGCTGTGAAGTAAAAGTAAATTTGTCTAAAATACTTTTGGACTGTACTGTCAATATTTCCATTTGGTTCAGTCTGATCAACATGTCACAACAAAATCCAAAGGAAGGAAGGTCCAAAGAATTGAAATAAAAGCAGAAAGCACAATGGACAGGAAGAAAAGAAAGGAATAAATAGAAAGTAGAGGGAGGGCTGAAGGACAGTAGCCTGGAAGAAAGGTAGGGAGGACAAGGAGAGAAAGAAGTTAACAACAAAGAGAGAGAAACGTGACTCGAGAAATAAGTGAACAAAGAATGAAGAAAAAATGAAAGGACACAGAGAAGAAAAGAAAAATTGACATAAGAAAAACAAAGAGGAGTGGGAAAGGAGCAAGGAGAGGAATTAAGAACAGACCCAAGAGAAGTTGGACTGAGGATGAAAAACCAGAAGAAAGGAAAGAATGCAGGAAGGAAACAAGGAAAGTCATAAAGAAGAGATAAAAGGGAGGAAGATCACACCATAAGGGCATAAGAAGGAATTCAATTGAGGAAAAGTGCAAAAAGAAAGGTAAAAAATGATAATATTTAGACGATAGCAGCTGGAATTGCAATACAAATATTTTCTCATTCTGTTATGTTCTTTTCGTATATGTGACCAGAATTAAAAATACTGAAATCAAATTCCAGACTGTTAGGAACAGATCAAATTCCATTTTAGTAACAAAAAATGCCTAAACTTGCAATGTGTATTTTTTTAATCACTGTATAAAATTATTTGAATCCACACACACCCAATAATTACATTTGCACTATTAGTCCATATTTAAAGTTTTAAACCTTTGAAATTAAAACAAAAAAAAAAAACAAAACACCACAAATAGGACTTGATAACAGTATCTTACAGCAACAGAGCTTTTCTTTTCCTCCCAGCTGCTGCCACTCCCTTTCTTGTTTCTGGCCTCCTTCCTTTTTGTCCTTCTGTGCAATTATCTCCTCTTCTCTTCCACAACAGACAAAGAAAATAAATGGTTTTGTACAGAAAATTTGTCGCCGGGCAGAGGATGGAGCAGTGTGTGATATTTGCACAAATCCCTATATATTCATGAATGCAGCAGTTGTGTCTGGATGGATAAAGTTGTAAAAGCTAAACCCTCTTTTATAATTTATTCAATTGGATTACAGTGGCTGTTTATGTGAACCAACCTGGGAGGCTTTTCAAATCCACGGCCCTTCGATTGAATTAACTTCTGCTCTAAGTTGCCATCTTACAGGGTGTAGCAGGCAGCAACACGGGGGTCCCAAGAGCTGTTTGAATATCCAAACACGCCAGCAGACTTCTTAGTAGTGTTGTTGGTTTGCAGTAAATTCAGTGTGACCAACCATGAAATCCTCCACTCAGGGTTGGCACGCTACCTTGGCTCAAGTGTTGGTGTTGTATCACCCTGCTGAAATTATATGAATTTGCCAACTTCAAACATTGTCGCTGAGAAAAAATAAAATAAAAAAATTAGCAAGACTGCGGAAAACGAGGAGAAGCTTAAGGAAGCTGAGAATTTTTAATATATCTTCCAAACACAATGTACTTATGTTTTAAAGGACACTGCCAGTCAGTGAGAAGCATGAGTGTGTAACCAGCAGCTTAACAGACATGCAGATTTATGTAGTTATTTTAACAATCAGTACACTACTGCCTTTTTTTTTAGTCTGCAGAATTTATCCTCAGTCTTTTCTCCCTATGTTTGTAATTAATTACATTTTAATTCAGTTTAAACCATGGACGTTTCTTCTTCTTTTTTAATTAACATGGTAAATTGGGTTGTAGCAAATTGTAATTTCCTAATTAAATTTCCTCAAAATTTTCTATTATATCAAATTATCTTTTAGAGAGGCCCCTGGTGGTGTCTACCGTACAAGTCTGTGGGGGGAGTGGTATAATCAGAATCTTTAAGATAAAACTTTCCCATCTATATGGTCTTTGTGAATAATACTCCAAAAATAAATGGTGTCATTGGAGAAGCTTATAAGACACCAAATGTGTGCCATAATCAAAGTTAAAGGTCTTAAAATATTAGTGTAATGTTTTTTTCAAGATGAGCTGTGCATGTGTAAAAAGAAAAGTCACAACTTGCATAATTGTCCTTCAATTAATTACTTGTGTTGATTCTACACAGATTAGAAATACAAAGCAATACTGAGTAGTTGTATATTAAAGTCAAAACTTCAAGCAATTAAGAAAATTGCACGACTACGGTCCACAGCAAGTTAAAAAGACAAGCATGTGCACATGGTCATATACAAAGCCACTTTAAATTTGTTTAAAATTTTGGACTGAGAATTTTTGCAATGAGAAAATGTGCAAACACCACGCAGAAAAGTTCAGATGCCAATCTGAGCCAAAGGTTTTCCTGCTAGTAAGCAAAAGAGCAAACCACTATTACCAACATGCATCACACAATGAAATTTGAACTTATCAAATAATTATTTGTGTCCCCGAAGGACTTTTCACTGAGTTGCAGTCATTAAAAAAACATAGCAACTGTTGCCAAGTAAGAGTTTTATCTAAATTTAAACATTATAAAACTGATTTGCTTCATCTGCTCATGCTGATGTTATTATATCCACAAAATCACACTGAAAAAACACCGAGAGATTATGAACCATTTACAAAGAGCAGGATGGTTTTATTTAGCTCAATATTTGACAGAGGGTTTTCATGCTGCGCTTGTGGAAAAACATGGATTTTTCTTGGTGACAGTATTTAATTAGGTGATAATTAGTTGGCTTACAGAACTCCTGACAGTGTGAAGGTTTTAAAACTCAAGAGTATGTTCATCATTTTCTGTTACTTTCATAAACTACGTGCACATCTTTGATCATAAAGCAGACATGTCCCCAAAGGCTCACACCAGTATGATTTTCCTACTCCCTAAACAATCGTCTAGCCAAATTGAGATTGTCGTCATCGCACACTCGTGTCTCATATGATGTTTAGAAACACACACCAAAAAACATGTATTTCATACATTCACAGAGATGTAAAGGCAAAATTCTGCCTTCAAGTATGTACTTGCCTTACACAACTTAACAGCTGATCTTTGTTTGGAACTGACAAATACATTTTTGGTTTGTAAAGAATAACACTATTGACTGACTTTCTGTTGCAGCTGCTGTAAACACACTTGTGCTAGAAGAAAACAAATGTTAATAGATTTTAAAGGATAGTGAGAGTACAAAGACTCCTACTTTGAGCCATCACGGTTCACCTTCCTTTGATGATCTGCTTAAAAAGGAAACACGAAGTAGGAAAAGCTGTAAACATGTAGTGGCCAAACATCAAAGCAGGTCATATTTCATGCCTTTTATTTTTAACTTAAGAAAAACAAATGAGTTTAGAAAAACTTGTATCTGCAATCATGCATGGGAGGACACGCTCTTCTGTCAGATACATGTGTCAAAAGCTATGAGGGTCAGACGAGTGGGTGGGGTCGGCTACTGGACTGAATTTACAGCACACAGAGAGCAGTTCGGCTCGTCAATGACACAAAATATAACTTCCAACTCTGTCAAAACTGATGATTATCTGACTGCATCCATCACACTATGAACGTGTGCTGGTTCTGAGAGCAAGAACTGACCAGACAGTGCATAAAAATATCGATCTGGGAGAGTAAGTGTGTCTGAGAGCGTGACCTTCAGTTCTGAGAAAATGCATTAAGCATGGATGCTATTATGAGCAGAAGTCATGAAAGAGAGAAAAGCAGCACTACAGAATAACAGACGGTGGCGCTTTTCAAACGGGAGATTTCTTGCAATTGATACGCATGTCTGAAATATTGAGCTCTTCCACAATAAACAAAAAAGAACAAATTCTATAAGAGCAAATGATCCAAACCAGACAATTAAAAACATCTCCTGCAGTTATTGGTTAGTCCAAGTTTTATTATATGGTTTATATGGGATGGTACATGTAGACAGTTTAAATCAGTGGTCCCCAAACTTTTTTATGCAACGGCCACATAACCTTTCCCTTCTCTGGTGGGGGGCCGAATTCAGTTTGTAACAGAAAAAGTGTTGACGATTGCAGGAGTGTATAAATGTAAAAATATATTGTTTTCTAGAAAGCACAATTAAATAACAAAATGGAATGATGGAAAGATGAACAACTGTTGCAAAGTGCGCATTAGCAGCTTTTAAACACAACTGGTTTTGGTAAAAATTAATTTTAGTCTTTCATCTTCCTTGCAGATTCAAAGTTGCCCAAGTTAGATGCAGCAAAACCCCCAAAACAAAACTTTAAAATAAATGTGAAGATTCAGGTCAGCTTCTCTTCATGCAGAGTGATAATCTGAGTGTCCTATGCACTAAATAAAAAAATACTCCTTTGCAGTACAAAACAAATATTAAGCAATTACCAATTACACTAATATGTAGCTTGGTGGCAATAATTCATAAAGTTTCTGCAGATATTTTTTTTTTAAATCAGCAACAATTTCCCCCACTAAGAAAAAAAATAAATAAATAAAGGATATGTCGATGTCTAATAGTATCATATTTTTCTCCCTTTAAGTACAAATCAATACAAACACTCAATAGAATCATGACACTGGCTACAAACCATTTAAAACCAATTGTAAAATGCAGCGAAAAATACAGTAAAACTACTTATAATCAAATTATTTCACACTCAGTTTCAGAGAAATATTGAGGAGCTCCATCATAATTCAGTCTCGATGGAGTGGTAGTGCCCCATTTTAGATCATTTCAGTCTTATTTGTAGATTCCTTTGCTGTTCTCATTTTCTGCTTCTTTCCCTCATGATTTATGACTGGCAGAGGTATAAATGATATAGACTTAAATGCACCAAAAATGGCCCTTCTTCACGCGCCCAATGAAGTTATTCAATCACCACCCAATATGGCAGGGACAAATGACAGCCATTAACGTGCAAAGCCTCCAGTTGCACTTTGGCTTTAGCTTTTCACCAAATGGTTATGTGGGACACACATCCAGTTGAAAAGGAAATTGACTCAAAGAGGTTCATGTATAAGTTTGGTATGAAGGATTTCAATACACTTTTCGTAGAGGAAAAAAAATATCTAGCATTTTTTCCAAGTCTGGATATTGTATTCACTTTATACTAATTTGATTAATGTTACAAATGATGCCATTACTTTCTGATTTTCACAGTGTAGGAAAGGCCAATTGGTTTGATCACATATAGGCTAAATATGTCAGCACTAATTTAAAATATGATAACTAGACTGTCAAATAAGTAATAAGTTGTATTTCTAATTTTAAAAAGCACTACTTTGTTTTGGCATTTTAAATAGAGTTTAGTTTAACTTCTGAATTAGCTGGCTTTAGTTAAAACAAAAAACAAACATGATACTGATGGATATATTAAAATTGATGCCCGATATGTTAAATCATAGGCATCTTAATTTTAAATAAATTATGTAAAGCCACTGAATCATATATCAAGAATTAATCTGTGCCATTAATGTCAACTGCCTAATTTTATAGATCTAAACACCCAATTGGCATTTAGCGTCAACAACTAAAGTTATGCCAGAAACGTTTGGGTCTCAATGCCGTGAAATCCCCAGAGGGAGCTGAAGAGTTTTGTTAGGGGGAAGAATATCTGTTTACCTCCACAAGCAAATATCGGATAAGTGAAAGACAATGAATTTGTGTCCAGACTGAGGAAGACGGCCTTCTGTTTTCACAGGGTTGTACAAGTCCAAAGGGGGTTACCGAGGTTAAAGAATTCTGTTCAAAGGCAACAACAGTGACCGTTTTCTGAAAGTGCCATATATAATCTTTGATGCTAAAGTTTGAATGAACTGCACCAAAAGAAACAACTTGCTGCTTCTGAATATAACAAGGCTCAGAAAGTGACACCTCAATAAGGAAATTGAACTGAACATCCGAGTGAAATAAAGGACAATGAGAGCAGAAAGGGTCGTAAGAAATTCATAAAGTACAAGTACAAAGAGCAGATAAAAAGAAGCCACTGGAAAAGTAAAACTATCTTTTAATCATAAAACCCCAGAAAGTCTGTGATAAGGAAAGGCAAACCTAAAATGGCAGTAGGACAGACTCCTATTGTCAGGGTGGCGAAGGCAATTTTAAATCAATTTGGCATTTGGAGTCTATAGCACAAACGTAACGTCAAGAATGGGAAATTTATACGCTTTGACCATCTAACAGTTCCATGCTTTTCTACTGCCTCTATCAGAACTCTCAGTTCCAGTTTGAAAAGATACAAAATAGAGAATCCTGCCTTCATGCCTCTTCAACTGTGACAGTGTGTAAGTTGGAGTAAAACGGAGACTGACATCCTACATAAAACTCTGGGTGTCAGAATAGGTAACCTGCATGTTTTATTGCTTCTCATGGCAATTTAATTAAGGTAATATTATGTTACCGTATTGGAAGACCTTGCAGGTCTAACATCAAGATTTAATATCGAGACATTGTCCTTTTCAACAAGCCAACATGATTTTTCTTTGTCTGCATGTTTCCATACAACACGTCAAACATGCTTTTAAGTTCTAAAGACAGAGAACATAACTTTATTTTTTTACTACAAACTACAAATATAAAGCATTTAAGTTTATTTCCTTTTAAAACAATTATGAAAGTAAAGGGCTGTCTGAATAATTATTTTAATGTAATCTATACTAAAAATTAATTACTCAAAGATAATCTTTAGCATCAAAATCGATGCAAACTAACCCAGACTTTTTCCGTCATCCCCTCTCCTCTCTTAAGCCTCTCACCTGATCAAAAAAAAAAGAGCTGCTACCAGACGTTTTAAGCTGTTGTACCATGGGGAGAATACCCAGCAAGAAAAAACAAGCATATGCAATGCTCTAATCAGCAAGGCAAACACAAAAATGTTGTTTTGAGACTCTCCCTACAGGGCAGATGGACTGAAGAGAAACGAAATGCCAACAATGTCGAAATGCTCGCTGAACAAAAAGAGACTGGAACTGCACAGCGTCGCTGCTGAATACAATGGCATGGACTAGATCCTTGTTTGCAATGCAAAACGAGGATCAAACACAAATTTTCCAGATCTGTGTTTGTTTTGGGAGAAATTTATTTCAGTATAGAGTTTTCCTATTTGCCCTTTAGTGGTAACATCTTCTTGTATCATCAGTAGATTGACAGATAAGCTTATGCACACTAAACATACATAGTTAAAGCCCAGATGACCACAGAAACAAAGCAGTGTATATGGTGAGTCTCAGTGCTGTGAACACCTGAGACAAAATCCAGAGCACCAAGAAAAGTAGTCAGAAATACACATAAATATTTCGTTGACAACTCCTCCTGCTACGTGAACATGATCAGATGTGACAGTTGACATTTAATCTGCATTTAAAGAAATACGCCACATCTTCTGCACTTGACACAAAATAGATGCCAGTTCAATTGCTTGTTACATGATAACTTTGCATTAAGATATGCCAGTGGTGTAAATTTCATTTTCTGCTCACACAATACTCATTTCTAAAATAACTTGTATCTTATTTTATGTACACAATAAGTTTCCTCTATGATGTACATGTATAAACCAGCTAACATCATCCAAAAAAACCACCTAGGAAAGTATATTTTTGTCATAGTTATTTATAATACAAACTTACAAATTTAGCATTCTGACCTGAGAGCAAATGTCACACCTTATCTCTAGCGCAATTTCCATCCCATTCATTTGTAATAAATCTATCTAGTATGGTTTTGAAATATTCTGTCTTTCGGCACAGAGACAGCAGGGGAGATTCAAGAGGCCCTGACGACTCCCCACAGTCAGACTGCACCTTCACTGTGTACCTTAAATCAGAACTTCATGGGTTTTACAAGCCCTTTCTGCCTCAGTTAAAATAAATCAAGCATTACATTTGCCAATGCAAAATGCAAATGCAGTATTACAATATGATTAACTTATTTTTTTCCCCCCTTCTCTTGTGTGAAAAAGATTAGTCCTGCTGACAGAGAGCAATCATGTGTCCTAACCCCCACTGTTTTGGTAAGGAAAATGAAAATCTTTAATTTTGTCCTTGAAACTGCAGCATGGAAAACTACTGCAAAGAATCCATACTAAGACAAACAGAGCTAAGGAGTTAATCCCATTTCCTGAGTTAAAATAAAACAAGCATATGTAAAAACTATTCATTTCTGTTAATGACGCAATAACAGAAACTGTACCAAGAGTAAGTAACAATTGTGCTTGAGGTGATTTGATGAAATGATTACAGGATCTGCTAAAAGGTTGTTTAGAGTTCAACCAACTAGTTTCAGACAGTCGTAGTCGGCCAGATTTGGCAGCTTGGCGATGTGTGGTTTAGCAACCTGAGATCCCGGAGGACGCCAGTCCAGAGTCAGGTTGGATGATGTGCTTGGCCAGGCATGTTTTCCACATATGCCAGGGTAAACTGGGAAACTGCTTTGCAATCAAAAACATTATGGCTCCAGATAATCAATTTGGGATAAGCTAAAGAAGCCAGATGGCGAGGATTAAATTGTGTTCACTTATCTTTAAAATGCGACGAATCATAGGTACAGATTTGTGTTTAAAAATACCTCCAATGATAGCTTTTGATATTTGTAAAGAAAACTTAATTTATATATATTTATTCTATTTGCACGTAGAACATCTATTAAATGGTTCACCAGTTCGTTTTGTTAGACTTCACAATTTTCTGTTTACCCAGAATACCTGAAACACACTTGAAAAAAAGCTTCACAGTTGATGAAAACTATAAGACAAAAAATTACAGACCACAGAAAGCAATATAAATGACAATATGAAAGAAAAAACAACTACACTGAGTAAGAATATTTTAACCTTCTCTTATCACATTTTAGTCTCTCAATCTCCTCATCTGTTCTTTTCTTTCATGAAATATAATTTGCTTACTCACTCCAACACCCCTCCACAGTAATAAGGCTCACACAGCTAAAGAGCCTAGTGAGAAGTGTGAAAAGTAAATATTTTACAACATTTTCCTGACCCTTAAAGTGGAGTTGTTCTGACAAAAAAATGGGTTATTAATGTCAGCAAGTCACTAGAAAGAAAAACACCTGCCTGTCAGTGGAGGTTTTAACAAAATGGCCTTCTCGACGCCGCCTGCTGCCCTGAATGATGTCTGTGCGGTGGCGTGAGGTACACTGTGTGGGAACACTTGATTGCATTCAAAGGTGAAATGTTGAGGGTTTGTCAAGTATGGATAGCTCTTTGTGTGTCACTCCATTTTAATGAGTGTAAACATGCATTTCTGCATCACTGCTGTGTGATGCGTTGTTTCTTGGGTAGCATAATATTGCGGTAATTAGAGTAAGCTATAATCAACGACCCAAGTTTAAAAGTTTTGCAAAAACGTTAGTGGCGCTATGGCCTCTTTGGAATATTGGTGTTACTTAAAACTGTATGTCGTTTTCATAATTTACCCAGAAAGAAAATAGAAACAAAAGAATTGATAGCGAAAGGAAAAGAAAGATTTTCTTGAACAGCTGCCTTCGAGTACCAAGAGTTTGACGTTTATGTTCTCCTTTGGGAGAAACTAATAGATTAGGTGTTTCTACTAAACTGTGCACATGTTAAGTTTTTTACTTTAAACCTATTTAAGTCTAACTTATCTCTTATTATGCATATTATAATTCCAGATTACACAACTATTAGGTGCACTTGTGACCAACATTTATTCAGTGCATAAATAAGCCAGTACTTTCTTACATCATGTTCACCCCAAGTCAAGGTAACACAAGGCCGTTGTTTTCTTTATTGTGTCCTAATTAAAGTGACCACTATTACCAGCCTTGAAATGCCCTAATTTAAAACGCATCACATTTTAAACAAACATGAAAAAAGTGCAGTCGAAGAGTTTCCAGGCAAATGTCCTAAAAAGACTAAGATGTGTTTCTGTGATACGGTGCGTTACAATATCATGAAGCATTTCTCCCCAGACTGCTGACCCTCGGCATCTGTTTGTAGCTTTTATTCAACACTAATGGAACATCTGCTTGCAGTTTCTCCAACTGAGAGACCACCGTTAATTGCAGATAGATTGCCCCGCTAATTACGTCAATTTTCAATGTCCATGTTTGCTTATGAGAGCTTTTGAGTGGATAAGGAAAGTGGGACGTGTGTGCCGATTTCTCTATCCTCCAACAACGTAAACATTTATGTAAATGATCCTTTGGAAGAATTGTTATCCGCCCATGTGTCGGTATATGTAGGGTATAATCATCTATGCATAAGCAAATGTGATCGTAGTGTCAAGCTTGTATTCTGGTGCTGTCAGCTCTGTTGAGTGTTTGCATTCTTAACAACAAACTCTGGGAAAGAAATGAGCGATGAAAGCCTTCTGTGACCCTCTTCTTTCTGAGTATTCGCCATTAAGTATGTCTGTCTTCCCGATGGCATTTTCTCTCACAAAAACCGACAACAAACTGAGAAATTGGCTATTAAGACATTTGGATTTCTCTCCTCCTCTTATCTTTATTTGTGTTAGCATCTGTGTTTTTGTAGCAGAGTGGTGATCCCCCCCAAGGCAGAGAAGCAGGACTGCAGACTGCATTAAAAGCCTTAACCTCCAACTCCTTGCTCGGTACATACAGAAGCAGAACAAAAGGGAGGTCACGGAGAAGCAGAAACGTGGTTTTTGACTTCAGTTCTTATTTCCCGATAGTGAAGGAGGTAAAAGGTAAAAATACTTTCCTTCGGAAGGAAGTAGTTCTAAAGAGGAAAAGAACCATGAAAGGTTGAAAGGGCACAAAAAAAAAAACAAGCCAAGAAAACGAATGAGTGGATGTAATGAAGCACGCAATGGTTCACAGATACAAACCATAACTCACTGGATTTTTTTAATTATTATTTTAAGAATGATAGACAGATCCTAATGTCTTCTTCAAATAGTATCTAATAACATACTTTTTGAGAGCTGGTGCCTACAAGCAAAGTCAATAAGCTGAAATATGGGAACTTGAAATTAATGCAAATGGAAGATGAAAAAAGACGGCAATCACAGAAAGTAGACTGCAAATCTGAAAAGAAAAACAAGAGAGAGAGCGAGAGAAGAGTGAAGCTGTGTGACGGCAATAAAACTAAAGTTGATCATCAGAAGAGAGGGCTCTTAGTAACTCCATAGTACGGAGTTACGGGAAAGTGACCCAGCTGTTCCTTTGGGCATTCCAGTAGACACTCATAAGGCACTCAAGAGATTCAACGTTGTTTAGGGGTCAGCTCCAAAGGCGATGGCATAAAGTCTTTGGATAAAACTTGCCAATCCCTCATCACAAGGGAATCCAACTGCAGCATTATAAAGACCTGACCTAGCAAGCATTACTGAAGAGCACAGAAAGGAATGCGGGGGTAAAAATGAAGTAAAGTTACTGGGGAAAAAATAAACTATTTTGCTGGTAGAGAAGCTGAATTGGATGTAGCTGGTAGAGATTCTTTAAATGTGTGTTTAACTTAAAAAATAAAACGTAAACAGAATGTGTGCTCTGACAATAATGAAATATTTGCATGTGGGGAAACACTTTAATAGAGATTACATCTTTTCATGTTAAATGCAGAAATCAAGCATCAAATTTTGATTGGTAAATTCATATAGTACTCTGGAAGACTTTCAATTATTTCTGCTTTTGGGTTAAAATACATCCCCAAGTCTGAGGAAATTTTAGTAAATTTTCATTCATTTTTACTTTTGTCTGTTTCAAGTTATGTCAGTGACCATTATGGGATGCTACAGCCATTATAAGACAGTTGCCAACAAGGTGTACTATGAGAAAACTCAAAAGGTATGTCAGCTGGTAAACAGAAATACAAGGTGTAAACGTACTTCTCAAACTAAAGAGCTACTTCTGAAGATGTTACAATTTTAGATATGTAAATCACAAAAAAAGGTGCATACTGGGGAACAGTCAGATTCTCTGACTCACAAAGCACCTGTATTTAAGGAGTGACAGTAAAACTCTGCATCCAACACAGTGTAAGCCAGCAAGACATATGGTAAGCCGCTTAATGTCATTGCAGAACAGTGGAGCCGAGGAAGGAGAGAGAGAGACTGGATGGAGCATGGATGGATGGACAAAAAGAAAAGAAGAAGGGATTTGGCCCTGTGATAGGCTGTCACAGGATGGGTTAGAAGGGTGAGGATGACAAGGAAATAAAAGGATGCATGCATGTTTGAGAGAAAGTAGGGGGGAGAGTAGACAGAGCGAAATGAAAACCAGCCTCTAGAAAGCTTGTGACAGGCCTAAGTAACTCTACCCCCCAAGTGAGTTGGCACATAATCCAGGTAACGTTGCACGAATAATAGATGAAACATCAAACGCTACCCCCTCCCACCTCCCCTGCCAGCATCCCACCTTCAGCTAACCAACTTTAACATTTGCACCCCTGCTTCCCAGCCTGCCCATCCAAAATCTTCTTTCATGTTTCCACCATGCGGCATGCTCCAACAGCTCATCACTCTTGACAAATATACTCTCTTTTCCAATGAGAAAGTAAAAAAAAAAAGATGAGAACATTTCTATGACCTCCCACCTCCACCACTCAATAGAAAGAAAGAAATAAAAAAAGATTAATATGCCTAATATTTATTTGTTCCAATGTGCAATTGTCGTACATTATTTTCCCTTGGAGGGAGGGTGGTGTTGCTAATGTGCGGTGAAAGATGCATTGAGTCCCAGTGTGTGGCAGGAAGACAGAGTGTTAATGCTCCCACAGTGAGAATTTGAAGGGATCGTTGCATAAACATAGGGCCCATTAAGTGAGGGGAATGTAATTTGTGAAAGTGACACATCATTCTTTCTATGTTGTCTGGTAATTGCAGACGCTGCATCATCGGCGCTGTGAGTGAGACAAATACAGCAGGATGTGGTCAACAGGGGTGGATGTAAGGTGTTTTAGCTCAATCAGATATGGAGGTATCTGAGCTCCATCAGACTCCAGGGGTATCCGTATAAAAACAGGCATTCACCTTTAGTTTCTGTTTACAAAACAGAAACTTTGATGTGTTTTATTGGGACTGTAAGTGACAGATCCACACAAAGTGAATAACTGTGAATTTGAAGGAGAGAATAATGGGACATTGTTTAAAAAGTTGTTTACAAAAAATACCAACGTGTTCTTTTGCACTCAGGAAATCAATGTTTTAGTTTTGTCGCAGATTCTGAACTGGATTTAGGAATAGACTTCCACTGGATTATTAATGCTTTGAGCAATGTGTCAAAGGCCCGCAGTCCAAATCTGGTCCACCAGAAGTTTGCATGTGGCCCTTGAGACTCTAGAAGAAGAACCTTTGAGATTACAGTGTTTTTAAATATTTCAGCGATCAAATCAGCAGCTTCATCTATTGTGCCAAGCTAATGTTTCGAGACGTTCTCAAACGCAGACAATTTGTTAATATTTTAAGCATTTCTTAATGGGTAGTTTTATCAATACTTTCTGTCACAGGTGGTCCAATGAAGACATTCTTGATCTTGATGCGGCCCAAAATAGAAATGAGTTTGACATACCTGCATCATTCTATCCAACTGCAGCTCTGGCTATACATGTAGAGTCCTGATTAACCTCCAGAGTGGTGATGGTGTGTTCAAGGTCTTGTGTGATGCCAATATTCCACCACTCAGTTTTTAAACCTATGCTAAACATTCAGTTCAAGTATCATTTGGCTGGAGTTATTTTAACATTTTTCCATCAGATGTACAAAGCCTCAGATATTGTTTATTAATCTAACAATGTGTTAGATTTCCTGATAACTTTATTCTCGACTCGTCTGCTGTGTTGGTTTATCACATAAAAACACAATAACACATGCAATTCTATAATAGTGACATGACAAAATGTAAGAAATAAAGCTTGGGTGCCGTCGGTGCTTTTGACACACTGATGATGGGCTAATCACTTATCTGCCATTATTAGCATCAGTGTTGCTGTACTTTAGGCGTTGATGTTTTTTGTTAAAGAGTGATGGGAGCTAACCATCTCTTTTTCTACCAATATCAATGTATAGACACATGAAAGGGAGCATGTTTTATGTAAAGTTTCAGAATTTACCTCATCAAAGCGAACACCTCAGGGCCTGCAGAGGTCTCTTCTGCCTTCCTTTCCCACTCCTGCCCTCCTTTACTTTCTTACACATTCTCTTGAGATCCCAAGAACCAAGACCTTAATGAAGACGAATGCGAGGAATCAATTTGCAGCAACTTCGCTCCATCTGGCTGGGGCTCGTCTCTGTGCCTCAATTAGCACAGCAGCTGGGGGAGAGATCCTCCAAAACAGCCCTATTATACACACTAGTGTCTTGTGGAACAGCTACAGGCTATAGACTCTGCTGACAGAAAAATGAATTAAAAGGGATGGAAAATATGGTACCTAATGCTCAACAGACATTTTCTTTTTCCTTCTGAACCAAGAAACGAAGCGACAACTTTGACAACTTCCACTTTGCAAGATCAAGTATTTTCTCTGTCACCTGAATTGATTAACAGTGAGACTTTCTTCCATATAAGTAATCAAATTCAATTACGATCTCTGATTGGCTGCTCAGGCAAATTTACTTTAACTCATCAATTTGTCAATATGCTTCCTGAAAAATTCAAGACAAAAACTTTTCACCAGCTACAATGACAAAGTGCTACAAATGTGTGCATGTCCAGTTTCACTCAAATCCAGGATGGTGTCATAATTCACAGCACTGTGTTGGTTCTTTTCTGATTGTAATCGTATGAGATGGCAGAGGTTCCAAACTGTGGGGGACGCCCCCTAAGGGGGCGCCATGCCATTGCAGGTGGGGCGCGGGAAGCTGTCTGGATGAAAAAAAAAAAAAACCATGAACGCTGTATGCGCTGGGTTTTTATCTTAGAATGGCCAACTCTGTCATTCCTGTGTCAATTTGATACTATAGGGGCTTCCACACGTCCCATATCTGTGTTCTGTCACTTTTATCAGCAGTTAAAACTATTTAATCCGTTGTTAACATGTGGTAACCTGTTTTTACGAGCCCCCTTTAAATGCAACATGAGCGCTACGACACTTGCGCTGGGTTTGCACCTGTGCGGCAGTGAAGGAGACCTGCTGCTGCTGTGCAGAGATACACAGGTGTGTTAGAATCATGGCAGCAAACCAGCAAATCGCAAATACGTTTTCACAGTTTCTCCCCCAATCTAACCGACCGAGTTGAGTAAAGCTGTTGGATGCAGGTAAAGTTAGCTAAAATACAGCACCTTAGACTTAACAAGAAGCCTGTAGGCTACCGATGATGTTGTCTATGTTCATCTACTTACATTTTGCCCCCCAATACATTGACCCCCCCCCCCCCCCCCTTCCAGGGACGGGGAGTCTCCAAGAATCCTCTCCACCCCCTCCCACACGCCGTTCAACCAGACAGCCATTTGTAATCCATGAGGGGGTGTGGGATGGGGGGGGGGCGGGCAGAAAATGTTTGGAAACCACTAGGGGGGCGCAGAAGAAAAAGTTTGGGAACCACTGGTCTAGAACAACACGCAATACATCAAATACATAAACAAAAGAGTATTTTGTGAATACTTTGCTCACATGTGTGTTTTCAACAGATTTAGAGATGCTGATCCAACACAGAAAACAACATGGACACGAGCATCTAAGTCTGTATAATCATACGATTTTTGGGATTACACCAGTGTAAGTGCAGCATTACACAGCAGCTAAGGCAAACCAAATATTGACATGCAGCTATTCAACTGGCCCAGCTCAAACTGCTGGAAACCATCAGTCTACATATCAGATTACCATGAGGCTAACAAAGGGCAAACCAGCAAGCTGCCAATATGGAGCCTAATCTCAGGCATTTGCACTGTAAGCTTGTTATGATGACAGGCTTGGCAGTGGGCAGCTGGGGCAGATTTTAACACCAGGCTACAGAGCTCGTTCAGGGAGAAGAAGCTCCACTCCTCAGAGGGAACAATCGTTTTAAATGGCCCCAAAGAGTCTGGGACGCGCCAATGGAGGACATTCAGTGTGTTTTGACAGAAGGAATTCATTCCTTTTTGTGGGGACAAGAGACGGCAAATGAATTTAGTTTTCAAAAACAAACAAAAAAACGTCTAGTTGAAATAGAAAAACTTTGTCAAGCAATAATGATACAATAGATTATTTCGAAACTTAACACAAACCGTATTTATTTTGTTCAATTCAATTAGTTGAATTGTGCTGTGGTGCTCTAGTTTGGTCACAGAACTACATCTCGACTCAGTAATGATATTTTTCTCAATGCCAGTCCAGACCACAGCTCCACCAGCCTTTTTTTATACTGCTGTTGGTGCTAAACCAGTCAAAGTTTAACATGTATGAGCTATTTTAAAGTGTGTGGGTTTTTTACATTTAACTTTTGACCTGCTTGTCAGACTATTGGAACATGCAGTTTGACTTTGAGGGCTTTAATTGCTAAACAACTTGTTTAGCAAAATATTTTGGCAATTAAAAATGTAGGTGAACCAGAGCAACCGGTTTGTCTGGTGCCCTGCTTTAGGTTGGTTTGCTAATAAAATGTCACCTCCAACTTTGTTGAACAGCCTGTACTTCATTTTCCGAGAAATGTGAAAAGAAAAAAAAAAAAGAAAAAAAGAAGAGAGAAATAAGACCCATTTGTTTTGGTTTCACATTGCACTTCCAAAACACCAGCAAACCACTGGGACAATGTCATGTAGTCACAACAGCTGCTCATTTGGGGTGCTATGACAAGAAGCAGCAAATGAGACAGTGAGCTATCCAACATGTTCACATTAAATGTATGAATGTAATACAACAGAGGAAGAGACTACTAGGACAGGGGATATTTCACATTCAGTAATGAAGATCAGGCTTGTGTCAGCCTAATTTGGTAACATTTATATAATATGATCCATTGTGCCAACATATAAAAAGATGCACAAAATTTTTTTTTAATTAAGCCACATGTACATTTAAAAACACAGCATCCTGAAGATTAGTATCTATTCCTGCTTCAAACTTTTCACCCTCTACTTCCTCCAACACTGATTCCTGCAGAGATGACTACACACTCTGCTGGACGTGCTAAGCTCCACAGGGATGAGATACGGGGAGGACCCCCTCATCACAACACACAGCAACCTCTGACGCTTACAACCGTTATTGTCTGTGTGTGTGTGTGTATGCGTGTGTGCACGTAGCAGAGCTGATGAGTCAGAGTGAACACTGAGTCCTGCCCCTGGGGCATCACTCCTCCATGACAGCGACTTTGTCAGCATCAAAGACATCTCATCCAAATGTCAAGCTCACTACTACGCATCTGTATAGCATTTATGTTTTCTCTGCAAATGTGCATATGTGCATGACCGTGTATGCCGTGCAATTTGATTTTGCATATTTAATACTCCCCAAGGTGTTTTTTAATTTTATGTCAGAAGCTTGGGGATAAGTCGGTCTGCTTCAAATCTGCACTGATGTCACGCCACTTGCAAAAACTTTCATCTTTCATAGGAGTTTGTCGGAGAAAACCTTGATTGAACTGCAGTTAAAAAGAGGAAGCAATTTATTTAACATTTCGGTTACTGTGTAAGACATTATAACGCAATTAAGATCGCGTGAAAGAAAGGCATCGAGTCGTGTTCAACGCAGCAAGCACACGTCTCGCTATATGCCCTCTTCATAATGATTTAAACAGTCCCCGAAGACCCAAATAAGTCCCATGTTACATGATACTTTCACAATTTATCTCAGTCGTGCATGGCCTCATCACCTCCCCCAACCACTCAAACACTGAGAGGCTACACTCCTTCTGAAGTCGGTCCACACCAATTAGCCTTTGCTACAAGCTGTGCCTTCACACTGTCACTGTAGATCACCTGCTAGTTCAACACAGCCCATTAAAAGGCGGAGACAACTGAACATGGAGGTGGTTGAGGAGGCGTTTTCCTAGGGAGTGCTGCTTGTCCACTCATTGCATGTTTGACTTTACCTTTGAACTAATTTATAAACTTCTCACATTTTCTTTCTTTTTTTTGTTCTGCAATCCAATTTATCAACAAGGGAGAAAAAAGTGAAATCAGGTAACATGGAACTGTGTTATCTAGAGAAAAGACTGATTAATCTTTGTTATCTGTATAAATAAGGGCATATAAAGTAGCCATAGGAAAGCTGCATCTCTGCTGCCCCTCTCAGGTTATGGGGCAAAACTGCATAGTGCAAGTCACCAAAATTGTTCAACATACAGTCTGCAACCTTGAAATGTTGCTTAAATTCATCTTTCTAAGCTTCTACTGGACCATTTCTGACATAATTGTGATTTCACCATTTAGCTTTCTTCATTTTATTTCTGCTTTAGAGCTTTTGGTCCAACACATTCCTCTTCCTTCCCTCTCCGTTTGGTGCAGAAGGCATCTCATGCAGAAGATTAAAATTTAAAATAGCCCCTTCATCTGACATAATCAAAAGGAAATTTTGAAAATATGACAAAATAAGCCAAAAAAAAAGTTTATGTTTTAGTATGAATTCATAGCACAGCATTTATAGTGATGTATGAAAGGCAAATTAGGGTCTTGCCACTTTTATTCCCCTCACAATCCCATAAAATTACCAAGATATCACAGGAAATTCCACAAGAGAGCAATAACAAGGACCACTGGTAATGACAAAATTAATTAAATGCCAAAAGCAATTTGAGAATCGGCATCTTCTCACTTCGGACTACCATCAAATTAAAGACCTGCCGTATATCCAGGAATCCATGATTACATTTCCATTAAAGCCACTCTTACCTTCTTAGTAATTAGGTTTTATGCCACCACTAAACAAACAAATTCTCCAACATGCATTGCTGAATTACGAGGTGATTCCTTTACATCCCTAAATCCATCCAAATACCAAAAACAGCCTAATGGGTGCAGCAGACATCTCCAGGCTCTCATTTAGTGTTGCTGCATCCGTTTAGTGTTTCAATATTTCTCCACATAATTACATATAGTTTGTAATATATGAAAAACATGACAGGACCACCTATATTATTGGAGGCATTCATGTTTGCAGGAATACTAATTCCAGTTTCACTTTAATCTTGATTGTTTTTTAGAACATTATTACATTACATAGCACATCACTATGTGCTATGCAGACCTGGGCCTGCCCATCCTGGATCTGCGTTATTTACGCTGGGCTTTCTTTGGGCCTAAAGAAAACATAGTCGGATATGTTGTATTGTTCCAATTATTCAAGATTTGGTTTGTGAGTTAGTAGTAAAGTTTCTATAGGACAGAAGTCGGTTAGTGATATTGGTTCTTTGTTTTTTTTTGACTACTTGCTTATAATGCTCTGAACACAGCAACAACTATTTGCTTTCATTTAATTTAACATATTTAATCAGAAAATAAATAAATACAAGAAAGGGTTTATATTTTATGAAAATGCATAAACAACTCTTCCAGGGAGAATCCTAAGGCCAAACAGAGGCCCTCCAGCGTGTATTTAGGCATACTTTAATTCAACTAAAGTTTTAGGGATTCGGACGACCCTAAAAATGCCCACAAGACATAAGCTCACAACATTGTTAAAAAAAATGGAACAAAAGCTGAGAAATTTTAAAATAACTCAAAATGCACTTGGGGAGAATTGCTCCTGGTTTTGTCCCGGCCAGTCACATATGCAAACAGGGATGTGGTTTTATTTGAATGTGCTAGCAAGTTCTGGTGACAGAGTGTCCAGAAAATAAAACTCTGTTCTCTTCGCATCCTCTTACACTAATGAAATAATTATGATTTAGTGTTTGCTATGAATGAGGGGCAATGGATTCTACTGTAAGAGAACAACCTCTTGTACTTAAACCTGTCAGATAAAAGCTGCAAAGACAAGTTCTTGCAACGGTGCAGCCTGAAAAAAACAGTCCATGGAAATGAGACATAAGATCAGCTCTGTAAATGATTACCGCTGTCTCAGTATTATTTGTAACTTAGAGCAGATATATGCTGTATGTTTCATCTACATGACGGCACAAAGCGCAGATTAAAACAACAGAATTCGTGATAAAGGTTAAAAAGGTTCTGCTCGTGTCTGCTGGTGCAGTGTTGAGCCTGAGCAGCAGAAGCTTTACAGCAATGCGGTGACAGCACCACAGTTAAGCACAGAGACTTGGAAAGATGTACTTAGAGCTTTGGTGGTGTATGCTAGACAGCAAAAGCTGACTACAGAGCACCGAGCACCACAGGGATGCCAAGGGGAGACACGAGAGGGAGCAAGGGAGAGGGAAAGGAGGGGAATGAGGAAAGGGAATAGGGGTGTGACAGAGGAGCCTCCATTACTAAACAGAAGGAACATTAAGAAGCTTTAATTTGCCAAATGATAAAATTAGATGCCTAAACGGTGGCAGCTACATTGTAGTCGAGTAGATTACATTATTGTACTACATCTCTGAATATTTTTGGTCTAGCTTACTTTAGTCTCGTCCTTCTGCTAATCTCCACTTACCCTTCAAACTTTGAGGTTTGAACCACCAGTTTTATTTTTGATATACAACACTGCAGATGAATGTATATGAAGGTTGGTGTATGTGTACTTGGGTTCCCCATTTGTTTCTACCCCTCTACTGCCTTTGTCCCCTTAAGCCTTACAAAGCACACAAATAAAAATGCAAATAAGCTGGTGTCCATGCAGAGATTCAGACACTCAAATGCATTCAGCACAAGCAGAAATCCTTTCATAGATGCACATCCATTCAATGATGTATGTGATACAGATCAAAGCAAAACCCATACACAAAACTACAGGGAGTAGGTAAAGTGTATGGCTAAAGTAAACGAAGCACACACTGAATAGGAGAGGAGTTTAAGTAATAAAAAAAAAATGTATCAATACCCGGCTAAAGTAATAAAACGCTTCCAAATCTCTATGGACAGCTACTGCTGTACATACAGCAAATAAAATGTGCATTTTCTTTCCATACACACACAAAAAAACTAAAAAAATTAACATTTTTATTTGACCATGGTAGGTGAAGATAGTGGTTCCTTTGTTTTATCGAAATGTGAATAGCTGATTTCTCAGCTTTAGCCTGGTAAAATTTACAATTTTAGGTCAGAATTATTCACTAAACACATTTTTAATCACATTATTAATTTCATAATTGTCCTTAATTTTAAGTAGTAGTTGAGATTTTGGGGGAGGGGAGACTCTTATACTTATTAGGAGATATTCCTTTTTATATAGGCAGCAAATGCTTGTAGTATTATGCTTATAGATATTAGCAAAAATAACCAAATATGAAACAATCTTGCTGAAATCAGGAAATATGTCACAAGATTTTTTTAAAAGGTGCATGATAACCTTAAGTTACCAGCCCATATTCAGTTCATTTTTGTCCCTATATGCAGTTTCTTTTTCATCTTCCCAGTCTTCTTTTTACTGTATTTTTTTCCTCCCTCCTAATAAATGATGAAGGGTTGACACGGCAGCAGGCCTGCTCTGTTAACCAGCTTATGTAACCATGCCCCGGCAGTTTGGAGGATGTGCTGACAGCAAGCTTTCTCGGCGTCATTAGCAGACTTACACAGCTGGCTTCAAAATAGGGGGAGGAGTGAGGAATACTAAGCGATAAAGTAGATGGAGGAAAGGAAAATAGGAAAAGTGCGACTACGGCAGTTGAGTCTGAGGAAAGAAAACCCAAAGTGGGAGGGGTGAGGGAAGCAGAGTGAGGGGTGTAGGCTTGCCTTGAGCTCTGGAACCTCCAGGAGGTCTATCCCAAACGTCTCTGTGGACTTTGAAAAAATACTTTACATTTGCTCAATTTCTACTGCAGCACTGCAGTAGAATAACCTCGGTTTTCTACTTATTCTCCCCCCCTTTTGTCTCAAAGGAGACAGCAATAAAAGTAGGAAAAAAACTAAACTGATATCACCCTCCCACTGGGCATTCATATAGCATGCATTCGCCTGACTTCAGAGGCAACACAACAACAATTCACATGCAAATACCAGTCTCCCTCGGTGCTGAGCGCAGATAAGGAAAACAGCAACCTTGCATCACAGACATTGAACAATGCCGAAGAAGACACGTGAGATAACGCAGAAAACATCAAACGGATCTGGAAACTGCAGAGCAGGGGAAGCTGTCAGTCAAAATGTCTGAACTGCAGATCCCTGTGAGGATCAAACAGAGTATCAAGATAATCCTCTGTATGGGCCAACTCCTCATTTAATTCCTTATATACACTCTGCAGTGAGAGCGGTTTGCACGATGAACTGTTAGTGCAGTCAACAAAAAATAAAATCCTGCCTAGTTTTGGTTCTGTGGCTGCGTTTGGACTTGTTGCAGAGAGCACTTTTCAAAAGGACAGCGATGCCAAGCAGAACAAGAAACCATGCACTCAATCTGCCTGAGCTCGAGCTGCCTTCCAAATAAGTGAGTGCAAAGTGTACAACCTTTAGGAGATGTATCCAAAACAATCTGCAGCAGAGAAAAAAAATCCTTCCACAAAGATTTGTATCTGATCTTACTTTTCAGATGCTAAATATTTTCCTCCCAATTCAGCATTATGCACAACTTTCCACCGCTTCATCGCATAAAATCAATTAAACAAAGACAGACATTCAAGTTTGGAACGTGACAAAATGTGAAAAAGTTCAAGGGTTGCGAATATTTTTGCAAGGCTCTGCAAAATTGAGGGTTGTTTGTGAGAAACAGCTGCTCCTTTGTGCAGAGAGGTGCACAGATCGCAACATAATAGAGGATCACTAATAATGTGGAGATAGAAAATTGGGGAAGATTCTAAAATGCACCACTGAAAGATTTATTGAGTTTTTCTCTTTTTGATCTAAAATGCATAACTTCTGCAAAAAAAAACAAACAAAAAAAAACCCAGATATACTTCCAACTTTTCCCTTCCCTGTGCAGTTTAGCACAAGCAGCTTGGCAGCTGATGTCTGTTTACGTGTTGGTATTCGAGCAGAGAATGATTGGTGGAAATCCCAGTCCACTGAGAGCTGTGAGCTCTGAGCCTGGATAAACAACCTCTGGGCACAGCACAGAGGCAGAGCAAGAAGCAAAGAAGTAGGGATAGACCGAACATTTCCAATATCCCAACCCTCAGCAGCAGAAGAGCAAGAAGCACAACACCCCCTTTCCTTAAAACTTCTATATGTAGGGGAGAAGAAGTCGTAGATAAAACAGAGGAGGAACTAGAGAAAACCTGGAAAGCTAATAATCTTGGACCGCGTAAAGTAAAAGGACTTTTTGGAGGTTCAAGAATCCATTTATAATAGATTTGCAGATCTGATATGTGCAAAAATTGAGAAAGCAAGAGTAATTTGTACAGAGCATAAGAGTAACATTTGTTTCAGTGAAGGCAGAATCAAAAAGACTTCATCTCCCATTGCTCAAGCCCAGTGACGAATACGTTTGATAAGTTAACTCCTCAATAATGAGATTCTCTGTCTTTACTTCTGTGGAAGTTTATAATGCAGCTTCCATTTCCAACTTTTCCCTTTTTTCCAGTTCGGTGTTTGTATGGGACAAGCACCACATCATGTTGTGGTTATATAATGTCTTTTTAGTGTTACGTCTGTATCGCCATGTGTCTGTGTCTAAACTGACGTCACAGACAGAAATCTGGCTTTACTTTGACAAGCCACCCCCCTCCCTCCTTCCCCATAAAAGCCTTGGGGACGTGCAGTGACCCCATTTTCTCACAAAACCACAGAAACAGCCGTGCTTAAAATACAGAAAACCCACTCTGAGTTGACGGTAATTATAAAACCTCCATGTGAAATCCACACAAATTCACCTGCTATGAACTTTTTAGATTACTTTCTGTATATTTATAAAGGCAAGTATGAAAACAACTACAGCATATTCTCCTTGGTTAACAATGAAACGTCGTATTATACCATTGTTTGAGTTATAAACTATGGTGTTTGTTGACATTTTAAAAACTGCCATTTAAGCTGTAAACTCAAAAACCCATTTTCTCTGACAATAGATCATTTTACATCCAATTAGCTGTAGCACGCAGAGCAGTGGTAGGTGGCGGTGAGTGAGTCGTCGTGATTTAATGAGTTGGTTTTCTTTGTCACTTTTATCCCCAGCCTGCCGAGTCTTTTAAATCCATTTTATTTCCCAAACAGCAAAGTGGGCTATTGTGTTGCAGCATGTTTTGCACAGATAAAAACAGCTTCCTGCCTCTCTCAATGGAAAACATATCAATTTATGTATGTAAAAACCATGCCCACCCATGACTGAATCAGCTATGACATATTAAAACCAGATCCTAATTAAAATCAGATTTTGACCAGGTCAACCCTGTTTGGTGACCAGTCAGTGAATGCATCATACATAAGGGCTACCAACAACAACACTCTTTGGTGTAGAGGCTGTTACTCACTGAAGAAAACAATGTCAGCAACTTTCAGTTCCAGTATGCCGTTACAGATTAAGTCAAAGAAGAAAAGTGGAGGAAATTGACAAAAAAATATGAAATATGTTAAGATTTTTTTACAAGACACCCCAAGTCATGTTAGTGGCTCATTCAGGCTGCAAAAATTATTTTCAGTAGATAGCAGAAAGGATGAACAGCAAATGAACGTACAGTAGTGTATGTTATGCAGTCTTCCAACACCAAGTCTGAAAATACTTATAAAATCTAAGGATTTATGTAATCCCACCATTGTCCCATCAGAAGCATAATAGTTGTGTTTAAAGTAGAAGCCAGTAAGTTGCAAGGACTTCAAAACCAGAGTTAAAGTGGACAACGCAGCGATATGACGAAGCCTCCAGGCCACAAACCGGCCCAACTGCAGCTCCTCCTCAGTCAGTTTGTACTCTTGCTGCCTTTGCTGCTGAAGGGAACATCCGTTAAAGAAAAAGGTGAGAGACGAAGACAGATGTGAGAAATGCTACTGATATCCTATTCTCTGTGAGCTACTCCGCCTGCGAGCGTGTGTCTCCTGCAAATTTCTTGTGTGTTTTCAAAGCTTCTTTTAAGTAGCTCACTGCAGGCGAACACAAATATCCCCGAGGCTGAGGTAGAGGAAAGGCTGCGAGATGCCACAGAGAGAATCGATTAGGACACGGACAGATGCACGTACACACATCTCCCCAGATGCTTTATGGTCTGTTCATGCTTGCATCCACATTCTTTTACACACTCATGCATAAATAAAGGTTACCCAACGCATAGCCCCATATCACTTGCCCTCCAGAAGTTCCCCCTCTCTCCACTTATTTACTTTTCTCATTTTGTGCAATTTCCCAAGTCACTCTCTCACTTCATCCTTGCTTTCTTCGTAGAAAACCCCTAAAAAACATCTCACTATTCTTATTTCTATTGCAAGAGAAACACAGTCTATTATTTTACCAGGTATAAACAGATTTGCTGTTTTGACTTGCAGCCTTCCCTAATGAGAGGCTGCCACAACTACAGGTAAACATGGGGAAAAAAGGTAAACATGGAAAAGAAATTAAAAAAGTGTACTTAGGCCGTACTTGTCTATAAGCCACAGGTGTACGTGTCGTAGCAAGATGGGTTTTTTAAAAAACTTAATAAAGTGCAGAGCAGCAAAATGCACAAATAAATGCTTTATCCGAATAAGTATTTGTTTTTATAACTATATTTTTAGTTAAAGTAAAAAAAAAAAAAAAGGAAAAAAGCACCAGAAAGTAATCTGCAGTTTAAGCCAAACAAGTTTCAGTGTTCATTCATCCTTCTATGTCTCAGCCATATTTTTCCAGTCCAGTCAACTGTTTCATTACTCGTGGCAAGCTTTTCCAAATCTAGGGTCCTTTAAATGAGAAAAGTGATTTACCAAATTATGTTTTGCAATCTTTTTTATAGTTTTTTTGTTGTTGTTGTTGTAACTACTGCTGTGAGAGATTTTGAATTCATTTGACTAATTGCCTCCGGGACAAGATTATAGACAAATTCAAGTCAATTTCCTTAAAAAAATTTTTTAGAAAACTACTGGAGGTAAACAAATTACATCTTTTCTGGATTTTGCAAAGACGCCTCTTCTCTGGACTTAATCAAAAACCTTCAGTTCTTGTTTGTACATTGCAAGCTTTACAACTAATTAGATACTTTATCCCTAGACAGTTAATAAGAAAGGTGTGACTAAATTAAAGCAAGCAAATATAATTTAGCAGTGTGTGCAGACAAAATGATTTATCAGGCAAAAGCAACAGATGCCTTTTATTCCACAAATTTAGAAATTTTCCTAATGAGCTTCAAATTTATACAATTATACATCACTTGTATAATCGGTTTATTTATATAATAAACCAATGAAACACTGTGAAGCTTGCAATATGAAGAGATGTGGGACGTTTAAGGGGTCTGAATATCTTGCCAGGTAAGTGTAAGTTAGTGTGCATAATGCTCAGACAGTGAAGTTTCAGGTTTACAGCAAAAGCTTCAGTGTAGACCTCAGAGCCTCAAATTGTTCCCCACAGAACCTGAACCCCACGATGCCATAAGCAAAGGTAGAGCACATGTAAATTGTGTATATGTATTTATCCAAAAAAAAAAACAACAAAAACTCAGCTACATAACGGAGACATAACCCAGACACTGCAGATTGGTTTTCATCAAAAGGTACTCAACCATGGTCGCTTTCTGTTTGATCTATAACAATAAAAAGGCAATTCTGAAGTAAGACGAGAGGGGCATTGATCTGGCTTCATGAAATATCAACTACGCATCAAGCCACACTTGGCTGAGCCGACTAATCGAACTCAAACACATTGTGTGCGCAAGTGTGTGTTGTGTGTGTGTGTGCATGCACAAGTACAGGTAGGCGAGCGATGAAATGAGCTCAGACCTTGACCACTACACAAAGTATCTGGGCATCCAATAAAACTAGGATTATGGGAGTAAGATTGCTGAGTGAAATGGAGTGTGCTGCCTTTGATACGTCATTGCAGTGCGCAACTAAAACAATGTTTTTGGCAGCTTGCAAACTTTGAAAGCCCTGCCCCGAGAGGCATGCGTGCCAGGTGACGTGCTCAAAAAGTAGTGCTTAATTTATTCTTTTCATATATGGCTACAGCAATGATCTTCTCTGTCCGTGTGAACATCTTTGACATGAGAGAAGAAGAAAAAATAATCAGGACCCAAGGCAGCCTGTCAAGTCATTGTTTTAATTTCTGAAGGTAATGTCACTCAGAAACAGCCGTCAAATAATCTCTGCAGACACCCAGGAGGCACAAAACCATTTTTTTTCTTTCAATGAAAAGAAGACTTCTGCTTTTTTTTTCTTTTTAATACAATGATAAAACAACCTTTTTTGCACTATCAGCAGAAGTTCTAAAAATGGTTCAAAACAGAAGAGTTTCACTTTATTTTTGTTTTTGTATGTTTTTGCATACTATCGTATGCACAGTAATTTGGGCATGTTGCATGCAATCTGCAAAAACTGACAGCGCAATTGATCACAGGAGCAACAGTGGTGCAGACCTGCCTTTGTATTCATCTTCAATACAAAGGCACTTAGATGTCTGTTTGCTCAACTAATTATCAGTAATAAGTATAAAGTGTTCTTCATTATAAATCAGTTTTTTTATCATATCAAACGGGACATTAATGATAATTTATGTAGTACTAGAAGTAGGGCATCACGATGAGGTGTAGAATATGAATAAATAAAGGTAAGCTAATAAATTAGGTAAATGCATTTTAAAACCAAAAACAAGCCAAATGGGTCCCACTTGAGTATACTTAGCTGAGAACCAAAGAGGTACATTTGTGAGCAGCACAGGGTTGCTATAGCTGTGTCGATCATAAATGGTGTGAAACATGTAACGCTTCGACAACAAGCAAATCAAAAGAATGCAGGGAAACCCCGGAGGACGTCTCTTTGTTCCGCTGGAATAACGCTGAACTTCAATCAGCTGCAGCTCAGTGAGCAACAGACACTGGCTGCTGGTTTCAACGTATATCAAAGTAAAAAAAAAAAAAAAAGAAAAAAGTTAGTTAAAAAAAATAAAAAACTAACATTTTTCATCATGTTGTTCTTTAAAGGACATGTCAGAAACGAAGTTCTGGAGTGACTGATGTTTCCTCCAGCTTTATAGAGAACTGAGTACATCAGAGTTGCCCATCCTCCTGCTGCTGCTACACATCAGCAGAACTGTTTTAAAACCTTAGCTGTTAAGCTGTCTCCTAGCTCTTTGAATGTCATACTTGTGTTTCTTTGTACAAAGCAGAATAGCATTAAAGCTACTTGAAACTGATATAGCGTCACATGTTCAGGTTTTAAAATATTGGAACTGGATGGAGAAAAAAAAATGCAAGTCAGCCACTACATAACAGAAAATCTTTAATTTCATTACCATTTGGATGCTAAGCTAAAATAATACAACAGCAGGGAAAATGATAGAAATATTTTTCAAAATTTAAGAGCTTAACATATCAGGTTGGATATTAGCGACTCCAGGTCAAAGAAAAATTGTTAATCCAAATAAGAACATCCAGCTGCCTTATAAGAAATAAGAAATTAATTTATTATTTCTTTAATAAAAAACACATGAACAAATTTCCAAACAGAAATGATGAAAAATTTCAGCATCCAGTTATTTTCTCCAGCCTATTGTGTTTTTCAGTACTGTACGAGGTGACTTAAAAGTCTAAATGGCACAATAATCAGTCTCTGTGCACTTGTTGTAGCTAAAACAGTTAAATTAAACATCCAGATTAATATGCTTCAGCACAACAAGCTGGCAGTCCAACATTTAAGATGGATGTTTATTTAGAAAATGAATCCAATAAACAAATATAAAAGTGAAATTAAATCATAGCAACAATAAGCACTGAGATATGATTAAAGCAATAGCAGTGCTGGCTTTCAAAGCTCTGAGCGCTCTTGAAGAATGTTGGGCGACATAATTGTGGGTGTGTAAATGACTGATCGTCCAACTTTGGTATATGGGGAGGAATATCACTTGACATTGTAATAAACTGTGACAGACCAATGATTCTACCATCTAAATGTGTGAGATTGATCTTATTTATGGAGAGAAGACATTGAACCCTGCTGTTACTTTAACACTCTGTCATGAAAGGATAGAACCTGAGAGAGTGAATTGACAACCATCAACAATTATGTGTGCTGGCTCCTGGCCCAAAGCACTAAAGAGTTAATTAGGATGTACGCTGTAGGATTTCAAACAAGACCGAAAATGGAATTTTTAATCAAAACCTTTAACCTGCTTTAGACTTAGTTAGACAGAGAAGGTGGTTAAAAACCATACAACTGAATATTATACAGTACGTGAAATCATGTATTGCCCTGAAGCAACATTAAGTAGAAGTGTGGTCTGTTTGAAGGAAAAGAATCATCTTTCGTGGTAAAAAGATAATCGTCTTTACATTTTATAACCAAATCGACAAGGGATGGGTGCAAAAATGTTTTTACAGAGCAAATTGATGCAATAAAGATTCTCTGGAGAGAGGCCAAGATAATCCTTCAGATAAGTGTCGCAGGGTTTTTTGTGTACCGCAACGTCTTGGCTGCCGTTAACACTTGAAAGTGTTCAAACAAGAAACCCACAGTCAGTTGCTCCAGGAGCAGAGGGAAGAGTTATCCACTCCAAACCACACTTTTCTTTATGTTTGTATGCAACTAGTTTATTTGCGTACGCAACCAAAGAGGGATCTTGACAATTACAACGTTTGGCACTGAAAGCCTGGAGCCACTTTCCTGCTGGAACTGCAGCCCGCGTCACTCTAGTCTCAAAACAAAGACCATAAAGGACACGGCCACCCACACACTCACACAATCACAGGAAGTCCTGCTACAATCGTATAGGACAGATGCATACTCTGCCGGCGAGAACAGAGCAAAAACTAAAAGCTTCGAAGGGCACACCTAATTCCATCACTGCGCCGAGAATGACGGAGGCAGCAACAGAAGAGAAACAAAACAGACAGCTAAGGGCAAGTAAATCAAAGAAGAAAATCCACATAAATCTCAACTGTAACCTTGAAGTTGAATCAATAAATTTCCACAGCGAGGCCAGTCAAACCAGGAGAAATATAATACAAAATAAATATTTAAAAAAACTAAGGGGCTAAACAAGGGTGAAAGTCGTAGCACATCCGATGCGTTAATCGCAAAGAGAACTAATTTGAAGTGATGTTTAATTAATTTTCAGTTGATTAAGAAATTAATCAGAGAAAAAGGTTGAGGGAGAGAAAATGAGAGGAGGAAATGATCTGAAATGACCTTAGTTAAGGAAGGGGTTGTGTGCTTGGTGCTGGGCGGCCAATATCTGTGTGTGTGCAATTAATCTGTCTTGACATTTTCTAGGTAGAGCAATTGCCTCAACTGGGGAAAAAAATAAACTAACCATGACATTCAATGCTTTTTATTGTGGATCTTATCAGGAGAACACTGGTGGTTTTTCATAGTTCAATTGCAGCCATAATGTTTTGCCCAATTTAACTCTTAAAAAGTTTGAATTGGTCTTTTCTAGTTGCGGTCAGTCCACATAGTTACTTGATTATAGCACAATCAAGTAACTTTGTTACCTTCAGTTGTAAAAAATTATTTATATATCAAGCATAACTTGAAGATTCTTAAGAGAGTTGGCCAGAGAAGTAGTTCATATTATGAGCTCAGTTGCTAGTTGCTAACTGCTGCTGCCACTAGTCTGGAGGAGCTGTGAGGGGTCGTCTAACTGTCAGAGAGATTGATGTGGCTTTAGTAGGTCTACAAGGCCTCTAGTGATCCCTCAGTAGACATAGTTAAATGTGTGATCAGTTGTGAAAAAAACAAAAGCACTTTGAGTGTGAACATGGCATCATTTCAAAATCTGACTGCTGTAAAGGTTGTGTATCGAGTCCCCAGTTTACACAGTTACATAATCAGACAAACTGCTTCTGCACCAACTGCCTTTAAATGTTAGCTAAAATGAACTCCACATGATGAAATTGTGACTTGCAGTAATGCCAGTTTATCCTTCATATTTTGCCAGAAACTAACTTGTTGAAGGAAAAAAAGGGTAAATTGTGTGCTGCACAGGAAACTTGAGAAACCTGAAGCATAACCTCGTGTGCTTTCAGAGAGAAGGTAAAACATGGTCCGTCTTCTGATTATTCATATATAGCTAGCTTTACAACAGCAGATGCATACCGACTCTGGCCTTCATAGCCTTTGTGCACAAACTTTAGTCATTCACTTCACCTACAGAAGTATTTGAAGACATCGATTTCTTTTTCCGCTGTATACAGTCTGCTTTTTCTCAGGAATATTTTTATTAACAACCTTTCTGTCAACATAATTTTTAGTCACTTGTGATTTAAAGTTGAGGTAAGGAAGCCTTGGCAAGATGAAGGACAACTTTCCCTTCTGCATTCTTATCTAATTAGTCACATTCAGACAGCGAGTTCCTGAGCTCTGCATCTCAGCTGGGAGTAACTTTACCAAACAGAAACTGTGGACTTCTCAGAGGAGTATCAAAGGTCCAGCTGGTGAAGGATTAGCTCAGAATGGGCGGAGCTCCTCTTCTGACTCTTAAGTGGTCTGCAGTGACAAAATCATTCTATCATTTTTTTTTATATCATATATTGAGCTCAAGATTGTCTCCATGTCCATATCTGCCTCTTATGCTCCAGAAAAGGATGACCAGGTAAAATACCAGAATGGTGTCTGCAGATCCAGAGGCATAGAGTGATCAGGCAACTCTCTAGAGTTTGTCTTCAGATTAGCACAATGTGTTTTAAAGCTTTCAGAAGCCAAGCAGCTGCAACCAAATGTTATCAAATGTGACGCAAAGCATCACAAGTGGGGCTGCACCACATGCCACCACTGGGATTTAGAGGCTTGGAGATGTATTCCCTGAAGTGACAAATCATACCTCTGTCTGTCAATCTGATGGGAGACTGTGGGGTTGGCAGTTGCCAGAAAACCAGCATTTTGCCTGACTGCACCGTGTCAAGTGTGGTGTAAAAGAGATTATGATGCAAGCGTGCTTTTTCTAGGATTTGGGTTTGGCCCCTTCGCTCCAGTCAAAGGAACTTTTCATGCTTCAGCATACAAAGACAGTCTGGACAGTTTATTGCTCCCAATAGTTTTGAGAAGGCTCCTTCCTTTCTCAAAGTGGCTGTTAAGAACAGTACAAGTCCATCAAGACATGGGTGAGTTTGGGAAGGGGCGGGGGGTTGACTATAGAGCTAATTAGAGTAGAAGCTGTGAGCCAGACCTGAACCATCAGCATCTGATCTCACAAATGTGCATCTGGTAGAAGGGTCAAAAGTTCCTATAAGGACTTGGCTTTGTGAAAGCCTTCCAGTTGTGAACAAAGCCTGAGAACTGCTACGTTCTACTCATTTTTCTGCCTCTACTCACGCAAATAAACTAGAAAAACTAGAAGAACAAGATGAAAAAACAGAAGATGCTGTATAGATCACTAATTTCTAAATTCTCAGAAATTCTGAGAAAAATAGAACATCAAAAGACTGATATTAAGAGGTAAGTGAAACCCCTAACAGATATGTTTAAAATTTCCATTACCTTTATGTTGGCAAAAATAAGAATTGGGTAAATAATGAGTTAACTGATTCATTAACAGTTCCCACTGACCGTACATAATTGCAAAGAATACAACTAAATAGGGACGGCGTTCTAAAACATGAAGCATTTTAAATTTTCCATTGGGATTACATGGAATTTTGTCAACCTGAAAACGCCTGTATTTTCTCCGCTCATTAGTCACATAAAAAAAATTATTTAGGGGACAAAGCCTAAGAAGGTCTTTCACATCTAGGCTCAAATGAACTACGCAATCATAGCATCAAAATAAACATTTTGCATCAATCTACTGATCCTTCCAAATGAAAGTGTGATTTTTGGACTTAAATTTGAAGCAGTCGCAGGTCAAGGCATCTAAGAGAAAATCGCTCTTGCCGAGCTGCACATCTGTCATGGGAAACCGATCCTAAACACCAAATCTACGACTTTCTGTCACCCACATACTTCCGTTTCCATGTGCCATGGCAAAGAGGATCAATGTGTCAACACAACAAAGCCAGGGTGGTGGCCTTCGTGCTGCATGACAAGGTGGGAAGATATTGAGTGGCTGGCCCCTGATCTCTGTGGTGAAGACAGCGCCTCGAGGGAGGGAATAGAAAACGGAAGCACAGAGATGCCGAGATAACAGAGCTGGAGAAAAAGGATGGCATAAAGTATAGAGATGAAGAGTAATGATGGGCTAAGAATGAAGCAGGGCAGATCAAGGCCTTTGGGTCACAGAAGTAAACAAGTAGGGAACTGTGAGAAAGAAAAGCGTAAAGTAAGCCAGTATATAAAAGAACGTTAAAGAAACCAGAAAATGTGTGAGAAATTGAGCAATAGGTAGCAAAATGTTAGAAACAGCAAACCACAAAAATTTGCTGCCAGACTTTATAATATAAGGTTTGAAAAGATTTGCAGGACAAACAATATTTAAATGCTATGTCAAATTAAAAACATCGTGCTTCACTCTGGAGATGTGTTCATCCTGTGGTGGGCATCCTTTTTCTCAGCAGAGACATGAAAGCTGCTTGAAATTGATTGGAAGATTGATGTGGCTGACAATTTTGGACAGAAAACCTGCTGCTGCAAAAAAAATAAAAAATAAAAATAGAGACTCAGATGGAGGTTCATCTTTCAGCAGGACAACAACCCTAAACATGAAGTCAGAGTGACAACTGGGCTATTAATGTAGAGAAATGGCAATTTGAAGGTTTTAAACGGTAGCAAACATTTTGAGTGATCCGTTTTTAGCGTAGCTGCTAAAATCGGATAAATTCCACTTACCACTAAAATTCGAAACAACGTTGACTGAACTGTTACAACATAAATACAATCCTAAAAAACACAGACAAATAATCTACTGGCCTGTTGATCATGACAAATTCTTTCAAACATTTTTCCAAAGATTAAGCAAAGGCAGTCATGGAAGATTTCTTTTGCGATTGTTCAAGAAAACTTGCTAATATAGGAATATTACAGAGCAAAGAAACTGAATACCTAGTAGTGTTTAAAGAATCATTACAACTGTCAACATAATTTTTAATTTTTTTTTGTGCTTTTCTACTACCGTTACATTGTCTATGTCTATTCCAACTGTGCCTCTGTCGTCATGCCATGAATCACTTCTGCGGTGTTACTTCTTGCTTTGCTACATGTTGATTACTTAACAAGTGAAGTGACACTGAAAACAGTTGGCAGATGTATACTCAAAGAACATCATGCTCAAGCTGAGGCTGTAGATCTAGATCACGAGCAATTTGATGTGATTCGGTGTCCGCATGCGGCCAGGTTTTGATTAACGTGCGCTAAAAGATGCTAAAGAGCGTCTCCTGATTTGCAATGTGAAACGTCGGGCACCAGAAGCAGCCTGTGTATTCAGCTGACATTGCTCCCCTCCCCCCCGATAGAAGTTTGTAATCATGATTTTAGTGGATCCCGTTCCTTTGCTTTTTATCTGTGGTGCAGAAAGTGCAGTGCGGCTGCGATAGAAATAAATAACTGTTATATTTGAATATCTATATAAGCTTGCATCGGAGGGCTATGTGGGCTCACGCCACACAATGCTGCATTGCGGAGGATTTCCTTGGAATCCCTCAACACTGTAGGAAGCGCGGATATTAAAGATAAAAGCAATCCGTTTTAAAAGTCATACTGTCCCTTAGGTGGCTGTGTAAAGCCACATACGGTAGTTTGGAGAATGATTATGAATGCTCAAAAGGAAAGAACATGATTTAGTAAGTATAGAACATATCGGAAGAATCTTCCATTAGATTAGAAAAAAATAGTTTTGATACATCATTCTATTCTTATAAGTCTCTGTCTCTTCCTGTGGCCTCTGGGTTTGCATGCGATGCAGCTTTGTTGTACAATTTAGTTTTGTTTACAGTATTTGCTGCATTTAGTATTCGTACAGTATGCATGTTTGCTCCTCTGAGAATAAATACTTGTCTTTGTGTGTACACATACCAGTGTGTGCTTACTGAAAGCAGCTGGCTTTTAGTTCTGATGACCAGGCTCGAGGAGGAGGATGAAGGGGAAAAGGGTGAAGAAACTTGCTTCAAACCTGTGAGTGAAATGAGAAGACAACAAAATTAGCATTGAAATTATGCTGGTGACAATATCTTTTAGCGGCAGACTCCAAAGATGTTTACATTTACAAACCTAAGGGAGAAGCGGAGGGGTTCTGCAGGAAGGGACAGAGGCAGAGATAGATGAAAGCAAAACTATTTGGTAAGGGTGAAGATAATGAGCGGCAGGATTAGGTAGAATAAAGAGCCAGAGCACGAAAATAGGGGAAATAAACGCTCAAAGAGATTAAATACGTCAGAACAGAAAATAAGATGCTAGGAAATGTGCCGCACTGTAGCAATAGTTCAATTGAGAGTCACAGTTGATAAGGATGTGAGCTAAAGAAAAAAAAAAAGGAGAGGAAGTGTGTTCTTGTGAGATGAAGAGGATTCAAACAGAAAAGCATATTAAAATAACAGGGAACTGGGGAAAAAAAACGACAGCGTACATGAAAGAAAGCATGAAATCTTTATAAGATGAAAGTTTCTACAGTGTTCATGCTGTTTGTTTTTCACATTTTGTCATGCTGCAATCAAACTTCACTGAATTTAACTCCAACTTTTTGGGACAGGCCAAAATAAGTACATAATTATGAAGCATAGGGAAACGGAGACATGGCTTCCTTTAGTCTTTTTTTGTTTACAAAAAAGCAAAAGATACCATTGGCTGTATTTCACAAATTAGAACCATGTTTCTCTCCAATTAAGCTGACATTCCTTTGTGGTATGAGATTTGACTATGAAAGTCAGCTTAAGTCTGGCAAAGGTTCTCAATTTGGTTTAAGTCTGAACTTTATAGGCCAATGCAACACATACACATATGTGGAGAAATGAACTACGACCCTCTTAACGAGCAAAAAGCTGACAGTGGTCACTGAGATAAATTGAAACAGTTGAATAAAAATGTACTAAAATTTAAAGGTTAATTTTTGGTCAATTTAAACTTATTTTTGTCAGTTTCAAGTTTTCAGAGACAGTTGTTGACTTTAGTTATGGCTGTCTTGTCTGGATTGCGGATCTTCTCCCACATTCACTTCATACATAGATTGAGAATGTTTTCGTCTTTCCACTGCAGCATGGGACATTTCACTGTTTCTCCAATTAACACTCTCCTTGAACAACCTCTTACTTTTATCTGGTTAGCTGTGTGTTGGTAGGTTTGCTATTGTGACATTATTTTTCTTTTTGTATAGCTAAGCAGTGCTACTTTCTTAGCAAAGTGTTGCTTTATGTTGGTCTATCACATTTTTAAAAACTAGATAAATTGAAACTTGTATTTATAAAAATGGTCAAAAAGAGAAAGACAAGTCTAGTGAAAGGCACTGAGACTTCATCACAAGAAGTTCATCATTTGAACAGTATGTCTGCCACATGAGCTGCTGCACCACCAGCTACACAAGAACTGATGGAGAAATATTCTAATAAATAACAGTGTTGGACAAAGGAGTGGTTAAAAGAAAAGAAAAGAGAGAATTGCAGGGAGTTGGCATTTACAAACTGCTACCGCAGGGTGAAATGAGAAGCCCCGTGTTGCCATGGTAATAGGTACACAAGTACAGATGTGTGCATGCTAATCCCGAGAAGAAAAATTCTCTCAATCTATTATAAATAAACAGCTCAATGGAATTTTATCATTTATTGCACCCGAGCTTTTAATGTCAGGCTCTGCCAACCTAATCCACCTTTCAGCCACATTTATGAAGCTTTATCATGTTTGCACGCATCTCAGGCGGCATCAAGGCAATCTGTGCACTAAATGGAAAATATGCTTTCACAGAAAATGAATCTAGTGAAAGTTTGTGTGGAGATTCATAAAGCTTAGCAGAATATTTGGGTGCGATTTATTAGTATGAGACGGAGAGCCATTCTGCAGATACCGCTTTCAACAAGCGAAATTGCCACATCCGACTGTGTTCAAATAAGCAAAGATTGCAAAACATTATTCATTAAAGGATCCGACTCGATGCAAATCTATGGAATCCTTATTAAATCATGCAATAAAGCTTCAAATCAACCGCTTAGCCTCTTTGTGTTGACTATTAAACAAATCAAAAGCCAATCGTTCAAGTAATTGTTCACTGTAAACTGACCAGTATCTTAATCCCTGTTTGCACTCGTATTATCTGCAAATGCTAATGCAGGTTCACTTCAAACAAAAGACTGCGCAGCAAAAGAAAGGCAGCAAATAGCCACACAATCCCACATTAAGTATGACTTTTGCAGATCAAATCAGTAACATTTACCTTAGGTTGTGTTTAAAGGAGATAAGGTGAAGCAGAAAAATAAACAATCCCAGCATGAAATCTGATGCTGAGGTGATAAAAAAAAACAAATCCCTCACAGGCTAAGAGGTGCAATTTATCTTTTCTTTTGCTCCTAATTTTGCTGTTAAGCTGCATATTAAGAGGGCAAAACAAACAAACAAAAAAAAAACATATTTCACCATTTCTAAATAAAAATGCATGAATAAATTACAATAGATAAACAACTAAGGGGGACAAATTTCCACATATGAAGATTTTTTTTGCCGTGCCTCTCAGGTTAAAATCGTAACGCACGCTGGATCAGATGCAATGATTTGCAGTTTAAATGTAAACTTTGCTGCGCTTGTTTGCTCTCTGCTCATTATGATAATTAGCCACCATTTTATGAGGCCGGGCTTGTAGTGACTTTCTCCCTTTCTTGCTGCGGTGATTGCAGCGCTGCTTTGCTGCCGGGAAGAGGAAAGGATGTTTCTGGGTCACCAGCTGCCTCCACTTTCTGCTAGCACTGCAAGACCTCACCAGCTGTTTTCTCCCACTATCTCCCACCCTGTCGAACTTCCTTTTTCTTTGTGATTTTTCCACGCGCCATCCCACCCCCCTTTTTCTGCGTTTTTTTCCCCCATGCCGTTAACAGATGCTGGCCTCTGGCTAGAGGAAAATTAGCTGTCTCCTATTTCACTACAGCCCTACTGCAGCGTTTAATTTTGTTTGCATATTAATAAAAGAGATATCCAACGGAGTTGTGCAAGCGTGAAATGTCAGAGAAGATCGGCGGGGGTCAAAAATTAAACAAAAATGATTCCTTTAATTTGACTTTGGTGACATTAGATGTTTGTTTATACAGATAAAGCGCCTTCTGTCCTCTGCTTCATTTAATTACCACTATTACCCATAAAATGATTCATAGATGAAAAGATTGAGGGAAAAGCAAACAAATAATTACATACAAAAGGCACAAAAAGAGCCCAGAGAGAGAAGAAGAGCAAGAATGCAAATGAAACTGGGAAAAGAATAATTGGACAAGGGTGATCATTTTAATCCTGCAATAGTTAAATATGCATAAATGGGATTTAATCCACGAGGCAGCAAACGCATGGCCCTTCTGCGGTAATAACTTTAAGTGTTTTAATGCATGTCCCATATTAACGTTAAGCCATTTACACTGCATGCTGGAGTTTGAAATTGTATTACACACGGTTTATTTTAATGAGCTCGTGTGTTTGAAGGTGGGGTCATGTGATTCAGTTTTTGTACTTTTACTCAATATTCTCTGCAAAAAATTGTTGAAAATGCATTGCCAGAACTGGACTCTAAGATATTATTCAAGTTTCAAGTTAGGTGGGGATTTGCTGTTTCTATCGACAAACGTCAACAAAACTGGTGTTAACGTAAAAACCCTTAAATCAGTGTTTCTCAACCCTGGTCCTCACCGCCCCCCCTGCTCTGCATGTTTTAGATGTATGACCATTGCATGACCATCAAATACCTCAGAAGCCTGTTAATCATCCAGAGATACAATTTAGGTGTGTAGCAGAAGGGAAATACCTAAAACATGCAGGACAGGGGGGCGGAGAGGACCAGGGTTGAAAAACACTGCCTTAAATACAAATTTACAATTTTTGATTATTCACAGTAAAAACTTTGCCGTCCAATTTTGGACATTTTGTCTCGAGTTACTTTTTCGATTTAGCAATGATCTCATTGCCTCTAACCTTAAATCAATAGAAAATGTACAGGCTATCCTTAAAATCTGTGTAGATGCAAAAAACAAAGCAATTTAAAAAAGAAAAACCTTTCACAATCATTATCAAATTTTCAGCCAGATTTGTGCTTATTGGTTGCTACAAGAAGTGTACAGAGTTCAAATAAATCTCAACAAACCTCAATATTGACACGACATTCAGGAATTTTACGGACGTGTGACAGAAACCACACATAATCACAAACGAGATCAAGTATTATTAACATAGATAAATAATAATCATTTTTGTAGTGTACACAAATGCAAAGAATATGTGGCAACACTTAACGGCGACTGGGGGACAATTTGAATTTAAAAATAAGCAATCACTCACTTCAGGCAAAAATTATCATTTCACTCACATGCTCTAAGCTGAGGCGGGTGGAAAATGTTAAACACCCCGACAGCAGCCAATATGCCCTTGAACACAATTCACACTGTGCCACAGTTCAGTAAATCTTCTGAGAATAGCAACAGCAGCAGCACCATACCATCATATGCCTCAGTTCTCCTCTCTGAATAGATGTCTTATCAGATGTGGAGTTTTTACTCAAACTTTCAGCTGAGCTAGCGAGGGCCTTTACATTCATTCATTATTTAGAGTTTATCTTGCCAGCAGCCAAATCTTGATCAAAGATGGCATTATTTAAATGTTGCATTGTTAAACGTATTTACTGTCATACAGTTATATTTACAATTAATCACTCTCTGAATGCTGTCCCGGTTTTAGGACTGGCAATAAGGTTCCAGTTCTTCTAACTGGCAAACACAAGAGGGACAAATACATTTTAAGCAGGTTTCTGTTCAGAAACAGACTTGATATGAAGTAGCTACATTCATTTTGAAAAAGAAAAAAAACTTTCAAGAGTAAAATAAAATATCTAAAATGTTCTTATGATTTTACAGTAAGCCAAAAGGAGAAAGCATATATCCATTTTATTAACCAACACAGATCTTAAGAGATGACCTCTGACACTGATCCATTGTCTACCCCAGAGATCTTAGTGAATCCTTAAGATCGCAGTTGATCTGAATATTAAAAAGGCTTTAGTATTGCTGTTAGCAGTGGTTCAGACAAACACAAAACTTTTAAAACATTCACACTATAAGAGTCTTTCTGCTGCTCTCCTACTAGGAAAAAAGACCTACAATATAGGAAGATTACCCTCTTCAAGGAAAAAATAAAGTGATCTTCCTCCTCAGTATAACTGTGTGTACCAGAGTGACTAGTAAGCACAGGAGTTAACAAAGAAGATAAAATAAAATCCTAGCCTTTTATAGGAGTGCACAGAACTACATACAGTATGCCCATAAAAATAAGTTTCATCAACTTAAAGGTGTCTATTCCATAGCAAGCAAAAAAAAAAGCTGTAAGATCAGACAGTCAGCATAAGTCTGGTTGAATCCTAAACTTCTACATTGACATGAGGTGGTCTGTGCAATTTATTCTGCACTTCTAACACCTCAGGATCTGTAGCCACATAAAAAATTCTGCACTTTTGTTCCACTTCAAAGGCAAAATACCCCCAAAGTTTTTGCAAGAATAAAAGCAAACTTTCTAGCTCACAAAAGCTGGCACAATTTTGTAGTTGACTTATCAACTTGACATTGACAAAGAAAAGTAGGAAAAGAAAGCAATGTACCACCATTTATTAAGCTGAGTAGATAACTTGAGCAAAATAATTCATCGGTTCGTCTAATCCAAGTTCGCAGTCTTTAACACTCTACACTTGGAAGCAGAAATGGTCAAAAGATCCAAAATATGAGCAGTAATCTATCTGTATTAATTCATATCATCATGTAGTTAATCTTATAATGTGAATAAAGAGAAGGTCCAATATTTCCCTTTTGTTACAGAAAGGGAAAATTAATAAAGTTTACATTAACACTTTGTCCTTGAAGGTTTATGGTAAAGAAGGTCTTACAATTTGATACAGAAAAAACAAGGCATCTTTTCTACAAAGAATGACCTTTATTATTGTTCCCTACAGAAATGGCAATCATGAAACTCTTTCAAGAAACCATCTGTCATCCAAGATAAGCAACAAAGAAGCAAAAAGCTAGCAAATCTATAGCAAAAAATAAATAAATAAATACGACTGTAAGGGAATGAAGACATAAAACATAAGACTACAACAGGTAAGAAGGGGGTTGAAATTAGAGAAAGAATGATGGTGAAAATCAAAAACCCCAAAGCTCCATCAGCATGACACCCACATAGCCACTAGTTTATTTTACAGCTTAATCAAAGTCTACTCTGGGTGATTATGTGGCTCTTTTTTTCCATGGAAGTGCCACAATTTAAGAAAAAAGAAAGCTAATACCGCAGCAGTCGAAGAATCCTTTCTAATTTATTCTCACCAGTCCTGATCTGCCAACCAAAGCTATTACAAAAGAGTCTGGATGATGTGCTGTCAGAAGGCAGCGAAAAGATGTAATTCGAAGCAATAGGCCTGTAATAAGTACTGCCAAATTATTTTCAAGGACTAAGTAACTTTTTCCTTATCTTCCCATTTGGCCCCTAATGTCTCTTTTGCAGCATGTAAAATGCTTATCATAACTGCTAAACTAAGCATTTGAGATGTTGAGCTGAGGTAATATATGCGTCGTCTCATCAGCATACAGGAAGATTAACTCCACTTGTGTACAAAATCATCTTTTCTAAAAGGACCCACTTCCTCAAACAGCTGGGAATCAAACATCAGAGGTCGGTCTTAGCACACAGACGATGTGTAAAAGAACTGCTTAAATACCATAACATCCTAGAAGATACAGTCTCCTCTACTTCGGGAAAAAGTCAAAGGGGGTGCAAACCCAAAGACCACTTGTTTCTGTTTATGGTGCCTTATTGTAGTAAAAGTGACATTTTGTTGAGATGTGCACTTTCCAAAAGCCTTTGGGGGGTACACGGGGCATGCCCAGCCATGACAACCTTCTCTATGCCGTCACACTCTATCCTGACACTAAGTGCAGCAGACAGAGCAGGCCACGCGCCTAAACACATTACACTCCTCCCCATCTAATGCTCAGCCAATAAAGCGTTCTTTTTATCGTACCTGACGTACACCTAATGTTTGCAGATCAGAGATGAAACATTTACATGTACACGCATGCATCGGGAGCTGAGATGGATTGCAATACTGTGGACTCTAATGCCCTCTGGAAGACCAATCTAGAAATTTGAGCCTAATTGGCTCCACAAAGGCAACAAGCTATGGCATCACAAGTCCTGCCAACTCTGTTTTTTGCAAGTGAACCAAAACTGCTAAGCTTTTAGACTTCCACATGTATTTATGCTCAGGACTGTGTATGAACAGATACGAAGTGAAGCAATTGGACAAAACAGAAGGTTCACCAAAGTGATTGAGTGAGACAATTGTATGTTTTGAACTCTGACACCGTGTTTATAGAATCATCCTTGGTGAATTTTGCAGGGTCTCAAAGGCTAAAAGGCGTTTTCACTTTCAATAACTTAGAGAATGTTTCAGACCCGACTGAAGAGAGTATTGCTTGAATCAGAGCATTGACAGCAAACACACAGTCGCCTATCCTGGGGAGTCAAAGGAGGGAAAAGGGGCGCAGGCTGATTTTTTTCAATCTGACAAAACCCGTAAAGCTAAAATGTCAGCACAACTGGAGCAGCAGGTGAACAAAAAAAGGTGAAAAACAAACAGGAACGACATCTAACAAAAAAAAATCATTTCTAATAAGCAAAGGTTAACATTTTCAAGGTTTCCAACTGCAAATACTCTGGTGGGTAAAGTCATACACCGATTTAGAGAAGCAACGAAACCCACAACATCAGACGGCTTTACATGCTTTTTGTGTCAACAGGACAAATCTTTACACATCACGTAATGGCATATTAATGCGCTTCTATTGTTCCTCATAATTAGTGACGCAGGATCACGTCTGACGGATTCATACGTCCTTTGAGATTACTACCAAGGCAATCTTTAATGTCTAAATATTGTTCCAGTAAAGATTAAACTGATAAAACAGACATGAAATGATTAAATGCATGCATGGGTTTTATACACAAACTGTATGCTCAGTAGTGGCTGATGGAGAAGATTCAGAGTGCCTAATGAAAGATGCTATCAAATTCAGGGGACTGTACTGGTGCGTCTCAAAACGTGTTGGTTAAGTTATTGGTTGTAGAGCAGAAAGTTAATATAATTGTCACTCATTTCAGAAGGTGAATCTCATAAATTGATTACACTGAGCAGAATATCACAGGTCTTTATTACAATTTTATATTTACACCCAATAAACATTTGATCTTATTATCACAGACAACATCCAAATAGACTTTTTTACACATCAGCCAGAAAAAATGTTTAATTTTTTCACAATAATATAAAAGAAAGGCAGAAATGCCTTTTTTGGATTATAAAATATGTCAAAATATGAAGCATTAAGATGTTTTGTATAGGCACACAATATGAGGACAACATTTGAAAGTGTAACCATTAATGTCGGTCAGAGTTGATTTGCATTTCCGCTGCTTGAGCAGCACTTATATGCTGTACTGAGCTAGAACATGCAATGGAGATATAAGGTGACGTGTCCATTTTGACGTGAAAGAGTGAGGAAGGTTCATCCATCACGACAAAAATGAACAAAAGTCACAGGCCCGGCTCTGGAGCCAGATGGATGAGCTGGTCAACGCTGTCAACAAGAGCTTTTATTATCAGCTGAAGAGAAATAAAACCCAGCTCACTGGAAGACAGATAATGTGAAGGTGATTTGATCGCATTGTGATTGGACACGTTTACAGTGCAGCGAAGAAACTCATCTGCAGATGTGCACTGGAGTCCGTTCTTGTAAAACTGTGAATTGCCATTCTTAAAGAGTAAAAATAAAGCATTTGAAAGGCAGAAAAAGCTAGAAATACTGAGCAAAAGTATGTTTAAAAGTAAATTAGATCTATCTGTGCAGCTCTGTGACTGCAAAATAAATACATTTAAAAAAATGAAGATTGCCCACAAATGTCCCCTAAAAACAAGCAAGTGTAGATTTTTTTATTATTATTATTTAACTTCTTTCACCCCTCCTAGAGTGAAAACTATTAGACAAAGATGAAATATTCACCCCAAATGAATATTGTCCGTACAAAGTTTATGTTAGGGCCGACTTTGTTCAACTTGTTTAGATGGTGAACTATGAACATGAATGCATTCAGTTTCAACTAAGGTGAACTGAATTTACAACTAGCTCAACCTGACTTGGCCAGTTTTCAAAAGACACCGACACACTGCAGCACTCATCTTGAGACTACTCTGACTTATTTGTTACCAATCTCTCTTTTCACATGGGTGGACAAAGAAAAGTTACTATGTAGAGGAACTGTGAGGAGTCAAGAAAAGCCCTATAACTTGTTTTGATCTAAGCAGTGATTATAGGATTATAGGATCCATTCCTGGCAACAGTTTTCCAATTTATTGGAAGTCTATTACTTCCACCAAAATGCCCTACTGAACCAAAACATTAGAAACTTCTTAACTTGTATTTAAACTTCTCTTTCTGTCCAAAAATACAATGAACAGGGCACACAACAATCCTTAAAGTACCAACAATGGTATAAAAGTAGAAACCACACCGCTGTGATTTCCTTTCATATCATATGGCGAGTTTTTAAGATATAAATCCTAAATGTTCTCTTTTAGGCAAAATGTTAAAAATGTTGCTATTCCTGAGAATCTTGGTAAATTCACACATTTGCCAAAATGCATGCCCTTTTCTATTAGCAATAGAATACATACATAAAGAAAATTTGGCATACTGTAGTTTTAACTGCTTATAAATTCTCCACCAATATCTTAGGAAACGTTAAAACAAGCCATCAATCCAAAACAAAAAGAAGAAGAAAAAGAATCCAATCTTCAAGGTTTTGCATTGCTCAAGAACAATGCTGGGCCATGAGTGTCATCTCAAATGTAACACAAGTAGTTTGATGCTTCAACAAGCACAATCAACTAAAAAGTGTTAACGCTGCTGACAGAAAATGTCCAATCTCACCTTTTTCCTCTTTTTCTGTACCTTATAAAAAATTAACAAAAATTTGCATGTGTGGGTAAGAAGGGGTATACACACCCACACACAAAGATTGGTCTAATGCTCCCGAGACATAGAGTGCCCTTTCTCTCTCACTCTTATTTAATCCTGGCAATTAGTAAGAAATAATTAATGATAAAACTGAAAAAGTTTAGGGCAGAGAGCGTTGAAGATAGAGTTCTGCACCGTAAGCATCCAATTCCCTTCTCAAGGTCCTTAAGGTCCATTGCTCAGACTCTGATCTGCTCATACAAACTAGGAGATTTGAGCAAAAGGCTGTCCGGTCTACTTTACTTACTTAATTTTATATTATCTATGCAACTTGTATAGCGTTTCGCCACTTCTTGTTTACCCAATTGCTTAAGCTGCATGCAGTTACCCAATTCTTACTCTCGCCTCGTAAGATCAGACTTGCAGCATCAAATATAAAATATATAAAATTCAGAACCAATGATCAAAAAGCTTGCAGATGCAACCATATTATGCAAATGTAGCACATTAAACTTTTACTCCAGCACGTTTGTGTGAGAAGTATACATCTAAAACTCAGCGTCATGCCACATCAATATGGCTCCAATCCATTTAACTAGGTTCCAAAATTTCCACTGTCTATCAAAGACTAAAAATATACAGAGCAGGAAAATGAGCACAGACTGTACAAAATGAAAAAAAGTCTCCAACTAAATCATCCGCAGATTAAGAAATGCGAGTGCCACCAGTGCGAAAAAGTTAGACTGCTGAAGTATTTCAAGTGTTATGAAACATGTCTACTGCAGCCACCAGATAAGACTTTGATTGCCTTCCTGTAAAATTTATAATAGTCATTAACAAGCTGGTATAAACATGGAGCTGGCCGATGTGGTTACTGTGAACGTGCGTAGAGCAACTGAACCCAGACAATGCAGTGCACCAGTGGTGCAGGAACAGAGGTTATGACCTTGTGAAGACACTTTGGGGCTATGAGCAAGCATAATGAGGATCTGCATTTAAGCTCCAGAGAAAATGCAATCTCATTCGAGGTTACGGATGACATAATGAACCTTGTACAGACGTTGTAAAAGTGTATGTAAAGACTTGAGCTCCCCCAAAGATTAATATTCACCTATCTTTCAGAATAAATCGGCAGCTATTTTTATTTTATATGTATGCATGTCAGGCTGTAGTGTCTTAGCAGACAAACTGCTGAGGAAAAGTGATTCCGAAGCCAGAGCGGGATTAAAAATATATATAAATTACATTCCTGAGCACTTCTGCCCCCTGGTGGATGTTCATAAAACCTTAATGCTGTACTGTGCAAAGAAGACATCAGCAGAGGTACAGTAGAAGAGGGACGGCTATGAGACAGTTGAGGGGTTTCTGCTTATTGCACCACCTCAGCCTCCTGAAGGGTTGCTTTGATCTTTGCATATATTTAAATTCCAAAGAGGCAATAATACCAAAGGGTGCAAACGCTCGTTCATTCATAAGCGCAATAACTGGGATTTGAGCTTGAATTACAGAGGGACTAGACATCATTTCATAATACTTTTGAGCAAATTGTGCTTCATTTGCACACCATTTGATATCAGATTGCTAAAAGCTGCCTCCATAGGAAAAGTTTTGCATGCCACCATCAGTTAAAATGTAATTCAGATGTAAACTGGGGACATACTGGTCCTGTAAGTAGGTTATGAAGCACACCTTTTGCCTAATCTTTTTGAAATCAATTAACCGACAGGCACCAAAATTGAGCTGAGGAAGACTGGCGACAGCAAATTGGAGATAAGTGGCGATCATCATACCATTAAAAATTCTTGAAAATAATTTACAGAGTTCCATAAGACTGAACATCTCTGCAGTTTAGAATTTTAGCCAGCAGATGGCATCAGCTGTTAGTGCAGCACATTGTGGTGGAAGCAAAGCTTCTCACTGTTGGCTGCCCTTCGGATCACTGGCTAGGGTGAGGCAACCACAAGAAAATGTTTTCTCCGTCTTTCCAGACACATTAGGCTTGAGCTCCAGGACTTTCACAATATTAGATTCGTTCAGTTCTTTCTTTAGTTTTCTCACCACCTTTAAGCCTCTCAAATATGTAGCTAAGGTAAACCTGAACATAATCAACCCAGTACAGTAACTTGTGTAAAAGGCAAAGGGAGGAAAAAAGGGTTGATTTCTAATAAGCCAAAGGCATATAATGTGCAAGGAACCATAAGATGTCAGAAGAGGAGTAGTGAGCTTAGAAATTTACTAAGAGCTTTTGTGGAAGGAAACTGTACTTGTCTTGTTTCTTGAAGATGTTTCACCTGTTCTCCAAAGGGCTTAATCAGCGCTCTCTGATGAAAGGTGAGACCTCTTCAAGAAACAAATCCAACTGCCTGTTTCTTAAGCTCTTAAGATGACTGTAGCTGCACCAGCGTATTTAGTGAACCAATAGGACGAGGTTGGAAGAAACTGTAATAGATCAAATGTTTTCACAATTGATAGAAACATATCAATTTCAAGTGGTAGGTTTATCGCAACTTACAAAACGTCCTTACATTATCTTCACATCTGTTAGGCCAAAAAATAAACATTATATGGCTAATATTCTACTTTATAGGAATATTTTTAAAGGGGTAAAGAAAATAGACTGAAATCCACATTACCATGAAACACTGTTCCATTTTATTTTAACTCACATTTTGTAAACTCAATTACACTCCATCCCCACTACAAAAAAAATCTCAGTATCAAACAGTTGGAATGCTCAGTATCGGAAGAGATGGGAAATTTGGTCATAATTTGTAGGGAAATTGATAGAACCAAGTTGAAATCCTAGAAGAAAATGTGTACGGCTGAAAGCGGCTCCACATACAGCCAAGGGTAAAATAAAGTGGAGTATAGTAAATTATATTTTCATTAGCATAGTCCAGCCAAAGGACAGGCCTAAATACAATTTTAAAAAAAGACAGTAAGATTTTAAACGTAATGTTCACAGGGACCGTCTCTTCAATCTGACCAAGTTCTAGCACATTTGAAAAAAACGATGCAAACATTTTCTGTCTTTCAAGCCATTGGATTCACTCCCCTGCACTTACAGTTGCAGCAGTAATTGCAGAAATGTTTGTTCAGCATTAAAGACTACATAAAAAGTTTGTTTTTATGCTTGCTTTATAATAGACTTTTGCTAAACAGGCATTATAGCCTTTAATTTCAAATTTCAAGAGTTTAGCTTTGAAAAAATTATAAAGGCTGGAGGACAAAAGTTACAATGAACTGTGCGTTCTCCTAAACAGTGGTTTATGTTTGACACAGAATCCAAGATGGTATTCTGCCACTTAAAAAAATGAACATTGCAAAGCAAGTATTCTGAACACAGATTGCTACAATGACTCCAATTTAAGATTTATTGCACAGTGGTTAAACTCCCTTGGAGACATGTGATGTTAGTCAGCTTCATGTTGCAAATGAGCATAGAGTAGTAAAGGAATTTTTCTGTATTTAGCCAGGTTTGAAACGCTGCAGAAAGAAAAAGCAATGGTTGTTCACAAACATACATTTAACACTCTTGTTTGAGCAATACCAGCATCAATAAAATAAACATTGAGATTGAAAGGTTTGTTTCGTTCCTTAAGTGCCTTGTAGAGCTAATTAGCATCATACCTAATTTTACACCGATAGGTTGATATTCAGATTAATCTCATTTTAGTCATGGCAAAAGAAATGTCATGCAAAAAGGTATAAATAAGCCATTAAAGGATTCAAAATTCAATGTATAAAAGTGATGCAATGGGTAGCTAAAGAAATCCTATAAAACACACAATGAATTGCACTGGAACATTCATGTCAAAAATATTGACAGCCAAAACTGATAAATAGCCACAACAAAATCTAGCTTCCAATCTCATCAGCCACACAGTGAAATAAACAAAAAGAATATTGCAAATGTTCTTGTGGATGGTATGCAGAGAAAGAAAACTATTTTTCAATTCCTCTCAAAATTTTAATCACAAATCAAATTTGACAAATATTGCATGACTTAAAACATGGGGAAAATTACCAAATAGTCTGTAGGTTTACAAAAACATAACTACAAGGAATATTTAAAAGTCTAAGGGGAAAAGCTTTCAAAAGCAACAAAGCGAGACTCTCAAGTGTTTAAATGTTAATTTATATACTGGAAGGAGCTCACTTTATAAGTCCACAAGTTCTCAAGGTGTGTCCCGTCTTAGGTCATAGTAGCTATGAAAAAAAGTCAACCCCCTAAAATCCGCTTGAAAAATACAGAAACACAACATGGACTCCCCCCACGATAGAAAAAGTATACAACTTGTAAAATGACAAAGTCTAGCCAGGGGGGAAAGTACAACACACATTCACGGGCAATAAAGCAGTGATTCTTGAGAATAGGGACAAAACAGGTCCTATGGATAAAGCACAAAATTTGAATAAAATATACACAAAATATATTTTTTTCAAATATCTGACTAAACTAACCTGGGTCATGTGAGACAACAATGTATATTTTCCAGGTATTTGCTGAATATTTTTTTATTTTAAGCATTGTAGTCGGTGGATGATGCCTGTAAAAGCCTTTGCCCAGGAGCAGAACTCAATACATTAAAACAATTAAAGAAATACTAAAATTATATATTATGACAATTAAGTATAAGTAGTCATATAAATAATTGTAAAGGTATCAATAAATTGAATTAAAAATCATTTTTATATATTTCCCAACTCCATTGAAATTTGTCCTTAGTTTTTGTCAACACCGTCAGAAATGAAAAGAATGTAAAAGAAAATCAGTCATTATTGGGGGGCACCAGAACTTCTGAGGACCCCATGACCACTTCCTGTCTCTTCCTTTGCTAAGAGGCTAGTTAGCTTATATTATTCTTTAATTTTTTCTTCTTTATATTCCTAGGTTTTTTTGTCACAACCATGATGTGTCAACACCGTAACTGACATTTTACAAAACTTTGATGAAATTTTGTGAAATAAAAGCTTAATTTTGGTATATTGTGAAGATTTCATGGACCTGATGAGCTACAATATGGCCTCCTTCAGATTAACGTCATATAAATTGAGGTAGTTTGGTTTTTTGTCAACTCCGTCAGATGTCAACTCCATCAGAGTTTTTCTGACTGTTTCAGTGAAATTGTTGTCAAATATCACTTAAATGTGCAGTTAATTCATTTTAATGTATTTTACATAAATTGCATTACTTCACATGTACTAAGTTTTTCATTCTACTCACTAGTTTTCACCACCTTCAGTTTTGTGTCAACTCGGTCAGATGGACTTCTTATTGTTTTTCGTTTTAAATAATATTTATTTTGTTTCTTGAGAAGCATTTGTCTGTAAAATGAGTAAAAATATCACTAACAGGGTCATTAAAAATTATTTTTTATTTATTTTTGTCAGATGGTGATGACAACGTTCTAGGTCAAGTCGATTAAAAATGTAATTCTTTAAAAAGATGTTGCAACTGGGAGCCTGTACCTCAGCATCTTTACATTTCCAAAACGTTATTTGACAGATATTTGTATACATAAATTTGAAAAACAAAAAAAATATGGGAAAATTAAAACCCATTTTGTCCCTATTTTCAAGAATCACTGAAAGACTAATCAAAAACACTCAAATGGCTATTGTAAACACACACCTTCATACCTGAAACATCTTAGACCTGGATAGCGTAAACCCTTTTTTACACGAGTCCAGGACTTCCACTAGTTTGCCATAAAAAGTTGAAGCATCACCTAAACAAGTACAAGAGAACATAACTTCAGAACTTTTTTCCTCGCTACTAACATCAAAATAGTGCTGTCTAAAACAACAAAACTTCAAAATAATACTATATATATATATATATATATATATATATATATATATATATATAAATTCAGTATTTGATACACATTTCAAACAGGTTAAAAACAGCGTCTGACTAGCGACAGTTCGGATGACACCGGCTGGTACCGAGTCACAATGCCTTGCATCAACTCACAGTTAACTTGAGGTGAAATAAAGTGGTCCGATATATAGAAAAATCTGACGTGAAAAATAAGTACAAAATCCAACTGTGGCTTGACTACAGCCGTTTTTCACACAGGTGAGCAGCAGCTTCTCATTAGAAAAGTTGCTTAATTAGACGCCCGCCTGTCGTACTCGCGAGGTGGAGCGCCCTGAAGTAAGATTAATGAGGGGGAAAAAAACAGAAATAAAAGTAACTTTTCAAAAATCACTTTTATTTGTTAAAACACCGAGGAAAAATAACTTCGAAATCATTTTTGCAGTGACACCATATTGATATTTTTCCGTCAGGCATTCAATGTAAGCCCTCGTAGCGTCAGCAGGCGTGTTCCTACAGCGACGTCTCACGAGACCAGCAAGTCCACGCAGCCGACCGCGACGTGCGTCCGTCATTCGGCGTTGGTGGCGCCAGGAGAAAAGGGGCGGGAGAAAGATTTCACTTGATCCCAAACATCAGAGTGGATAAATGAAGCTGAGGGGATTAAGCCAGCCCGTCTACTCAAAGGTGGCTTGACTGTCCGGGTATGTGAATGGATTAAGAGGAAGACTACATGAATGAAAGAACAATGAATGAATTCAACACAATATCTCTAAATCTCCATATAAAAAAAATAAAAGAATAAATAAAAGTTGTGTTATAAATATCCTATAACATAAGATATTATTCTTTTATAAATATCTTTATAAGTATAAGGATATTTATTTTTCCTCTGGAATTTTTTTAACTATAAAAAATTATTTTAAAAAATACACCATAAAATATACACAAATAAACACAAAACAGATAAAAATATGAAACGACTTCAACAAACCAAAGTTACTGTAATCATTTTAACAAGCTAAGCATTTCAACAGCTTGTGGCAGAAAGCTGCATAGCAGTGTGTCTGTGCAGCTTTGGATTTTGTGCATCATATTATTTGTTTCCCCTGGAAACACGGGAGAGCCAAAAATAGAAACACATTAATTCAAACCCCAGGCTGGGGTAAGGAGGTTTGGGTAAGGGGATAGATGACATGCGATTAATCTTGCATGTCAAAAACGCGCTTCATTTATTGAAACATTAAATAAGATAACCAAACTTTCTTCCACTTTCTTACACTTTTAAAATTAAGGAAAGCAGATATTAAATTAAATTTCGTCATAATTAACATAAATAAAGGCTTTCAAACATCCACACGTGAGTCATTAATTATTTCATTTAGTCAAGTTCCTGTTCCTAAAATAAATTGGCTTTTCAGTAGTATTGTAATTTATTGAAATGGTCTGTAGTCTATATCCTAACACAGTACACATTGTAAATGTTTGCATTGCCCATTGACATTATTTTAGCTTCATGCCATATATTTGATTCTCAAATGTAATATACCTCATGTAAATACTTCTACTGCTTTGGTAAAACCTAACTACATATTTGCTATTTATTCAGGCTTTTGTAGAATGTTTAATTCCTTTATATTTTTGGCATCAAGGTACCACAACTCAGTTTTCCGGGGGGGGGGGGGGGTTTAAACAAAAAATTAAAATGCACCAACAAAGGCTTACCTTTGTGAATTTAAATGTACCAACAAAGAATTTTCTTCACATGTGATTTTAAAAAATCCATAAAGTTCAACAAGATTTCACCATTGGTCACCATTGGTCCTGATGTCTGGATTATGGCTGAAAGAATTAGATGCTAGAAAAAGGTGACTGAAATTAGCTTCCTTTGTGAGGACATGATCATCTCAGATCATGTTGGAGTGGAGCCGTGGCATCTGCACATCAAAGTCTGAGAACTTGTTGAAAGGACTATATGTGTACCTTTTGTGGAAGTTTAACTGGAAAAGGGGATACGTAGGTTAAATCTTCATCTGTTGGGAGGTAGCAGCACAAAGTCAGGGACTTAAAAAGGCTAAACAACCTGGTAAAGAAAGCTGGTTCTGTTCTGGGAACTATAAGTGGAACCTCTGGAGATTGTGGTGCAATGAAGGATTCTTCATAAATTGAATGTCAACCCTGCATTTCTTTCTGAGACTGCTTTAAAACAGAAGTGTCTTCAGTCAGAGGCATCTTAAGACTTTCTGTAATACAGACTGCTATAGGAGATCCTTCCTGCCCTCACCCATCAGCATCGACAACTCTTTGAAGAACCTTTGTTAAAATGAGTAGCAACAACTTTTAATTTCCATTTGGGATTGACAAAAGTATTTTTGAATTGAACTGAATGGATTTGAAATGAAATGAAATAAAACACAGGATCATTTTAAAGAAACCCTACCATAGGCTCCAAAATACTTGAGTGAGGATTTACCTCCTAGTAGGAAAGCAACCATAAAATGTAACGCAACCCTTAAAATATATTTGTTTAAGTTTTTAAGTTTGAATTTGGGCAATGCATGGAAGATTGGACGCAGTTCCCCAAAAGTCTTCACAATGTATTCATCCGAATGTCATCGCAATTATGGATTTGTGTTCAAATCTGATGTTTGTGTAATTTACTCAACTCTCCCAAATGAATAAATAACAGAACAAATTACATTATTATTTAATAAAACAACCTAAAACTGAATTTGGGATCAATTACTTGACGCAGTTTGTGAAACCGTTTTTGAACATCTAATTGTGATTCTAAAATACCAAAACTAGATATCTATGTCTTTGTTTAAGAATAGAAAAACTACTGAGGGGAAACGAGCCAGTAAGGACCCAGTAAATGTGCGTGTGTGTGATGAGAGGGTCAGATTAAAGATTGATAGAAATAAATAGTCGCCAAATCCAGCCCTCATCTACCCCCTTACCCCAACCCTCCTTACCCCAGCCTGGGGTTTGAATTAATGCGTTTCTATTTTTGGCTCTCCCGTGTTTCCAGGGGAAACCTAATGACGCAATGACGTCAATGCAGGTCACCAGCAAGAAGCAGACTGGAGGAATTGAGTGGCTTCCATTAGAGGTTTTGCAGCATTTTCCACAGACGGGGGAGAAGCGGGACCATGTAAACAGATTAGGACTGGAGAAACGCGCAGATGAAGAAAAGTGAAGAAATACGGAGCGAAATGAACCAACAGCCGATGCAACGGACGTCTGGGAAGAGAAATGATTGAGGGCGGGTGAGAGGGTGGATGTGGAGGGGTGGCGGTGGTGGCGCTGAGGGGACCCTACTGCTGCATATCAATGGGTGCCGTCCAAATTCCCAGGGATTATTGGAGGGGGGAGATGGGGGGCGGCGGGGGGAACGATGCACGCAACCTCACATCGGTGACGACTGGGTGAGTCTATTCTATTATTATTATTATTAATTATTATTATTATTATTATGACATAATTTGCTTGTCGCGGAAGTGAGTAGAAACAACAAGCCGCCGTTCTGTTTTCCGTTCTGATGAACAGTTCGCCGTATACCACAGAGTTTTAACGTTAGAGCGTGAGTGGCCACCAGAGAGACGTGTTGATGTGAAGAAGAAGTAGAAGAAGAAGAAGAGAGAGACAAAAAAAACCCCGATTAGAGCCAAAGTGTTGACTTTCAGCGAGTTGATTGCAATTGTTCGTGATTAACGCGCATCTGTAGACGGGCTCCATCTATAGTCCACAACCGCTTTGCTGCTCGGATGCAACACCAACTCCGCGTCCGTCGATACATGACGGCTCCGTTTACAGCATCACAGGGGAGAGACACGTCTCCGCTATAGGCTATCGGCAACTGCAATTCTCTGACGACCCGCTGTAATTTGTGAAACAGAAAGGAACACTCTGCTCTGCCGTCTACTTGAGATGCCAGCCATCTAATGTGTTGCATCGCTTCAGACGCGGGGGGAGAAAAAAAACACACATCAAAGATTCAGGATTATTTCAGGGAGAGACTGAGATTGGTGATCGTCATTTACCAAAAGGCTACTTTTCATGCGTGCGCGTCTCTCTCTTTATGTGTGTGTGTGTGTGTGTGTGTGTGTGTGTGTGTGTGTGTGTGTGTGTGTGTGTGTGTGTGTGTGTGTGTGTGTGTGTGTGTGTGTGTGATTATGATAGCAATGGGAGATGGGAGGTGAGGGGGGGAGCCGGCAGTCGTGCGCGTTTGAAGTTGCGTTACTTCTTTTGCCACAGAAAGCCTCACATTACACCGAGTCCCCGCGCAAAGTTGCCCACTTTGCGGATATCAACGCGTTTTGGCAACAAGTGTCAATTTGTGGGAAAGCGATCCAACGGTGGCCTCCGTTTAGCGCCTTAAAGCCCCGAACAGGAACGATTGAACACGTATGGCTTTTATTTTTGTATGTATTTTTAAAAATGTTGGTGTGTTTTTTTTCACCAGTTTGACTGCATACACCTCATTTTATGTATGTATATATTTTTATATGAACTGGGATCTAAGTGCAGGGCGTTTACCTCGCAGACGGAGCTGGTTTCAGCACCTTGGACAGCTCAGAGTAGTTTTGGACCATGGAGAGTACTCTCCCTTTTATTTGCTCATATTGTTTGATGTGAAGGTGTAGCTAAAACCAAAAGCTTAGATGCACTGGTGGAAAAATCAATAGTAGCAATAATGAGGATGATAGAACGACTGTAATAATTAATCAAAAGAATATGAAACAGTTTTGTGACTATATTTTTCTCCTCCTATGAATGTGGTGTGGTAAGTGTGTGTGAGCAAATGGTCCAGTCTGCTGGTCCACGTCCATCCAAAGGCCCCTCTAAATGTGACTGTTCACATCCTCTTTGAAAACCGATCTTCAGAAACCAGTTCTGCATATTCACTGTATTGGCCTTCTCAGTTAAAGCTTTTACTTCCTTATTCTGGACGAATACTTTGAATTAATCCAAGTAATTCAGACCTTTTTGCGTAGGTAGCCAAGACTAAAGCATCCCACTTTAGTGTGATGACCTCTACACGAGAGGTCATAAAGGGTAGGAAATTTATTTTGTACAATAACAAAATGATCGAAATAAGGAGTTTTCTTTTACTCCGTGTTTCCAAAGCCATTAAAATGTTAAAAGAAAAAAAAGTGAGGTATAACATATAGCAACAAAAGGGATAACAATAAGGGTAAAAGAAAATTTAATCAAAAATATAACACGGCATGTTAATAGTATAAAAGAAGCATTTATAAGACATTGCATAGATTAAATGTTTAATTTGACATTTTTAAAGAGGTGACAAAGTGTAAACCACTGATTTTTCCATCAGTAGCAAAAGCCAGCAGAGGTATTTCAGGATGTGGGGTTGATTATATATTTAGAAATTGTCTAAATATTTTCATAAAAAACGTGTCAACAGTAGTTATATTGGGGAGTTATTTGATTTGTAGCAACATGATCAAGAATGTTGGAAGATTTCTTTTGGTTTGCTTGTGTTGTGATGATTGCAAAGCCAAAGTTTGACTTTCATTCTTAAAAATACCTGTAGTAAATCTGGAAAATGTTACTATAAAGTGATGAAATATGTGTTTTTGTTTGTTTGTTTGTTTACATGCTTTAAATTAACACTTTTAGAAATAGTTGCCGATCGGGGGATTTTAGAGTAAATTTGTCTCTGCACTTTTTGCTAGAATAAGCAAAGCAGCTGCTGAATCAGTAAATGCAGTTCACTTCAGATCGCATGAGCTTTAATAAACCTGCCACAAGACTTGCTGGTCCTGTGTTCAAATCCTTTCAGTTGGTCTTTCTTTACAGTGAAGATCTTGAATGTAGAGATGTAAGCCGTCCACACAATTTATTTGTCAGCAAGAACTACATTTGCTGGCGTCTTCTGTAGCAAAATAACATGATTCAAAGATGTCGCTCACATCATGGTGCCTAAAGATTAGCCGGAAAACAAAATGGTTGTTTGACTGCATGGACGACACCAAAAGTCCCGACCAGGTAGAGGGTGTGTGGATCTCATTGAACATTTTGTACAAAGTTTGGTTTTAGTTCAATTTTAGTCTTCATGTGGTAGGTTATCAACGTCTGTTTTCATCTATTTCATAAGTGAAAAATGAATAAGACAACGTGTGCTGCTGTGGAGGACGTTGACACTGAAGCTTTGTAGTGCTTCAGCGTGATCTCAGCTTTCAAAATGAACCCCAGTTTTCTTCCAGAGTGGCACACAATCTATTAGACACATAAAAAAATAAGCAAATTTGTGTTCTATTTGTTGACTGCACACAAAAATCAAACAGCCACGACCACACATCAGTCAAGACGCTGACTTACGTCAAAGTCTCACATCACAACATGCGATCCACTCGCCCTCTACGTTTAAAATCTGATAAAGTGGAATAGTTAACAGCTTTTAAACATATCCAAACATGTTCACTTTGTGGTGTTCAATAGGAAACCAGAGATCCTCTCCAGAAGACATCAAAAGGATCCATAAATACATAAAGGTTTGCTTTATTTTTAGTTTATTATGTTTAGTCTGAGAAAGCAGTGGCAAGAAGCTTTAGAGGGATATGACCATAAAGTCTTGTGTTCCTTTGCAAACTTGATCTGAGAAGTTATGCCTCTTTTGTGCAAAGCACATGCATTACCTGAATGTGCTGACTAATACATGAAGGATAACCGAGTCTTGATTGCTTGAGTCCACCTGTCTTCTAAGTCACTGCAGATTTATTCAGAGTTTCTCTTCTTCCCGCCAGGTTCTGAGGACGCCGCCTCTGGAAAGCAGAACGGCAATTTCAAAACATTTGTCCTTTGTGGGTCTTTTTGCGGTCTGGGCTTGCTGTTCCAAAGCCAGTAGCCAGGAAGCCCTTACCCCAAAAAGTATCTGCAGTGGATGCTGGCATCTGAAACAGACGTTGCTTCTTCCTCGCTGATGAATCATCACTTATCTCACTCCATCTCAGATTCTTCTGCTGTGAGGAAGCTGTCGATTCTAAAAAAAAAAGAAAAAGAAAAAAAGACTTGACAAAAGAGGGTGTGGCTTTTGATAAGCATATGATGTTTTAAATATGGTAAATCTGAATTGTGTAATTAAGATACAGCTGATTCACTGTCTAGAGAAACTAACATTTCACTGAAAAGAATCCAAGTAGATACTAAGATCTAGACAGCAACTAGCTTCACCATTTTTTTTTTTCAGACATAATTCTGGATCATTTTCCGTGGTTGTTTATTATGGTGCGAATATTTGAAACACGGTCCATTTAGAGATTACTTTAAAATTGATTTACTGCATTTACAAGAAAAAACGTCCACTGTGCTCCACATTTTTAGCATCCAGACTATTTGATTCAGATCAGAAAGTCACTGTAAACAGTGTTTTTCTCTCTCTCTCTCTCTAAAATACACACTACAACCTCAAATACACAGCAAAATATTAACAAAGCCCCCCGCCCCCTTCGAAAGCCCACAAGCAGTGAATGAAAAAGCGGAGGGAAAATGGGCGCATTGCTTGAAGCCTTTGATGTACTACGTGTTACATTAATGCGATTATTTATCCAAAGCCATGAGCCTTGACAGTGGAGTTTATGTACATCAAAACCAGAGGCACTTTTTGTGCTTTGACAAAGACTCTGTGACGTCATTGCTCACAGAGCATCAACATGCTCCATATAAACACTGCACACAAGAAGCAACAGTATTCTTTTACAGGAAACACAAATAGGAGCTGAAAATGGTTTATGTTGCATAGATCAGCTGGTCCTCGTCATGGCAGCACGTTCTCTTTTCATATGTTTGCATCATTTGACTCTTTCTTGTGTGAGCCATTCTATTAAATCAAGCGCCTTTAAGAGTCTTAAAGAGTTCACACACCTTACAAGATTTCAAATCTTACTTTAAAAAGAGAAACTCCCAACTGCCATCACACACACACACACACACACACACACACACACACACACACACACACACACACACACAAAAACAATACACACCTTCTTTCTGAATGAGACAGAACAGACCAGGTGCAGGTGGATTTTTTTTTTTTTTTTTTACGTCATGTCTGGGTGCCTGCAGCCACCAATAGCCAATCAAGTTCTTCTAACTGGAGCTGGATATTCCCAGTTTAAACACACACCCTCTATTTGTGTGTCACACATCGCCCCAGGAAATAGGGCAATGACTCATCCGTGTCATCAGATAGAAACGTGGGCTGTGGATGCACTTTTGCTCTTCTTCCTCTTGTAACAGAGCAAATTGATTTTGTAACCACAGGCAAAAGACAGAGGTTTCTCGCTACTTATTTTGTCTCCTAGTTTTGCCAAATATCTTTCTTTCTTCATCAGTGGCTTCTTATTTCACAATATGGCTTGCCACAATAAAGTGGCAAGCCATATTTTCCAAAGGATTTTGAGTGCATTGCTAATAAAGAAGAAACAGACGTAGCTGAGAATTAATCTAATTACAAGTGAGAACGCAGACTCACTTGTACTTGCTTGAGACACGCAGAAATCCAAAGTAAATTTCCCAGATACCTCAAGGTGTTTGGTTAAAGCAGTGAGATATTCTAAACGGTGGAAGGAAAGAAAAAATCATAAGAACTGGGATGGGGGGGGGGAGATGCTGTGGAGCGCAGAGACAGTTCTGCGAGAAAAGTCTCTGTCAATCTCTGAGTGAATATAGCCCTCCAGAGGATTTATTTGGTACTGCAATCATGAAAAAGCCACGCATACGTCACGAATGCAAGCAGAAAACCAGAACGACTGCAATGGTGTCTGCTAAATGTTAGAAATGTTACCTGGAAACGTATATTAAAGGTCTGTTGATCAAAATATTGATTATTATTTCCTCACTGTGATGTACTTTGTCTTTTAAGCTATAATGTTGGTGCTGCATCTGAATGAAACGTGAGACTTCCAGCTCTAGAGCTGCCAGTTACTGCCTGGTTTACTCACTTTTACCTTAATGATGTCATTTTATTGAAATTCATGTTTTATTTGGCTTGGTTCAATTATATGACATAAATGAGCTTGTTGCTGTTTAGTGCAAAAGCTTTCACAGTTGCTTTATCTATTTAGATTTCAAATGTTCAATAATTCCAATCATTCAAGGTACAGTTACTGAAGAGTTTTCGTGCTGATTAAGATTTTTTTTATGTTTTAGTAGAGGTTATTGGAAACAATATACATTTCTTCTCATGTTGTTTTCATGTGGAACACGTCTAAAAAAACCTTGAAATTAATTTGTAACATCTAGCAAAACATGTGTGATTAGCATCTCGAAACTGGCTCCCTTCTACGAAAATGAGGACTTGTTTTATGCTGATTTCTTATTGAAAGATACAGTGTTACATACTCAACATTTCCTAATTTTCTTCATTTATGCAGTACAAAACTGATTTAGTTTGCTACTAAGCCGATTTACCAAAACATATCACATGAAGAAATGTATTTCAATGAGGTTTGCAGCTAAATAAACTATTTTTAATCATCTCTGCTTCCTACAGTGGATTTATTCTCACTTAACCGATCTATTAAGAATAATTATTACAAATATTAATCTGTCTTTGGTTATCCATGTTTTCTTGGTGGTACTTGGTGGAATATTTATAGTTGGGGCCTTTGTCTTAGTATCTGCACTGGGAAATAAGTAAACAACGCAGATTTTGAACAGTTATTTAACTATGATGAAAGGTTTGGAGAAAAAAATATTCAATAACAGAAAGCCCTTTGTCATTGCCAAAATGTTAAGTACTGTGACATAAGTTCAGAATGTTAGTCATGTATCATGAAAAAAAATTATATATATATATATATATATATATAAGGAAGGAGGCAGAGGACTAGCGAGTGTGAGAGCCACTATCCAGGATGAAACATCCAAGATCCATAAATACATCAAGGACAAGCCTCAACAGACGATCTGCTCAGCGAATGTCTCAGGCAATGGAGAACAGAGGATGAGGGGCTAGAGGTTCCATCATGGGAGAACAAGCCCCTGCATGGGATGTACCACCGACAAATAACTGAAGTGGCTGATATCAGGAAATCCTACCAATGGCTGGACAAAGCTGGACTCAAGGACAGCACAGAGGCTCTCATCCTGGCTGCACAGGAACAGGCCCTAAACACCAGAGCAATAGAGGCTCAGATCTACCACACCAGACAAGACCCAAGGTGTAGATTGTGCAAGGAGGCCCCTGAGACAGTCCAGCACATAACAGCAGGGTGCAAGATGCTGGCAGGGAAATCGTACATGGAACAACATAACCAGGTGGCGGGCATAGTGTACAGGAACATCTGTGCAGAATATGGACTGGAAGCCCCAAGATCGAAGTGGGGAACACCCCCAAAGGTGGTGGAGAATGACCGAGCTAAGATCCTGTGGGACTTCCAGATCCAGACAGACAAGATGGTCATGGAGAACCAACCGGACATTGTGGTGGTGGATAAAGAACAGAGGAAAGCCGTTGTGGTGGATGTAGCTATACCAAGTGACTACAACATCAAGAAAAAAGAGAAACTAGAAAAATACCAGGGCCTCAGGGAAAAGACCTGGAAGGTAAAGACCACAGTGGTGCCTGTGGTCATCCAAACTGGGGCAGTGGCTAAAACAGATCCCAGGAACAACATCAAACATCTCAGTCCAGAAATGTGCACCAATCTGGTAGAGGACCCGAACTCAGAGGATGAAAGAGAAAGAGAGAGAGACCAACTGTGGAGGGAGAGAAGGGGATATATATATATATAAGAGCTACACTCCTGGTGGCAAAGTTGTGCAATCTTACCCAGTGTGAATGCAAGTCAGATACCTGACACTCCAGCGAAATAGGAAAATAAGTATTGACAAGTGTTGACATGAAAGGCATAGCAGATCACAACCAAGTACCGCTTTCATAAATTAAATTATGTGTAACATGTGCCAGAAGAAGAATTGAAGACATTCAAAAGATGGAGGGAGAAGAACATGAACGCAAAATGAAAGAGGAAGAGGATTGGCACTTTATTTAACTGAAACAAGAATGACTGTGACGTTAAAGATTTAGAAGGTGCATGTTTTCCAAGCCAGATATCAGAGGGGATTATATCTTTTTTTGTGGATTCATATCCAGTTATTCTTATCCAACCACAGTGATTTCCTGAGAAAGGTGAATGAGGGGTCAGTGTGAACTGGCCCTCTGCCATGTCGTCTTACTGGAATGGATTAAATCCTGCCTTCCAATAAATATCTCCTCCCAGTTTCCTTTTTTTTCCACATTGAGTATTTCCTTGTGCCTGTTACATCACATAAAAATTAGTTATTGTGTAAGAGGTATATGTCTGGGAGGTCTGATGGGTTTTTTTGTTTTGTTTTAGTTGTTTCCCATGAAAACAGTTGTGAACTTAATGAAATTTCTGCTTGCCTCTTTCCACACGAAGGATTCGAAAAGCAAATGTTTTTTCTAAATTAAAAATAAATTTAGAATATGCTAAAAATAATTATTCTGACTTTGAAAATGTGGAAAAGATCCGATCTTCAATGATCACGATGTTCTAACCTTGCCAACAGCAAGAGTTGCAACAGGTCTTGCAAGATAAACTGTCTCAGATTTCAGGTTGCTGTTTAAAGTCTCACCAATATCAGCTTAACAGCAGACGTCTCGTTTAGATGGAAAAAGCGGCTCATGTTGGGAACGCAGGCAGATGCTGCCAAGCAGGGATAGAACAACAAACAGCACGTTTTCAGTTTAGTTTCACTTTTGTTTTTGTGGTGTGCTTTAATAATTGAAGCAATTCTCTTTAAAACATGAGAATTGTAATGTCTGCAAGGCTTTGAAATGAGAAATCAGCACCTTCCAACTGCAAGATTATCACAACTTAACTCACTGAGCCACAGTTCCTCAAATACTGTTAACTTATTCCATATAGTAAAATCTGAAATGCTCTGCTTTCTAATACAACACTGCAGTGTAGTCATGTTTTTCCAAAAAAAAAAATTAAAAAACACAGACCATTTATTTCAATTTTTTTCTACATAATGTAACATTTACCCAGTTCAATAAATACATAAAGCAATACACAAAAAGGTTGAATCTCAGTCCTCTTTGACAGGAGCCTCTTTGTGCCCCAAATCATGAGTTGTTAATTAATCATGAGCTGTTCCCTCAAACATTCCCTCAAGTTCTTGTCATTTTTTTTGTCAGACAAGATCTGAATTACGGCTACCCCATTTCAGAATTTTCTATTTGTTTTTGATGCACTCTTTGACTGTGATACTGAAAACAAATGTTGCTTAGCAGATTATTAGGGCTGGGGTTGAAACCGACTGTTGGTTGGCGCTGTTTATGTTTTCACCGATGGCAAAGAAAACCCAGTTTCGTCATAAAATAACCCACAATTCATGATTCATACAGAGGGTATTGTGTTCTCATCATTATGTCCATGTCAAAGTCCCCTTCTGGCATTTTGTCACAAAGTTAAAGATCTGTTTCGGATCATAACACGCTCCCAGAAAGATACTGGGGGCAATTTCACCAGGTCTGGATGTTTTATTTGCAAATAATAAATGGCTTATTTCACAGTTTCATACATGTGGAGAGTGTAGGATGTTGCTGTCACATGTATCACATTCATACAGTTACGTCACTTTTGCTGTCAGCTACTTGGCAGCTTTCCTGATAACTGCCATCTCAACTCTTTTTGTTTGTTTTTGAGACATTAAGTTTTAGTAATGCACCTGTCGTTAATCATTTCTTCCAATATCGATCACTCTTTTCTGTGACATATTATATATTGACAAACATATAGAGTATTTGCCTTTAAAATGCATAAACTCGAGAGGATCTTATTTTATCCAGTGAGAGAACAGGAACTTCCTCTCCCGATGGTTCCCACAAAATTGGGAGTTTCATATTGTCCAATCGTATTGTCCAAGATGCTTTAGTAAGAATTAAGAAAGTAAGAAAATACTGAAAGTAAGGTCTATGAACAATTAAAAAGAAAAGTAGAGTTCAATGCACCCTGAACCAAGCTTCCTTGCTAAATGCGGAGTCATGTCTACTTCACTGGACATACAGAGGAATGATCCCGCACTCCACAAAATAAAACCTTTACATTGCTTTGCAGTCCAGTGATCACATGTTTTACTCCAGTGAGTTCAATGGTTTGACTGGGCTTGGTGAAGTAAGGCTCCAGCTCTCTAACTCAATGTTTTTGAGCTAATGTGAAGGCCATGTGAGGGTTGGAGGTCTGCTATTAACTCTTCAGAAAGTATCCGACTTCTAGCCACTCTGCACTTCAACATCCTCAACAGTAGAATATACAGAAGCAAAGACATTTCATTAAAGGATTAATTGCACAGGTGGAGTCCAAATCATTGTAGAAATGGTTTGCATGCTGAGGTGTTGGATTTTATACATCTGTGATCATGAAAGTGATTGAAATACCTGAGAAAATGCATTTCACTGCATATCGTATGTAATAATGCTTTAGATTTCTCTAACCGATGCGGCTGCACAATTAGATGCTTTCGCTCTTCTGTAACCTTCCTGCAAACAATGGCTTTGATGAGAAAATCCTTGGAAAACCCCCAATAAAACAGGTGAATTTTACTTCTTATTCATCTTTCTTTTTCTATAATTGATGAGCCTGTGGCTACTAAACTGAAACACGGTGTTTTAACCAGTTACTTAACGGGTATTCGTAATTACGCAACTGCAACTTTTCATGTTGTGCCTCTTTTCAGACGTTTTTAATTAACTTGCTTCACCCGTACGCCGGATTACGAGAGGTAAAATCATATGCTGTGGTCTAACTTTTTACATCACAAAAAACAGGCATTTCAACAGGGTTGTGTACAATTTCACCTTGCCTTATCGCCTTTATCACACATGATGCATCACATGACCATATCCTACCCTACCCTATCTTTTCCAGTAAGTTGCAATGACATAAGGAACCAGAACCACAAAAATCACAGGATGTGTGTGGGTTCCAAAAAACTGAGTCAGTGTCTCGATACCAAGAAAACCGTCGTGCTCAAAGTTCCGAGTGCTGATTAACCTTGTAGGGTCAGACTCAGGTTTGAGCCAAAGGGGGAAGAGGTAGGAGGGGAAAAGACCCATGCAAGACCAGACAGGATTCATGACGGAAGTTGACTATTTAAATAAGATCTGCAAAAGGGATGTGCTATTGCTTTCATTCATTGCCACTGGAGGACAACCAGAAGTTGGAAAACAAAGGTAAGGACTATGATGTGACCAAAGGGACTGTTTTTATCAGGAAAGATTGAATTTTAAATACTTTATTTTTAGCTTAGATTTAAATTGGAACCCAAAAAAAAAAAAAAAAACAGAACAATGAAAATTAAATGCCAAAATGTAAGAATGTAAAAACATTAGTTTCTCTGGAGATTAATGAATCTGTTGTTTGTAACGTCTGCATGATTTTTTCTTTCCAGTTCATTTTTCAAGATGTGCGTCCCTCTGGCCCTGTTGTTCGTCTCTCTAATGGCAGCTCCTGAGTGCTCAAGTCTTCCAACAAAGACCGACTCCATTAGAAGCAACATACACGACATAGAAATCATTGCTCAGATGACTCTGGACCACATAAACAAACTAAACAATATGGTATGAATCGTGGTTCAAGCATTAGGATGTTTTAAATGGGTTTCTATGAGCAAGATTACTTCACCCCCATTAGAAATACCAACCAACAGCATCCTACCTAACATTTACTCATATATTTTTCTACTCTCCTCTGTGGCAGACGCCCCTACAGGTGGAAGTCTCCACTCCTCCCATGAACGGATTAACTGATATCAGCCTCTATCTCGGACATTTGGATGACGAGCTGCAGAGCCCCTTCACGAATCGCCTGAGACAGATTCAAGCTGACGTTTCCAGCCTGGACTCCAGGGTGCGCTCTCTCGCCTTAATGTTGGACTGCCCCATCCAGGACAAACCGAGTGTGGAGCCCAGGGAGCTTTTGTTCCCAGACAGCCAGCACTACGTGACGCTGGCCAAGGTGCAGCACTACCTGGAGAGCCTCCCTTCAAATAAGGAGAAACTTAATGTTTGCTGACAAACGCACATGGCTTTCAAATGCAATATGCTGTCAATAGTGGTGCCTAAATTTTTTTATTTTTTTTTGAAAATGCAGAATATGTATTTTATATTTTCTATGAATAGATGTTTTGTTTTTTACAGACTGTTGACTATTTAATAGTTAAGCTTAAAATATATTTTATTTGAAGAAAATGTTTACATGAAAGTGTGTTTGTTGTTTAAAACATATAACAGCTTAAATTATTATACTGAATAAAGTATTTATCTATGAGTATGATTTGATTGTGAGTTATTGCTTTGTTATTACAAGTGGGATAATTACTGAAAGTGATGGCAGAAACTGTTGAAAGCAAAAGTGACACACAAATGTGTTAAAAGTGGGGACTTTATTTAAAGTGAAAAGTTAATGCTTTTTAATGTACTGGTAGTTATTTTGGTGGTGATTTTAGATATGTTTTTAAAAGCATGGCTCACTAAGGTGAGACATTATACCACCACATAATTCAAAGTGTTTTATTAATGTTAAACAAATGCATTGTTAAATAGTGGTCAACATGTTCTTCATTTTATGAGGCTTTTGCAGCATGACTTTATTGTCTATTTGATTTCATTACAGTAGAGATTTCTAATAATTATCATACACTTAAGACATCAAAAACTGAATAAATAAACTATCACATTCAAGGGCTCCATGCATCTTAACCACTCTATGGCATGAAGGCCAGAATCAAGTTTACCAGAGACAATATGAACGATAAAAATCAACTTCTGGAATAATGTTCTTTGCACAGATTAATTGAAAAAATAAATTACTTGGACATCATAAAAGAGGACATTTTCCATAAACCAAATACAGCCTACCAGAAAAGGAATCTCAACTGTAAAACGTGAGAGCGTCTGGGAAAAAAAATTAAAAAAGCATTTTTTTCCAGCAGAACTGAGTCCTGTGACATGACAGTGACTAAAATTTTTAGGCAACTTTTTAAGTCTTGTTTCAGTCAGAGAAACAAGACTAGCAGAGACCTAGACTTGGCTGAAGTAATGTAAAAAATGCTGTACATCCAAGAAACTCCAGTAAGCATTTTACAGCTAAATGTCAGCAGTGGAGAAACTTTCTTAAACTAACACTAGGGGGCATGATATCCTAACATTTTCCTACGACATATTTTTTAAATATTTTTTTAATTTGTTGTTTAGAGCAATTAAAAGCTATTTTTCAGACATTTCATGCCAGTTAAGAGGCTAAACATCAAAAGATTTTTCATAGAAATAAATAACCTCTTTGAAGTCTCTCTCATTGAAAGTAGGTCATTGACATCACTAAGTGCAGCCGCTATCTGATGCTAAATCCAACATGAGGCTTCATGTCCAGCAGAGGCGACTGTAACCTCTGGCTTGTTCCTCAAAACAAACCTTCACTTACTAATGTAGTACAGAAACATAAACCTGTCATACTTCTTTGAGTGGAAAGCTTGCAGATTCAGTTAATACACAGTCCAGTCACATTAATGTGACCACCACGTACTTTCCACTTCAGAGTTAAATAACCAATCACAGAAGGCAGGTGGCAGCACAGTGCAGTTGAGCGTATATAAAGGGTGTGTGTGGGCTTCGGAAAACATTTCAATCGTTGGCGTAATGCAGAAACGAAGCGATTCATCCGACGTCCAAAAGGGCATGATCATTGGCTTTCGGGCCAAGGGTGGAAGCATTTCCGAAACGGCTGAGTTTGTGAACTGTTCGCGTGCCGCCGTGGTAAAAGTGTACCGTGCATGGCAAAATGGGACTGTCCAAAATCAACGACGTGGCAAATGTGGTGCACCACGGGCCATAGATGACAGAGGCGAACGACGGTTGCGGAGATGCGTTCGGGCAGATAGACGGGCTACCGTTGAGCAACTGACCACTAAAATGAACCAAGGGGCTACCACAAGTGTCTCCCAAACCACTATTCAGCGAACATTGCTGCGTCTGGGCCTCCGAAGCGGACGCCTGGTTCGTGCACCTATGCTGACTGGTGTTCATCGACGACGAAGGCTAGAATTTGCACGCCAGTACAGCAGCTGGACGTCCACTGAGTGGCGACACGTAGCGTTTTCAGATGAATCGCGTTTTATGCTCCATCGGACAGATGGACGTTGGCGTATAAGGCGTGAAACCTCTGAAAGGAACCACCCTGCAACCATTGCAGGAACGGTCCAAGCTGGAGGCGGGAGCATTATGGTCTGGGGAATGTTTTCCTGGCATTCTCTGGGTTCACTGATTATTGTGGAAGGCACGCTGGATCAATACAAGTGCACATCTGTCCTTGCGGACCATGTCCACCCCTACATGCGCATTGTTTTTCCTCAGGATGATGGCATCTTCCAGCAGGACAATGCGAGGTGCCATACAGCTGCCAGTGTACGTGCGTGGTTCGAAGAGCACCAGGATGAGTTTACCGTCCTCCCCTGGCCAGCAAACTCACCTGACTTAAACCCAATCGAGCATCTGTGGGACCATCTCGATCGAGTTGTTCGCGCCATGGATCCTCAACCGCGTAATCTAGCGCAGCTGGCCACGGCATTAGAGTCGGCATGGCTCAACATCCCAGAGAAGACCTTCAGGGACCTAAGTGACTCTCTTCCTGCACGTCTCGTAGCAGTTCGCTCTGCGAAAGGTGGTTATTCTGGCTTTTGACAGATGGTCACATTAATGTGACTGGACTGTGTAGTAGGACAACAGATAAAGCTAGTCTTACCTGCTAGAGATTTGGGCTACTATGTTTACAATGAGAATTTTTTCTTTTTTTAAACGAGTTCAATTTAATCTATTAGCAACGACTGGAATGCTCAAACAAGAAGCATGTCACTGCTGAGCGGGGCATCAGATGACGTCAAAGAATCTGATGTAAATGCTAAAATGTAAATGCTTCAAACTGAGTGTAAAAAAACCAAAACAACTAAAGTAAAATGTTGTATCTTCAGATGCAATTAATTGAGACACGTTTTTTTTTCCCCAGTGTAAAAGTGCTTTGCGTGCTTTTCTCTTCACTCAAAAAAGAAATGCATTTTATGAGTCTGTGCTCAGTGAAGTATTTTACACTGAACAAAAGACCATAATCTCTCCACTCATCCTAATGGACCGATATTCTGTACATCTGGTCACTGTGTTTCTGACCTATTTTATTACTGGTTGATAGAGGCTCCGCCTCCATGGACTCACTTCAGTAAACTGGAACAAAACCCCTTTAGTATCCTGTCACTGGTTGCACCAATGGCCTCCAGCCAGCCCTCCTCTACCTCTTGTATTAATTCAGATTACTCACTGGTGATACAGACAGGTTTAAAAGAATGAAATCTGTTCACCACACTAACCTAAACAGTCAGAAAGGAAAGTGAAGACGAATGACTATTTTCCGTCTGAAATAATGAAAAAATTAATATTTGCACATGTAAAGCTCACATATAGTTTCAAAACTCTTTTTTAATTTGTGCAGTATGTATTTTTATCAACAAATAACAAAACAGTTATTGTGCAAGACAAACAAGTGTTACAGTATGTTCATAAATACTTCAAATGTAACCTCAATTACAATGACAAAAGTAAAGATGGCGAAGAAAATACTTTACAGTTACATTTCTAAAGAAAATCAGAGGTATAATATGAAAATAGTAAAAGTGCATTCTCTTTGAGCTAGCAGTGCATGTTGTGGAAATAAGTGAAAATGTTTGAAACTTACAATTTGCCACAGAGTTTAAATGTTAGATTTATGTGAAGGAACTGACAGGGAGCTCAAAAACTGCTGCAATGTGGAAACGTACTCTTCTGGGTGGCATCGCAGGTGGGCGGCATGTGTTGACTTCTTCCACTTTCTGCGCGTCCACAGAAACTCCCCTCCGCCTCCACAAGTCCATCAGCTTTTCCAGGACAGTAGTGCTGCACATTACATCGTTCTCGCTAAAGAAGAAGAGGGCTGGAGAAGTGACCGGGCTGTTGTGGAAAACCTGGATGCTTTTCTCGTACAAGTCTGCAGTGTACGACTTGAAGAGCCTGAAGTAAAGCATGGCTGTGGTTTTGACGAATCCCTCTAAACGTGGCACCAGGGTCTTCCCAAGCCCTGGAAAACAAATAAATGAATAATGTAAATGTATTGTTGCATTATTCCTGCAATGGCATGTACTAACTGGACAGTACACCACTTCTAGTTGTGCTGTTTGTACACAAAAAAACAACAGGATATATAATCAGTGCCTTGCAAAAGTTCCGATTGGGTTGAACATTTTTAGATAATGTCAAGCTACAATCACAAGTTGTGTAAAGACCAAGTAGGTGTGGTTCGCACAAACAAGACTATTTGCTGTCTTCATGTTGTTTGCTGTCAACAAACAACATGAAGACCAAGAGACACAGCAGGCAGGTCAGGAATGAAATGGCAGAGAAGTTTAAAGCAGGGTAGGTCTAAACCTGGTAGAAAAAATGACACTGCATATCACACTAAACAGACCAACGCCACTGTAAACTTTGGTGATGGCAGCATCATGGTGTAGAGATGGGGAACCTGGTCAGTGCTGATCTACAGGCTAATAAAACGGGATACACTTTTCAATTATAGGCTACATTCTGTTAGACTAACACATAAAATTGCGATAAATTAAGTCTGAGTTTGTGGTTGTTTGTAGTTATGAACGTAGTGAAAAGTTCGAGAAGTATATATACTTTTTGCAAGGAAATGCTTATAATTTGCATACAGAGTCACAGAAGGCATCACTCAGTCACTTAGAGTTAAAACAGAAATTTCACGCAGTTTTATTTTAATTATCAGTCTTAAACATCATTACCCAAGTAAATAAATGGACAATAAGAGAGCTAAATATCATGTGTTGAACTATTGGAATATTTACTTTGGACTAAATTAGATTACTAAAACAGATTAGCATCCTAAAATAGGAAGAAAAAAAAATTGTAAATCCTGCGCTTCAGACAAAGTGGGGCAGTAGGTCAACAGGCAATTAATTATAGAGAGTTCTGACACACAACACAAAAGTAATCTGAGCTCCGGTACAGTCACTCTCACTCACCTGTTGCCATGTGATCCAGAGAGCCGACCACTAGACTGTCATAAATGTGCCCTATCACTCTATGCGCCAGAGGAGCATGTCGTTTTGGATCCTGAGCAATGTGGGTGAGCAGCTGCGTGAAAGTATAGCCACCAATGGAAGAAGCATGCACCAGTATGAGTCTTCCTGTGAAAGGAGGCTCCTCTAAAATATTCAAAATCTCCAACCCGTAGCTGAGGCCCCATCGAGGCCACAGGAAGTGCATTACGCTGCTCTGGATGAGGAGGACATCCATACCACGGTCCAGGTAGAGATCCCTGTACTTTGCCACGGCCCCAGGTTGGGCGCCGAGCCAGGAGAAGAAAAGGAGAAGAGGGCGAGAATTGGAAGCAGCACCTGACTGTATCTGGGAGGAAACAGCTGTGTGGGAAGGGGTTTCTAAAGACACTGGAGAGGAGGCGGGGAGCAGAGTTGATGTGGCCTGAGAGTCTTTGGCAAGGGTTACTGTCTGGTGCTCAGCTGCTGTCATTGGAGTGTAGTAATAAATGATACCACTGCAGATTCTCCTGGCTACAAACTTCCCTGAGTTGTCTGGTTCAGACGTGGTTGCATCAGTCCTGAAAAGACTGAAAAAGGAGGAGATGGGTCAGATTTCATAATAGTCTAGGGAGGGAGAATAAACTTGCAACAGCTTTAAGCTTTTTTTTTTTCTTTGAGCTATGCATGTTCGAGATAAACTCCAAAATGAAATAGTAATAGTTTAGACTTGAAGTGCTAAAATGTCAAACTGTTTAGTAAGTTTTGACTGATGAGAAGAATATCTAAAATTCTGTTGCCTTATAACACTTTTTTTTCCTTTGACACAGGAAAAAAATAAACAATACAACTCTTCTCTTAAAGATATGCTAAAATATGATTAAAAAATCATTTTGGAATATATCCGTTTAGGTTTTATTATAAAACAGATTAATAAAACAAGCTTTAAAATAACATCCTACAGGGGGGGTTCCATCATGAAAGATAAAGATCTAAAACTTCTTCACTCTGTAAAAGATTTCGGATCCAAAACACAATAACTTGTAACAAAATAGCAGTTGGCATAATCTTACTAACATATTTGTTTTTTCCTGTTTTCACTATTTCAAAATAATATTATAATTGTCATTATTACTACTTATTTCTACCACTAGTACTATAAATAAAATGACCCAGTGGAAGTCAAATCACAAGTATGCTAATGGCATGAAGGGTTATTTAAGCAGAACAATGTGAACAATTCATAAGATGTGATTACCTAATGTGTATTACAGTTGTTAAGCAAGACTAAAAGAAATCAGACTGCAGTTAAATACAGTACTTAAGTGATGCAATAAAAGGCTCCTTGCCCAAACACTGTTCATTTTGGCTCCCTACAATCAGCAAATCAGCAGAACCTAGCAAATTTCATATTTTATTTTTTCATTTGTATGTCTAGAAAATGTTTGCAATTTCTTCTCATTTACATTTAACCGAAGAACACGGAGTTTAATTACCACGTTCAAACCTAACCAAAGTAGCATTTTCAAACTACCAACATTTCAGCATTCAGACCCTCTAGGTTTGGTGCAGCCATTGCGGCGCATACAAACTAGTCAGTTTTTTTGTTCTGTAGCCTAAACGTACACAGCTCCACGTCAGCCTTTGATTTCTCCCAAATCTTGGCATTTTAACTGCAAGTCTTCTAAATATAGACCGAGCGCGCTTTTCATATCGGCCTTTTTGTAGGTCCTTGAATTCCTGGAAAGACTTGATAACCAAACGCCAACAAAGGAAAGGAAGCAGCTTGTGAAGCTCTCCTCCTTTACAACTGAAGCTAAATGTGAGGCTGGATGCGATGAGCCCGGAGCGTGTTAATACATTCCCACCGCGTCTCAAAATGATAACATTAGCAACCTGTCCTTATTTTCCTGAATCATATCAAAGCAACGAGTCATTTCATGCTTTACCTGGTGGAGAGTGCAAGGTTCCCCATGCTGAGAGATGGAAAACGCGTCCTTGTCCGCTTGGTGGTCTGGAAAATTACTTTGCACGCCTAGCTCAGATACGACGTACTGCCAATTCGCCTTGGCAACGGATAGCCGTGGATTTATATCCGCGCGCCCGTGACAGTTCCACGCGCTCACACGCCCCCCAGTTCCGCAATATACGGTGCACGCGCGACCTTTTTTTTTTATTATTTTTTTTATTGCGTTGCTCGCTCCCGCCACCAGTAAAGCCCAAGTGGGACATACTTATCAACATAATCTACATTGCAAGGTGAACATAACGCAAAGGCTAAATGTGAAGAATATTCATGAAAACGTAGCTTCGAGCAGAAACTATTTCAGGCTTTATAAGTGATAACTCAAAGCCGCAACGTGTAAATGCAAAAACTCCCACTGACATCCCCAATAAGCTAAATAAGGAAACATTACAAGGTCATACTGAGACAGTTTATCCTGGCCTACTAAACATAGACCTGCAGTACTTTATAAGCGCCACAAGATGGTGCCATGTTACCTTGTTCATCTTTGTAAAACACCACAGGACAACCAGAGAGTATATGTCATTTATATTTTAAAACACAAAATGTTGCAGATTAAAAAAAGTTTGAAAGTGAAAAGCATAAGTGCATTTTTCTTAAAAAAAATAAAATAAAATAAAGATGCAAACTTGAAAATTATTTTCAGAGCAAAAAATTAAAGTTCCAACTTTGCAGGGGCCTTCTTCAGTTCTGGATATAAATCTGATTGCGATGCTGTCAAATAGAAGACCTTTAACTCGTCGTAGTGTAGAATTAAAACAAATCGCAATGAAAAGTTGGATAAAATGTATTCACAGGGATCTAAAAAACCTGTTATTGATGGACTTTGTTGCTACAAATGACAGTTCAAAAAGTTATATTAGGTTTAAGCCGAAATTACTTGTCCACATGAAAACGTCGGCTGAAATCTTCATTATATCTTTGTGATATATTCAAATGTATTTGATTACATGAAACAGGAGCATGTCAAAACACTATTGCTAATTAGATTTTATTTGAGCAAAAGGAAACGGTGGTGGGTTTTATGATGCAACATGACCACTTTTAGGCTCAGCCAGCCAGAAAAATATGTAAGGTCCACAAAAACATTACTCTTGCCCTTCCCAGGCCATGTTTCTGTAGTACGCTTTACATCAGCAGCCCCTCCCTCTGCTTTACGCCCCTGATTGCCATCTTACATCATTATTTTAAACAGCCCTTCACCCTTCTCCCTGCCAATTTTCTATACAAACCCTTACAAACCCCCTCAAACCTCACCCTCTAAAGAAAGGCTGTGAGGACCACCTCTCCATTTGCTGCCACAGCACCCCACGGCCTTTCCTTTCTGTATTGTTTCAACATGGCCTCTATTATCCAAGGAAAGACAGAAAGAAGGGAAGGAGGGGAACGCATAGAAGAAAAAGAGGGAAACAGAGGGGGAAATGTGCCTACTCCGTTCTTTAAAGCAAGCGGGGTCCACCCACATAAGGGTGTGGAAATTCCACTGCAGCTTCCTGCTTTTTCTCAGTCTTTCCCTCTTTGCTCTTCTCACTCAATCGCACTTTCACCCAGCATCACATTTCCTTCAGACGATTCGTCTGCACAATGAAATCAACACAGCACACCACAGCTGAGCTGTCAAAGCATTGCGATATCTAAATAACTTTCTGCTTAGCGATTATGAAATTGAGGTTACAATGAGGAAATACAAAGGGCAGTTTGGAAAATATAACCAGACCCAACTGGAAATATTAACGCACGTTGTGGTGTTTTGTGCTTGAAGGGTGCAACAAAATATAATAAATCAGAAAAAAAAAACTCTGGATCCTACTGAGGGTGAAGCAGTTAACACCAGACATGTACGCCAAACCCAGTCAGTAAGTTGGAGAATTATGTTGACTTCAAAAGTATTCATATTTTTACAACTTTGTCCCATTTCAGTCACATGTTTGGGTAGGAGTGTGTGTGAAGAACCAACACAAAGTAAAGGATATTTTGGATAATGTGTATGTTCTTTGTAAAATAGTTCAAGCTCAATAAGACTGTATGCAGTGCCTGTAAACGGGAGTTTATGGGCCTTTAAACTTGTCCACATCTATATCCCTGATTTTTCTGCCATGTTTTTGGGTCTTCATGATGCAGCTTTTTTTCTAACCTCTCAGGCCTTCAGTCTGTATTTCTACTGAATTTAGGTAACACACAAGTGAACTTTAGTTATTAGTCATGGGACCGAATAAGACAATCGACTAATAATTATGCTTGCATTCATACCAGACAAATGTACTGTCTCTGCATCTTTCAAGATACATACTTACATATCTGACTGAATTTAACTTTTGTTTTCCAAGGCTGCTTTATTAGTATCACATCTTTGCATATCATATGTTAGGATATGACATGCTCTATGTTGAACATATATCATTTTGTAATAAAAAATGACAATTCAGATTATGATGTAATACGATTCAGATAGAACTATAACATGTCAAGTTCAACAATTTCCACATGCACTTGAGGTTTTTGTTAGAAGAACCTCTAGGTGAATTTACATCTAAAAAAGAAACTGAATATTGGCAGAATCTTTTCAGAATTTATTCCCAAGTGTTCTCAGTATTTTGTCAACTTTTTACATCTTGAATCCTGCTCTCTAAACAATTTATCCTCCTTTTCATAGCTTTTGGAGTCAATGTGTGACACTGTTCATCAGAGGGAGAAGTGTTGTTGTTATCCCTTCTTTTTTACAATATTTTTGTGTTTTTACACATAAAAGCTTTGCTATTATTCATGGGGGGGACATTTCACTGGTATTTAGGTTATGATAGCAGAAATAGTGGGAGACAGACACAAAAATTTGCTTTCAATAAAGTTAAGTACCAGCTGAATTATTTTCAGGAATTGTACGATGTTGATAAGATTATTTTAATATAAAAAATGGCACAAATGTCTGGAGACATGGCAGAGCCCATACACTATAGTGAGTGCCCATTGTCGTCTCCACTTTTTTTTTTTTTTTTGGAGGAACTCCCTTTGAGCCACACAATCACCCATTGTCCTGGACCTTCCGTCAGCTGAAGCCAGCGGCATGTTCAAGGAGAGAGGACAGTCACACAAGCGCCTAATGCTTGCTGTCCTGAAGACGCCAGAAAGACTTGAGAAGGCATGAAGTAAAGTACAGAACTGTTTGTTAGATTGATGAGGAATGTGTGTGATAGGTGACTGGTGCTAGCTTCATTCGGTGAGACACCCTGGACTGGTTGCTAGCCCATTACAGTGCAACATAGAAACACACACTCATATCTGAGGGCAATTATGAGATGCACTGCAGACAAACTCCATGCAGAAAGACCCCAAAACCAGGATTCTTGCCCTGCATATTGTTGGCAGTAGCTTCAGAGTGTGGCCCTTTTAATTATCTAATGTAGATTATATTTTTCATGGTCATTTCTAAAGAATTGCCAAATTATATATATATATAAAGCTGCACAGTGGCGCAGTTGGTAGAGCTGTTGCCTTGCAGCAAGAAGGTTCTTGGTTCGATTCCCGGCCCCGGCCTTTCTGCATGGAGTTTGCATGTTCTCCCTGTGCATGGTGGGTTTTCTCCGGGTACTCCGGTTTCCTCCCACAGTCCAAAAACATGACTGTCAGGTTAATTGGTCTGTCTAAATTGCCCCTAGGTGTGAGTGTGTGTGTGCATGGTTGTTTGTCCTGTGTGTGTCTCTGTGTTGCCCTGCAACAGACTGGCGACCTGCCCAGGGCGCACCCCGCCTCTCGCCCGGAACGCTAGCTGGAGATAGGCGCCAGCACCTCCCGACCCCATTAAGGGACAAGGGTGTAGGAAAATGGATGGATGGATATATATATATATTAGGGATGTGCCAATCAGGGTTTTTTTTGCCGATACCGATCACCCATGAGGGCCGATCGCCGATTCCGATCCCCGATACCGATCACATAGTTATGATTTATTTATTTTTTTATCATAAATACTACTGTTACATTATGTGAAAAAAGGAACCATGAATTCACCTTAATTTAGACAAAAACTTGTTTTTAATAACTTTTTCCAAGAAGAAAACTAAACAAAACGGCATTGTGCAAATTGAACTGCTATCAATAATACTAACTTTAACAGACTGAAAACATATGAAGGTTGTGAAGAGGCTAAATAATGCAAAGAGCCAAAATAAAACCTCTCAACATTGACAAACGATTCAAGTATAAAACTTAACATTCAAAGGCAAAAACAGGATCCATTGCAATAAATAATCCTGAGTTACTGAATGAAAACTTCCTGTTAGCATAGCGGCTATCTGGTTACTGCTAGTTCTGATTGGCTGTTTCTGACTGAGCGGAGTAACAGGGAGGAGATCGATTATTTTTTAAAGATTATCTGTCTCATGTTAGGACAGAGAAAGTTTTAATACGCATGTAAAATGTATTTTTTTTAGTTAGATGCTGCAGCTTTAAACAGGTTCGGTGTGAGAGTCACTGCCAGGTGGAGCAGAAGCGGCTCCGTGTCAAATATTACTAAATAATAAATATTACTACCTGTAGCGGAGCAGCGGTTCAACAGCAGAACCAGCGTCTTACATCGCAGCTCTAAGATTTAAATAATTTTCCAGGTTATTAGTTTATCTTTCTGACCGTCATGCTAATCCGGGTGAGTGTTTGTAGCTGTGCTGCTTTACCTGCTGTCTGATCCTCCGTGTCTTTTTACTGCACTGAGCCTCGATGTAGCCAAACTCCGTCATGGTTTTTATGTCTATTAGCTTCGTTGTGTTGGTGCATTTTGATCAGCTTCAATTTTCCGCCGCAACACACAAACGTCCTCATTCACTCAGTGCGTAATAGTTACACATCGCTTAGCATTTGTTGCTGCGCGTTTGCGCAGTGAAGGAAAGACGAGACCAGCTGGACAGACAGGCTGAGAAATGAGATGCAGGTGATCAGTATCGGCAACAAGAGTCAATGATCGCCGATCCCGATCATCACCGATTTCACGGAAATCGTTACCGATCGATCGGCACACCTCTAATATATATATATAAACTCCAATTGCAAGAATTGCATGAGTATATCTTTTACTTTTGTAACTGCCATGTTTCTATTTTTTAATAAATCTACACAAACCACAGCATGTTGTACAACTGAAATATTAATTTTATTTTAAATCATTAGCCATGTTAGAAGAGTTTTGTCAAAATGTAAACATTTTCAAATTACTACTGGCTGCCCTTTTTGTTGCCCCAAATTTCAAGGGAACTCAAATAGAGGCAATGTGTGTGTGTGTGTGTGTGTGTGTGTGTGTGTGTGTGTGTGTGTGTGTGTGTGTTAATGCAGTCTGAAACACTTGCAGTACTTGCTATATTAACGCTGTCCTCTGGCACGGTTCATAGCTTAAATATTTATGTCTGCCCTAGGCTTAACCTTACCTGTGGCATCACTCGCTGCTGTGGAGCAAAGACTGAAATCTAGGAAAAATATATCCAAAGAATGAATATCACTTCCTTGAAAGCATGTTCTGGATCGTTTCATTTTATGCCCACCACCTGCTTGGCAGAACAAATCATGAGGAAAAATAGAATCTGTTGTGACAGTATCTGGGCTGTCGTTCTCCCAGACGTTAAAATAATGTGCTAGAAATTCAATTATTTGATATGGCAATCCAATGCATTTGAAGAACGTGCTCAGACCGGGGGAAATGAGTTTTCAATGTGACTTGGGCTAAAACAAAGGTGATAAGAATAGAAAGGAGAGTCAAGGTGAAGTGTGTTATCGAGGCGATCTCCCCCTCGCCTGGGGGAGACCTGAGGGGCTCCAGCACTGCTGGGAGCTCTCAGCCACTGCTCAGGAAATGATGCTTCCTTACTTTGCTGATTGTTCTATGTTTGAAATTCCTGGGGATCATTTGACCAGAGATGTTCAGACTATTTTGCAAAAGAGTCTGCAGAGCCCTTTGACTGCACGCTTCAGATCTCATCAGAGATAAGTTTGTTGTTCAAATTTCAACACAATGCTTCAAACTGTGCCAAAGGTGAACTGGACCTTACATAACATATACATTCTAATAAGATTGTGATTCAATTACAATCTTGGAGTTGTAATTGACTTTGAACACTTCTTTTAAACTCAGGTGAAAAAAGGTTTTAAAGTGATCCAATTTCAATTTAACAACTAGAGCTAAATCAGTGATATGTTATATAGAAATAGAGTCTTTACACATTTAAATGTTTTTTCCTCATATGTATTTCTGTGATGTTATTCTAAAATGGAATGGAGTTGCCGAACTACGCAAGAAAGTCATTCTCCCTTTCAATACCATCTAACAATATTGCCCTTTTTTCTTCCATTTCTGATATGTGTAGCTATTTCATCTACCTAGCTCTACCTTGTTTATATTGTGAGAAGTCAATATCATGTGCTGTTTTATTTCAATGTCATACTTTTGAAAAAAAAAACAACTGCATGCAAAGGTCAGCAGCTTTGAGGTTGAGGATATGTGTGGATGAATGTGAAGGCTTCGCATTTCATTTTCAGAAAGCTTGCTTGCATAAGCCAACGTTGTTTTAACCGTGCGCCCCGGTGTCCACGGTGGTGGATGATCTTTGGTGATGAACAATTTGCTTAGTGAGGTGTGAACGTGGGCATTATAACGGAGAGCCGTGCAGTGAGCAAGAGCGACAGAGACCAACAGGGGAAGAGAGAGAGAGAGAGAACGAGAGAGAGCGAGTGGGAGGGAGGGAGGGAGACTGGAACTCTATTCCACACAGACAAACCCACAGAGGCTCGCAAAAAGCCGTCTTGCCTGCAACACACTCACTCTCTTCCTAACACCGCTTGCGGTGGATTCTCCATCTTACTACATACGTCTGCAGGTAAGCAGCTGACATTCTCTTGTCCTCTTAGATGTCTCTGTTTGACCCTGGATGTTTAATTTAGCAGGCTTGTCTTCAAGGATATGGAACGTATGGATTTGAGTCATACTGTATCTTGTAGATACTGAAGCACTAACATAGCTGCAATAACACAGCAGGTAAAAAAAAATCTGATATACACAAACTAACTGTATTTCCGCAAAAATGTAAGAAAATTGTCAGTGTGTCGATAAATAGAGAATGATAAATCGGTAAGATGAAATCATTTCTATTAGCTGTCAGACAAGGTTAATGACAGTGTCTCTCAGTGAGACATTTGGAGAAAAACCATGGTAACATATTTCATTAGCATGTAAATCCATGGTTATGGTGTATCCATGACTGCTCATCCCATTTTCAGTGAAGCACACAGGGAATATTTGCAAGCATGTGCATCTGTTTAGATGTCAGTGGTTCTCAAATCTGTGAGATTACCGCAACGTCTTTGGCTTCGGCTGTCACCATGGTAAAGACGGCCAGTGGAACGTCTGTGCTGGAGGGCATCCTTTAAAACAATCGGGTGCAGGGCATTCATCAGAGCTTAGATTAACCCGAGCGACTACCCGAATCAATAAATGTCGCACTCAAGCTGTGTTCGGAAGCTTATTTTAAAGTATCAGAATACATTATGGGTTAATTCATAAATGGTACCTTGTATGTACTAACTGGAGGTGCAAGAGCACGTGCAATAAAACGCAAGAAATAAATCTTGTTTGTAAACAGGGAGTCAGGGCTGTATAGCTAACTGTGGTTAAGTCACCTGTTAGAGTCTAACTTGTGATGTAGACCTTTCAGAGACAACAGTGTCTTATTATTATTTTTCTTTTACTATTCGACAAGATAGCAGCTTTCATTAAGGTCGATAATGTCCAGGGACTATTGACTGCAGCTGGTTGCATAATTCAATCTGTGGATCTGCTGCAACTCATGAGTTGATTATGGGACCTCTGATGTGGAAGATAAAATTCAAAATAATTAGAACTTGAGCTCCATTAAGACTGGGTTTTGATCAAACTAAAGGCTGCATATTACAGTCTTTGCTGAGTAATAAGAAACATGGGCAATGTTAAATACATTTTATAGTCTTGGGAAGATGTAAACGGTTGCACACAGCAACAAACAAAAATGTTGATTCCAATTGATGGTGAATAATCAGGCATTTGCTGAACTGCAATCATCTGAATCAGGCTTATTTAAGCAGGAGAACATCAAACACATGCAGTGTGTTGTGTCTAGGGGACCAATTTTCTCTTTTTCCAAAAGGGTACATTGTTGTGAGAGAGCTTAAAGAGGTAGGAGTTCAGAATTATGTTTTACATTTTGTTAAAAAGGTACAAACTGTTCATATGTTACCTATTGTAAAACAACTTCAGACTCAAAAACGTCAAGGCAGCATATGCAAACGTTAAGATAAACAAATAAAGAACTAAGAATTAAAGAGAAATTTGTCCTAAAGTGCCTTACAAATTCCACTCTCAGCATGTGTTTCACTCAGGAAGATTATTGTGTTTGTGGCTCCTTCCTTCACCACATCCCATGTTAATAATCATCAACGTCTGTGTAATTAACTGCCAAACGTTATCATCCCTCAAAACATCATTATGGTTATTTGTTTTAAAAAATGGTGTTTCAAGAAACCACTATGGAATTTTTAGAACTGGCGTTGTATAAAGATAGATTTGAGTGTCAATTAATTGCTAATGAAGTTTTAAGTGGTTCTGTTCACAACAAAAATGTCAACTGAGGTAAAATCTCTTGAGGAAAACCTGACTTGGGTTCAACTTGGCAGTAGAGAGGGATAAACTTGCAATGTTTTAAAATGAAGTGGTGAGTAGAAATTGGCAAAAGGGGCAAATGACCTGAGCGCAAACACAAGCAGCAGAAAAAAGTTGAACTAGCAGCTTAGAGTGTTAATAATAAAACTTTGTATTTTCCTTTTTATGTCTACTAAAGTGGAAGAATTTGTACATTTTGATTTTACACTGCATACATTTTTAAATGCTTCCATTTATAATTTTTAAAAAGCTGTTGAAGTTCATTTAGAGAACTGTTTTAAAATCTTTGGGAATCTAAGTCATGTTTTAGTTAACTTCAGTCTTGTTCTAAACATAGTGGGGGAAAAATAACTCAGTAGTAGTAATGATTTTACTCAGGGGGGAGCAAAATGGCTCATTCTAAAGTGCAAAACAGATCTGGAATGTCCGATTTAATCAATGTTTATGGTAATGTCTGAGCAATAAATAGGGCATCATGTTGTTGCTGTTTACAAAACACAGTTTAAAATTAAGTGAGGCAAATTCACAGTCATATCTTTCATATGTTAGGTTTGAAAGACTGAAAAGAACTTCAGAAAACTTTTTAGGTACTACTATTTTGTCTTACAAATAAATGCTTAGTACTCAAACTAAACACTTCCCTCGTTTGACATGAAATACCTCCCTGTTGGTTTAAAACACCCAGTCACATTGAATATTTGCAGAACTGACATCTGGAAAAGGTCACTAGATGGAAGACCGTGACGTTAAAAAAGCCTTACTTAAAAACTTGCAAGACCATGAGGGGGGAAAAAAACAAAAAAAACATGTGTGCCCACATGCAAGAGCACTTACACAAAATCATGGAAATAATACTAGAGTGAAAAAAGTGCTTGTAAATACGCACACCCACACATGCAGGAAAAAAAGACAACTATCACCCACAGCAGTAGCCATTTGCAGGAAGGTGAATTGCTCCATTATACTGGACTGTGTCACTAATACACAAACCAGCTAACAGCAGGTTTTTTTAAAAAGTAAAGACATGGGCAACTGTCAGATCATCTTGGTTTGTGGCTCCACGGGTTGTAGAGTCTCGGTTTTAGCCAGTCAGCAAAGACAAACAGCTCTATTTTTGATCGTCTTTCTCTAGTTCACCTCAGGTTTTGCAGCATTTTCCATCCTAATTTTAACTATGTGATCATGTTTTTTTTATTTAAATAAGGGCAACTACAACACCAGGATTATGATTTGTGAAAGACTTAAACAGGCAAAATTCTGACACCAGATCAGTAAAACAAAAGCAAATGTTAAGACTATACAGTAAGATGAGGGCAAATTGTGACCAAGATGGCTGCTCGTGCTGAGAAAGTGAATCAAATAAGGGATTCTGATAAATACACAGAAAGACTCTGGCAAACAAAGATGCCAAAGATGACAGAGACTGCTGCAGTGTGGAGCTTCTCTCTTGCACTGATAAGGGTACAACAGAATAATAGCATAGTGGGTTTGAGTTTTTGTCTCTGTTCTGCTGCCTGTATTGTTTGCTCTGTGCCTCTCTGCTTCATTGAACGCAGCACAGCATCAGATTCATCCTTCCATCTGATGGAAATGGAAACAAAATAACAGAAGGTATGTGGTTAATTTCCTGACTGACAGCTGGTACACTTTAGCTCCATTTATGACCACAACTTAACCAGGCATGAGTCAGATGTGGTGGGTGATCGCTGAAAAAAGAAGGATGGTAAGTAGCTAATGAGGAAACTATGCAGACTTGCTCAAAATGATGGATGTGGCAATCAAACTGATTATTTATGACAGGTAATTCATCATTATTAGATGACACTGCGATATATCTTAACTCCATAAACTCAATTGCTTTAGCTTGGTCAAGATGGAATACTTTCTTCTTCTAGTATCACTGGTTTTCTTTTATTTGGTAGACTTTTTTAAGTATTTCAGGGTGACAGGAATGTGTCTAAGGGCGATCGAGTCCTTATATAACGAAACATTAAAGGTGTGATCATATTCTCAGTAAAATGTTTGATGCCTGTGCAGGTTGTAAAGATTCATTAATGAACAAGCAGCCCTGGAACCTAAAGATGCTTCTTTCAAAAAAATTACAGACTGAACAAAACTTTGAATATCAAGATGAAGTGGTAACATACAGGTTTTCACAAACTTGTGACTTAAAGACAAAACTCCACCAGTATGCACTCCTGATCAGTATTTAAGGTCAAACTTAGAATCTGGAGTATGTTTCAGAAAATTGATATGGAGATAACGAAACATAACCCATAACTCAAAGATTGGCAATACTGCTGAGGATGCAAACACCAAGGATGCAAATGACTGTCATATTGCTCCCAAATTACTACTGCCATATAGTTATATATAATTCAGGTCTTATAGGTGTAATAATTCAGAATATCACAAGACTTGATGAGGTACAGATATGCCAGAGATGCAGGAAGATGACAAGCCTGCCGAGGTGAAAAAAAACTGCCCTCACAAAATAAATAAATGGAGATACTGTCTTTCCATGCATATTAGGTAACATAATGTAATGGAAAAAACCTTAGTATTTGCTAACTCCATCCTGCATAGTGCTTTTCACCTTTTCGGAGCTTTCCTTCACTTTAAGATGATGAATAAAAGTGATACTATAGTGAAATGTGAGAATGTTAGCCAACCTAAATTATACATTCCTTCTGCTGTTTTACTGATAAATATTTTATGGCGGAGCAACTGGAGAGAAAAGATGATTTACTTCAAGACACTATTCCCTGTTTGCTGTTTATTTGTATTAGAAGCTGTTGACAAAATCTCGGAAGAAACCAGAAGGAAGAGCGTGCGTGGGTGTTTACACCAACTACAGAACAGTACAAGTGGGCAAATAAGTACACAGTGTGCAAACATACAGACTGAAGTCCAATCTCAACTACAATCACATCTCTGCATGTCTGAACAGTGTGCAGGTTGGTCACTGCAAACTCCAGCGAACAACTACCAAAAATAAGCAATACCCCTATGGAAACTGATCTTCACGCTGCTCAATCAAAGTGCTAAAAGTAGAGTGTGTGTGGGAAGCTCTGTTTAACCCTCTGTTAGTCAGAGTTCAGACTTTTATTATGAAAGTGTCGTTCATCTCGAGGTAAAAATACAGGGAGAAATGGGTGGCCTTTGAAAAGGAACAGAATTAACTGAAGACACTAGAGAAACATGACATGAATTTAAGTTGCAAATCAAAAAAGAATAGGTTGAAAGAGCAAAAAAAAATTCATTTAGAAAAAGACAAAGCATCAGAGAGAAATAGAGCTTCATAATTGTTGCAGATTTCTGGGAATATTGATGGGTTATTTTTTTCACTCCCACACAAATATCTTTGTCTGTTTGAAAGAACGAATAAATCTGAGATTTAAAGACAACAAGGCCAAAAGCCTGGGTATGTTCAGAGGAAGTTAAGTACAACTGAAGCACACAGGTTGTTGTTCTCCCAGGGGAAATTCCTTTGGTGCTCCAATCTTTTCACTGAGGCAACACACTGGTGACTTTAAACCATGTAATGTTTTACAAAAGAATAGGAGGTCCCCTATTCTTAAGCTGACTAGCCAGACTTCATTTCTTCAGTACTTCAGCCCAGCTTAGAGAAATTTTCTCTCAACTGCTGCTTTTCAGTTACATATAAACTGCATAAATGGATGGATCTGAACATCCTCCAGCTTAACTGTTTTTTCTCATCAGGACTAATATATTGTCTCTTTTGGCTTTTCCTTTGTAGTTCAAATATAGTTTGTTTTTTGTATCACCACAATTTTGCATTCTTCCTGCATATGTTATGCTTGAATGCATTTTCACTTATGTTTCTTCTTTTATTTAACTGTAAAGCACTTTATGTATTTACATTTTTTGTGTTACTAAGAACTGGTGACATAACGTTCTTAGCTGCCGTCTACCTTCAACATTTGGTTGTCATGAGTTTGATCTTTTCAACACTTAAATCACTGTAAGTGGGCCACTAAGTAAAGTTCTTCTTTCAAATGTGTTCCTTGGAAAAAGACAAATTAACTGATGCCAACTCTTTCAAGTCAAGTCAACCCAAACGTTGCAGATGAAAAGTGTGTCACCAAGTGTCCTGTGTGTTCTTGTCTTTTAGGTCATTTAGTAGAGAAGCCAGCCCTTCCCCGCCTCAGGGGTCAGCAGAATAGAGAACAACATGTGACAATCAGTGCTTCGCAGACGACAGCATGCTTCGATTCCTTTGGACGATGGCTCTCTTCTTCTGGTATTATTTGCTACTTCACAGCCGAGCTCTGGCCGACGAAGAGGCCACTGGGGAACTGACAACATCAGGCAAAAATTCTCCTGAAGAGAAGTCTAGCATTTACTCGTGGCTTCCATCCATGCCCAAGTTTTCCTCCATACCAACATTTGGCTTGTTTGGGAGCTCAGGTGGCAAAAATGAAGACACTGTCTTAACTACAACTGCCAGTGGGGTGACAGAACTAATCGGTCTCTTTGAAGACCACACAGGATCAGGAGAAGGGAGCAATTCTGAGGAATCTCAACAAACCATAACGTTGACTCAAGGGCTCTCTATGAGTGTGGCAAAGATAAGAACTGAGCCACCTCCCACTGGGACATCAGATTTGCCATACAGCAGCATAGCTCAGAGCAACAGCGAGACTTTTGTTTCTCCCACAAGCAGCAACATCAGAAATACTCTGTTCACAAACAGTCCTCACAGAAGTAAAACTCCTGAACAAAACACAACACATATGCTAACACCATGGAGATCACAACAGCGGCGACTTCTAGCACAGGTACCACTGCAAATCCCCTCTCCAGTAGTGTTTTCCGGGAGACCATCTTTCATACAGAAAGGATTTCTTCAACAATCCCACCAGAAACTACAGCTCCCACTGCCCTGACATGGAAAACAGTCCAAACCCCAACACCCAACCCAGGACTGGTGGAGACTACTCAAACCAGCACACACCTTCTGGGGCTTGTTACTCTTCCAGCCATTTCAGAAAGTAATCTTGTTGGGGAACAAGAAGATTTATCTGTTAGTGTTGTCCTTCATTCGGTTAAAGGAACATCAGAAATTCACTCCACGCAAAGTAACTGGAACTTAGGCTTGTCTGAGATCAGTCTGGTGAACACTGAGCAGCAGCCAGGAGTTTCTTCGACTTATCTAAGGACAGATCCTACCTCGGTGAAAGGCGCAACCTCAGACATTAACCCCACACAAAACCCTTTAGACCTGGGCTTCTCTGAGACCAGTACGGTGAACTTTGAAAAACAATCGGAAGTATTCCCTGCTGCCCTCAAGACGGATCATAACTTAGAAGAGGTCAGGACAACATCTGAAATATACCACACACAAAGCTACTTAGACTTGGGCTTCTCTGAGACCACTACGACGAATGCCAAACAAGAGCCAGGAGTTTTCTCTTCTACCCTCAGGAAGGATTCAAATTTAGTGGCGGCAACCACAAAAGCAGAAATCCAGGCGACACAAAGTCATTTGGACATGGGCTTCTCTAAGACGAGTATGGTAAATGCTGAACAAAAGCCTCGGGTATTCTCTACCACCCTCTGGATCGATCGTAATTTAGCTGTGGAATCCATACCAAGCACAACTCAAAGCCAAAGGGCCAACTTTCCAATTGTAGAAGGTAAGCAGACTTAAGCAAATCCATAGAGCCTGAATTGATTGAATAAATATGATCAATCATGTGCAGGCAGGTCTTTAGTGTTCGATAGATGTTTGTCTAAATGCTACTCATAGTTTGGCTTTTTTCAGTGATACCTCTGCCACAAGGATTGACATTTATATAAAACCTAAATTCTATTGAAAGTGTATCAAATTAATGCTGTGTGTGTATCAAAACTCTTATCAGTCTAGTAAAAACATGCTATTTATCTTAGTCTCAAATCTATCAATCTGTGAGATGAATAATCTTGACCATTGTGCTTTAATGCTTAATTTAAAGAGAAATGAGTAACATTTTTATAATATATAATCAGAATACCTTTTAATCACAATGTGAAATGTCTGCAAATGTCAGATTTCTGAAGTTGTATGTCAGGACAAAAATACAAGCCTGTAATCAGTTTTAAAATGATACACAGATAAGTACTAGGTTTTAACATGATATGATGTTGTTTACTGGTCAAATAATTGGTATATTAAACTTATAAAGACAGCTGTCAGCACTATAAGAGCTTTTGGAAAACAAATATCTGCTGTAGAAAAACAGAAACTTAATTACACAGCTTCATTAAATTTCCAAAGCATCCATAAAGCATGAAGCAGTGGAATTCCTTGAGCAATATGCTGTGGGCGACACAATAGAAACTTTGGGTGATGAGTTGTTTACTTATCTCCCCTAAATCCTATGTTAATTTTCTTCCAGCTGTAATCCATCCCACCCTGTTTCTAAGCCTCTTTATCCCTCATACCATCGATGAGTTTCTTAAACGCATAACCCATAAGTAGAAGACAATCTAATGTGCAGCGTTTACCAATCGGAAAAGGAGGTGAACAAAACCATCTAGTGGAAGAGTATGTTTCAGCAGTCTCTAGTTTGACATTGTAACACCTTTTTCTTCTGCCCATCCCCCATAACTGGTGTGAGGCTGGTGTCTGTATGCTTAATGAGATTTCAGAAGGAGATCCTCCTGCAAGTACAGGCACATTCATCATGTTGGGTCAAAGGCTGGGCAAGAAAATCATGAGTCGATTATTCCAAGCAAGGGAGGCTTTGGTATGCATTTGATGAAATCATGATTCATGAGCGTCAAGTGCCTTATGCTGCCAACCCACCCCATGTCTCTTATTATATTTCTTAAATACACCATGGCATCTAAATTAATTTCACACTGTAATTTATTACATTGTATTATCCTATTTTCTTTTCGGAATAATCTGAACCTGCTTGGCATTCCTAAATGACCCACATGTTTATCCTCACCCTGATTGGATTTCAACTTCATTGATGTAGAGCTACAGTTTGTTAAAGTATAAGTTTAAGATTTTCTGAATATGTCAAGGCTGATTATCAATGCTCAAATGGTTTCCAACTTTGGGAACTGATTTCTAGTGGGTTTTTTATATGAGGTACAAAGTGAAACTTTCTTTTATTTATGTGCTGTGTTGGAATGCAGCAATCCCAGATTCTGATCTCGCACCCTGTGCCGAATCTGCCGAATGTTTTGTCTGTGGTGATTGTTGTGTCTGCTCTTGTTTTCAGCTGTGCATTATACTGTGGCAAACAGCAAAGAGAGGGGGTTTCAGCTGGGCGGAGAGGGCTTCTGTGTTCATGTATCAGTATTCTGAATGCACATTCAGCGAAACCACCGTCTCTCCTGTGGGACCGTCTGTTTGCCAGTTGCTATTAGGATGGTGAACAGGCTTCTTGCCATTTAGACAGATCCCTCCCTCCCCACCCCCTTTCATTTTTAAAGTCATTTTATCTTTCTACAAACACAAATCCCTTTCACTTTGGTCCATGGACATAAAATTCAGCTTCAGGATCACTGATGCTTGGAGAGGGTTAGATAAAAAAAAATGTGTGAGAAAGAAATACATATAAATAAATGTACACACAGTACCTTAGGATTAATGGGGATTAAAATAAGCACTACCCAGTTTTTGCAATTTGAGAAATTTCATGTCTAAAGATGTTAAGCATCTTCTCCACAAAAATGTGTAGTTCTTCATGCTTTTAAAGAGCATTTGCTATGCGACCTTGCCCTTGAGAAGGCTGTCAGGGATGAAAACAAACAGCAATACTACCCATCTGTGTCAGATAATCCATTAAGGCACCATGCAACACAAGCAAACAAGGACAATTAGGAGACAGTAGGAAAGAAACAGAGGTTGGGGATGTAGGTTTTTGACACTGAAGTTTAAACTCACCTCCTTCCTGTGTTTATGTCATAAATCAGTAAGAATAAACATGCATACATCTATAAGTAAGTATTGAAAGCCAAGTATTTTTGTAGTTTTGAGAAACCACTTTTTAAGACTGACCAAATTCTGTTTTAACCAAACATTCTCTAATGAAATATACAAGTTTTCTTCCTATATTTTACAAAGTATTTTTTATATTATATAAAAAAATTATATTTTATAAAGATATTATGTAAAATTTCTCTCGACAAAAACATACCTGCAGTGTTACTTTAATTTTTTAATCTTAAATTAGTTTTTTCATGAATGTCTGAGGAATACTTCGCTCCTAAAAAGCGCCACCTATTTCCACTGCAGAAAGCTGCAGCTGAGCTTCTATGTCCTACAGCACCTTTTCCTACGTCTTTCCCACTCAGCTCCTCTAGACCAGCGGTTACAAGCAATTTATAAACACCTGGTGGAACTCTGAGTCTGTGAGCTCATCATAGGAATTACTTCTCATTTTAATGCTGCAGCACAACATCATCCCTTCAAATGTTGTAAAATAAAAACAAGCATGCTAATTCCACCCTAAATGGCAGGAATAAAAAAACTGAGACTTATTTTGCCAAAGGTAATGCTTTTTTCTGCCACCGGGGGCACTGAAATAAAAACACAATCATGACTGACATGAGTTAAATGGATAGTCATAAAGAGCTGGGATCCAGAAACCATTTCCCCATGTTCTAGATGTTGTTTAATATCTAAAAGTATGAAATTATCCAATCCTGCAAATCTAAAGGGGAAAGATGAAATTGTGATTATCACAAACTTAGTTTCATTTAAGCAACGTAAGCAGCAGATATTAAGACAACAAAAACAAACAATAAAATCTGAATTATCTTAATTCATAAATCATAACACAGAAATACTTCGTTCATCCTAGCCTGCTTTTCTATACAGTCATGTCAGACTGACATGCAACAGGGAAAGCAGGTCATCTCTTTATTTTTGTTATTCTCGATTAGATTATCATACTGCTGGTTTCTACTGCGCTGCAGAGACAAAGAAACCTCTGCTTTATTTGTTTCTTGAACCTCAGGGTATTTCTAAGAAACCCGTGAGTGTTTTTCTTTCAGAAAACTCACTCAGGCTTATCCTGGTCATGATGAAATATGGAGCAACATCATCTTTCTGTTGAACATAATTGGGAGCTCTAAAACATTACATGAAAACTGCTGAGCCAGAATCATTACAGATGGCTCAGAAATTTTTATTCAGTGCTTGTAACGTTAATGATTATGATGATAAAAGTGATTTGCAATTCACAGAAAGGCTAGCTAATTATTTTCCAATGTACTGTGATATTTCGTGACCCATTTCTGCAATCTGGTATAAACGATGAATCGCAGGAATTTATAGTGACATCACATCAGAAAAAGTCAAACACTTATCGTGGATATAAAATCTTTCATATACTTGACAATGGTTAAGGAAACTGAGCTATCTGACCTCTTTAGGACATGATAAAAGCAGATTTTACACAAACTCATTAGGCGCTAAAGTAATAATTCAGCACTAACATGAAAGAGTGACCTGGTTAGCAACTAAAGAGGAAATTTAGCTTCTTCAGCGTTCCTTACAACCCCTTGTGTTTTTATTTTGCTATTTAAGCATTCTGTACAAGCAGTCGATCATTAGAAATGTTGCCTATGATGAGCTGATAACCCGGACCCTTACTGTTCTTATGGGATTAAGTCAGCTTGTGCACATGTTTACTCTCATTAAACCATTTACAGCAGATTTTATTATGCATAATTTAATCTCCTGTCACATGCACATGTGATCCTGTCTGTAACCAGATCTGAGAAACTGCACTGAGCTGCTTGTATTGTTGACATAAAGCAGTAACCCTATCATCAATTTTTAAGCTTATATTTATGTGTTTTTAACTGCACAACTAATCCACTGCTCCATTTATCTTCACCAAGAAGAATTATATTTTACATTTTTCAACATCTAATTTGAAATACGTCCTTACAAAACCCTGAACCATCACTTGCCTTAACAAAACAATTCTCCACTTGTTCTCTTGTTAACAATCATTAATTTGGCTTAGTCATGAAAAATCTTCTAAAACTAATAATTCTCCACTTCTGTATACACTAGAAACGAGTCTAGATTTGTAGTGAGCCAAGATGTACACACCCATCCACATAAGGATGTCAATGTAATTGGACCACAAAAGGCCCAGTCTACTGTTCTATGGATGGATGCCTGCAACTAAGTGGTTGATAGACCAATTCTTGACAGAACTGGGTTGAGAAATGTAGTCGTTCCATTTTCAAGTCTCAGATATGCTGTGTGCAGAGAGAAGAAATGGTTAAGCCATCCTTTGGAAAGCTTCAGGTCTACTAATCTGCTTCTCTACTCCAGAGATGCAGTGCTTCGAGAATTAAATTACGCTGAGATCACTATGAGGTGAAACTGTGTGTATCTTTCTAGAGCTACCAGGCAAAGAGACTAAGAAAGAAGATGAGGCTGTGGTTACTTCAACTACAGACGGGGACGCTGACACACATTTGACAGACACTTCCACATCATCTGGAGAGCTACTGAAAACATCCACGTCACACAACACGGGTAAGAAAACGCATCAGCGACAAATTAGAGCTTCTTTTAAATTACACTCTTGTTCAATCATTTATTTTCAACCAATTAAGACTGATCGCTGCTTTATATATATATATATATATATATATATATATATATATATATATATATATATACACAGTCCAGTCACATTAATGTGACCACCACGTACTTTCCACTTCAGAGTTAAATAACCAATCACAGAAGGCAGGTGGCAGCACAGTGCAGTTGAGCGTATATAAAGGGTGTGTGTGGGCTTCGGAAAACATTTCAATCGTTGGCGTAATGCAGAAACGAAGCGATTTATCCGACGTCCAAAAGGGCATGATCATTGGCTTTCGGGCCAAGGGTGGAAGCATTTCCGAAACGGCTGAGTTTGTGAACTGTTCGCGTGCCGCCGTGGTAAAAGTGTACCGTGCATGGCAAAATGGGACTGTCCAAAATCAACGACGTGGCAAATGTGGTGCACCACGGGCCATAGATGACAGAGGCGAACGACGGTTGCGGAGATGCGTTCGGGCAGATAGACGGGCTACCGTTGAGCAACTGACCACTAAAATGAACCAAGGGGCTACCACAAGTGTCTCCCAAACCACTATTCAGCGAACATTGCTGCGTCTGGGCCTCCGAAGCAGACGCCTGGTTCGTGCACCTATGCTGACTGGTGTTCATCGACGACGAAGGCTAGAATTTGCACGCCAGTACAGCAGCTGGACGTCCACTGAGTGGCGACAGGTAGCGTTTTCAGATGAATCGCGTTTTATGCTCCATTGGACAGATGGACGTTGGCGTATAAGGCGTGAAACCTTTGAAAGGAACCACCCTGCAACCATTGCAGGAACGGTCCAAGCTGGAGGCGGGAGCATTATGGTCTGGGGAATGTTTTCCTGGCATTCTCTGGGTTCACTGATTATTGTGGAAGGCACGATGGATCAATACAAGTACGCATCTGTCCTTGCGGACCATGTCCACCCCTACATGCGCATTGTTTTTCCTCAGGATGATGGCATATTCCAGCAGGACAATGCGAGGTGCCATACAGCTGCCAGTGTACGTGCGTGGTTCGAAGAGCACCAGGATGAGTTTACCGTCCTCCCCTGGCCAGCAAACTCACCTGACTTAAACCCAATCGAGCATCTGTGGGACCATCTCGATCGAGTTGTTCGCGCCATGGATCCTCAACCGCGTAATCTAGCGCAGCTGGCCACGGCATTAGAGTCGGCATGGCTCAACATCCCAGAGAAGACCTTCAGGGACCTAAGTGACTCTCTTCCTGCACGTCTCGTAGCAGTTCGCTCTGCGAAAGGTGGTTATTCTGGCTTTTGACAGATGGTCACATTAATGTGACTGGACTGTGTATATGTAAGCTGTCCTGCATGCTTCTATACCTGAAAATGTGTGACAAGTACCCTGCATCATTTCCTTGTAACCATTAATTGCTTCCAGTGGGAGAGGAAAGTTGCTCACAGAAGCTGGCTGTTTAAGAGGACACCAGAGAGCAGAAAAGATAGGGATCGATGCCACCCACTGAACAAATACATCCCACAAATGTTCTCAGATATAAAGAAAGTAATTGGTTCAAAGACAAGCAGCTGTTATAAAAAAAACAACTAACTTAATGTATTAACTGATTGCATTTAAAGGCTGCCTTTTTTTTCAAATTAACTATATTTCTTTATGAAATCTGATGTGACTTGGAGACAAATGGAGTCACTGCTACTAGCAAAACAACACACAAAGATGTTACTCCAGCTAGAACAGGATTTAAAGAAACAAACATTCCCACACTGCAAATAAAAACAGCTTTAGATGAGCAAGAAATAAAAGACTAAACCATCTCTTCAAACCCCATGCCATCTTCCACTTTTACTACGATTTTATATCTATGCAAATTGAGGAAGTATTTTCAGGGAATATTTCAGGTATCAATTTAAATCGTGGTGACAGTTCGTTAAATTATCCTCATTATTTTTTATAGGATGAAGTGTAAAAGTGTAGGTCCATGAAACATTATAAAATTATAAAATATTCTCATGAAGCCTGTTTTGTGTTAGTTGATTGTAAATGTACATAATTATAAAACTTATTTCTGTTCAGACACATTTTTGAATGGATCCACTTTTGGCCCAGATCACAGCAGCAGATGTAACCTACATTACCTCACCCAGAATAGCAGATGATGTGATGTGATTTTCAAAAATAGACCTGTCGAATTTTCCACACGTTAATAATGAAGAGATACGTGCCGCTTAATCTAGTAGGTCAAAAGTGAGTGGGGGAAATATAAAAAAGTCTGTGAATCTATTTATTTTCTAAAAATACCCAGAGACTGATAAACCAAATTTGTTAATATACTCACTCTACACAGCAGGTCTCTTTTCACTGCATAATAAACTATTTAAGAAGTTGCTGTTGTTTCACAATTACCCTGAAGTAAACTTGTCCTCCTTCTCGTGATGTTTAATCTAACTTCCCTCAGAGCTCCCGTTTAATTGCTTTCCCAGAGGTGAACCTAACAGAAAACAAAGATAAACAGCTTCCAACTGCACAAAGACTTTCGTTTCATGAGGCAGAATAAACTTGCCACCAGTATAAGATTGAAATGGGTTTTATAGTCCTTTGACAACAAAAAGAGTACTTTGTGTCCATTACTTTCCCTTAGCTATAGGTTAGGTGCCTCAAGTGGGACATAGCCGTCTTTAGAGGTGCGACTGAAAGAAAAATTAATACAGACGTGCACAATATGATTTTTCCACATTTCTACTGCAAGTCTTCATCAAATATTTGAATAAAAAGTCTCAGTTTGGTTTCATATGAAATAAACCATGTGAATGTGGTCACAGAGATGCCATGATTAACACTTTGCTATGCAAATTTTCAATTAAGTTTAGTTTATTTATATACCACCAATTGACAACAAATGTCATCTCAAGGTACTTCACAAAAATAATTTCAATTCAATCATACGTACAGTAAATCCGGACTAATCCAAGTTATCAAATAGTACAGTATGCTCATTGGTGATTCAGGCTAAGTTTTTATCTAAGGAAACCCAGCAGATTGCATCGATAAAAAGCATATGACACCACTGGCCGCCCATCTACCTAAACTAACATTAAAACTGAAGTGTATGTCACACTTTTCTTTGGTTTTAGGGGGAAAAAACTAGAAAACTATCATTTTTCTTTAATTCAAATATGTGCAACATGAATGAAACTGGGGCTGCTAAATACAATAGCTTACATGAAAGCATCCTCTTTCTGTTCCCTACAGTATTTATAATCTTTCCCTTGGTATCCATCATGGTTACGTTTCCGTCTGCTTCTGATGTGTCAACTTAGCTCAACACGAGAGACTTGTTAACACAGGAATGTGTCAGATAACCATGCAGCATGAAGTGGAATGTCAAGCTCCCATCTGTCCGTGTACCGTAGGCACCCACACAGCAAGCCGGCAGATCAAATGTGACGCCAGCTGACAAGAAAGAAGAAGAACATGGGCCTAATTCATCGTCCGTCACTGTTTCCACTCAGTCTGACTCGCTGGCTTCCAAGCCATTGCCCTGAAAAGTAAACAAATGGCTAGACAAGTCACTGACCTAACAATGTTCCCAACCCCACCTACTTTATCAGCAGCCCCCACGTTTAAAATACCTACAGTTGCGTGTTTGTTTTACACTTCAGCCAAATTTTTCGTCCCACTACTAAATGCTATGGCCAAGACCTAATGGCCTTAACGTTTTCATTTAATCATGTTTTATTGTACCATGAGATTATGCATGCACTTTCAACATAAGCCTCTGTAGCAATCAGCAAGACGTCCTGTAGCCTGATTCTGCCTCACTGCTGACCTTTCAATCCCAACTCTGCTAATTAGCAACACGAGGCAAAGCTAGTTAGCTACCCTGGGTACGAGGCATAATTTCTATTTTAAAATATATCAACCACAAATGCATTTTTGATGGCATACTTTTAATTGTAGTTTTATTTTGCTTGTCCACCTGTGACCATTTTTATTCTGGTAACACAAAACAATTTTAACTTTATATGTGCTTTCCATGTTCTGTTTCAGACTAGTTCAGACTTCTGTGTGCAGTGTGTTGCATTTCATAGAATCAGCTGAATATTTATATGATTATGTTTGGATATTAGGTTGAAAATTGTAAAATTATGAGACATTACAATTTAAATTTATTCAGACCAAGAATCAGGTGGTTTGCTGATTTAATGACTGCATAACATCCTTTTCCTGTCTGAAATGAATAGTGTGACTGTAAGGCTCATGGTATTCCTTACATTCCTTACACAATAGTATGCTACGGTAATGATTTTGGAAAAAAAACACACAAAAACGAGTTTTTATGACTTCATTTTGTTCGCAAAGTCATAAGACAATAAAAAAATAATTTAAAAAAATCAGTGCATCAGCTCACAAGTAATCTGTTTTTGTTTTTTTTTTAAAAAAAGTTGATTATTAGTTTTATGCCCTTCTTGGAGAAATGACAAAACTCAGGACAAAACAGCAGACTTTCTGATGTAAATCTGCTCTATTACACTGACAGAAGCACTAGCGGCTCACTGTGGGGTATTATTTCTGTAAGCTTGACATTTTCATCCAGTTATTCAACACTCAGCTCAGAAAACAAACAAGAAAAATGATAAAGACAAGAGCCAGGCCAGGAAGAGAGAAAAAAATGGTTTTAAAAACATATTAAGCAACTGGGAGGACAAGGTAGTGCCTTTAATATTGTTTCTTGAATGTCCTCTTCCTCCACGTACCTCAAGATGACCACATATTGTTTGAACAACACCCATGAGCATTGTGTGATGCAGGCAAAATGCATTAGAGGGTAAGGATGTTTTTCTCTTATTGCAAGAATAATAAAAGGTGTTTTTCATCCTTTCCTTCTCCACCTGCAGCTCCAAAGCCAGACATGTTAACATAACAAGACTAACAGCAGCTGTGCATTTACTCTAAAAGTCAGAAAAGCCAGCTGAGCTAATAATGTAAAGTATGCTAAATTACTTGCACATTTAATGCTTGCAAAATAAAACTATGTAACTTGAAAAACATGGGGAAAAAAAAAAAGTTTAGCAGCATCAGATTCACCAATGGGCGTTTCCCCTGTTTTTGCCAGCATGGGCTAATAGAAAATTAAAACAACAGCACTGAATTAAGAGATGGGAAAAGGTTGGGAAAAAACACAAGAACGTAACTTACAAAAGTGAAGAAAAAAAAAAGTAAAACCAGAATAAAAACTTAGTTGAAGTTGGAAAAAAAATAAGACAACTCAATTTATATGGAAACTTTTTGAGGTTTTGTGGTGCCAGGGCCAGGACATTTATAGTTTTAAACTGGCACCACAAGGTTTGATGAATTCTCCAGGTATTGCTAAATGGAATATAACCAATGTTTTTCTCAGTTTGTGCAAAGTCATGTAGCTACTTACACAAATTAGAAAGTGTAAGGAAGATCCTTGTGACATGAAAAGAATTGCAAAAAGCTAATGCTTCACACTTCTCTGAAGCTGCCCACAGTGTGATTAACCATGCTGTCAGTTTATTCTGGCTGCTGCTTTCTGTCATTGGGGGTCCATTATAGTCCCCGGCTGTTCATGAAGGTGTTATTGTCTCTGATAAGCCAGCAGCAAGATCACTAATGAGTCTGTGTGTGCAAATCAGATGCTGTTTCTCCCTGTGGGTTGCACTAGCTCAGCCGTAGCAGCCAACCAAATAATTATTATTATAAAAAAGAACAAGCATAAACATGTGAAGCTCTGTGATGTGGAGCCTGAAAAAGAGACATGCTTTCTGTATGAACTGGTTTTGCATTCAGTTCAAACCACATTAACATACTACGACATGGCCTGTGAGTGCTTTCCTGCACATTTCATACAGACATGGTTACTCCCAAATCCTCAAAGCTAAATGAGTTTCTTTGTAGTGCCAAAACATGACGAACACGATCCATAAGTAAGTTACACGGAAAGTCCAGATGGCTTATGTATGCAGGAAAAAGTGGCTCTGTGGTTGTGACACACACACACACACACACACTTTTCTGGGCCTAGCTCAGTTTAAAGTTGTGTACTTACAAGTTTTTCCAGGATTAGCACATTACAGGCAGCATTATTTTTGCAGCGTGGCAGATTGTTTTCCACTCTTGTTCTTACAACTAGCTAAATGTTGTGAAAGAAGATTCCTCTAGAGTTGTAAATAATTCATCCTCTTGTTCTGTCTCCTCAATTTATGACAGTATTAATAAATGTTTTATGACAATCAGATATGCAAAGTAAATTTAATTGTCTCATCATCTGTCACTGCAGGTATCCTCTCTGACTCTCCATCTGTACTTCTGTACACTGAAGACTGGACATCTAACCTACCAAGCAGTGACAGCACCTTACTTCCAGACTGCAATAAGGAACGCTCTGGAATCTGCAACCTCTCCTACACCTGGGATGCCACTACTTCCCCGAGGATGAAACCCACTCAAAATATCACTGCCACAAACCAGTCAACCAACGCCTTCCTAATCCCAGCTACACCCATGTTGGTGCCCTTATACACCGACTGGAACAGCGCCATGGCAGCCTGGGGCCTGGCGTGGGAGGTCCATGTCTACGGCGCAGGCGGAGTCTTTGCGGCGCTAACACTCGCCTCTGCACTCAATATGCTTTGCTTGCCACTGAGATGTCCATCTGGGTGTGGCTATTTTGCTCTAGTCAGCCTGTTCCTTCTAGCTGCTGCAGGCACCAGATCCTTCTCCCTTCTTTATGATGCCTATGGCCACCAGGATCGCATATCCTCCACAGAGGCCTCGCTCATGCTCTTTGAAGCACCTTTTCCCTGTCTTACTGCAGCTTTCGGTTTGGTTTTTCTTCTCCTCTCAATGCGCTCGAGAATGCAGCTCTCATATTCGGCCTTTCAAAGACCCTGTTTCCTGGCCTGCCTCGTTGTCTTGCACTTTGCTGCTGCATTTGGTCCAGTGACTTTCTTGAAGTTCTACCGCCAAACGCCCCCTTTGTGCCTCTTTCTGTCGTTGATCTCTCGTGGAGCCTTTGTAGCACTCGCAACATTTCTATCTGCTGCCTATTTTGTTTTCTATATCTATGTGCGGGCAGACTCAAAGCACATCTATCATCTAAACAACACGTCTCCAACACCAGCTGAACGCTACAACCGCTGCCCATTTGCTGAGAGTCGGGACTGGAACCGTGCAGCTATAACCATTTGTCTTTCAGCATTGTTTTCTCTAGCTTGTGCAGGACTGCAGTTTTATGCAATGCTTAACGCTATGGGTGTTATTGGTGGAGAGGAGGTCTTCTACCCTTGGCCCTGGTGGGCTTTCCAGTTTAGCTGTAGACTGTCTGAACTTGGCGTCTGTCTCACCTTAGCTTTAGTGGTTGCTCAACCAGTTTTTTGTTCCGACCAGCTTCCAGCAGCTGGAAGTTGTTGGACTGAACTCCTAGCATCCAAGTCCCCCATCCTGCCGGGGACCTACCAGTGGACACTCAGCCAGCAGGAGAAGCTTGCTATTGTTGACACTGTTGGACTTGGCGAGACAGAAAGCCTTCCACTTTACACTCTGATGGATGAGAGGCTTGGAAGCAGCCTGAATGGCTTGGACCTCCTCTACCACAGCAACCGCGCCTTAGTATATCGAGATCTCGACTTGGACTTAGGGTTATTGGGCTCAGAAAAGCCTGAGGATGGGGGAGGCAGAGAACCCTCAGGCGGATCTTCATTTTCAAGTGACTCCACTGCAGACCTGCGACCCCCCTCACCAATCAACTTGCGCCGTAGCATAGACGAAGCACTCTTCAGTGAAGCATTGTTTCCCATGAGCCTCTTCAGTCCTGTTAGACCTATTTGCTGCAGTGACGCATCTGTCAACAACCACTGGACGCTTCCAAGCAATGGCCCCTGTGATCCTCTCTCCACCGACTCCAGTCTTTATCGAACCTCATCGTGCCTCGAAATGGCCTCTCAGCTCCAGTTTTCCGCCAGCCAGTCTCAAAGTGCAGCCACAGAAGGAGCTCCAACATCTCCCTCCACGGGCTCATCCTCCAGCAATTCGTCAGCTGACCGTTGGAGAAGCAGTTCCTCCTCCTGCTCTCTGTACCGTGCCTCTCTTGCTGGCTCCTCTCTTGTTCTTTGCCCAAGTTCAGAGAGACATACAAGGCAGCTTCCACAGGAAGGCTCAAATGTGGCGTCCCATAACCCACAAAGACACTACCAAGCTCTGGGAGCTGCCTCACAGGAAAGCCTGAACCTGTCAACTGAGACAGATCGATCTGTGCAGCAGGAATTCATTACGGTTTGCAGACAAATGGATTCTTTAAGCATCTGCAGTGAGACTATAGATTTATAAAAACAGACTCTTATTAAGAGGGACCTGAAATGAGTGTCTGCTTTGAGCAGCAAGATGATTGGAATTTTAAATGGAATTTGATAGTGCATGTCAGCTTTACGTAATTCTTAAACACTATAGCTGCAAAAATGTTTCAGGAGGTTTGATAAGACTTCTTAAGGATTTAGTGAATGTTCTTGTGAGTCTAAGTGCCAAGACTGTCAAAAGCCAAGAGACTGTTTGTAAATTTTACATGTCTTATAAAAGCAGATGATGCTAGTTAAATTAAGAGTTACTTTTTATTAAGTGGTGATATAATAAGGAGGTATTTGTACAAATGTTTTTATGGCATTCCAACATTCCAATAGGTTGTACTGTGACAGATATAAACTCTTACCTGCTACTGTTGTAATTACCTACATAAGCTTAGTTATTATAACAAATATTTATTTTTTCCCCCAAATGTAAACATCTCATATCTACATATTTCTCTGAGGTATAGTGCAGCAGTGCCCTCTGCTGGCATATGAAGAGTATATTTAACATCTGTTTCAATACACAGTGTTGTAAGTGTTAGCCCCTTACAGATTTCATCAGTTTTTGCTTTTTTGCCACACATAAATGTTCTAAATAATCAAACAAATATTAATGATAGGTAACGATAAAATACAAATATAAAATTCCCTATTGACAAATTACAACTTTTTTTAAGAAAAAAAAGCTCTCCAAACCAATCTGATTCTGTATTTGAACTGTAAACCTTATAATTGTGTATAATTGTGACAACCTTTGTTGCAGTAAGTTCCATCATTAAGAACTTGCCACAACTTGCAGAAAGTTAAGACTTTGACTATTCCATTCTTATAGCTTCACTTTATTTTTTTTTCTTTTGTTTTTGTTTTGAGCAACTTTAATTCGAAATTGCTAGGTAACAGGGTGTAGCAGGGTGATTAGTTTCTTGAGGGTCTTGCCAAAAATGCTTAGCGTGTCACTTCAGCCAGTGTTCATTTTACACATACATAAAATCATTGGAGGATATACTGTACGCTAAGAATTTAAAAGAAATCGTGAGAACTCACAGATATCTGTTTAATCACTTGGAGAGATTGATGCTGCTGTTCTTTCTTCTGGTTAAGGGAGGCAGAAAATACAAAGTCCAGTATTTCTCTAGACTTGGAAGTCGACTCCCCCCATTGCTGTATGGTGCTGGAAGTGGGTCAGGAATGAACTGAAATGGGAAACAAAGAAACACAGCATGCTACAAAGACTATAAAACCATACCGTATAATCAGTTACAATTGAGGATATCAAACTTACAGTTCACTGGAATTCAAGATGCAATGTTTAATGTTCAATGCAACTTGCAGCAATCCTACGGAGGTAAAAGAAAAATATCTATTTGCAACAAGGATACAATCTTAAGAGCCTTTGTTGTATAATTAAACGTTTTATTTAATTATAAATGAATTGACAGTTCAAAAAGAGAGGGGCACGATTTGTTGAAGTCTGTGTAATGACTAGAGCTGCATTTACAGCATAATATAGGAAACAAAGTTAGATGCTCAAAAGAACTCTTGGAGCACAAAAAGTAGGATAAGACAGACAATTTCTACATAGTCACTGTACGTTGTCTAAATTTCTTGCCTGTAATTTAACTTTGTAACTTCGAGAGTTAAAAATTGCTGGAGTCAGATAAAGAGTATTGTCCAGGTAAGCTGGTCTTTATCCTTTTACCTGAGGAAGTTCACTACCCAACAGAAGCAGGTCATGCTAACCTGCTCTGAGCCTAAATTAGTTTATGTCTCAAGTCAACACTACATACCTCGTATGTTAGTTCCTGTCGGGATATTTTATAACACTAAAAAGGTATATTTACGTTGAAAAAGCCGCTCTCCCCATTTTTGATAAGTCAGTTGAGGGTTCGAGAAATGGGGCCCCTTCAGGGGGTTCTGCGTAAGTCGACCACTGGTTGAAAACTCGGCTCATCGTCGGGGCTCCGTGGCGCTTCGAAGACGGTCAGCCCTCTGGAACCCACCCGCTTTAAGACAGTCTTGCTGCACCCCTGTGTGGGGAGCTCTGGTCTCACCAGTCTGCAGATTCTTTTCCTAAACCGGGAGGGGTTCGATGGAACCCCAGGGGTTCGGCGGAGCCTCTGCTGCCGTGGAGGTAAAGACACACTTGTGTAAAGTCGTGACATTGCTTAGCCAATCAGAGCTGCGGAGGAGCACTGATTGAAGGAGCTCCACTCTCAGCAGGGATTTGAACTTGTGTCTTTAATTACTTCAGCAAACCTCACTTTTTTTTCCAAATTCTGTAGCTTTCGGTGAACTTCTAAATCTGCTCCTTAGTCGCATCTTTTCGGGGTTGGTACTGCCTCTAGTGGCGTGGGGTGGTAACACAACTAATATAATTACTTTACTAAATCAGAATACCGCAAGGTACACAGTCCAGTCACATTAATGTGACCACCACGTACTTTCCACTTCAGAGTTAAATAACCAATCACAGAAGGCAGGTGGCAGCACAGTGCAGTTGAGCGTATATAAAGGGTGTGTGTGGGCTTCGGAAAACATTTCAATCGTTGGCGTAATGCAGAAACGAAGCGATTTATCCGACGTCCAAAAGGGCATGATCATTGGCTTTCGGGCCAAGGGTGGAAGCATTTCCGAAACGGCTGAGTTTGTGAACTGTTCGCGTGCCGCCGTGGTAAAAGTGTACCGTGCATGGCAAAATGGGACTGTCCAAAATCAACGACGTGGCAAATGTGGTGCACCACGGGCCATAGATGACAGAGGCGAACGACGGTTGCGGAGATGCGTTCGGGCAGATAGACGGGCTACCGTTGAGCAACTGACCACTAAAATGAACCAAGGGGCTACCACAAGTGTCTCCCAAACCACTATTCAGCGAACATTGCTGCGTCTGGGCCTCCGAAGCGGACGCCTGGTTCGTGCACCTATGCTGACTGGTGTTCATCGACGACGAAGGCTAGAATTTGCACGCCAGTACAGCAGCTGGACGTCCACTGAGTGGCGACAGGTAGCGTTTTCAGATGAATCGCGTTTTATGCTCCATCGGACAGATGGACGTTGGCGTATAAGGCGTGAAACCTCTGAAAGGAACCACCCTGCAACCATTGCAGGAACGGTCCAAGCTGGAGGCGGGAGCATTATGGTCTGGGGAATGTTTTCCTGGCATTCTCTGGGTTCACTGATTATTGTGGAAGGCACGATGGATCAATACAAGTACGCATCTGTCCTTGCGGACCATGTCCACCCCTACATGCGCATTGTTTTTCCTCAGGATGATGGCATCTTCCAGCAGGACAATGCGAGGTGCCATACAGCTGCCAGTGTACGTGCGTGGTTCGAAGAGCACCAGGATGAGTTTACCGTCCTCCCCTGGCCAGCAAACTCACCTGACTTAAACCCAATCGAGCATCTGTGGGACCATCTCGATCGAGTTGTTCGCGCCATGGATCCTCAACCGCGTAATCTAGCGCAGCTGGCCACGGCATTAGAGTCGGCATGGCTCAACATCCCAGAGAAGACCTTCAGGGACCTAAGTGACTCTCTTCCTGCACGTCTCGTAGCAGTTCGCTCTGCGAAAGGTGGTTATTCTGGCTTTTGACAGATGGTCACATTAATGTGACTGGACTGTGTATTTATTATTCATTCTCTTAAGAATGTAAAGCTAATTAAATGACCTAAACAAAAGTGGTTCCAGTTTCTCTCAATGGCCAACGTGTTGAAACTGTGGCGAATTTTAAATCCCTTGGGTCATTCCTGGACAGTCAGCTCAATTTTGCTGAAAAGACTGATTATATTTTGAAGAACTGTTCTTAGAGACTCTACCTTTTAAGAAGAATTAATGATCTTGCAGTGACCCAACTAGACTACAGTTGGGTCACCCCTATGTCTCGAATTTGGGGAGGGGGAATCATATTTTCTTTATCACTACAGAAGGGTTCAGTGAATATGCATATGAAACTGGTGGGTTTGGTACCACCTTAACCTCAAAAAAGGTTAAGAACCATTGTCCTAAACTCTTTAAAATCTCCACAATTTTTAATCTTAAAATGGGGGACTATCTTAACCCACGTTCGGCTAAGCTAGTAGCTCAGTCTGCTGATGTTAGCTCAGTAAAATGCATCAAAATGCCCCTTTCCTCAGACAGAAATCAGCGTATTCATGTTCTAACACAGATTGGTTTTGATAGCTAGTTTCCTTTACTAAATTAAAGTTTGATTACTAGGTTCTCAGTTTGCTCTAGTTATCTTTGTCAGATTAACCAAAACATTTCTGTGTGACAAAAAAAATTAGATCTACTTTTTCACAGCACTGTACAATCTTGACTGGCATATTAAGTTGAAATAAAGAGTTAAATATTTGTCTTTTTCTTAAAATTAAACCTAAATCTGACTGAAAAGAAAAGAAAAGATAGGAGCTCATGCACAGTATTGTATGTATTTATTTATTTTAACATATTAAAAACAGCAAAAGCAACTTTCCTCTTATGAGTGTTTTTACTGTAAACATATCTTAAAGTGATTTTCCTCAAAATCCCCTGATGGATGATAACTGAAGATTTTCCCATCAGTTTACAAAAAAAGAGAGAGAACATTTGGTTTTTGGTTGTAAAATGTGTCACTGTCGACAATCGCTGAAAACTGACTTCATACAGAGGAGAAACATTAATAAAATGTCAGTTGTGCTTTGTGGATGGACTAACAGGACTCAGTATTTCACAATTAAGACATTCTGGACAGCTGAATGACCTGTTTTAAATAGGGAATCTGGGGGGAAATGAACAGCAGTTTCCTGAAACTTATTGTAGGCATTTGTTTTCTTCTTTAAAGTGATTGTAGCTGCAAGCACTGTTAGTTCACCTTGTGTGGGATGGAGAAACTTCATTGGGTTAGAGAAAAAATTAAAAACATACGGTAAAAGTATGGCAAGAATATCCACTGTGAACAACTTCTAACTCCAACATCAACTGAACGACGAACAAAGATACTCAAAATGTGGCAAGAACATGTCGCCATTCACTGAGCCGACGTGTGTCCATCTCCATTTCAAGGCATACCTCTGGTGAACAGATAAAAACGCAACAAATCCATGTCTGACGGGAAAGAAATGGATGAGCTTAACTGCCGCATCGGTTTTGGTATCGAGATTTAAAAACAAAAAATGAAATAAATTAAAAAGAAGTGTAGATACACTTGGCAGTTATGTTTGCGATCTAAGCAGAATATAAACACAGCCACGCTTGGCTCAGTGAAAAAAACAAAACAAACATGCATTATCAAAAACCTTCCAGCTGAATTCAATAGTCGCCAGGACTCTACAGGTTTAATATAAAGAGTTTTTCTCTGAAAAAAATATTCAGATTACGAACAAGGAAAAAGTCACTTTGACTAAGAGTTTATGATTGACCCATTATACATCCGAAACAAATGGAAGGCACCAAAAGCCAATGAACAAAAACGTTCATTGGCTTTTGGTGCCTTCCATGTTAAATATACCAACAACACTGAGATTGGGCACTGGTTATTTGGCTCAGAATGATTGAATTTCCAAAGAGGAAAAAAAAAAAAAAGAAAAGAAAAAGCCCCCACTGCAGATCTGCCCACTATTCTGATTCGATTAACAACGATGACAAACGTGTCAATTGTAAGAACGCACTATACACCAAGTAAATAACGTGCTGTAATACGAGCAGCACACGTCTGCAATGACCTAAAATTATTACTCGGAAAGGTTTGCTGTTCCAGACTGGCACGGTGCACAGAGAGAGAGACTCTTGTGTTGTTGAACAGGGATGCTGGTAGGCGTGGGGACCCAAAGCGAGCCACAAAAAGACGCCGCTGATCTGCGCCGCGGCTGTTTTCCGACGGGACAAATGCAACACGGCGCGCCTTTACTCCGTCCCGACTTTACTGTAACCTCACACAACCCGGAGTTTACACGGCCATCAGCCTCACGCACACGAACCTGGTGTGGGGCTGCACACTCAAACGAACAAACAAAAATAAAGACTAACAATAACCCTGATGCGCCACTTCTTAAGAGCAAAGCCTGAGGTGTTCAGAGTCGGTGTAGGTTTGAAGATTCTCCATTTGCTACAATGCCGTCCTCTACTCCGAATCAGCCGTTTTGTGATAAGTGAGCGAGTGGGCTTAACAGAGGAAGCAGAGAGGGTGTTGTTGCGGATTTTGGCAGAAGTTTTGAAAACATTTGGTCACTGTCAGACTGGATCTCCTTCACTCTTCCTTAAGTTCCGTTTAGTAAAGTCGCTTCTCATAACTGTGGAGGCAAAGAAACAAAAACATCAGCATTTAGTCTGGAGGACGTCATTCAGCTTAAAGCCAAACTTCAGAAATGTGCTTAGCATAGAATGTCAATTTGAAGTCTTGCTATGAAGCAGAATCAAAGCCAGGGGAAGAACATTACAAAAACATCGACCCTCTGTTTCTGATTCGATGAATTTGTGTTATGCCTCTTTAACAAACAATTTGAAGTCATGTTACTGTGGTCCATTTCATGCAACTGCTGATGCACCATAGGGTGTACATTTCCAGATCTTTGGATTCTCTCTTCGATATAGAAACCATCAAGAGGTGGAAGAGCTAAAGAACTTAATTCTAGAAATGTAATATATTTTGGAGTTTTTGAAGTTACTTACGAGTGTAGTCCATGAACGCCTCCCTCAACCTGTGCGGACATAGTTCGCTTCTCAAACTTCAGTTCCCCAGAGTACATCATAGAACTAAGAAAAAGAAAAATCTAATTATTTTAATGTAGCATACATAAATATTGCACGCACGCTCCAAGTAAAACAGAAACCCCACCGGAGGACAGACAGGCTCTTTGCTCCGATGTCCTGGCAGCCATGTTGGATTCCAGCTATGAGGTACGGTACAAACTTATGGATGGAGCCTTTGTCCTGGACCGAGCCCGACACGCCCTGAGCGACCTTCACCTTGTCACCCTCACTGAAGAGAAGACACCACCCGCTCAAGACTCACTTCACCCAAATATAACGTTTGTGTTTAAGACTTTTTAGCTCCCACACACCTAAAGTAGCGCTTCTGGCTGCTGGTGCTTTTCTCCATCGCATCCAGAGATCCCATACCCCGATATTTCTTCAGTCGCACGCCATCCGAGAAGAAGTACTCTCCAGGAGCCTCGGTGGTCGCAGCTAGCAGGGAGCCCATCATAACTGTTGGAAGAGGTTTCACACGTGGTATGATGACAGATATTCAAACGGTGCTGTGAAATAGCTGGAAATTGGACAGGGGGGGGTTGTTTCTCATGGTAAACATTCGGGCCTCACCAGTCGATGCACCCAGAGACAGAGCCTTCACCACGTGGCCCACGGTCTGAATACCACCGTCCGCAATCACCGGCACGCCAAAGCGTCTTGCGTACTCTGCTACTTTATACACAGAGGTTCCCTGAGGACGCCCACAGGCCATCACTAAAAGGAATTTAAGAAAATAAATGAATACAGGTGACACAGAGCAGGACAGTCTGCTGTAGTGGACCGCAAACGTTTCTGCATTGCCGTCTTAGTGCTCAGTTGTCTAGTACCTTCCTGCGTGATGCAAATGGAGCCACAGCCCATCCCAACCCTCAGAGCATCCACACCGGCATCAATCAGATTCTTGGCCTGGGCTGCTGTAACCACTGCGGGGGGGAAAAAAGAATTTTAAAATAAGACAGCAGCAATAACTAGCATTGCAACATTTTGTAAGACCGTTCCAAAAACTGTTAGAAGTTGTGTAGTGACTATTTGTCGACAACTCAAACTCAAAAATAAAATAAAAAAACCTCAAGAATTAAAGGTGATCAAAACAAAAGGTGAATCCAACTCAACAGTCACCTGATGCACCGTGGGTTTCTGGGTTACGCAGTTCAAAAGGAAAAAAAGTCAAAATGCAGTTCTATGGTTGTTTTATTCCACAGTTCAGGCAAAACGAGTTACAGGAGTCACAGGACACTGTTTCTTCTCCTGCTCTGATTCCTGAACATGTTCTCTCACTGATTGATGACTGAGACTAGTGACTGATTCCATAGACTGGTAATAAACCTTATGACCACCCACGTGCATAAGCTATCTGAAACCCACCTATTTATACCGTGAAACACCCACATCCCAAATTAATAAACTAATTAAGTGAATTACTAACTGTTTTTAATTAGCTCAAGACCTGTAAAGAACCAGACACAAGACCAATGATGTTTTTATGCCTTCCTTTGCAAAGGGAGAGATCCACAACCTCTAACCCACTCGGGATCAAAGATTGGTGAGCTCTGCTCAGCTCTGCTTGGGAACGGGCCTTTATTATGATGCCCTTCTTCAGTAGAACAATGCTGAGATGACAAAGAAGATGGACCCCTTGAGTAGGAAATTACATTATAGATAAAGAAAGAACCTTAAAGAATAACTGGTCAGAGCCAGTTGGGTAACTGAACACATTTAGATAAAACACTCAAATAAAATGACAAAACAATGATTAGTTTTACTCAACACTAACCAACGAATTTATTCTAAGTAACAAATTTTAAAAAAACATCTACCGTATTTTCCGCACTATAAGGCTCACCTAAAAACCTTAAATTTCCACAAAAGCCGACAGTGCGCCTTATAACCCGGTGCGCCTAATATATGGACCAATATTGAGCCACAACAGGCCTAGCAACTACGGTAAGCAGCTGCCGACTTCATTTTCCACGTAGAAGAAGCACGCAGTGCATGCTGGGATGTTGTTAAAAAAGTTGTCAAAAAAACTGGTTTGTTAATAATAATAATAATAATAATCAATCCAATTTGTACCGCACTTTTCATTAACAAAAATCTCAAAGTGCTACACAATGCAAATAAAATCAGAGATAAAATCAACATCATAAAAATCATGTGGAGGCAGAATAGGCTTGCTTAAATAAAAAAGTCTTCAAGCCTCTTTTAAAATCAATCAGTGGTTGTGGAGCTCTCAAATGATCTGGGAGAGAGTTCCAGAGACGGGGGACAGCGACAGCGAAAGCCCGATCTCCCATGGATCAAATAAAATTTGACTGACCTATCTACCCATAGACGATGTCTATATATCTACCTACCCACCTAATAATCAGGTCGTCTGCAGGTCATCTAGCATCACGTTCTCCACCAACATGCTGTGCGCGAACGGAGAAGGGTGACCATCGTCCGGCCCAGACGCCCCATTCCAGTCGCGGAAGGTTCTCCTCGCCGACCGGAATCTGACCTTTTTGTTGACATTCTTTATGTCAACAAAGTGGCTTTAGACATTTATCCGGGGAGCTTCGGCTAGAGTTACTAGGGGACCAGCACCTATATATTTAAAGCCGTGCGGGTCAGTGGAAGAGAGACAGAGGCTGTGGCGGCAGCCTGTCGGTTGGTCTGGGTAACCAGAAAGCAGTTGGGCACAATTTCGCAACACCAAAACCGTGAGTGAAACAATGACTGGTGCAGATGCTATATATAGTACTCAGGACCAATTTTTTATTATTAGATATCCATATTTGTAGTGAACGGAACAAATCATGTCCCGTTCAATACCGGACGGGTGGCAACATAACTGTGGCGTCTATTCTATGCGCCTTATACGTGAAAAAGTTTTAAAATAGGCCATTCGTTATAATCCGGTACGCCTTATAGTGCAGAAAATATGGTACTCTGACGTCCAATAAACCAGCTTCAGCAGAAACTTTATTACATAATTAAGTGTAATTTAAGACCTAATCTGGAAAATCTGGATATATTCAAATACTTTCAAGGCCTAAAACTGAAATTAAAGACATTTAAAAGCCAGAAACCTTGGAGTTGAACTTCGTCAAACAAAAAAATGCTTACAGCAAAATAACAACTCGTAATTTGCCCATATTTACATATTTAAAACATTGGAGTCATTTCCAATTGCAACAAACTCACCGTTTCCTCCCACCACTTGTAGCTCAGGATGCTTTTGTTTAATGTAGCTTATCATGTTGATCTGATACACTGAGTTGCCCTGTGAAGAATCCTGGAGATACAGAAGCATTTTTTTTTGGTTTAGGTAAAAGTATACCACACTTCAGAAAGTTCTGAATAAAATATGAACAAATTATGTGTTTATTTTACATTACAAAGCAACTGTATCATTGTGATTGCATTATTGCTTAAAATTTTTAGAGTACTTGGTTCTTTCTTAAAAATAAATATAGAAGTCTATTATGAATTCTTAACAGATCATTCTAGTATGGTTAGGTTTTAAATATAGGACCTACAAAAACTACAGACTGGACAGAAAGCAGGAAGGAAATATTAGTTTGAATGTTTTAACAGAAGATCAATAATAGAAAAATACAGCATAAAGATTTTACTTTAAAGGTCTGTTAAGTATTTTAATGACTATTGAGCTGCAGTTTGAAGTGTATTTATCTAGCACAATTCTTCAAAAGCTCACAAAATAACGCAGTGGCTAGCAACGGCCACCAGAAGGTGCTCTGTGGCTAAACTCGCTGGAGGGATGACGAACTAAAATTCTCCTAACAGCAACTTCACGTCCTGACATGAACACAATGCTGCAGGTCCTGCTGATTTATCTTCAAACAGGCCTGTTTCTCAATCACTGCTAAACCTTTCCCCTAAAATAATAATCATAAAACATATACATATATAAATAACACCTACCAGCACAACCACATCAACCCCAGCCTGCACCAGTAGGTCCAGTCTGTATTTGTCATCCTCCCGGGTGCCGATGGCGGCACCACAGAGGAGCTGTTTGCGTGGATCTTTTGATGCTAGAGGGTAATCTCTGTTCTTCTTCAGATCTGTCCTGGCGATAATGGCCACCAGCTCGTCACGATCGTTCACAATGGGAAGCTTGCCTGACATGAGAGCGTCGAAATGAGCTTAGGAAGCAAAACAGGGAACTCTGCTTAAACACGCCAATGTTCACCTTTTTTGCTCCTCTGTAAAATATCATTGGCTTCTTTGAGCGTGACGCCAGCCGGAGCTACCACCAGGTCCTCTCTTTTCGTCATAGCCTGGAAGATTACAAGCATGATTACGGCGATAAAACAAAATCAAAGTGTGGGAAAACTCCCAGAAATTGCAAGCAGCACACCTCCTCCAGAGGTTTGCCGTGGTCCTTCTCAGAGAGGAAGTCGATGTCTCTGGAGGTGACGATCCCGACCAGCTTGCTGCCCATTTTTCCCGTCTCCGTGATGGGGATTCCAGAGAAACCGTGTCTTACTTTGGCCTCAAACACATCTCCGATCGTGTGACACGGACTCATTACGACCGGGTCTGTGATGAAGCCTTGTTCGAACCTCTGGAAAGGAACGGAGAAGAGAACGAAATCGTGAATCATTTTGTGCCCAAAGTGGGTTTTTGTTTGTGAGTAAAGCAGCAGACGCAGCAAAAAACAACTCCACCCAGGTAAGAAATTGTGATACACAGCACACAAAAAAACAGTTAAACATACACAGCAATGACAAAAATCATGCACCACACAGAGAAGGTGAAAGTTACCATATGCTATATAAAAAAAAAGGTAAGAGGAAAATAATTAGGGAAAGACAAGAGGGCAGCTTCAGATTAATCATTTCTATTTTATTCCATTTTTGTAAGATTTGACAAAACAAAAACACCACGACAACCTCTGCAGTCAAAATAAAATACAACATGCATGACTAAAAAAAAAAAAAAAATACCCATAGTTTATAGGGAAACATGACAGAAGCAGAAATCGTTCCTTTACCTTGACCTTCCGGACCTCATTGGCCTGGAATTCAGGTGTGCAGTTGTGATGAATGAACCCCATTCCTCCCATTAGCTAGCAGATTAGGAAGGAAAATCCACATTTAAGAACGTTGTACGCTTAGATTAACAAAAAAACAAAAATAAAAGGGAATTCTGCATTCCCTTACCGCCATAGCAATTGCCATGGCCGACTCTGTGACGGTGTCCATGGGCGACGAGATGAGAGGCGTTTTCAGGGTGATCTTCTTGGTGAGTGCCGATGTCAAGTCCTGTAAAAGTTAAAAAAAGATTGCACACTTCATCCAGCAGGGGGCGTAATACACTGTGTCGCTAGTTTTTAGTTAATGCTGGTTAAAGGGAAAGGAAAAACCCCAAAGTGTCTCAGTTTGGTGTTACTCTGTGATTTAAGATGGCTGAACATCAAATCCAGTAAATTGTGTTCTGGCTCATCACTGCTTTCCCCATAAACAACAGAATTTATCTTCACTTATCATCCACTCCCCACAAGAACCAGCATTTTTGGGATTTTTTTTTGTTTTTTTAGCACTTGTGAAAGAAAAAAAAAATAAAACAGAAGCAGCATTCCTCGCATGGGAAACTGGCGCATCAGTCTAACTCGCATCTCGAATTTGCTCGTTATCTCATGTAGACGTAAACTTTGGAGGCAGATTGCTGTGTTTCTCAGGAGGTCACAGCGATATCGCATTCTGATTTTACTCAATGGGAAGCTTTGAGCAAGAGAGGGAAGTCAAAAAAAAAACCTCACAAATTTAATCAGATATTGCACAATGGCATAAAACTTCAAGTATCAAATCAGACTGATGGGTGTTACGGTTAGTATTTCCCATCATGACTTTCCATGTTTGTTGTGATTAGAGACATTTCTTTAAAACGGCAGCAGAGGTTATAGACCAATTAAACTAAAATCCTTAGAAATGGACGGGGCAGAAGAGGGAGGTTTCATTTCGCGTTTCAACGCATCTGCTGAGAGACGGGTGAGCCACTGACCAGACGTGAGCGTAAACACAGGAGGGGTGTGGGTGCAGCCGGCGTCCGGCCACACTGAGCAAAAACAGCAAGTCAGAAAAAGAGCAGCTCTCGTGTCAGTAAGAGGGGGAAAATATCACGACTTCTGTAAACCACTGGATGTAGAAAACGAGGCTGTGATGCACAGTGGAAGGTTTTAGGTGCGGCTCTGCTTTCGTTTCGTTTAAGAAGATCATTTCCAAATGTTTTCGTCGTGAGGGAGTAAAGCGCCAAGCACAAAGTTCTAGCTCACGAAAAAAAACGACTCACCACTTCATCAGAGGTAAAGTCAATGAAGCCGGGCAAAATCAGGAAGTCACTGAAAGACAAAGAAGAAATCAGAAATTAAAGAGAAAATTAATGGCTCATCATTGAAATCTCAAAACATAATCAATCTTTAATAGAAACTCCAGGAGCTCCAGATTAAAACTTCACTTAATATGAGCAGACAGAGCAACATAAACCGATTTTTGGACCAAACTGAGGACTTGAATTACATTTTATTGTTACGAGTTGCCTCTTTATGTTTTCCAGAAGAAAAACATGGCTGAGAACAGACACCCAGGACAACAGGGTATTGCCATGTACCTGCTAAGAAGCCAGAGTTGACTTCTTTGTGCCAAGTAAACACTACAAGAACTAGAATGAAAAAATTTTGAGGAGAAAAAGCTAGACAGAAATAGTGTCTAGATTTCAGACAGTCTGTGTTTACTTAGTGGTTTTTGCAGATGGGTGTGAGACCATGCAGTAGACAAATGGAACGACACAGGACTAAATGGGAGCTTTGCATATTTAAAATGAAAAGCACATAGTAGGAACGGATCCAAACTGAGGAGAGACGAGCACCACTGATGTACGTGAAGAGTGCAGGAGAGTGGAATATGAGGGATGACTTTTAATCTGCTTTGCGTCAGCGTGGGTGGAGACCAGGAGTCAAAAATAGCTTCCCTGAACGGGACGCTAAATGGCAGGAGTTTCATCCGCAAACGGTACGCAGAGTCCACATCTGTTAGCATTTAGCTGAAGCCTCAGACCTCAGCAGCATCACGGTCTGGACCGACTCAGGAGTCGGAAGCAAACGGGCTCAGACTCCGAAGGGAAACAAAAGCCTGTGGCCTTATTGAGGTTTTTATTTGAATGTTAAATGTAAACAAATCCAGGATGCTAAGTGGGAGTGTTTGAAGATAAACAAACACAAACAAAGGTCACTCTGCTCACTTTCTCTCACCTTAGCATTCAAGGGATTTCGCACTTTTTGCATAGGAGCAATCAAAAGAAATTAAATAAATCTAAAGAGCATTCTTAGAATCCAGTATCAAATTAAAACCATTTTCAAATCTATAAATGGTATCGCATAGACACCCATTACTTAACTGTGAAGAATAATGTTATTCTGCATGCCAATGAATCTGAAACAATGCTGCCTGGCTGAATGTTTTTGTACAACCATGAATTATGGCGGATGCTTTAATTTTGTATTATCCTTTGATTTTTTTTTTGTTTGTTTAAACCCATTGACCTTTTCCAATCATTCTCATGTAACAAACTTCTAATTTACATTTATTTCATTGCAATTTCATGTTATAGTATGAGAAGAGGAAGGAAAGTCAGCCTGTATTTGGTTGTCTTCTATCTCCGTCTTTAGAGTCGTCCTGATGAAAGGTGAACCTCTCCTCTACTTTCAAATACTACGCAAACTATCCGGTTTGCACTATGATCTACCTTCGTCTTTATATCAAACATATCATGTTACAATATTCTTGTTAGGCATTGTAACTTAATCCCTGTCATGGTGCCACTTTTGCTTTTTCAACGATTAATCTCTCAACATTAAAAAAACAGCAGTCCATCTTCTTGTTTCTGCCTGTTGCACAAATAACAGCCGGGCTTAAAGATGTCCATCATTCTGAAGTATTCAACATGCAGGTGCACATATCAGAAAGAGCAGACCGACGTCTGAAGTGTAATGTCTACATTGGTAGTTATGGAACAATGGTACAGGAAGTGTCTACTGTCAATAACAATGACTTCCTGTGTGACCTTCCTTGTTAGATTTTTCGGAAGTAGAGAAAAAAAAAAAACTAATGATTTTACGCATCACATTTTTTATTATTATTTTGAATCGAGAAAAAACAAATGCTGAATTTCAACCAGTGCTACAATCATCTTTTTTTTTTAAAAGAGAAAAACAAAAAGACAACCTTTAACTAAGCTACACGATGCCCTTTCAGGCAGCTCTAAGTTAAACATTTTACAGGAAGAGAAATATTGTCTTATTGCTAAGCAGCAGCGAAGCAGAAGCAGAAAGAGGCCAGAAATGATGTGATTTTCAGCTAATAATTAAAAGTGTTCTAGGACAGCTGTAAAGGGATCAAGGACATGAGTAACAGTTGAAGACTGATATAACAGTTGAGGATTTATGCGAGTGGAAAGAAGCTGCGCATGCATCTCAGTTTCAGAATCTTTTTTGTTCCAAAACAAAAAAGAAAAAAGATGGATGGCTTTGTGTTTTGCTATTTCTATACAGATGAAACCTGAGGTTTACTTACACTATAGAAAAGAAACTGAACGTAACCTAAACTGTCTTGATTTAACACTGGGGAACAAAAACAAAACAGGGTATGCGTCTTTTAATACAGTGTATGCAAACCTATGGGCTTCAACTATGAACTCAAGTTTCAAATTCATGGCTAGCTGATCCATAAAGCATCTGCCAACAACATGGTGAAAGAGAAGCAAGAAAGGGTGAGGCAGCGGAGCTTAATTAGACCCTCTGACGGAGCAAAGAATGTGCAAGAAATAGCATAAAGTGTTAGTCATGCATTTTGTGTTTTACAAGAGAGGTCAAGCACTTTACTGATCTGTTTAGGTAAATAATAACAAGCGTTATGCTGACTGCAGTAAATTCTCCCCCACCCCTCCCACAACAAAAATCAAGCTTTGACACTTTTTTGCATGAAAATCATCATAATTTTGGGATAAATGCAAAGAGTTTTTCTTTAAAGAGCAATAATTTGCTTTCCCCTTTAAAAAAAAAAAAAACAAAAAAAAAACATCCTCCATAGACAGAGGCTTTCTTTAATAGTTTGAAGATGACTGGTTTACTCACTTGTAAGTCAACCCATCTCCTTTAGAGCAAAGCTCTTCAGCCGTATGGCCATCCGAGACAACACACTGTTGGTCAGATCTGCTGGTTCAAAATGCGTTGACCATTACAAAGCACTGATGTGCACACTTAACGTAGCCTAACCTAATTGAGCTCTTAAAAAAAATATATATATAAAAAAAATTTAAACCTTTTGATTCTGTTTCACTAACGTACAGAGATGTGTGGGGAAGAAAAAAACTGGAAAAAAAAAATAAAATAAAATGCTTGCATTCTGTGATGCGAGGATACTTACTTGTACGTCAGGCCGTCGCCAACTGAAAAGAGCTGCTGTGCCGACAGTCCGTCATCTGGGATGTAGCCGGTACCACCACTGATTAAATAATCCGCCATACTGCCAAAAGATCAGACAGAGGCGCAACCTCAGGAAAAAGAATCAAACATGCACATGACCACAGGGATTTAATATTTTGCAGGACCTGTACAAAATGCGGTGTTCAATACGAAACATTTTAAATCACATAGGAGTTTGGTTATAAAGTAACCCACTGTCACCACAAGATCTGAACTATTGCATGACGAAATACGGAGAAAAATGGTCCTCACACTATCCAATGTGCAGCATAAACCCTGAACGTTGACCGAGTAACACACAAATCCATCACTGTAGGTAAACAGTTGGGACGTTTTTTTCCTTAAATTTAGCTCAAAATTATAGCAAATTAAATGCTGCATTACACACACACACACACACACACACACACACACACACACACACACACACACACACACACACACACACACACACCTCTGCACCATCATATGTATCTTGACTTTAGTGTTACTGGCCTGGTGACCTAGATTAGATTATCGGCAGCCAGCAAACATTAGCAGCTAGAACTCTACACCCGAAGTTAACAAAAAAATATGATGCTTCTGATCATTGTTGTTTACATTGAGGTGCATCAATGGAGTATCTCTGTTTGGTCATCTATGATAGGCCTTAAAATCTATTACTAGGGCCGCTTATCTCTACATTTTGGGAACAGGATGCAGCCCAACTTATGGCATTTTCCTAATCTTGTTTATCTTTTAACTGGTTTTTACCGTGGAGATGAAAAAGGCTATGAGGAGCCAACTGCAAACTATAACCATCTACCAGCAAAACAATAACACGTTTCTTTTTTCTGCAGCATTTGGGAAGCAATATTTAAGAGTAATGAAGGGAGTATAGTGAAAAACACAAACTACTTTCACTGAAGATGCAGTAGGCAAATTTAAGGGTTTTAATCACGCCGAATTAGAAATAAGGTCGACATACATTATTTATACTGTAAAAAGTTCCTATAAATAATGGTGAATATCTAGACGGAAGACTTCTATTATTTTTTAATATATTTCTAAAGGAAGTTTGGCACTGGACTCACGTGTCCTTTTTTTTCCGGCTGTATACCAGAAAAAAAACTTGCGAAATAATGTCCTGTTAGCAAACTTTACTTAAACTTCCGCAAAAGTTGCATTAAATTAACTATTTAACGGGGAGAAAGAGAAAAAATGCGTTAACACCTGTTTACACACTTCAGTCGCTACATATAGGTTAGCTAGTTCAATGATTAACATTATTAGCTTTGAGCAATAATGTCTAATAATATCTGCCAGTCACTCTCAGAGGTTAAATAGTCCAACATTATTATCACCACCAGTTTGTAACGCCCATATAAATGTTAAAGACCTAAACTCTGAGTCGACAATATTTTATCATTTTTAAAAGCTTCTAACGCCATAAAGCTACATAAAATTTAAACATTTCGGACAATTTTGCTGCTAAACCCATTATAAAGCCAATATATTTCCGAACTTGTGGGTAACCACATGTACTACATCCAGACTACTCCGTTTGTAGACATGTGGGAGCGACCGCTAGCATGTAGCATTAGCAGCTTTTGTTGCCCCGTCTCAGGGTTCAGTCAATTCTTCCGGCAATTTAAGGTCTACGACTTAACCTTGCACGCCGTTTAGCAGCCACTAAAGCGGCTTAAACCGTTTACGTTCACCCCGGGAGTAAAGTCGAGCATCTTTCTTTGAGTAAGCTAGCAGCTGCCTCAGAAACCAGATGCCCACGTTGACAGAAAAAAAAAAAAATAGGGAACAACTTTCCAGCTGTGAGACCCTCGCGAAACCGAACGAAGGCGACTAGAAAGGCGGAACTACCTCGTAGAGAAATGAACGGGACGAAAACAAAAGATCCTTCTTCAGTCCAAGATGTGAATAAATATGTGTGCAGGAGGCTGAGAAGTGGCTGCTTGGTCGCTGTGTCTGCAGACAGTGTTGGTGTTATGTAGTGAGAGCGGCGTCACATCCCCTCCTCCCCCCACCTCCACTATGAGGCCAGTTAACCCAATCAATCAGGGCCGAGATAAAACTGGGTGGGTTCGGGTGCCTACGCACAGAATCCTGTTTGGGGGTCGGGGGGGGGGCATAGTAGTCACTCACTGACCACCTGACCACCGCCCAGCAGCTACATCAGCCATGTTCCAGATGCAGTGCCAGATAAAATAACTGCATGTTGCAGCAAGAAGTATCGCCGCTTGGAAGTTTTTCCACATTCTGCGGTCGAGCAATTCAGTTTCCTGGGATTGTTTTTTGATAGACCAGCACGCATAATTGCTAAGTGGAAAAAATAATTAAACAACAACAAAAAAAAAAATTACAAATGAAAATCATGGTATGTTTTTATATTCAGCCTCGTTAACACTTGCAACCCTATGACACCAAACTGATGTACAAGGAAATCGTATGGTGGGAGAAAACTGACCTTGTGCAGCCCTATGAGGGAGCATATGCCATAGGAAAGCTGATCAGAGTTGACCATTATTACGTTTATAGTCGTAGCGGGACGAAATTTGAAACTTAAAGATGCAGGACAACTGCTGAAAGGCACTACAAACATGCTAACTAGCATTAGCATTGTGCATTCTGGACGTTTCAGACAATGAACAAGAACATTTTGTGGCTTTTCAGGCTTTACTTTTATCAGATACGCAAGACCTAATATGTCTCATGACTGCTTGTCCTTTTTTTTAAGTGAACCATCTTGTTAATGTTAGAAAAGGTTGTTTGAAATTGTGTCTCATTCACATGATCATAATTGGCCTGACTGCACAGAGCGATCACCACTTCATTCACATGAAAGCAGTTACGTGAAATCTAATTATGCAAGGTCGGCGTTATAGACACTGCAAGTTGTGTTTGTTATTGTTTTTTGATGGGTTTTTTTTGGTGTCTGTTAGGTCATTGTGTTACTTTGCATTAGCCACTTTCTACTCAAGTAACATCTACCAAGTGTCAGAGGATGTCATGTTTAAAACAATAAGAATACCTCTGAAACTGCAGCCTGACTTTACATGAACGGTTTCAGAAGTAATCCTAAACCTCTCTCTACACAAACCTCGCAAGGGATCGCTGTTTCATGCAGTCATGCGTCCTAATTGACATGCTGCCCTTGTCATCAAGCAGATGACAGCCAAGAATCGTTTCCTGTTGCTTCCTCACTGCTAATTTTATCTGTCATTGCTTCACTGCAGCTCCGACAGGCCAGGAGAAAACTGCCAATCAGAACTTTGCTGTGCAAGCCATTGCAAGCAGAGGGCAGAATTTTGACAAATACAATTCCCACTCCTCGCTGGATGAGTCTTTGGTAAGAGTTGCTTGATATCTGCTGAGTTGACTCAGGAAGATCTGTTACACTCTGGTGTCTTTCTTTGATATCGAATGTGGGTCATTACAGATATGGGTCAGTGGTTCTTTTGTGCAATGCTGCTATTCTGAGCACTTGATTCAGCGCTGTTTATCTTCTCCACTGCATTCTGCCTGCTCTGGCCCGAGTGGTGAATCACAGAGTTTGTGCACGAGGATCAGAAAGGGTCGGGTTCAAAATAGCTCCTGTCTACTCAAGAGGAGCTCTTAGTGTTGCGAGTTCGTGTCGACTGCATCGACGGCGGGTCAGTTCAGACCAGGAATTTGCGAGGTGTGTGCTGGCAGTCAGACTGACCGACATGAGCTTACTTGGCATGTGTGACTTGACGATATTCAAGTTCGTCTCACGAATTTGAACATCAAACTGTTTTGTTTATGTCATTTTTCACTTTGATGATTTAAAGTTAACGATAATCCAAATTCAAGTTTCTCAGACATTTTGAATATTTCATCAGGAAAACTCAATACTTGATCAGGGCTCCTTTTGAATTACTTTATCAGTCCAACATGGAGGTGATTGGCCTGTAGTTCATTTGCATTTTTCAGTGTGGTGCCTCATCTGTGTCCTTTTTTTCTACTACCTTTTTCCATGTAAGATATTGAATACTCACTTTTCTGGAGAAAACCCCGCCTGAGTCCGTATGGCGTTGTACCGCTGGGCTGCTGTTTCGTGTCTATGGACATGTGAAATGCTCCGGATGCGGCGATCCCCTTCCTTCAGCGGAGCACTCGTATGCGAAGGCTGTGGGTCCCCTACAACTCCTCGGTAGTCGATGTGCTGGCTCTCTCTCACTCCATCCACACAGCGCCCGTATTCAAATCTTTCCATCGCTGACCCTGAGATCTGACCCTGAACCTACTGGAGCCCCTCAGTCTTGTTGTGCAGCAAGTTATGTCAGCAGAATTAAAAAAAAAAAAAAAAGAAAAAGAAAAGATCTCCAACAGCCACTTAAATCCACAGGGAAGCAGTCCCCAAAACAAAGCAAGATAAACTTAAAGCAATCATAACATTTGCAAAACAAATGCAGTATCCTAATATGAATCCTGGCATGTACTCGCTTTCTTTTGCTGTTGCTTACCAAAACAATTGAGTCTAGAAAAAAAAAAGTTCCGCCTTTCTCAGACTGCTCCGTCTGCTGGGGCACAGGATGCACCTGCCTGGAGGAAGATACCGGCTACCTGTAGGCGTGTCAGCAGGGGACGTCGCCTAGGAGATTCTCCCACCCAGAGGGCGTCACTGTGGTAATGATCCCTGCAGCATGCATTTGTTGTTGTTGTTGTTGTTGTTGTGGCGAGCCTGCTGAAATCTTGGAAGAGGAAAGACTTTTTTTTTTTTTATCTAATGTCCTTGTGATCATGGGTTAGAGGAACCCATTGCCCTCAGCTCCTGAGTACAACAGGAGCGCTGCCGTCCCGCTGAGTGCTCCATGGAGCTCTCTTAATGTTCTGCTCTCTTTCTATGTATGGGTTAATCCTGCTTTCTATCAGCGGGCACAACGTCACGTTCACAAAGAGGATTGCGGCATTAGAGGCAACGTGGTCTGAAAAGAGAGCAACACATTTCTACACCTGCGAGAGCAACGCCGACATCACAAAGGTGAGCTATCAGAGATTCAGCCTGACCCGACATACTGTGCCCAAAGCACAATTTGGGTCATGACATTCTTGAAAGCAGATTGCACCAACAGGTTTCACGACCTCTCCAAATGGATTTAAAACCACTGGTCCAAATAAAAACAAAATCATTAGCGGCAGCAGGTTGTGCAGTTTGCCACGTGTGCAGTAACTCTTGAACTTTTACAGATTTTGTTTCGTTGCACTATATCCACAAGCTTTAACTGGGATTCTGTGTGATTCATGGCAATAAAGTGGCGGCAAACTGACCCATTTCAAACTCAGCTACAAAGGAAATCTAAAAGCTGACGTGCCTCTGTAGTTAGACCCCTTTTCCCTGATACCACATAGTAAATGTACAACCAACAGACAAGTACACGCAACTCTAAACCTACCAAGACTTTGGCCGCTTTCCTGAACTGTTAATCAAACATGCCAATAAATCTCACCTCTCCTCCCCATTTTCTACCACTCTATAATTTTGCACAGCCTTGTGTTGATTACAAATGTACATCAGTCCTTGTCCATTGAGGCTCTTATCTCATGAACGAAGGAGAGCCTTGATTTCAGTCCCCTGGAAATCAGGACTGAGAGACTTTGACAGCTGGTGAGACGTTAAAATGGAAAATCCTCTTAGCCAGCCCTCTGGGCTCCACTTAAATCCTCCCATATACCTCCACCATCACCGCTTCTTTTGACAGGTTTGAACAGAAACCGCTCGCCTACAAAGCGTGCGTGCCGTCAGAAAACCGACTGTCGGTTGCGAAGGACGGGCCTGCCAGCTCATTCCCAGAATGACTGCGGTACGAGCTCAATTTCATCTGAGAGTGTCACATGCAGCACAGCCCTCCTCTTAATTCCACATGTGCAGCTCCTCAGTGGATTGCATTTGGCATAATGAACATCATGTGCACAGCGTGGATGGCCGCTGACCCGTTGAGACAAATTGAAGTCATAAGCTTGAACAGGCAAGTAGCTATCCCAGTGAAAGAGTTCTCCTTTTGTATAAAAGAGCGGCCATGGCGGACGCGTCTCAGATGATCCAAATTGATTTCACGTCGCACATCTTGAAAGGAACCGAGGCCATCCCTTTCAGTAGACCAGAGTAAACGCATTCCTCTTCTCCTCGCTTAGTGTCTCTGTCGAAGAAAGAAACATAAAAAGATGAGAGGTTTTATTTTGGTTTGTTAAATTGGGAAAGCATTTATTTCTCAGTAACTCGCTAAGCGAGACATGATTACGTTCATAATTACACACAGGCTGAGGGTTTCGAATCTTTATTTCTGCTGATTATGATGGATTTCTGCTTGCAGCTAATGAAAAGGCGATATGTGAGATTAGAATATCACATTACACCAATAGAAAAAACAAAAACATTCAAACACAGAAATGTAGGCTTAGTGAATAACATGTTAATATTTGCTTAAAAATGGTCATTTTTCATATGGTGCTTTTCATCTGACAAGTAAGTCTCTGAAAAACGAATTGTTCTAATCCATTGAATATGACTGCATGCTGTAAATATAGTTTAGTTATAAAATATTCAGACCGACCAATTAAACTAATACATTACTATATATTCAGGTCCAAGAATCTAAACGAAAGCTTACAACTAGACAGAATATCAATTTTATTCAGGCGATTAGAAACAGTAAAGGTTGTTGTTGGTGTTCCAAACTGTTAACTGCTGCCACCTCGTGGATGCTTTGTGTCATTGCATTGAACGCCATTAATTTCCTGAGTCAGATATTTCATCATCTGCATTGTTCTTTGTTGGGGGGGTTTTCTGTTCATATACTCCATTTAACTGGTTCGTTTTTTAAACAAACTGATCTGCTCTGGGGTTACTACCGCAGTATTAGACATCCTTATGAATAATCATAAACGAGCAATTTTAATTTAGTGAGTTTTGTGCTCGATTAAAAAAATTGTCTCTTACAATTTGGGACACAATTAACCATTTTCATATTCTGTCACATTGCAATCATGAACTTTGATGCGTTTTATTGGGTTCTGTTTGGTAGCATACCAAAAATACATATTTTAACCTTCCTGTAACCATTCATCATACTCTGAAAAACTAAAGATAGTGGTGAAAGCATCAGGCATTATTTCCCACAGAATAGGTTGGGAACCAGCTAAGATTTAACAGGAAGATGAATGGAGACTAAAGGGAAGACTAGTAATGTGAGGTTCCACACCTCAAAATTAATAATCCAGCGCCTTTTCTCTTTTTTGTCGTTTTCTTCTTTAAGCAGCTGCGTTCATTGGCCTGAATATTGAGTGATTTGTCTTTCAGAGAACACTCTCATTTTCACACTGTAATGAAAACCAGAGAGAAATCTGAATTGCTGGCTGCCTTCCAGGATCACTTTGGCAGCTTGTGAAAGGTGCCGAGAATCAGCCATTGCTCTTGTGCTCGATAAAATCAATGCATTCAAAAATGACTCATTTATTACTGATTAACTCACACCGACCATTTACCAAAAGAACATTTAGTCATCTTTTTCTCCATTACTGTCATTTTTTTTACCCTTCTTTAAAGATGGTTCTGGATTGTTAAAGCTATCTTAAAGTAAGTGAGCGTGTCTTACAGTTTACATTGACACACAACACTGATAGTATTGTGAAAGCTTCCATTGTCAAGTTTGAACTTGCTTGGTGTTGAATGGATGAGAACTTTAACTTTTTTTTTTAGAAAAAGTGAAAGAAAATACCTTCATCGCTCAGAACGGACCACAAAATCTGGCAAAATACAATTGCAATTCGCTCCTCATGCACACTAATTTTCAGAAAGCTACTAATTATTGCCAATTTGCTTGGAGGCAGTGAAAGAAATGTACATCAAAGGCTTGTATGTTTAACACAATCATTTACTCAACACTGCTGTTTTACTTGGTGCTGATTTACAGGGCTTGCATTTTCATTTGGTGGTTTTCGGAGCGCTGAGTCTCGAAGGGTGTTGCGCAACTCTGGGTTTTCATGCACAGGAAGTCATGAGACTTGATCCTTCCTAAAAATCTGAAACAGTACAGTTCCTCTGACGCAGCTTATCCTGATCATTAAACTTTTCTCTACAGAGAGCAAATTCTTCCAAGTAGAGATTGTCACCATTTATCATTAGATGCGCTTTAGGAGATTTGGAATAGTGCCTGCTGGCTGGAGTAATGTTGTTTTACTGCAGTAAATTAACATCCTGTCTGCTTAATTTCATCATGCTCTGGGCTCTGAAGGGGTAAATGGACTGTGAAAGGGAATTTTTACTCAGCAAGTGTGAGCTGGCCTTTTCTAGTTGGGGTGAATGAGTGTGTGTCTGTCTCGTCACACACATTCATTCTTTAGGCGCAAGTCAAAGTGAACTCCAACTTTCTTGCTAGTAAGTCTTCTCCTTTGTTTCCTAGCACAAGGAAGTGAAACCGTGCATCGTACTCATATTTTCAATGTTAGTCACCTTAAAAGGCCATCGATGTTCCAACAATAAAAAGTGAACTTTTACAACTTTCTACCTGCTTTAAACGAAAAGCAATTTGTCTACCTACAAATTACTTACAGTTTGATTCACACAGACATTCAGACAGAACATGATGTTTGATAGATATTGTTCATTTGCATTTCTCCCATTATACTATTGATACGTTCAGTTCATAGCAAAACCTGTCGCTGTGTGTTGAAAGAGAAGAACTACCATCTATGACCAAATGGTCAGCATGAAGGATTGAAATACATGTTGCTGTGGTGTCAGACTCTGAAATAAGCTTAAGAATGGAAGCAACCTAAACTAAAAGTAACTATACACAATAAACACCTTTTTATGTGCATCACATGCTCTGAGAAAATGTTGCTATCTTTACAAAAGACCGGAACCGATGAGGGCTTCATTTCACTTATGTTTGTGGTTGGCTCCAAAAATCTGAATTTTGATACTTCTGCTAAATGTTAAAGCAAGTTCATTTTTTTAAAAAACATAAGTGTCACATTCATCTATATGTTTGTTTGCTTATAGAGTGACATTCTCATTTTTGGCCTCTTTCTCTGTTTTTGTGTGAGCCAGGATTACATACCAGGATGTGTGTTTTACTAGATTTCAGCATTTTTTTTGTCTTATGTTTCAGATGATTAAAATTCTTTGATATCAGACAAAGATAACTTTACGAATACAAAATGTTTTCAAATGACAATTTCATTTACTGAGGCAAAATAGCTTTCCAGGCCTACATGGCCTCACGTGTAATATTTAATTGAGCCCTCGGCCTAATATCAGGTTTAGAAGTCAAGTTTTATTTTGTTAGCAGGAGTAAAATATAAAAAGGAAGACAAATACCTGACCCAAACTCTCACTTTTCAAAAAAAAATCTTCATGATAAGAAATATATTTCAAATAATACTCTACCGTCCGCATCTGCTTCAGAATTAGGAGTATTTTTTTAATCCCTCCTAGTTTCTGTCAATTTATTTAGTTTTTGTTAAAGACTGTGAACGTCAGTCTTGTAGGTTTTTATGAAGTGTTCAGAGTTTGGGGACCGAGCATAAGAAGCCAGTCTTGGGTTTTTGCTCCGGCCCTGGATAGAGTGAAAAGCTGCGAGGGGAAAGTCAAGAATGTGGGTCACCTACATTTTCTTGCAAGACATGCTAGTCTGGGGAAAAATAATAAATGTCTTCTTTAATTTGGTAAATAACGACGAAGCATTGTACATAGTCATTAAACCATGTAATGAGTGCTGAATGACTCACAAATAAACGAACGACGACTTGAATACGAATTTTAATTAGATATTTTAGAAAAAAAAAAAAACCTCCCGTGGAAAAACCCGTCAGGAAGTTGCTGATAGGCTCCAGCAGAGAGAGAGAGAGAGAGAGAGAGAGGAGAGAGAGAGACAGAGAGGGAGAGAGAGAGAGAGAGAGAGAGAGAGAGAGAGAGAGGAGAGAGGAGGAGAGAGAGAGAGAGAGAGAGAGAGAGAGAGAGAGAGAGAGAGAGAGAGAGAGAGGAGAGAGAGAGAGAGGGAGAGAGAGAGGAGAGAGAGGAGAGAGAGAGGAGAGAGAGAGAGAGAGAGAGAGAGAGGAGAGAGGGAGAGGAGAGAGAGAGAGAGAGAGAGAGAGATGAGAGAGAGAGAGGAGAGAGAGCCCAGTTCTGTGCTGAGCCTTTCACACGGACTTCACAGCTGTTCTGTTCGGTTCCTCACACATCTGCCGAGGAGAAACTCGAAGACAGAAACATCTGTTGATCGTTGGTATGTGGATTTCTGGTCACTTCGTCGAACAAACAAACGAGCAAACGAACAAACCGTACTGCATAAGCTCTGCTCGCTGCCTCGCGAGTAATTGTCAGGTCTTCCGTTTTTACTTAAGGAACGTTCTGCATGTTCCGTTTGGTGTCGGCTCCTTGTGATTACCTTCATCTTTAAGAGCTAAATTTTTTTTTTAAACAAAGTAAATCTACAGCGACTACGCGCATATGATGCTACTAAAAGGTTTCTGTTTCGCTTCCGATGTGTTTTATGCATCGATCGGTCGCATCCTCTCGGTTTGTGACTGGATGTTTATCTTCCCACATAGTACATCCTCAGGTGGATTTTGTTTTTGACAGTAACTCTCTCACAGCTTCCCTACAGCACCATGCTATGAGAATGGTCTTGTCGTTGATGTGTTATTCATTTACTTAGCATTTTGCATGCTGGCCAAATAGTTCAGTTTTCTGCTCCAATTAGTTGCACCAAATTTTGCAACTTTGTGAAATGCTCGCTGTGTTTGTTCTGCTACAAAAGCCATATTCTTGGTAAGTCTGAGGCGTATGTCTTCGCAGCCTCTCTGAAGCCTATCGAGTCAGTTTAGGTGCACAACATTGACTTCTGTCACACTGGATTGTATTTAAAGGTGTTAAAGTATGTGGGGCTCAACGTTCACATCTCAACTTTTAGATTTTGCTCGTGAAAACGTGTAACATGATGTTTTTGTTGTTGTTGAAGGTAACAAAGCATGGCCATCATCCTGGCTGCTGCGGTACTCAAGCTCTACGCCATTGGAACCGCACTCTCCTTACTGGCATTTATCTATGGGATCGCTGACTCCTTCGGTGGACTCATGTACGCTCAGAACCACCACTACATCCACGGACCGGACCACCAGACACAGAGGCAGATCCCCTCCGGGGCCCACGTGCGAAGAGGATCTGTGACGAGAAACGTTGGCTGACGAGGAACTTTGTGATGTTGGATCTTTGCTTCGCTTTAATTGGACTTGGACTGTACATATTTTTCGTCCCAGGGGATGTTTTGTCTGTTTCTTTGTCTACTGTTTAAAAAAAAGAGAAAAAGATGTTGTGCAGCTATTTTTCAGAGCAACTACGAAGCTGTAACAGATGTAGCAGCACTACTGAACAATTTGCACTAAAACTAGAATGTTTTTGGTTTTTGTAGCTGTTTCTGAAATAAAATACCTTCTTTTTAATTGTTTAGCAAGCGTAAATTCATCACAGCCTCTCTTTAAGACATGATTTACAGGAGCAGTAAATCAGGAGGGTCGCATCAAAGGCCTTCAACAGGTCCAGACAAAGTCTGAAGAAAAAAAAGGACTGCGCAATGGCAGCTTAATTTATGGGGAGGGAAATTTATTTCTGCGATACCTTTTGTGAGAATAGTTGTTTAACTGGTACTCGGGCTGTTGTTCTGTGTATTTACTGTGGTTCTGATTATTTTTTTATAGTTTCAGGGAACAGAAAAATGGAAAACCTACAAGTTAGAGCACATAGAAATCCTAAATAGTGAATCATCAGATTCAAACGTAAGAGACTATTGACGCAATAGTGTTGACCCTATTGAATGTGTTCTTGTGTGTCAACGAATGCTTGAAACCTACACCAACCAAGTACTGGGTGGGGGAATCTGTTTTTATTTTATTTTTTAAAGGTTACAAAAGATAACCTTTAAAAAAAGGTTATTTTCTCAGCGGCGCTGAGATTGTCACGTACACAAGACCAGTCACCGGTGTTGACTCAGCTTCTCCAGTTCACATTTTGCTATACATGCCTCATCAGATTCTCAAAAATGACAGTTTCCTCTTCTAGTCCTCTGAAGCAGTTTTAACATTTGCTTGTTGACATTTACTTGAACCCTTTTTAGATAGAGAGAGAGAGAAAAAGAGAAGGACAGATGCTGAAAACGACTCGAAAAGAGGAAGGAAGGGATTTAAGTGACTTTGAACGTTGGGTACGATTATTAGAGGGAAACAGGCTCGTCTTTGTGTTTCAGAAACTGCTGGAATACTGGGATTTTCATACCACCAAGCCATCTCAGGGATTGCGGAGAGTGGTTGGGGAAAACAAAAAAAAAGCAAAGACCCAATGATTAAAAATGCCTTGTTGTTTTCAGCAGTAAGAGCAGAATGGACAGCATTGTTTGAGCTGATAAAGCCACAACAGTAATTCAAATAACCATTCAAGATATACAAAATATGATCTCTGAATACACAGAAGACCGTGTCCGGAAAAATATATGGGCTACAAAAGCAGAAGACAAAACCGGGTCATCTAAAAACGGGAAACTGACTCACTATAATTGGATAATAACAAATCGGAAAATATTAACCGATCCAATCACTTTTCTTAATTTATGTTGTGGTTTTACGTCCATCATTTCCCCGTTTTCAGTCACTTACTGTGTGAGGTTGCATCTGTTGCCGCTCCCAAAACTTAATGATGACATGCACATCCGAACAACACTCATCTACCCGAAATGTGGTTTACGTGTTTCTCTTGGCTAGAGATTTAACCTGGATACAGCCGGGAGCAAGACACCTGCGCTTTGTTAGCAGGACTAAATGTATCCTCATAGGAGAGTTTTTCTATTGAAAGAAGTTGCTTAAATATTTACTCCTTGTCAGTACATGTCTTCACTTTCAACATTTGCGTAAGCAAAAGTGGGGTTGAGAACTTGTGCGTCAGATGTCAGAATAGTTGACCCCGTCTCTTGATTTTTTTTTTTTTTACTACAACAGAAACGGGCTAAAAATATATTTTAATCATAATTATGTTTTATTTAAAAGTGAAACCCATTTAGGCTAGAGAGTCATTTCACTCAGAGTGGTATTCAGTTGTTTATCTCAACTAATTTTGGTTGTGAAACCCCAAAATTCAGTTTCTCAGAAAATCCTCATTATCGAAGACCAATAAAAAGATCCTTGCTGCAGTACTTGGAGGTAAGAAAAAAAAAAGAAGATTTTCTATGCAGTTGTGATCCAGCAAGTGAATTTCAAGCTTTGCCATGGTTATTGAAACCCATGTGGATACATTTGGTAATGTGGGTGGGTACAGAGTCCAGGTGGGATGAAATCTGCATCTTCATGAAACTGATAAGCCAAGGAACGCATGAAATGACCTTCTGGTAAATTTCTCTGCTGACAAGTTGGCTTAATAACCCACTGTGGACCAAAACCAACAGATGATGCCATCTTCTTCCAGATTCTGCTTAATATCCAAATCCAAGAAGCAATGAAGTCCTTTTGGTTTTTTGCATGTGAGGCACTTCTTCCCTTGTCTCTGGTTCAGGAGTGGCTTTAGGATTGCAACATGTCACTTAACTGAGCTTAGTTTCACTATCAGCTGCAATGAAAACCTTCTGTTTCGCTTCCATTAAACTTTCCATTAAAATGCTTGTATATGGAATTATATCAACCCACAGCTTTTTACCAACAACCTTCTGGAGCTTCCCCTGCTAATGGAGGAAAACTCCAACAATTCTGGGGACGCGTTTAGTGTAACCCATAATGATGAAAATTAAATGAAACTTCTATACGGCATGTTGTTATATGAAAAAAAAATCTTTACCTCATGGAAAACATTGACTTTTGAAAGTGTTTTAACAAGCGGGAATAAAAAGGGCAAGTGAAAAACATGGGGGGGAAACTGTGAACAAAAAAAGAAAGCAGAACCAGGATAAATAAATGCCTATGGTGGAAGGGTTTCACATCTTTTGTTGAAATTGAAATCCTTCCTGTAGGTCACATGGATACGGGTAGGAGCACCTGCTCTCTAAACACAGCACTTTTTTATGTAAATGACCCGTTCAAGCACTCCCCCCCCCCCAGGGCTTGCTTTCACACAGCAACACCTTCAACTGAGCCAGTATCTGCAGGGACACAGGTCACCATAACTCTTCCTTCCTCCGAGTGTCCACTCTCTCTGCTGACATGATCTGGACCACTGTGCTCCTCGGTGGGCTGTGCGTCCTCCACGTTGACCTCCTTCTCTTAGCCGAGGGGAGCAGGAGCAGCAGCAGCAGCGGCAGCAGCAGCGGCAGCAGCAGCGGCGGTCCCTGGGGAAGGACGGTCGCTTTCCAGCGGGGCCAACGGGCCCCACGCCTCCAGAGGGACAACAGCGGCTCCACAGACTCCTCGAACCCGTCTCGCGGTCCTGCCTTCACCTCTTGCTGGCTTCCCCTCACCCCGACCGAACACAAGATTCTGGACGATAACACACAGGAGGTGAGAGCATGAAGAGAGTCGCCTGTTAATAAGTACTTAAGATTTATTTAAGCCTAGACATGCGGCACAAAAGAGAGGCTGATTAATGATCATAAAAATATGTTGATGTTTTTTTTATTATTATTAAATGAAATGTATTCATCAGGAGAATGGAAGAAGCCTGAGTCATTACTGACGTAAGTGATACTTGAACATTTTTGTCCTCTTTTTCCTCCTAGACAGGGTTTAATGGTGACGACGGCTCCCACGTGATTCTCACGTGGGTGGGCGATGGTACAGGAGTGAGTGTCCCATTTCATCTTCTTCATGCTCATATGCAGATTTCCATTTTAAAGCATAAATATCCGGTTTGTATGAAAGTAGAAGTTTCCTGTTAGAAATGTAGTCATGCACCAAGAAAACGCAGCAAAACATTAGAAACACATACTTAAACATAAACCAGAACTAAGCATATACATGTATAAAGATTCATATTTGTAGTATCGTCTAATAAATTGCTATTGTAATGTTTTCAACATTACTTGTGAAACATAAACTCAAATATCACACACATAATAGCCAAGTTTTGAACTTAATCTGATGGCTACAGATTAAGTTCCACTGTTTGAAGTTGATCTCTGTGGTGCTTTTAGTCTGAAACTAATTTTTCGTGACTATTTAAATACATAAATCAACACAGCTAATTTTTATTGCGAGAGTTTGGGGTTAATCTTAAGTGTCGCCCCGCTCACACGGCGTTTCTCCGTGCCCCAGGTGATCCTGGTGCTGTCGACAATCAGCGCTCCGCTCGATTCTTACCTGGCAGGAGGCTCTTCTCGACTTTACCGAAGGTGAGTCCAAATTTAACCTGCACGTCCCCTCCACTCAGCACAGAGTTACAATAAATGTCCTTCTTATTTCCCAACAGCACAGATTATGGCAAGTCCTTTCACGATATCTCCCACCGCATCAACCACACCTTCATCAAAGAGGAGCTCGGAATCAGTGTTGGACCCGGGAGCTCAGTGAGTTAACAGTATATGGCCATCAGTTTGTTCACAAACTTTAAAAAGACAGTGCTGCTTGACATGGGGATTTCTGTGTTGAACTAATAACCTCCTCCGTCCATTCGGTCGACGCCATTCTAAGGATTGGGGACATTGGAAACTCTGGGGAAACGCTGTGAGGTTCTAGAAGAAGTCAGACTGCAAAAGTAGTGAAGACACCTCCATTGTTGTCAAAATCAACCCTACCAATGTCTTCTGTTTCCACACATTAAATCAGTGTGGCAGATTTTGTTTTTTTTGGAGAAGTCCAAATGATGACTTTGATGATGCTTTGAACTGTGGTTTTCTTCTAACCACTCCTCTGTGGAAACCAGTTTTCAAAATTATGCACAACGTGTTGTTGGTAAATTGAACAAAATTCCCTCCCAAAAATAACTGATACAGCTCATATCTGCTCTCGACCCATTTCCTCTGCAGGTGATACTGACTGCAGACATTCCCATAGTGGACAACCCGGGAGGGATCATCTTCACCTCTACGGACGCCGGAGCAACTTTCAAATCCACCCAGCTGCCCTTCCACCTGGATCAGTCCATTACTTACCACTTCTTCAACCCCGACTACTTGGTGGCCCTCAGCATAGACGTGAGCCTTTCAAACCCTTCACTTCCCTGCTCACGTTTTTCCATCTTTGGTTTCCCACGCCTTGTTGAACACTCTCAGCCGACACACTGTCAACATGTCGAGAACACACCTTAAAGAAAAAGCAAACACGGCTCCGTTTCCTGTCTTGCAGGACAGTCTTTGGCTCTCGCTGGACTTTGGCGCTACATGGACAAAAGTTCACGAGGGAGTGCATTCTTTCTCATGGTGAGGATAAACAGGAAGCCGTTTTAGTCAGCGCAGATTAAAGGGCCAAGATAAAATATAGTTACAAAGCATCTGGCTATTTGAACAAATTGCTTTACAAGATGTCATGCGCTCCAGAAAAGGAGAACCCTCCAGAAAACAAAACAAAACAAGAAAACATCCCTTACAAGAATCTTGTGACATTCTGTGTAACATTGGTAACTTCCTGTTTCCATCAGGGGAGCAGGCACAAATCTGTTCTTCAGCTGCAGCCGGGTTGATGCAGGTAAGAAGCAAGAAAGTCTTAAAAAGGAAGTCACAAATCTTTACTTGAAATGCCTTTTGGTAGTTTTATGTAGAGACGTCCAAAGATGAGGGTATTTCCGGTTCTGAAAGAGGCTCAGAGGCTTTTGGAAAAAAAACATATTCATCAATGTTCAGCAGAGTCAAATAATCTTTTTTAATGGTTGTTTCATGTCAGCCAGTCACTTTCCACATGAAACCCTGAAAATTAAACTATTTTAACTCAGATCTGTAGCTCAACAACTTGAACAAAGACATTCAGCGTCTTGTTTTGTTAGTTTATTTGTTCCTGGAGAAAGTTTCCAAGGGAGGGTGAGATGAGCGCCACTGGCCTCGAGGTTTCCATCTAAAACCAAAAGCATAAACAGAATTTAATTGCATTTATTATATGTGGGTTATGTATAAAAATGTGGAAAAGCTGAGCTGGCAGTGTGTCACAAGTAACTACAACAGCAGGGTAAACCACACAACAAATATGATATACATTTAAAAAAAATCACAACTTATTAGACATAATCACCTCAGGTTTAATGTAACTCCTCATTAAACTGTATCAATCGAGTTTTTACATAATGTTAGGAAACAACATCTAATTTTGTCCTTTTATCAGTTGAAGCAGAAGAAAGAGGAGATTTAGTGTTGAAGAGGACGAAGGATTTCGGGAAGACCTTCACCATAATTCACGAGGACGTCTTCAGTTTTGGCTACATCGGAGCCTTTCTCTTCTTCTCTGTGATGGAGGACCCGGTAAGACGAAAGGACTCGATGTTTTCCCGTAGTGCTGGGGTGATTCAGCTGTCCTCCCTTGGTGCATGATGGATAACGCCGTGTTCGTTTCCCCCAGAGGTCTCCTCGGGTCATGTATTTTTCATCGGACCAAGGAGAGACCTTCAGTCAGGCGCTTCTGCCTTCTGCATCAACAGAGCAGGTAAGAAAGACTTGGATTTGTTGCCTGGGAATTTTTGTTGCCGATCCAAATCTGTTTTCATTCCAAGCAGGGGTATTTATCTACACGTACTTGTATAAACTTGCACTGTTTTCAAGTGTGGGAGGCCAACGTCTTGATAAGAGTCATCAGTAATTATCTTTATAACATTTCAGTGTGGTTCCAGTTTATTGTGTATGGATAAAACTCACACACTTATTCTTATATTTCCTTGAGATGATATTCGCTGCTGCTGTATAAGTGGATGTATTGGAATCATTTCAATTGGGGTAATTCCTGTGGATTTGTATATTATATATTTTTTTATAAGTAAAAAATATATATAATTTTTTATATCCTTTTTCATTTGAGTTGAACTCTTCCTTGATCACATCATAGATTCAAAAGGCACGAATTTTCAACCAGAAATACCACAGAAATCAGTAAAGAAAGTGATCCTATGTTGTTGTTTTTTTCCGAAAGAGATATCGGCTCACCTGGTGAAAACGGTGATTAAAAATCTGTCCTTCTAAAACATCTCCAGATATCTGTCTTGTACAAATGCATTCTAAGATTTCCACATGCTTTGGTTCACTAGACGGTTATTTACAGAAGCTGGTTTGAGGTAAAACTGGAAAGGCAACATATCCCCTATTCCAACACTCCCTGCTCCAAGGAAACTCACACCCGCACGTCGTGTTGACACGGCAAACACTGACGTTGTTTCACAATGATTAGACTCTGTTTATAAAGAAGATTAAAGTAGTCATCAAAATGAAGAAGAAGAAAAAAAGTTGCAGTTTTACATTTTTTCACCCTCATACTGTCTGTCTCTCAATTTGTGCGTGTGTTTGCAGTTTTACTCCATCCTGGACGGAGACGAGGACATGCTCTTCATGCATGTGGACAACCCAGGAGGTACCGCACACAAAAAAACACCGTCCTGAGTTTAACTCTTCCTCCGAGACAGAAAGCGTGGGCCCAGAAATGCTAAAACGTGTCCGACTCATTCGCGCTTGAAAATATATCGAAGCCTCGTGAGAGTTCTTATCTCTTTCAGCTACTTTTGCTTTTGTGATGAAAAACGTTGACAAGAAAGGCTGAACTGGTTTCACTGGTTCTGTGACGCCGACAGGACATCCACTTTGTTTGATAATTCACCCAAATCCAGTTTTCTAATCATTTCCCTCCATGTTTCCTTGTTTCCTTCCCTTACTCTATATTTGTCTCACTAGCTAAAGCTTTTGCAATTGTTTTCCTATCAAACCTACATCTGGTCCAGTCTGTGCTCTAAAATCAGCTCAGTGGGACTTTTCAACTGCAGAGATAAATAAGGGAGACATGTGGGCAACAGGGGGGCCTTATCTCTCGTTGGCTGCGAGGAAGCAGAATTAGGTAGCGCTGCAAAAACGGCTCATCTTGCCTGTGGATGAGGGTGTTACACAAGCAGGACAAGCACAAACGCTTCATGAGATCCGTTCCATCTCTCAACCCCGTTTTTGTCCTTTAAGCTTTTAGCCAACATGTGTATTTAAGATCCACACTCATAACACAGGCTTTAATGACTTTCGGACGTCTGGGGTTATCAGCCTGTCATGACCTGTACAGGTTTTCCATATTAACTCCACGCCTAACGTGTTAACAAAAGATTTACAACACAATCAAACCGTGGCCGCCACTTGACAGTCCTGTTACAGCGTCATGTTGTTCGGTTTCATCTCAGACACCTTCTTTGGAACCATGTACACGTCAGACGACCGTGGGATATTGTTCTCCAAGTCGCTGGAACGACACCTGTTTGACGGACACAGGAGGAGCGATTTCACCAACATCACCTCACTGAGGGGAGTGTATCTAACTAATAAACTAGATATAGGTAAGTTTCCCTACCAAGCTTTTCTCTTCTACCCCTGTTGATGCACACAAATACTCAAAGTTATTTAAAAAGAAAAAAAAAACAAAACATACGCACACCCTCTTACAGGCTGAAAGTTTAGGTTAAAAAGTTAAAAAACTATAACTTGGTGCTCATTTGATCCTAAATTTAGATATGGAAGGGTAATTTCGTTTAAGTTAATAGTGTTTTATAGGGATTTGTTAAAGCACAGGGCAGTGAATGTTCTCAGAGCACTTCAATCATGTCGATTTGAAGACTTTGACTAGATTTGTGACTCTCAAACTTCTCATAACAAGTACAAGTACAAGTTCATTTTAGGAAAAGATAGAGCTCTGGACTAGAGTAACTTTTGGAGCTCCACCCACACAGATTTCCTTTATGCATACGAATTAGAATCTATTTATACTCCGACACACATTAAGGCCAAAAGGTTTTAGTTACCTGGATTATCATCAGCAGTCCTTTTGAAAATGTACCCACTATGCTGTCTGCAGACCCTGCCTGCTCTTTACAGACCCTTTATTTTGAACACACAGAGGGGATCAAGGCTTGCTCCATGTCTGCAAGTTACCATGGTTCTGTGGCCACAAAACAAGACCAGATCCTAGCCCATATGTCACCAGCTGCTTTAAGGTCTTTGTGCCGATGTGTAGGATTTATTGCTTTAACCAAAACCAAACTGTCAAACATCTGAAATTTGTCTTTTATTTGTAGTCCCCAGTCCCAGATGCCATGTGGCTTGCTTAGAGACAGAGTTTAAAACTGAAGCCGTCGTATTCTCATCCCTTTTCTCATAGCAGCCTTGCAGGCCATGCTGCTTCCTCTTCTTCTAATTACGCCCTAATGAGCGTTAGCAGTTCACAAGTTGTCTGGAGCCGTTTAAAGTTGTCAGGGTTTTTTTTTAGGAGCTTCCCTGCGTAGTGCACCTGGTAGGCAGGCTGGGCATTCACTGCTGGAAAACCTGGTGGCTGGCAAGACTGTTTTCCACTTGTAATTAACCTTTTTGGAAATAACTTGGAAAAACACTTCCAGATTGTTGGACAGCAGCACTTTTCTGTAAGATCATTTCCTGAGCTTCTCACGCTTCCCAACAATAATTGAATCAATACAACTGAGCAGAAACATTTTTGCTGATACTGATAGCTCATATCACTAAGGAGTGCTTTTGTTGTTGTTATCTTACAAACAGTGACATTGTGAGGTACACTGAGATCTGAAAATGTATCGAAATGGAAAGATATAACTAAAATCTCCTAAATTTTAGCTATTTCTTTTAAGTAAAATATATGTTTTTGGTTATTCCAAGTCACCCCTGCTGCAGATAAACATTACTTAAAGGGTATTTATTAAGAAATAGAAACAAATACACCAAAGACTCCATACATGACATGCATCCTAAATCTTTAGGCATACAAATACAATTTTAACCCCGAAACGAACAAAAGTCCAGCTGTGTTTTGCACAGTTTTGGACTGGGCAATATTTCTGCTCTTCTGCCACCATTTCTTCCTAAATACTCAATTGTATTTTAAAGCGGCTTGTCACCTTATCATTTCCGTGCTCCCGTATTTAAACTGTGAGTATTTACCTTGAGCTGACATAAGACGGAATAAAAAAACAAGAACAAACCTGGCCTGAGAACTTTGCTCTGTTGCAGATGGCCGAATAAGATCCGTAATTTCCTTCAACAGAGGAGGAACATGGAGGCAACTGAAGAAACCCCAGAACGTGAACTGCGCAGGCAATGTTAAGCGTGTATGTGAAGAAATGTGTGTGTGTGGGGGGGGAAAAGGCTTTATTTCTGAGATTTCAATTTTCTAACTCTGGCTTTGTTATCTATTTTAAAAAGTGTAACCTTCACATTCACGGAGAGCACAGTCGTAGAAACCAAATCGTTCCGATGCTCGCTCTGTCTGAGCCGACTGCCATTGGTCTCGTCATTGCCCACGGTAATCTGATGCCCTTTTTGTTAAATATGATTAGAATCTAACGTTATCTTAGATATTATCTTTTTCTCCGTCAGGCTCTGTGGGTGATTCTCTCTCATCGTCTCAGCACCCAGATGTGTTTGTTTCCTCGGATGGCGGGTATAACTGGAGAGGGACCCTCAGGGGCCCTCACCACTACAGCATTCTAGACTCTGGGGGTCTCATAGTGGCTGTGGAGGTTCATCGCGAAGGACAAGTCAAGACCATCAAGTAATTAAAGAAATTACCAGCAGCTCGGGTTTTGGTCAAGCTTGAAAAATAACATTTGGTCAACAGCCAAAAATTAATGAAAAAATCGTCTGAGAAATATTAACAGAAATTAACTGATGAAGTCACAAAAATGTTGTCAATTTTGTCAGAAGATCGGATTTCTCTAAATCAAATTAGAATAAAAACCTGACCTGATTGGGAAAAACTTATGTCATTTTTGGATTCAGCAGTGCAAAATAGTCCTAATTCGGTTGAAAACAAAACAGACAGCTTTTAAAAAATATATTTTTGTAACGTCGAGTGCCTAAACTGTGCCGACGGCATTTCCCACCAGATTCTCCACTGACGAAGGCCAGTGCTGGAAGTCGTACAACTTCACCGAACAGCCCTTCTTCTTCGCAGGCCTGGCCTCTGAGCCAGGCACCAAGGCCATGAACGTCAGCGTGTGGGGCTTCAGGCCAGAGGAAGACGGTCAGCCGATGTGGGTGGCCGTCACCATCGACTTTCAGAGCCTCATTACCCGAGAATGTAAGTCAAGAATGACGAAAAACGGGGAACACCCCCAGGATCAGCTTACTCTTTCCCAAATCTCCTGCTTAGTATTTGTAGGACATGCTGCCACATAGTGGTAAGTGTAGGAGTTGTTTTCTTTTTCTTTTGTTTTTTACTGTAAAGGGAGTTTTTGAACTCATTACTGTGCAAAGATACTTTTAGAAAATGTAGCAAAAAGTCAATAGAATACGAGAACAATGTTCAGGTTAAGAATCGTGTTGAGCTTTTAAAATGAGCTTTAAAAAAATTACTAGTGTACTCTTATGACGATCTAGCAGAAAGGTCCAGAGCATTAAAGATCCAATGTTTATACTAGACACTGGCCACAAGGCATCTTTTTACAAATTCATATTTTATTTATGCTAAGCCCTCTCGTAGCAAAGCATCTTTGCAAGTGATGGTATTTATTTGATCTATTAATAGGTAATAAGAAGGACTATGAAGAGTGGCTGGCTCATTCTACAGACAAAAGGAACTCTGAGAGAAACGGTTGTGTCCTTGGTATGAAGGAAACCTACAGGAGGCTGAAGAAGCAGTCTGTGTGCCGAAACGGGCGAAACTTTGTGGTCACTAAGAAGCAAATCCCATGTCCATGCACCAGAGACGACTACTTATGGTATGTCAATTTATTTATCTCTTAAATGATAGACATTTCACACTCAACAAGTAGTTGAGAGCATAAATTAGCTCCGCTCAAAACGACATCAGTCCAGGTTTGTGTAAGGGAGTGGGGTCGTGTTGTGTTGCCGGCATTTTTGTGAACATGTTATTGTCTTTGAAAACAGTGACTATGGTTACTATCGTCACGTGAACACCTCGGAGTGTGTGAGACAGCCAAGTACTCCAAACAAAACCTTTGAGATGTGTCTGAATGGAGAGGAGGACGAGCTTCTGACTGCTGGGTAATAATCAAAGCTATTTAAATGAAAGATTATGTCTTTTTCATGCATGACTATGTCTTAACTACAGAAATATTTATGCCCTAATCAAGAAATTGCGGCTGTTCTTGAAAACTGATGCTACTCAACGCCGTCAGTTTGATTTTAGGTAATTTTGGGGCATAAATATCAGTTTCTAGACATCGACTCTGCTCAAAACTGTGTATTATTTTCTTACAATTTCACAGTTAATAGCTTCTTTGTTTTTGTCTATAATCTAAACTCTTACTAAATGTGACAAAGCAAAGACGCCGTCTTCTCACAATGTTTGCAGGTACCGAAAAGTCCCAAGTGACAAGTGTCAGGGTGGGTTCACTCCTCAGGATGTGGTGCAGACAATCATCCGACCATGCGGGGTTAAGCCCAGCCCTGACCCTTCAGTCGAGTCCACCTCAGTTGGACACTTTGACACACCAGTAAGAACAACTGTAATGTTGAAATGTTTGTTTGTTCTCTGTTCTTAGTGATTAGAGTTCTCTAATATATATCATTTCTTTTTCTCCAGAAAGAAAGGCTTGTCCTGACCCTGGTGTCTGTAGGAGCAGCAGTTGTTGTTCTAGTGGCTATCGTCTCTTCAGTTCTCGTCGCCAAGAGAAGCGTTTATAGGACCAGGTGAGTTAGACATACACACTCCCAGCGTGCAGCTTTTTACCCTTCGAGTGGAAGCACATGACTGTGGTTTCTGCAGGATGCCAGCGTATCGTTTCTCTAGCCTTCGCATCCAGGATGATAACGACATCGCAGCAGAGATCGTGAGTGCTGCCAGCAGCAACGGTACAGCTTGCCAGCACGACTCAGATGTGGTAATAGTACTTTGGGATAGCTTTGTAGGTTTGTGAATCAAAGATGTCATTGTCACTTGTTTAGTAACACCCTTATGCTCTTGATTTGACAGGATCTTCTCGAATGACGCATGGCTAAAACTGAAGAAAATGCCAACGATTGAAATTGGTCCCACAGAAGAAGAAAAAACCCTGCTCTAACTATGAATGAAAAAAATACAAAAATAACAATTGTTAACTTATTAAATTAAACTATTTTGTGCCTTGTGTATGTTTTCTTTATTTGTACAGTATTTTCCTCTTCTATTTTATTGACTGTTTTGCAAATATTTAATCTTCTCACTGTAAAAACTCTGAAAGAATCTTGACTTTTATTTATGTCTTTACCTTTTGAGTATGTTTAATGCTTTGAAACGTTGTTGCTCGCATTGGATGTCCTTCACAGAAAGAAAACGTTCCAAGCAATAACACGTGTCGAATATCAAGAAGACCGGCAGGGGGCGGTGCGACATGTTCCGTATTTCTCAAAACAAGCGAGGAAAAATACAGGAAGTTGATTAAAGCAAAGATTTTGTTTGACAGATGCATCACTCGTATAGGGACGTTGATTTGGATTTATTTTTTTTTTATTATCACGGATTTAGATTTAAATAATATATTTTTAAAATAATGTACTAAGCAAATTATTTAAACTCGTTTCTTTAAAAAAAAGTTTAGTCATTTCGATAACTGCTCTTGCTGAGAACATATACAGTTTTTCCATTTCTGATACAAAGCATCAACTTTCCTTTTTGTGAATATTTTTAAGTCAACGTTTTCAGCAAGTTATATAGAGTAAAAGGGTTCATACTCGTAAAGCTGCTGCTAAACGGACTCTATTTAACCTCTATTATTTATTCTTCATAGATTTTGACCATGTTTATGTCTTTTTTGAATACGTTAAATATTGTGGAAAATAAGTGTTTTTTCGCTATATTTTTTATGGACGCTTTTGCACCCGCTTCACGCATGAAAAAAGAGAAAGGAAATAGAAACAAAAAGCATAGATCTTGTTTTTGAAACTCACTGAAAATACCCTAATGCACAAGACCAGCTAAATATTATTAAGATTATTAATATATCATATTGATATATGTTAAAAATGAACATGTTTCTAATTAGGGATGAGCTTTCAGATGTCAAGAAAAACAAAAATTTTTGAAAGCTACAATTTTAAAACCGATAGTTTTCCAACATCCGTTTTGTTAAGCAACTGACTATAGGCTAGCAACCAGAGCTAACAGGCTGATAGACCAGCTAATTATCAGATTGTTGGCAATAAGGAATATTAATAATAATAATAATAATAATAATAATAATAATAATACTTACAAACTTTTAAAGTGTCCTTTCTTGTCCATATCCAGACCCATTCAATAAATGTGTAATTGAAGATCCGTCTGTATGCGTCCATGTTTTTCTGAAGAGTGACGCATCTTCACCTGTTTTCTTCGGCTCGGGTTACAGGAAGCTGCGGCACCATCAGTCTGTCGGGGTTAACTAGTCTCCTAAAGAAGTTCAAATCCTGCTGTTCTGGAGTCGGTATGTAAGAAAAGCTGTTAAAGCATTTAGTAATCCTGAACTGCAGTCATTTTTGTAGATAGTCGGAGATACAATAGCCAGTTTATCGAGTCAAGCTGCAGTTTGTGCTAGTTAGCGTTTATAAACAGATGTTGGTAGTCAGCGTCATATCCAATGAGTTGTGCTTTATTTGCCTTTATTTGGATAATAACGCAGCTGGAAGGCGATTATTAGTCATTAACAGGCCAGAACTTGTTAGCCACAGCTAACGTCTTTCTTAGAGTGAGCTTCCGTCTTTGTTCCGCAGTCGTAAAACACAAAAACTGATAAAAAGAAAAATAATAAATTTGCTTCACAATTTTAAGGTTGTTGGCTGTGAAGAAAAGGTGGCGGGAGGCTCGCTAAGATGTTCAGGGCCAGCGGTAAGTACTAAATGAACGCATTAATGATTTTTTCCCCCCCCTCCCTTTTTTTTTTTTAAATAAAGTTTTTCACGCTCTGCATGTGTTCACCTTGCAGGCATTTTGAAGTTAACTGCGCTCATCTTAGCGTTCCTCCTCGCTGTGTTTCTGGCCTTTCAGCTGCTGGAGATAAACGTGGAATTCAAACTAGGCGGCATGATGTGTGAGTGGCGGCTTTGTGTCCTTTTGATGCGTTTCTCCGCTGGACGTTAAGCAACGCAGCCCGTCAAATAGTTGTGGAAGTTGTTCTTTAAGCGCTAAGGGAGTTGCTTGTGATGATTGACATTTTTCTTGCTCACTTTTTTTCACTTTTCTGTGTTTTTTTTTTCCCAGCCAGATCTTTGCCAGCAAATGAAGCTCGTACGTATCTTTCATTTTACTTTTGCACAATCACTGCTGTGAAATGATGCAGTCAGATGTTTTTAAAAGCCTTAAAATGAGATAACTTGTTGTATTATTGTATACTGAAAATCTTGAAAAAAATCCATCTTTTTAACTTTAGTAATTCAGCATGACAATTATTAGTGTGCTTGCAATAAAAGCAATTCTGTAGAAAACACTATCTACATTTTTATGAGGTTGCAGCATACTTTACTTCTAGACTTATTACTTAACGTACTTCAGACTAAAGGTTGAATTTTATGCTTCATTGTGCGTGTATGCACAATGAAGCCTCATTGCACATCGTTGCCATGGCTACCGGTGTCTGTATTTATAGATTCATGTGGTATTTTTTCTGCCTGTGCTCAGACACGAAGCCAGCTGTGCATAAATGTGGCCTTTCCAAGGCGTGTCCACCTGGACACATGGCCTTCAAGCTGACCAGCGGAGCGGCCAGCGTGGTCGGCCCCAGAATGTGCCTGGAGGACAAACTGTAAGTGGAATCCAGTCGATGAGATGAGAAAATAATACTGCAGAAAGCATAACACACACTTTTTGTAGTATCGACCTGCTTTTTTTTCTTTAACCTTTTGTGACTGGTATGTTGAGTCATGTGTGTTGGTGTTAACAACAGGCCACGTCAGGGACAAAAAAATAACTGAGCTCTAATCATGAGATCCTCTGACTTTCTGTTGTAGATTAATGAGCGGCGTAAAGAATAATGTTGGGAGAGGGATCAATATCGCCTTGCTCAATGGTACGACAGCTTTTCATACTAAGATGAGTAATTTCCCATGTAAATTTCTAGCTTTATTCCTAACTAATTATTTTTTTTCTCACCAGGAAAAACAGGAGAACTGTTAAGGACGGCTTACTATGACATGTGGGCAGGAGGTCAGTATGTATTTCCGTATTCGGCGTGTAAAGATATTTGCACCCAGCTAACTGTGTCTGTAACCCTTTACAGACGTGGCTCCGTTTATTCAATTTCTCAAAGAAATTGAAGAGGGGACAATTGTAATGATGGCCTCATTCGATGACCCAGCATCAAAGTGAGCAACGACGACTTCAACTTACGGATTCTACAGATTCAATTGGATGTGTTGGAGTTGTTGTTTTTTTTATTGTTCCCCCCCCCCCCCCCCCCCCATTTGCCATTCCTTTGGTTCTACAGACTCAATGATGAAGCCAGGAAGCTGATTGCAGATCTGGGCAGCTCGGCGGTGGGGAACCTGGCCTTCCGGGACAACTGGATCTTTGTAGGAGGGAAAGGCATCAAGACCAAAACGCCATTCGAACAGGTGACGTCGCCTCCCACAACCTTTGTGCATCTTCTCCTCTGGTTGTTTTCATTTCCAACAGTCTGGAGTTTCATTTGTTCACGTCCCTCTGAACTCCCTACGCCCTTAAGATGCCACCGTCGTTCCATTTATGTCTCTTCAGCAGCCGTATTTTCCCACTACGAAGCCTCGTTTCTGCCTTAGTGTTGCTTACTGGAGACAAATTAGCTCTGCCTAGCGTAGCTACATGCCTGCTCAGGTTTGTTATGAGTTTCTTTTGTCTCTCCTTCTCTCTTCAGCACATAAAGAACAGCGCCGACACCAACAAATACGAGGGCTGGCCCGAAGTCTTGGAGATGGAAGGCTGCGTACCGCGGAGGCAGGACTGAGCCCGTTAGCGTAGTCCCACCTGCTCAGCCGGTCTTTCCTGTTGTCTCAGTTCAGATTGGTCAGAGGTCTTTCCGTTTGATCCTGAAGTAGATTTGGACAGTTTGGGGAAAAAAGAGTAATAAGCTCCAGAGCGGGAGAATAAAAGCTCCCACCGTCTTACGTCTTTGTTATAGATGGATGCTTTAAATGGGACAGAAAATAAAAAGTGCAGCGATTTAAGAAAATTGGTTCTGTTTTTCTCATCGCACTTCTTGCATTTAGAGCCCAAACATCCAGCGATGTTAGACTGTTGAGGTTTTGCACTGTTTATCAAGTAGTGTCACTGCCTGTTCTTTGCAGTTGGGGACTAAACTTTCCATTGTCGACACACTGCCTTAATCTATTTCACACGTTTTGTAACCAACAAGTGTTGTGATTCAGTTTTTTGTTCTTTCCGGAGTAGTTTATTTAATTAATTTTTTTTTTTTAGAAAATTATCATTTTGATTGTAACCAAAAATACCAAATTCACTGTGCAATGTGTAAATATTTCTATAGAGCAAGTGTTTGATTCAAAAGATTTAATTTAAAGAACATTACAAAAGTAATATAAGTTCTTAGAACAAATAAATGATAATGAGACTGTTGTTCTTTGTCTGAGCTTCTTCCTTGGTGAATTGCTTTTACAGAAAGGCCAAGTCTCCCTCGGGTTAATTAACAAAAACTCGGGTGGAAAATATGGCTTCTGCACAATAATCAAGAACTGATTTTGATTACAAGTTTACAGTTAAGCTGTAGCTCCAGAAGATGAGATGCTACAAACAAGATTCAAAGTTTTCTTCTAGCTCATGTCGACTGGCTCAGTGGGGGAGCCTCCCTGATGATGAAGTTTTTTCTTTCATTTGAACAATAGATCTGGAACTTCAGCTGCAGGTGACGATTTGGCCTTTGAATAGGCCAGCGCTGCAGTTCGCAATTCCAGTCTGACAAAGGAAGAGAATAAGTCTGTCGTTTGGACCATTATTCATATTTCCCTGATCTAAATCTCCCTTTTGAGATTTCTTTAGGAAAGTCAGCTGCCTCTCATGTTAATCCCCCTGTGTAAGCTGCCTTTACAACAAAGACACACTGGTAAGATCTTGTTTCGAAGTGTGTCTGAAAAGAGCTGAGTGTTGAGTTTTCTCTCCCACACTCAAGATAACCGATAAGCCACACAGCTTAATGTAACCTGAAAGTTCAGCTTGCTTTGTTTTTCTTAGCTTAAGAAGACGATGACACATTTATTCCACAATGTTTCGTCTTTATTCAATGCAGAAACGTTGCTGTCAAGCAAAAAAATAAATATTGGTCTCTTGATTTCTGCAAAACATTTTTCATAACAAGGAAATAAAATCCCTCTTAAACAAGTATTGTAAGCAGTGGTGTCATCAGAGGTTCTGTGGAAGATATCGATGTAATTTGTGCAAATATGTATGATATTTTTCTCAAGATTAATAGTGGAAAAGATGTTTTAAATTGCTGCCACATGCATCTTCATGTTCTTACACCAACTTTTTACTGGTATTTGGTTTATATAAATATATATACTTAAAAACAAAATTTACTGAATCAAACAGCAAAATACTTAATAAAATTCTGTTGCAGCTTTTGGTTTCAATACGTTGTCCTGACAGAATAAGTGGCTCTATCTGGCCACCAGATGGCGCTTTGTGTTCACAAAACTTTAAACTCGGATTCAAATTATCTTTATTTTGGTAAACTTACAAAATACCAAAAAATAAATAAATAAGAAACCAATTAAAACTATTTTACAAAAAGGAACACACTGAAGTCCAGGGCTTATTGTCGCATATAGACTCGTCATTCTACAATCAACTGTTTTAATACTTTTACTTAAGAAAAAGTATAATAATGTGTACAATTCACATCATTATACAGACTAATCTGTAAAACACGTCGCGTATCTCATATTTTGTTACATCATATTCACGTTTTTATGAGTATATTTTTCTTCCAGTTTCTGATCCCGTTCCTCTACAAAACAATGACCAACAGGAGGCGCTATTGCACTATATTCTATTCAAACCCCATCATCTGTTGTGTTGCGTCTTCACTGTTTAGTCGAGCTACATGTAAACAGCAGGGAAGAGTGGTTCCCCCCCCCTCTCCCCTTTCCCTAGTTAAATATATAAATATTTTAAATCTGACAAATATCTCTGTGGGACATTTTATCGATGATGCATAGAGCTGTCCCTTATGTCAAAATCAGTTTTTAAACTGATTCAAAGTGTAAAAGCTGCTGATTCTGATATAATTTTAGCATCAGACAAGACCAGAAGTCTTATAAAAAGCAAAAAATACATACAAATGTCAAGAATTTGTGGAGAAATCCCATTAATATGTTAAATTTATTTTTTTTTACCACACTACATGCTGGTATGATCTGCAGCATCTCCCGTCCTCCCTGTCATCTGAACAGCATTCACCTATCCTATCTGTGCAGCAGAAGCTGCGTCTCTTACAAGCCACAGGAGGAAAAACTCTGCTGCGCTTCCTCTGATGTCACCCAAACTCCACACGCCATTCTCTACCATTTTCCATTTACCATCTGTGTTTTTACAGACCTGTAAAGGAAGGCAGCGGCTATGTTGTTAGCGGTTCCCACTGTTGCTGGGAATGCGGATTCAACACACTTGCTTCCATTGTAAAGAAATATATGTGCTGGTCCTCTTTGTTCCCTCTCATGTGGGCAGAAGGCCTTCAGAGCTCCTGAAAACAAAGTGTAGGAGTGAATCCGTTCTTATGTAAAACAAGCTAACCGGTGCATGATGCGTGAATCCATCTAATCATCATGTAAAAGCACTGAATTATAGTACAAGCGGCCTATCTGTTCCTTTCTTACATTTGTCTTCATGCACAGTAGAAATCTTCCCAGTGAACAAAAGATGGCCGCCTTTCTCTGTAGAGCTCAACGTTCTCTGTGACCCCAGGACTGTTGCCCTTTGACCGTCTGGCCAAAAACCCTCCTGCTCCTGTTTGTCAGACAGAAAACTTTTGAGGAGTTTGCCCATGAAACTTTTGATAAAAATGCTCCGGCACGTCAACATTCCAAACGGCAGACATAACCGAAACACAAGGCAGGTTATTTTATAACAGTTTTAATGTACGGCCGGAGGATTCAAAAGCAGAACATATTTTCAGTCAGAATCAGGACACCAATATTGCAGACTATACAGTTTGCTGTTTCCAGATTGGCTTAGACAAGGGAAAGGAGTTCAGAAACACAATATATCATATGCATTTGAAAAATATTTAGCATTGCAGAAGTATTGGTTGCCGCAAGACATTAATTGAGGGTTTGCATCTTCATGCAGTACTTGTCTAAGCGGAAAGTTGCATGGAGTTTTTTTTTTCCATTTTAAACCTTTTGTAATAACTCAGCAGGAACTTAGTGCTGTACAGATTCTCTGCTGTTATTTCTTTATGTGCCAAATGTTTTTGTATTCTGTCTCCTTTATGTAATCTGAATCTTTAGCTCTCTGCAGTTGTTGTATTGCTCACAACATACAGTTTTTTTTGTCTTTGTTACTTTTTGCCTGAGAGCATTTTTCTAGGTTTGGTATGTATCAATATATATATATATATATATATATATATATATATATATATATATATATATATATATATATAGTTATATATATATATATATAGTTATATATAGTTATAGTTTCTGTCTAAACACCAGAGCAATAGAGGCTCAGATCTACCACACCAGACAAGACCCAAGGTGTAGGTTGTGCAAGGAGGCCCCTGAGACAGTCCAGCACATAACAGCAGGGTGCAAGATGCTGGCAGGGAAAGCGTACATGGAACGACATAACCAGGTGGCGGGCATAGTGTACAGGAACATCTGTGCAGAATATGGACTGGAAGCCCCGAGATCGAAGTGGGAAACACCCCCAAAGGTGGTGGAGAATGACCGAGCTAAGATCCTGTGGGACTTCCAGATCCAGACAGACAAGATGGTAATGGCGAACCAACCGGACATTGTGGTGGTGGATAAAGAACAGAGGGAAGCCGTTGTGGTGGATGTAGCTATACCAAGTGACTACAACATCAGGAAAAAGGAGCATGAGAAACTGGAGAAATACCAGGGCCTCAGGGAGGAACTGGAAAAGAACTGGAAGGTGAAGACCACAGTGGTGCCTGTGGTCATCGGGGCCCTCGGGCAGTCACCCCCAAACTGGAGCAGTGGCTAAAACAGATCCCAGGAACAACATCAGACATCTCAGTCCAGAAATGTGCAGTACTAGGCACAGCCAAGATACTGCGCAGAACCCTCAAGCTCCCAGGCCTCTGGTAGAGGACCCGAGTTCAGAGGATGAAAAGAGACCACCCGCAGAGGGTGAGAAGGGAATTTTTTAGTTGTAACTTTTTCTGTCTAAATTCTTCAAAACTTTTTTTTCTTCAAAGATTATCACCCGTCTTGGGCTCCTCTTGACGTTTAGCAGACAAGCAACTCAACGAACTCGGATCATTATCCGAATGCGTACATCGTATGCACTCTGTCAGCTTTCCTGCTTTCTGACACTGAAGTCCAAACAAAGCCCGGCCTTCTTGTTTACTTTCAGCTCCATGCATTAACCCCCGCCTATTTCCAAGACCCCCTCAGTGTCATCCACAATTGTTCCTTTCAGGATCTTCGACCCCTCCCCTCTCCGACAGCCTCGCCGCCCCAGCTTTCTACCCCACCTCCAGTCCTATGACTGCCCTCCCAACATACATGAATGCACACACTGATCCAGGCAGCTGTGTTTACACTCTGCGGGTCTGTGGGAACTTCCTGCTGACCTCAGCACAGACGCCACGGTGGCCAGGGATGCTCACATGGATCGATAACCGATTACATGGATCCTTGAAAACTGCTCTACCCATAGTGGGACTGAACTTCTTTGTTGTTAGTGTTGTCTGTTATTCTGTAAGCCAACGTTTATATAGGAGCAATGAGCTGAGAGTGTAAACATCTTAAAGTTCTTCGCCGTTGGTAATGTCTAAACTTGGTCCCTCACTCGTGTACATGCATGCTCTCTTTGGTGTTGGGTGGAAAACAAAGGTTTCATTCATTGCCATCATCTTGATTTTCTGCAGCACAGCTGCAACTCTGGGTCAGGAAGCAGAGGCGGATCGGATCACTGCTGGTGAAGAACTTTAGACCAGTGCAAGCGTGACCTTTAGAAACCACAAACCAGTCAGAGTTTGCTATGCTGCAGCAGCAGCTTCCCCTAAGGAAGGGGGTATAGTTGCACTTTATGGAAGGTTTGAAAGACGTACATCAGTTCGGGACGCACAGAAAAAGAAATTCATAAACAGGTAACATTTAACATTTGAGCTCGAGCTTAAAAATGAAAGGATCTCTTTTTTCCGTTTCGCAGAAGGATTGGAGCCTTACCCGGCGAGAGGGATGGCATATTCGCAAGGGAACGTAAAGGCAAATATACACACATAGAAACTGAAAATAGAGCTGCCAATTAAGCGAAGCTGCTTGTTTTGGACTGTGGGAGGAAACCAGAACGCCCAGAGAAAACCCCCACGCACACAAACACAACCCAGGGAGGCCCCAGCTGGGAGTTGACCTATAGCCCTCTTGGTGTGAGGAGGAGCAGCGCAAACTTGCAACTATTTAATATTACTGGCTGCCTCGCAGAAATATTCAAATAGCTTTCTTTTTTTCTTTTTTTCAATTTTCTCATGATACAACCCTAAAAAAAAGAAATCTATCTATTTCATTCAGATTTTATGACACGGTTGAAAAAAAAACGAAGTAGTGCAATAACTATGGTTCAAGGTTTTCAAAGTTATTTCGATAGTAAACCTCTGAATAGGTTGCGGAAATTCATTTGACTTAAATCAAGTGCCAAACACAGCATTCAAAAGTCACGTAGTTTGTAAGCAGAGTTTGCCTGCGAGTCAATTATTCTAGATTCAGATTTTAATCACTGGTCTTTTGTAATAAGTTAGCAAAATAATTTTTTTTTACAACTGGTTGTGTTGAGTATCAATTAGCGTACCTGCATCATAAACATATTCCTACATCAGATTTTTATAAGAAAACAGACAGATAATATTTCTAGCATTGGGAACTAGTTGGCTTTATCTTTTACAGTCGTCTAGAACGATTTTGTTGCGTCCAATAAAAAGATAAATCTTCGGACTTCATGGTTGTTTTCTTGTATTTCATGCAGACTCTCTGGAAGAATATTGTTTACGTGGCTTATGGACTCCTGACCGCAAAATCGGCCTCATGCATTATGCAACAGTCTAGATGAGAGTCCTTTTAACGTTTCCTGATCGCTCTCCTCCGTCCTTTAGCTATGATTTCATTCCAAAGAAACGGTTAGTATAACCTGTGCTCTTCTTTTTGTGCTGCGTTTGCGTCAAAATCAGTTTACTCATAGAAGCTGTGAAAACATAACAGATTAGGTTTAAGAAAGTCTAAAAAAAGACAATTAAAAAAAGAAAACTCATTCACCGTTATCATAAATAATAGGCAATTGTTGAATCTAAATGACATTTTTTTCCGCAACATTTTAGATTTTAAGCCCAACAATGAGTATTTTTCAAACTGAAGGACACCACGGTAACCCAGATGATAATACAGTACGTGTGCACAATTTCTGCCATTCTCAGCATTTAAAATAACCAGAAACAAAAGCCTCCCCAGGCCCATGAGTCAAAACCTGCATGCAGGGATGAGCGGTGTTTAACTACGCCGTGGTTTCAACATCAGCAGTCTTCATGCAGTCTCAGTCGTAATCGTGGTGTGCTGCAGCAATGAAGAAAATGTTAAAAAAAAAAAAAGAAAAGACAAGAAGGGAGGTTCCAGACATGGGTGGGCTTCTTTGTTAGGGACCGATCCTGGATTGTGGTTTCACCAAGTCATGCATAACGGTGACTGTACAGCACACACCCTTTTTTATGTTTTCCCCATAGTTTGGGGCCTTTTTCCTTATTTAATAAACATTTTTAGAAGATTTTTTTCTTTCAATCTAAACTTGGAGAGCGTTTCAGAAGTATTCATACCCCTCGTATTTTTTTAATAACTTTGTGTGGTAGACCCAAAACAAAGTAAAGCGTAGCTTGAAAGAAACGTCTTCCTCCTAAATTTGACAACAAAGAGTCATTTCTAAGAAAAGTTTAAAACGCATGATAAGCATCGATTTTCAAACTTCTCCAGATTGAGCCATGATACCGCTGAACAGAATTGTAAGGTTCTTGTTGTTGTCTTGGAACAAACTTCCTCCAGACAGCATCACACAGGTTCATGGCGGATGGATGCAAACATAGCAGCTGTCAATCAGAGAAATATTTAGATGAAGATGAAAATCATACGACTGCAGTTTGTTTTTCATTCTTGTTGGATCGGTTGATGTTGGCACCTCCTTCCTGATAACATCAGTCGGATGGAAAGCTCGATCTGGACGTCGTAGTTCTGCACTCGCCCGGTTAATGTGAGCGAGTTTGTTTAGGAAACATTCCAATCAAGATTATTTTTATCTTATGGTTTTGTTTTATTTTCTTAAACATAGTTCCGAATTAAGAATGAGGGTTCTCCCCCAACCCTCCGGCGGCAGCCGAGTTGAAAATGAAACGTCTGTTTTAAGAAAAGTGAAATAAAGCTAACCATTTTAAATGCTTCATTTTGACAGAGCAGCTAAATGGGCATAGATAAGGCGGATCAGTTCGTCTTGAAGGATTTCCTCTTATTGTACAGCTGCTTGTCTTTTGAGATCGTTTCCTCTTGAAAGATAAAAAACATCAGATTTTTATATAACAAGGATCTTTTTAAAACTATGAGATAAACAGATAAGCTTAAAGTGATCTACATTAATTTTTTTTTTGATATTTATATTCTTTTACTATTTTTGACCGGCGAAAGCGGAGGTCACCTTCTCGTTACACTTTTAGGTTGGGCTTTTTATGGCCCTCTTACATTACATAAATGCGTTTTGTCATACTGTAAATGTCAATAAAAGTCACTTTTATGGGTTGGTATATGAATCCGATGATTTAACTGCTTTTGTTTGAGGACACATTTAGTACGACAGCTAAAATCAAATTAAATCAGACATTGTTAAGCAATGAGATGAGCTCACTGTTTTATTCAGACCATTCATGTATTTTGATGACTTTTAAACGGGTTTACATCACCTTTCCAGAAAATAATTCTCCAGGATTGTCCTGTGCTCAGAGAAATCAATCTTAGATCAGATTCTAGAAACATGCTACACACTCCTACAGCGCGATGCTCCCTCCACCAAGTTTTCCCAAGTGTGTTTCGGGCGGTACCAAACATTAAGGGTTTTGCAAGTAGACCATAAAGTTAAAGTATATTCTTAAATTGGCCTCTTTCAACACTCACAGATATTCAGGGTTTCAATTACACTCAGGCAGATTGTATTTGGTAGATGAAGACACAGAATATCATTCATTTATTCTGCATCATCAAATTCTAGTAAAAAATGTCTGCAGTAGGAATGTGGCAAATGTAATCTGAAAACAATGAGGGGAAATATTTCTACAGTGCCAAAATGCGCAATTGATCAAATTACATTGTAGTAAAACCTTTAGTACCATGTGATCCGGGTTGCGATCATTATGTTTGTTCCACCAACTGATGTTCTAATTCTTAAAGCAAATGTTTGTTTCAAAACGGTGTTACCCTAAAATGAAATGACAGTGATGTTCACCTGGACGCCAGTCCACAAACGTCTGTGCCGTTGTCTGTGACGTCCGCGTGACGTTCATGACCGGAGAGGCACTGACCCCTCTGGAATCAGACGGACAAATGGATAAAACCCTCTGATAAAAGCTTGTTTCATTGGAACATTTTTGTTTTTCACAGGGTTTTCGATGTGCTTCAAAAAAATTCAATACTCTTCATAAAATTTGACAGCAAAAAAAAAAAAGAAAAAGAAAATTCATATGAAAGGACAAATGGATTTTTAAAAAATGTGTTTTGCTATTAAAAATTGTGCATGATCTCATCTTTATTTCTACATACCGTAAAGTCCATGCAGCTATCCTTCTTTGTGGACAGAAATAAAAACTTTTACGTGTAAACAGAGTAAATACGTGTTTACATGCAACTGCTGAAAGTTTTTCACATTCTGTCCCAGCCAAAAAATTCAACAAATGTTATCGTTTGCTTACATGATGGATCAAGATAAAATAGTTTATTATTCTGAAGTTTAATAAAAAATTAAGAAATGTGACAACACTTTGTAGAACACTTACAGCTGCCATTTGTCTGGAGTAGATCTCTGCTCGGCCTCTTGAACAGAAGAACCAGGTAAAAGTCTCGCAGGATGAATTGGAGTGGGTGTGTGTTTTTGTGATGGCTTAACACTGTAAAAAGCATGCTTGTATCAGTAAATAGCATAAACCAAAAACCCCATCTGAAGGCCTGGCAAGTAGAGGCAAGTTTATTAGTGCATCATTATTCCTAAATGGGTCAATGAAAGCATGTTGTGGTGAAATGGCTTCAAATCTAAATACATGTAAAGAAATCCATGAATTATGGGGCCCTAGCTGTTTTCCTGCAAACGTCTCAGAAAGGCGAGCGAGCCGAGTCGCTTCGATCCGCCTGGAGCTGCTATGTTGCTTTACTAGTTTTGCATGTGTGCTTTGAGAAGTTGCCAAGCTAGCAGTGAACATCACCGCGATTCAGAATTCCCCCGTCCTGTATGAACTTGGCACCGTCTGCAGGTGTGTAGGTTTAACCTCCGCCTCACGTTAAGTACGCAGAGCGAATGGGAACGGCCCGGTTTCACATTTCTATGCGAATCCTGGTGCAAAATAACTTCTGGCTGAACCGTGAGGAGCCCGAAGTGTGACCTGAACGCCACACCTCACAGCTTCACCTTTTATTATGTCTGCATAATAAAAACAGACTCCATGTTTCCATAAATGTAGTAAAACCCTCGAGCAGAAGCCCACTGGCTTTTATTTATTTGATCTTATTTTTGTTCTTTGGGACAGAACGGAAAGAGGAGCAGCGAGTGCTGAATGTGCAGACTTTCACGAAGCCAGGGCAAGCTGTGCAGAGCATTACCTCAGAATGCAGGTGGGTGTTTATCCACATAGATTAGTCATCGCAGCTGACTTTATTCAGATTCTTTCAAGTCGACGTTGTTGTTGTTTCGAGCGAGCCGAGGTCAATGAACCCTCGGAGGTGTTGCAAGCTGGGCCTGCAGGTAGCCAATGAGGATCCAGAAATACCTGGTGATAGGAGACGAGGGGAGTGGCTGTGATGTTTACTCTGTACGTGTGGAAGAGGGGAAAAAAGGTGGTGGTGTTATATCAGGACTGATAAGATGACCGAGACAAAAGCCCACTGTAAAAGGCGATTGGTTGGACAACAAACCGTTTCCAAATGTTTCCAAGTTTTGCACAAGCCATAAATGCGAATGTTTATGTCTCCGACCTGCATCCTTTAGATCTGCCTGTGAGTTTCAGCGTCCGCATGATTGCTTGTGTATACATCCGCCACCGCAGAGCCATGTGTGTTTCGTTTTAGAGCCGACAGCATTGAGGTTGGATTCATTTTTCCACAACATTTCTGATCTATGCCCCCTCGCCCCCCGTCAAAGCGATCGGCCTCCTATGTTACACGAGCCGCACTGAAACATGAAACCAGTCGGCCTGGAGCTCTCTAAATATGGCCCGCAGCCCCTCCAGTCACTCCCATGCTTTAAGCTCAAGAAATTGGACTTCAAAATTCCTATTTAACCAAAAGCAATTTTATTAGCAGAGCATTAAAGAAAAAAACGAGGATACCACTTATTCCCCCACCTCCCTCGACGGTACCTGAGATTCATCCGAGCACAATTACCAGCAACACATCTTGTGCCCAGTGACCCCGTTCCCGCCCCACCGACTCGGTCTTCATCGGCTGGATGAGAAATTCATTGTGAGCCACAGAATCAGCTCGTTTAAGATCTATTTGCCATTATTATACCACCTCAATAACAGGCCTATCATTTTCTGCACCATTGTTCAGAATCCTCACTGCTCCCTCCTGCTGTAATCTGCATCCGTTTGGTGATAATTACAGTTTACTGGAAGAGACGTGGCCGCCTCTCGAAGTGGGGAAAATAAGACGACTTGCCATCCCCCCCCACCCCATCCCTCCGAGTGCCTCTGGGAGCCTGTGAGGGTGACATTGAGGGTCTCGTCTCTTCTTCTTGCTCCTGAAAAAAAAAAATCTAAACTGCAGAGGCGGATGATGGGCGCTATAATTTCGATCCCCATTCTTCCGTCTCCCTCAGATAGTCACATTCATTTACTCCCTCTCACACATATCCACATTAGTGCTATGGGAAAAAAAAAAGAAAAAAAAACCAGAGGAGCGATAATGGCTTCTGGTATGCCTGAGATTGAGGGTCCACCCTTCTTGATGCAAACCGATTGCGAGTGTGTATTCGGTTCCTCCAGCTCTCAGTCATTAGATCCTGTTACACTAATGGCAGAGGTCTTGCTACCCTTTAATGGCATTTAAAGTTCACCAGGGACGAATGAATGACGCACGCGCCGGCACAGGAGTTCGCCTATAGAGGCCTGTAACACCGTCTGGAGCAACAATGAAACACCTCGCAAACGACACGGAGGCTTTTTCAGTCACACACACACACAACACGTCTCTCACCTGGCTTTTTAAAATGTCCAGCCAAACTTTCATTCACTCAATATTTCCCCACCTTCCTCCCCCGTCATTATCAATTTCCCTGTTGATCTCCATTCTATATTTATTCCCAGATAAAATATGCAAGTGTGCAGCAGAAGCCAGTTTGCAGTATATCCCTATTAATAACTTGTTTTGTTCCCTCCTGGAAAACGAGCGCATTTGTTGATTGTTTGTGGAAGACTTAAAGTTTGCCTCTGTCACATGGGAGCTGCAGTGGGGGGGTTTAAGAATAAGGATTATGATTCAAAGATGTTGGCAAGCGTCCCAGCGTGTGCTCCAAAGACGAAGGTGGGCTTTCCTTTTTGTTGTTGTTGTTCTTTTAGAACTATTTTCAGAATCTTATTGAACAAAACACTAAATCCCCAGCTTCTTAACTGATTCAATTGGTGTCGTTTTCTTTTGATCCACAAATGAAAGAAAATGGTTTATTCTGGTTCGTAATAAGATCTCTGGCCTTGTCCTATTTTTGTGGGGATTGTTTTTTACAGCCATCTTTCTCAACTTTGACCTGTGGTGCTAGATAACTGTTGCCCCTCCCCCAGTGATGTTGAAACATTAACTTATGCCTTATAAGGACGGGAAAGGCTTAGATATGGCCGTTAAAAAAAAAAGCCTAAACTGAGTCATTAAATGTAGGTATTTGGTTCGATTTTTAAAGAGGTGTGTTTATTATGTGTTTTTTTTTAGCTTAAATCAGCTGCATATGCAGAAACGTTAATACGGCCCTGTACAAGCTTCGGCTTCATACCAAGCCAACACCTTCAGGTCTTAAGGAGTCGAGTTTATCAGGCGTCAGTGAGCCAGAACTAAAGAACAGGTCATATAAAATCCCAGGGTGCTCAGCATTCAGTCCTGGCTGATGATATTTCCAGGAACAGCTCAGCAAAACAGCAGTTCAACAACTTTAAAATACCTGCTGGTTTCAGATTGCGTTGCTTACCGCTTTGTGGCTTTTTATTTTAACACCTACATTTATTAATGTTTTAATTGCCGGTTATTGCTATTGCTTCAATTGTTAGAAAAAAATAAAAATCCAGTCATCTCAAGCTCAGATCAAAGGAGTTCCACTGTTGCAAACTCTCTTCTCTAGTTTTCAGCTATTCTGCACAACCAGTCAGCCAGGGTGCAACACGTTCATAATGTATTTGTCCTCAGCTTTGTGAAGCTTTTAAAGCTACAACCAAGTTCTTAAAATTCAAAATTGTTGACACAGCTGCAAAATGTCCTAGAATGGTTTGATGTTTCTTTCAGACATCCTGCATGTTAAAGCAAATTTCTCATATAAAAAAATGATATTCGTAGATTTGACAAAACAAGGATTTTATTTTATTTTTTCTTTATGAACGTTGAACATGTTCTCAGTGATTAATGGGGCTGGAAACGTACTTGTGTCCGTTTAGAATAGGCTAAACACTTAAAATGTAATGAAGAGATATAAAATTAACTTTTGTTTTATTTAAGTATAACTGAAATCGTAAAACATGTTTTATTTAAGTGGCTTTTTGCTGAACAGCTTATGCATTTTTAACATCCCAACATGCTTCTTTTCCCTCACCAGTAAAAAAAAAAAAAAAAAAAGCACTAAGGCAATTCAAAAACGATCAACAGAAATCTCCTCTCTCTCTCTCCTCTCTCTCTCTCTCTCTCTCTCTCTCTCTCTCTCTCTCTCTCTCTCTCTCTCTCTCTCTCTCTCTCTCTCTCTCTCTCTCTCTCTCTCTCTCTCTCTCTCTCTCTCTCTCTCTCTCTCTCTCTCTCTCTCTCTCTCTCTCTCTCTCTCTCTCTCTCTCTCTCTCTCTCTCTCTCTCTCTCTCTCTCTCTCTCTCTCTCTCTCTCTCTCTCTCTCTCTCTCTCACACACCCACACACAAAATGCTAAATCAATCCAGCTACAGGTTGTGTCGTTGAACTAAAACTTCAAAACAAAACTAGACAGACAAGATTTGAGGTATGTGGTGTCAGCAGAGGCTTTTAAGGAGTGGAGCATGAAAAAAACACAGCTAAATACTGCTGGCAGCAATCAGGTAAATGGAAACAGGTTTGCTCAATGGGAACTAGGAGTGTGGTTGGTTGCATGGCTGCAAACCTGTAACAAATACCCAGGTCTCTGTTGTGCCAAGGAATTGGTAACATATAATTTATCCCTCGTTTTTTAATTTCTGAATTGTGACCGTGGAGGAAGGAGAATATAGACGCAATTTAATGGTGCAAAATATGCAGAATTTTTCAAAAATATTAGAAATTAAACTGAAGTACTTCAGTGCAGATTAAACAGGATGTCACAACAGCAAATTGAGTTGGGAAACATGATTAGATCTTCATACTCAATGCATGAAGCAAAAAAAGACGACATATTGTTTTGTCTTACACTTTTATTTTAATGGTATTTCAAGAATAAATGAATAAAAATTCAGAAATAGGGCTTCAAATCATGGATAAGGATCGGAAAGAGAGGCACAAACACTGGTAAGAAATAAAACTCTACAAACTCAGAAAATCCCCAAACTAACCCAAGATTCTGACAGTAGAACATTCTCTCTATCCTTTTCTTAATGTTTCCTTTGTGCTTTCGCTAAATGTTTGTACCCGTATTGGTGCTGTTGTACTGTAAAGCAAAGACACATTCACCGACATATTGAGGTTTTCCTAGAAAGAAGGAAGCGCTGCAGCAGTAAATCGAGACACACCGAACACGCTAAAGCATTTAGTCACGCAACCAAAGGTGACCCTTCGCAGAGCAAAGCTTTGCAAACAGGTGATGCGCACACACACACACACCACACACACACACACACGGAAAAACTGTGGCGGTCCAGCAGCTGTGGCATTCACGTCAGCAGCCATTACCTTTAAGCCACAGTGAGTCTGGGTTCTAATTTTATCTGCCATGCTCTGAAGTGTGGCTGAACAGAAAAATGCTAAAAAAAAAACCTTAGAAGTGTCAAGTCTTTCATAATTGATCACATGATGCTTTAAACCAATAAGTTTATCCTTACCGATCCATTCACTGATCGATAAGGGTGAACCGCATTCTCTCTATTTCTATGTTACACGTCCTAACACCTACAGCAGGTGTTGCTGGTTTCCTGCGATAATGTTGGTAAAGCAAACACTGTATGTCGTCGCTTGCGGTGGGGAAATTGGCTGACCTACTGGAAAGTGGGTGTTTGTTCTGTGTAAAATTAAGTGGGGGGGAAGAAAAAAAGAAACCCAGATGGCTTTCTCTCACGTTGAGTCCACAGATACATGTGAAAGACAGGATATGCTGAAGCTGTCGAGTTTCAATGTGCTCCGTTAACTCTTTATTTGACCGCATGACTTGAAATGAGTTCATTCTCATCCTGGAACGAGACGGAGCTTGAGCCGTTTTCGTCAGTGCTGTCCACTAAATAAACGAGTTCTGCTGCTGGTTTTCTGAACGCCGCCCTGTTGTAAGCACCTTCTGTTAGTTAGAGCAAGGAAAGTTTATGATGTGACAATAGAGTGATTAAAAAATAAACTACTACTTTCATAAATTGAACAAAGCATCACAGGAACAACAGAATCTCAAGTCAAATGCAGGAACAAGATCCAGTAAATGCCACAAAGTTTTAAATAAAAATCTGATGTCTGCCTTTACTAAACTGCGACTGGATCCCTGTAAGAGCTTTAAACAAAGTAACACGCATAAAGCTTGTAGGAAATAAGCTGTCAGAAAGAGTCTGTTTGGCCTGTGACAAGTATAAATCGGTATAAATCTGACCAAACAGCACAAGCAGCTGTTAAGTTACAGTAAGCGTTGATGCTGACAGTAGATGTGCTTGTTTATATTAAAATACGCCATGTTTAGTTTAATGTTGAGAACATTAAAAGGAAAAGAAAAAGGCATTGCTGTGAAATTTGATTTTGCGTTCCTGCTGGTGTTCTCAACGTTTTTGCCCCACTTGGTTAAAGGCTTGGACACCAATGACCTACAGTGCTTGTGAAAATGCAAAGGTCAAAGGTCTTTCTCTCACTCTCTGTGTTTGCTCTAACCTTGTGAAATGTTATAGGAGAAAACTACATGCTGTTAGCAAAAATGAGGTTGGCAGATTTGTCACGAAGCGTCACATTGATTATTATGATGAAACAATTTCTTCCTCTCAAAGTTTTATTCTTCCAAGTCAGTGTACTTTTTTATTTAAATGAACATTAGGCAACCACAATAAGACAAAATCTTTAGAAACAAAGTTAGTAAGTGTAGAGATTCCTTTTTCAAGCCTCCTGCTACTTTTATTTGATCATAACAAAATCTAAACTTCTGAGTTAATTTTTAGTTTTTCTCCTTGTTTAGTTTCACAAAATTGCCACAGACTGAAAACTCAACACAGTGGATACTTTTGCCACCACATAACCGAAAATATATAACCAACACAACAACATGAAAGACGAAAAACACAAAGTAAAACAGCTGCAGCAATCACAAGTTCAAATGAAGAAAGGCGGCACTGTTAGGCCTCTGGGTGCTTCGTCAGCTTTTACAAAATTTGGCGTGGATATTAAACTTGGCAAGAACAGAAAGACGGCAACTGTATTGACTGCAAGTGGTACACGAGGAGCATCACGCTCCAATAACAAGGCACAACACACAGACAGCAGCCAGGCTGCAGCCGAAACACGGATTCCAGAAATAAATGTCTGGATTATAGGATTTGTGTGTAGTGGTGTTCATATTTCCCAAAGTAACTATTAAAGCACAAATCCTTATTGTGGGATTTCCATTGTCACATGCATTTAGTATTCAGCTGAGAGTCCATGTTTTTTTGTTTGTTTTTTTCCAATAACCAAATCTCCTAAATCTAATTATTGCTGCTTTATGTTTTCTCATGTAATCCCCTTGTGACACAAACCTCATTTTCCAAACAAAAGACTAAACATTTTACTTTTAAACTGGCCACTAGCTGTAGAAAACAATATAATAAGTTGTAAATGAAAATTCTTTTTAAACTGTACGCTTTGCTTTGCAGTAGCCATATCCAGTCACACATCCGGGATCGTGTTGTGTCCACAACACTCGTCCACGTTCCATACAGGCGGCTACGTGACTGATTTGAATCCAGGGACAGTCAACAATGAGTCCAGTTCATGTCATTCTCTTCACTGTGTAAATCTGACTCCAGGTCAGTTCACCTGGACTTCAGGTCAGGTGAACTGACCTGGAAACTCCAGGTCAGTTCTAACTAACAGTATTATGTATTAGCACACATTTCTGGGGCTCTCGTTTGGCCTCATTTTGGAACAGATTCTTGTTTATGGCAACATTGCAGATCAGTTAGTAGATTTGTTAATACATGTCAAGAAGCAGCAGCTTGAGCAGAGAGAGGAGGAGGAACAACAAACCTCTTGTTTCACAACCAAAACTTGAGGAACGCTGTTTATCACAAGTAAAAGTTCATGACGAGGCTCAACCTCAGACATGTCTGAGCTTTTACTTTACATGTGTAAATACAAGGAGTTTACAATTCAAAGGCTTAAGGCTTAATTAAATGTGTTTGCTCTCGTTTAGTTGGTCTGTTGAAGCCATGTCATCATTTAAAAAGCAAATAGCTGAAAATCATTTATACATACTGCCAAAAGCAAGAATTAGAGCACCAAATTACACACCGAGATGCTCTGATTTGGACATAACGTGGTATATTTAAACAGAAAGCAGCTGGGTAGCAGAGGGAACAGGTGCTGGTACCTAGATTTGAGCAGTGAGCTGAAGGCCGTTGCAGGAGCCGCCAACAATAAATGAAAACAATGAGACAAGACAGACAAATGTGGAAGTGGACCAAATGGTTTTTACTTAGATATCTTTTCTTTTTTATTCAAAAATCCCTTTCTGATGTTCAGTAAAGAATTTGTGTTGAAACATCAAGCAGGCTATTTAAACATTTCAAGCCAAAGTTTCACATCTGCCAATACTGTGAAGCATGCATGAGCTTTCATCATAAGATTACAAATCTTTGACTTTCACCCGAAACACGTCCTTGTGTGCCCTCTGTCACCTGCTATCTGTGTTTTTTCCTGCTGCCAAGCATACCTTATATTACAGCCAGTTGTTGTGCAACAGTCCCCCATATGTTTACACCTGCTTCCTCATGAGATCATGGAAAAAGTGTCAAAGGATGTGTCGAGAGATGTGTGATTCTGCAATGCCTGCTGATTGGCTCTGTCTTTAAAGTGTGTTATAGCTGTATTTTCTGTATATAATTGGGTCTCTGAAAGGAATCAGAATAAAGTATTCTGTAGACCAAGTCTAGCCACTTAGCTGTAAGAGATTTACTCAATAAAGATGGTATATATTTACATATATACCATCTTTATTAATGTTCATTAATGTACCATTAATGAACATTAATAAAGGTGAAATCATTATGAAGCTTCCAAATTCCTGTTTTTATGTCACCACACCCACCCTGATGTTAATAAAGATGGTATATATATAAATATATATAAAGATGGTATATATTCATATATATACACCATCTTTATTAATGTTCATTAATGGTACATTGTACCATTAATGGTATATATTATATTTATATATATACCATGTTCATTAACATCGGGGTGGGTGTGTGACATAAAAACAGGAATTTGGAAGCTTCATAATGATTTCACCTGCTAAATTCAATAGTTGTTTTATTGCTAATTATGCAGAGCATACCCTTTTTGGTATTCTCTTTGTAGATCTTTGAGAAAAAGCATTAAAGATTGTTTCCAATTATCCCTGGATATTTAACATTGGAATGTTTTAGATCTTTAAACAAATAAGGTAAAAATTAATGTAGTAATTACAAATAGTGATCAACTGCTGATTTTATTCAAGAGACGAAACGTTGGTCAAGCAAAACCAAACAGATTCTTTGTGAAAAAGTAATATCCACATCACTGTCATAAGTGATTGGGCCACCATTAGTGATAACAACTGCCATCAAGAATTTACAATTCCTGGCAATAAGTCTTCTGCTTCCCTGAAGGGGAATTTCAAAGCCCTCTTCTTCGCAGAATTGTTGTTTCAGCTACATGGAATGATTTTGAGCAGAAACAACCTGTGGTCACAGTACCACAACTTCAACAAATCTGGCTGGTTTTGAATTAATTTTTTCCCCCTAAAATGAAATAATCATTTGAAAACCGCATTTTGTTATTATTATTCGCATTATGTCTTTGTTTGATGATTCGAAACAGTGTGTCAGAAAGAACACCCCCCATTCCCCCCCAAAAAAAATCTGAAAAAGTTAAACGCTTTTTCACATCGATGTAACAAACCTCAAGCGATTATATCACCAAACTGTGTGGAGACACTTATAAAAATCTGGAGTTTCATTTTTATGCTTCTTTGGAAAATATGCACAGAAATTTCAGCAGTATTGCTTACAAACCTGTGGAACGGAGTGTGTCCAAAAGTGGCCTCTACTAGAAAACGGAAAAGTCCCTGTGCTACATGCTCAAGGGGAATTCACCACTTGTTAGGTAATTCCTGTCAGTGAGAAGCATAAGGATCAAGAAGATATTTCTCCTTTTTTTAAGGTCATGAGATAAACAGGATCAGTGCTCTACTAGAAGGCTTCCCTGAAGTCGTACACATCCATATTCTGTCCTCATAATCCTCTTTGCCTTTGCCGCTCCCTCAGTCTGTACATTAGAACCCCGTCTCTCCTGGGCTTTGTCTAATTAGTGGTCAGACTGATAGAGTGTGTAACAGACTGAGGGCCTATTTACCAAATGACTACCCCGGTGCATGTGACTGACTGGGAGGCAGCCATGTGGTTGTCGAATCACAGCTATCTGGAGTTCAAAAAGACGCCCGTAGATCTATTGAAGTTTGCACTTTTAAAAAAAAAAAAAATTCTCTCACCCCTTTTTCAGTAGGACCAAGGTCTAGTTGTGATCGTCAAGTGAACAAAAGAGGATTTCTCTGCTCACGGTAAAAAAAAACAACAAAAAAGGCAGTGTCAGTGCTGCAGCTTCCTCTTTCAGGGAAGACTGGGGGGTTTTATTTTTTCATATTCCCAGTTTGTGGTGTAAAAACATATACAAATAGAAAGAGGGGAGTTTGAGAGAGCGATCATGAGGGAAAAAACAAAAAAAGGGAAACAGACAAAATCGAAAGGGAACTTTGTGTGTAGGTTTAACAAAAAAAATAAGAAAGCTTAATATGTAAACGAAAAAAGCTCAAGTTCTTCATTTAGAGTAACAGCAATAAATCCATATTGTCCAGTGATGGTTGTGAACAGCAAATAGAAGCAGTAAAGGTTCTTGCAGAGCAGCTGCTGCAGTGCAAAGGTCATTTCGTGTTTAACAGATGAGAAAGAGCTAAATCACTAGAGAAAGTCTCAAAGTAAAGAAACTTTTGTTCTGACTTAGAGGAATTAAACAAAAACTTGATTTCAACGTCCAATGTAACAGCTGACTTTTTAAAATCAAATTCAAGCAGCAGTGTAGCTGTAAAGTGAAAGTCTGTTTTGGACAATACGGCCTCCAGCTAAACCACAAGAGAGTTGCATGATTTCATTGCAAAATCATAGAAAAAGGCTGTAATCAACAAAACTTAGCATGCTGTGAATCCTATCTGGTCTTTTAATTTGCTGTGCAAACTACGAAATTATTTGGTACTAAACACTGCTAAGCCACTTATCTTCAACAATCACTTTTGCATTTTAACATTTACCAACTCACATTAGGCAAATGGCAAAGAATAAGTATAACTAATTACAGGTGAGTGCAGTGTATCGATTTCTTTATGTCAGAAAACAAAAACCCTTCAGGCTCCAGAATGTGTCTTTTGTTGTTTTTTTTTTTTCTCAAACTCGGCGACTTTGTCTTGTTTTTGAACCCGTGTGCATGGCCTACATCTGAGCAGCCTCAAAAAAAAAGAAAAAAAAAGACTTCATGCATATCAACAGTCTTGACAACTCCCAGGCTTGCACTCTGTTATATCTCTTTGCACGTTTTGCACGACGGGGCATATGTTTACATCTAGAGTGCCTGGCCAAAGTATGCGAAGCCGTTCAACTTTTCCACATTCCACCGCCTTGACAACCAGAAACGTCAATGTGTTTTACTGCGAAGAGGAGGGAATACACACACATTTAGTTAAGAGATGCAAAGCAGGATTTGGTTAGAAAAACTATTTTCCAAGCTTTATAAGACCTGACAGATGCAAAGTTAAATGGTAAAAGCTAGAGATATGTCAAAAGACTTTAAGTCATAAAAACTGTTTTTGTAAAGCATTGATTTAGTGAAGTTGAATAGAATCGAGAGGCACAAATTCTCATTTGTACAAGGTTGTGAAACTGCTCTCCTTTGTGTAATAATTAATTCACTGAAATCCCCAGCAGTGAGATCGGAAAACACAAAAAATCTCAAGAAGTCTGTTTACTTTAGTGAACTGTAAAGTAATTCCAGTGATTGCTTCACATACAATGTTGAATGAGGACCTAATGGAGACGTTCAGCATTTCGTATTCCAGTGGAGAGGACCCACCAGGCTGTAAGGTTTATTGCGTATTCTCTGGCCTCCTCCACAGCCCTGTAATTATAAGCCTCTGAGAACCAATCTACGTCGAAGGCTTTTCATTACAACACAGGAGCTCAGGAAGATATGAGTTCATCATGTCCAAGATTTACATTTAATCACTGGCTCCTCGCATTTGCATGTACAAAATGGCCTGTTTGTTGACATGCCATCCGAAAAGGGGAAGTTTGGAGAGAACTCGGGTGTGCTGCAGATAAAATGTTTACACATCACACACACACACACACACACACACACGCTTGTTGCGGGGACTTTGTGAATGTTTAATTTATGTGTTTGCGAGCGTGCGCGCCATATGTGCGGCTGCGTTTCAGCGAGGCGGGGAGCGGCTCTTTTTTTTTGCTGAAGAAGGCAGAGATGTAATCAGCGTAGGCAAGTGCTACAGTTGGCGAAGTCTGTTTATGCCCATCAGCCGAACACACAAATACACAATCCACTTTGTGTACACTCGTATACACTCTTATCCTTTTTTCTTTGTGTGCGTACACAAACACACGGTTGAGGAGCGCAGGGTTAATCAGACAAAGCTGTAACGGTACACAGGGAGCAGTTTGACAGATAAGAAACTCACACACATCATCTCCTGCCTTTAGAAGGCCTTTGTTGATTCGGAGGAAACTCTTTTGACAGTCACCTGTGTTTTCCTGAGCCGGCCTCTTGTCCCTTGGCTGTTTTGTTCCACAGCAGACCCTCAGGACATGCAAACGCAGCAGATAGCATCCCACCCACGAACTTGCTTGGAGCCTCGTGAGACCTCAGTGATTTGCATTGTCTAACAGTCAGCCATTATGTCGCACTACTGCATTAGATTACAGCCTTTGCCAAACCGATGCGATGGTTTTTTTTTTTTTCTTTTCTTGCATTTTTGCGGAACATCCAGTGACGTGTTCTGTGTTTTCTGGAGCCCTGGAGAGTTTGTGTTGTAGTAGGCTATAATTATCTCTTTACATTTATACCGCAACATTTCTAACTTTCTTACATATTTATCATCCTGGGAAAATAAATGTGTGCTACTAGAAAAGGAAACCCTGTAAACGTACACACAACAGATTATTCTGACTGAATGTCTTTTTCTAATCCATACAGGCTCAAAATTATTCATGCAGGCTCAAATATGTACAAACTCAGATTAATATTTGGGCAAATGCCCCTTGAAACTGGTTGATTTTCTTGTGCCACTCAGCCTTTAAACACACTGCACTGAATTTTCAATACACTGGAGTTTGGGGCCTTTCTGTTTGCTAAATGCTAACCTGATTCATCAATGGTTTATCCAGGAGTCCAAGTTGTAGCCCTCAGACTGTGCGTTTAAAGTGATATTATAGAACTATTATAAGAACTTGAAGGAAGTCGTTCTTCTTTATTATTCTATCGACAGGCAGGTTTGTTTCTTGCTTGCCTCTTTGTCAATGGTAACATAAAACAGGCTTAACTAAAGAACAGAGAGTCTGGTGTTTGAGCACCTTCCATTTTATGACAGGGTTGATGAGCCTTGGTGGTCCCTGGGTTGTTCTTGAACGTCGTAAGCCATTTCCTTTCATCTGAAAGTATTCAACCATCAAACAATTTAACCCTTGTATGTAGAAATGGGGTCCAACCGACCCCACACATGTAAAACTTGTATCATTTGCCATAGTCCTCTACGTTTGTCTCAGTCCTCGCACAAGGGTTAAGTTTGATGGCTGTCTATACAGGAAAATGATCACAAGAAGACATTAGTTAGGTTTCATGTATATCTTTTGAATATTTATGACCCCATATGGATTAGGGAAGTTCACAGTAATAATATTAAACTCATTGAATTCTTTGAAATTGTTCTAATTATTAAACCCACAAACTATCCACAACGTTTCGTAAACACTTGAATCTGCGCGTAAAATTCTGATTTTGCCTTCTGTTTCCAAGAAGCATTGTTCTGTGTCGTAAAGCAAGCGTCATGTTCTATAATTCCTTATTCATCCATCAGTTTGGTTTTCCGCCTGCCAGCCTCGCGATTTAAAAACTTTGTGTGTCAGATCACGAGCCGAGCCACGGACGGCCCATGCTTTTCCCACGTGCCCACGCTGTTCTCTCGTTCTGTGCCAGTCTTGTTTGGTGCTGGCTGCCTCTCCCTGGACATATAAAAGAAAACCCTATTCAAGAGACGCGGCCCTGGCAGACAGCTCTGCGGGGGTTGGTACAGATGCGTAATAACAAGCTGGCTATTATGCATTTGTGACAGATGCAGGTTGTGGCGTTGCATGTTTTGCTGGAAAGTGATAGTAGGCCTGTGTCTGTGAGCAAAAGTTGTTGTGAAGACTTATGAAATGGCCTTTGTTGTGGACGTCTGTGATGTAGGTCAATGGGGTTCTCTACCCGCCTCCCCCAACCCATTGGACTTTTTGACCTTCTTTCTTGTGAAAGACTTCTCGGAGAGCCACTGGCTTGCAGAGAACGGCAGCCTGGGTTAGATCTGTGTGGTGTGTGTGTGCGCGGGGTGTGTTGGTGTGTGTGGATTGTCTCGCTAAGAGACTGAATGATGTCACCACTCCCCACAGCACAATCAGCCCTGCTGATGTTTCCCAGCAGTGTCCATTGTCTCGCCTAGCTGCAACACTACACTGTTATTGACCTCTGTAGTCAGCACCAAGGCTTAAGATACACAGCAAACTGTATTTATCCCTTTATAACTACAGACAATTGGGAGTGAATATTAAAAGAGAGACTATCCCTTAAACCGCAATGGCATTGAGAGAGTTACTGTCCAGCTGGAATGCTCAAGAGTCATCGAGTTTTAACCGTCTAACTGTTGACGCAAGATACATTTGGAGTTAGTTTTCCTGCGTTATTCCATATTTTTGGTAAAATGCAGAGCCACTGGAACTGAAATCACCCCAGAGCATGACAGAGAAATCCTTATCTTGTACTTGCACGTTATAGACATTGTAGCCAAACAACTTTATTTCATTTCAGACTTTCATCCAGAAGGCATTTAATGTGGTTTGTTCATGTGGACACATGCAAATTTCAGCCTAGCTTGTCGGTGTTGGTTTTAGAGCAGGAGCTTGCTTTTTGATTGTAAGTCTAATGTAAATCTGGTTTAGCTTTGGACATTGACGCTGGTGTTCGACTGGTTTACGTTTCTGTTGCCATGGTTAAGCAGCTAGCATGCTGAATACAGCCACATAGCAAATAAAGTGTCCATACAAGTGACGGCTTATGGTTTTTTACACTTAGTTATATGTGCGTCACTGACGTTTTAAAATAAATGTCCCTTTAGCTTCTACTTGAGTAGAAATCCATTTTGAAGTAGTTATTAACCTTACTAAACGATTGTTAATTAGAGATGTTTAAAAAAAGTGTTTATTCATTTAACATTTTCTATGCCTCATCCTTAATTCTTCCTCAGATATGGTGTTAGTAAATCTCCATAAAATATAGCAGCTGTTTATTATCCCCAGGAGATGAAAGTGGCAAAAAAAAACCCTAATCTGATATGATTTAAAAAGCAAGTGGTTTTTCTCATCTCTCTCATTAGATCCCTGAAGCGTTCGAGATGAGAGCAGCCAAGAAAACGCCTGAGGAGGTTTTCTGTCCCAGAATATGCCTGAAGTTTACCATCGAACCACATTTACCATCAACGTGTTTTACATAATCTGATTTATGAACCAGCACAGTGGCCGCTGCCGTGTTCTCAACAGCAAGGATGAATCCGGTTTGTGAATACGTGTGCAGTTTCTGCTAAGCTGCTCTTCTGCGCGTAATTAGTCTTGATGAAGCGTGATGCATTTTGTGTGATACTGTGAAAGCCTTCGTGTCCTGAAGTTGCATAACAAGCCACATAACCTCTGTGCATGAAGCACAACATCACACAGTCTCAGTAGCAGTAATCTTTACTTGGTCCTTCACAGGAGGTCATGGTCTGTTTTTCTCTGCTCTAGCCATTCTGATCCCTGAACCAGAACCTCTGTTATCCCTCTTGATAAAACACTCTGGATTGCACTGAATTGTCTCTGGACATTCAATCCCTGTAATCTCTGGCTATTTCAAAACTCCCTGCAGTCTTTTATCTCCCACAAAGTTTCCCCCCCTGGCATACACAGTGGAACTTCTCGAAATGAATGTTTTATGGATGGATGTGGTAGGTCTGTGATGAGAAACTTGCCAGAGACACCTTGAACTATAACCGTCTCCTGCCCCCGGACCCAAAAAGGTTTACGTGTCCCTATGAAATAATAGCTGGTTCTTTATATGAGGATTTTAGGTTTCAGTCCTGGCTTATGCGCTTCATAAAGGAACAATCAACCCACAGCAATAATAAAACCCGGTGAAATTTATGCCAAGATTCACTCCGACTGAAGCCTTACGTGTACAACACTTAGCTGCTGTTGTGTTTACACACATAGTTTTATTTTCCATAACATGCAGGGGGGTGGGGGGGGGAACAGAAAAATACAAGCACCGAAAGCAATGAGCTCATGTTGATTTTATCCTCCCACAGCTCCCAGGCTGCTGGTCGTCACCCCACCTCCTGCCTGCTTAGAAGCATCTGATGGGTTTATCTCTTATTTATAAGATTCTGAGGTCAACAGTAAAGAGCCACAAACACCCTTAACCCTTGCATGGCCATCAGAAGACAATTGGAGTTACATCTTTGACCTTTCCATTCTAATTTGCTCACTTCTTAGAGTGACGTCTTAATATGCTCACACGCAAAAATTCACAAAAAAACAAAACACTTAGGCTGATATATCATGTTTTCTTTGTAGAAAATGAGTGTGTGTGAGCGAAGATGGGTGTGTTGGGAGGAGTCTGCATCGTGTTATTTCCCCCATGCTGCTGCTTGGCTTCACCCCCAGGGGCTCCTGTGGTCTATGACGCCAATAAATTTAGCAGAAATTACATCAAGGCTTCATCGATTGTGTGAATGACATCATTCTCCTCCTCTTCTTCTCTCCGAGTGCTTCGACCCTCACAATGGAAGCCAAATCACCGGGAGGATTCTTTGCAGAGCAGAGAGATCTTCTTTCATGAGGCGCTTGTTCACGGGTCGTGCATTTTCTCCCTCGTACAAAAGCACGTTCCTGAGCATCCGCGCCAGAAAGTTTCCACATTAGTCGACCTGATGGAGGATGCTTAGTCTTTGGGACAATTAGATTACACAGCAGCATCCACATAGAAAAGCTTTTCTTTGAAACACCTTTAGCTCTTATGCAATTATGGCTGCAAGTCAACATTCTGGCTGAATGTTGAGCCTCTGGGTCTGTCCCAAATCTGCATGAAATAATTATTTCTGGCTTTGTTCTCACAATCTTGAAGCCAGCAGGACAACCATCACAATCGATGGTTGTCCTGCTGACAGATTATCCAACTGGATTTGTGAATCTCTGCAACATCTTCAGAGGTATTGTCGGCCCCTCTTAACACACTCCCAATGTTTTGGTAGGTTTGCAGTTGCTCCTGTTTTAAGCACTGTGTGGGATGTTCAAAGTTTGAGATGTTTTACAGCCCAGCTCATTTAGTTACAGAAAGGGGCAATTTTGTTGCTAGCAAATGACATGTCTATTTTCAGCCTTGTAAACGCCATTTGTACTTATGGATAGCTGCATTATGTTCCGGGGTGTTTGAGAGACGGCTTATAAAAAAAATCTTTTAGGGATTTTTCTGCCGCCAGGAAAAATTCTGTTTTAGTTTCCAAGTCTTCAAAAACTCTCAAGCGAAACACAAACAACAGACTCAAAACAAAAACAAAACAAAAAAAACCCCACACATTTGTTTGGCCTTGGAAAGACAGATGCGCATTTGTAAAAAAAGCTAAATAAAGTGTGATTGTGTGTGTAATGAAGGCTTTCTGCTTGCGGTTTTACACAAGATTGTCTCAGCATTGCCACATTTCGCCTATCCCTGGTGGTTTGAGTGTGGCTGTTCCTGTGTATGTGCTAATGTGAGCGAGTTCACAGCATTCGGTGACTCATCTGGACCAAGCACACCCTGTTCTCTTCCATGAATCTCTGCTCCATCCTGTCTCCTAGCTCAGGAGAGAGAACATGAGAGTTGTTTTTTTTTTGTGCAAAAAGCGGACATGAGTACCCGTGTTCTGCAGATACTAATGGGTTTGACCAGAACACTCTTAAATATGACCTCACATTATTGTCATTTAAGCTTATTATCTATGGCCTAACTAGGCAGAGAACTAATTAAGACTGATGATTAGCTAAAACCTTAGACTCCAACCCTCCACTGATAATTAACATAAAATACGATCATCTCTGGGACATGTAATCCATTTCAATCTTGCACAGGATGAAGGCCGAACAGTCCCACGTTCCTTGTATTTCCGAATAATTGTTTGGACAGATGATTGTTGTACCTAATGATGTACCAGAAAAGTTCCCTTATCTTGGATGACTTAGTTAGATTTTCCTATGATGTCACACAAGGAGGCAAAGTTTTTAAATCCACAGTAGTCAATGCAAATGTTGTGAATTGGCAGATGGTGGGACAAATAGATACTGTGAATAAACTAGAGCAGTTGTGGAACAGTAAGCAAACGTGGCAAAAATAAAATTTGAATATCACAGGAATTTATGTAAGTACATATTAGAGATATAGCGAACATTTAGCTTTTTTTTTTTTTAGTTTGTTCTTTTGTACCCACAGAAACTGACAGCGGCAGCTAGGACTGGTCGTAGTTGAAACTGTTGAAACGCTGCGTTCCTTTGGGGACTGTGTTATGTTTTGTTATGTAAGGAACTTTGAATTACCTTATTGCTGAAAGAAAAAAAAAAGAAAAAAACTTGACCTGATCCAAACTGCAGGGAATAGTCAGAGGGTGTGGGAAAGAGACCTGAATGAGGAAGCATAAAACTTACAGGAAGGCCATAAAAGAACTCAAGAGACTCGTTCCGTAACGTAGCAATAGAAAAATCCCCTCAGGTGAGCGGCTGAAAGTGAGGAGCTTAAATACTTATAATGGACAGGAGTCTGACTGGGAAACAGGGAGCAGCTGTGAGAGAAGGGAAGGAGAATAATGAACATAAGAGGAGCTCGTGAAAGAATTATCAAGCAAAATTAGACTCACACAAACAAAGAATGAAATGCAAGAATAGACTAAGAAACTAAATACTAAGGAATGAACAGATATATGTAAATAAACAAGGAAATAATCCAAATACAAACATAGAAGGATCCCAGAATCCCACAAATAGGATTGCTAATGGACTCGACGTGGTCACTGAAATTCATGCTCTTTTTGCTCTGTTATCATAACACAAAGACGAAGAAAACAAAAAGGCGTCACTCGACACTGGCGCCACATGAATCATGGAAATAGTTGATGACAAAAGCGATCATTACTGTGTCAAGTGCCATGAAATGTGAGGAATTCTTTTGTAGTCCTTTTACTTTGACTGAATTTGGCACTAGAACCACATATTGTAGGTTGAAAATATTGATTACGGTCATTCAGCTGGAGGAGATGGAAATCAAACCTTCTGGATAAGGATGGAGACCTTTTTATTTTCCTTCTCTCACATCTGTCAAATGCATCAAAGCCACGCGACCCTTCCTCTCATTCCCAGCTAGCTGTACACCCCCCTCATTGCTACAGTCAATATTTGTTTCTCTGGCCTACATTTCTACTCATTTATTCACCTCCTGTCTTTTGAAACATAATTAGAAATGGATGTTGAATTCTGATTCTGACAGATGGGGATGGAAATCAAAGCCAGGAGACTTCACAGATACTTTAACAAAAGATGAATGAACATTGTTTAAACCGTTTCCATAACATCGGCAAATTAAACTGGGAGGATCATCAGTTTATATTCATGGGACATTCTAAGGAGTTAGATTTCTTCAAAAGACGCCTCTGTAGCTGAAATACTTGCTGGTCTGAATTTGACTGAGCAGTCCCCCCAACATCTTGTTCAATTTTCTTTTCTTTTTTTCTGTTTCTCCCTGTCCTTTGCTAATTCAGATGCTGCATTTAAATTCCCATCCAAAGTAGGTCAGCACCCCCTCAGTTTCCTTGTGTTGCCCCATTCTCACCATTTCCTTCCCATCCCACAAATTTTCCTGGCGCCGCTCCATATGTAATCCCCTTCTGCTTCGCTTCGTTCAGAAAGAGATGGCTTCAGATGAAACTCGGCCGCTTTGATTCCATACAATCCACTTCAAGCTAATTTCTTCTTTCCCTTTTGTGACTTCTATTTCATTTATTTGGATCTCTGCTTTGCTTTCATGATGTGCCGAGAACCGGTCCCGCTGTTTCTCCTGCTGGCTTCCCATCTTTTCTCCGTTTTATACCCGTTTTCTTGGGTTATTCATCACTGTCAGTGCACTTTTTACTGAAATTATACATTAAGGTTGAGTCTACATCTTTAAAGTAGTCCATATACAGCAGTCCAGGTAATCTGGTTAATGGCCTTTTTTATAAGTTCTTCTATATTACTGAAGGATACCAGCAGGTAAAGGGATTGAAAGTTGTATAATGTCGTATTAAAATGAAATGGAGCATGCACATGCCTAGGACCACCTTAGAGTTAATGCAGTAGTATCATATTTACTGTTGCACTTAAATTTACAACAACATATAGAGACTGTTCAGAAAAAAATGACTACAAGAACAAGAAATCCCATTTGTAGTTTTCCACAAATGTATCTGACAGAAAACGCTTCATCCCCATTCTAAAACATGGTGGTGGCACCGTCATGCTGTGGGCATGCCTTCCCCCTGCCATTACAGGAAAGATGTCCACATATCACGGGAAAATGCATGGAGCTAAATATAGAGCATAATCATTTTCTTCCTCGCTGTATTCAGATGATTTTTTTGAAGTTCAAAAAGTCAGCATGAACAAAGTAATACGGGTTTGTTTAAAACATCAACAGTAGGATCAAACTTAAAAAAAAAACACATCTGTATTTGTCAAGGGAGGGAAATTATTTACAGTAAAAGTGGGTAGTTCCCTTTTTCATTTAAAAAATATATAAAATTACATTTTTGGTTACGTGACGGACTTCGGTGTGAATGCAATGATGGGTTGACATTGATCCGATTTTGTACACTGAAGCTTTAATTCACTGCAGTTTGAAATGTTGAAAATTCTAAGACATATCAGAATTTGTGATTATAAAATGACAAAATATAAAGAAACTAAATGAACTACCTTTCTAGTCACTGCATATTGAACAGCTCTTGTGCAGATCATGATATAAAAGTTTCTAGGTGTAGCAATAGGAACTAAACTCGCTGACGTACAAGCAAATAGCAGAGAAAGATAACATAGAAGGTATTTCCTGGTGGAAAAGATTTATGTTGATCTTCTCCCGTCTTGTTCCTTTAACTGTTTGCCAATTGCACTACAGTGGCTGTTATAAAATGCATTTCGATATCATAAAAGATTCAACCCACCAAAAATACTTGGCACATCAACTCAGGTTCTTGTGAAGCAGCACAATTTCTAAACGTATTTTTTTTCCACCTTAAAGGCTAGTTTGTAAGCAGCAGAAGCTTTTCGAGATGCATCATCAGGTGTCATGTATAACATTTCAGTAATGACAATATTGGCCAACACAAATGCCATAAAGGCATTAACAGACTTACTTCTCCATTACTGAGAACTCCTAATAATTTGCTACAGGGAAGAAAAAAATCTATACTTGCATGATGTCATCATCTTCCCACAGACGGCAATAAAATGTGATTTAGTTGCAGAGAACCTGGCTAAACAACGAGCAAACTGTGACATTTGCAGAGGCCCATTTGAATGCTTAAAATATTCAAACGCATGAGCGTAAATGTACTCCGCCAGTAAATTAGCATCTATTTGCACATCTCGTTCACTCATCTCGCTCCAGTTAAAGTCCCACTGGAGGTTATCAGAACATAATCATAAAAAGAAAAGAAAAAAAACCCTGATAATCCATTTTAATTACCGAGCACAAACAGAAAATGTAGTCATGTGAAGGCGATGTGCAGACCTGCCTCAGAGTAACCATGGCAGTAGCTTTTTGCTGACAGACAGACACCCAGTGGGAAACATCAGCTCTTCTATTATGTGTCTCTTTGTTGTTCTGTATAGTGTTTTATAGCTCTATGGATGCCATCGCAGTCTGTGGTGTAAAGGCCTACACACCGTGTTCCAAAGTAAAGAAGAAAAAAAAAAAAACACCCATAAAATCTTTTGCACACCTCAGAGTCAACAGCAAGTATCAATAAAGTAATAAAAATGTATTTACTCCAAAGTGAACGCCGCGCTTTTCCTCGCGGGCGTCTTCTGGATGGTTGGTGCGAATTGCCGAGTTTCTTTAAGGCGGCACGGCCAACAAAGCTAAGCCTTATCTGCAACAAACACATGCTGTCGTTAAGTTCCTCTGTCTACTGTACCATATGGCAGCAGGACTTCTTCAGCTGTCCTTAATTTAAAGCTTTCAGCTAATGAAGGGTTCCAAGTCATGTGTTTATGGGTGTGTGTGTGTGTTTGAGTGTCATCTTGCTCCTCTTGTTATATGATCCAAAAACAGCCTCGTATCATTTTGGACTTTAGCACACTGGACCGTCATATCAGCCTTATATACAGTAATAAGAGAGACTGTACTTGTTTATTTCACTAAAACTAAATGGGTTTAAAATAACTGGCGTGATCTTATCTAAATCATAATTACAGCCAGACAGCCGGTTAATGATTGTTTTTGTTTTCCAGCATATTTCAAAGTTGAACTCTGACCTCTTACTGCTGTAAATGTTTAATGAATAACTGATACAAATCTTGTGCTTGGGGATGAGTTAAATTTGGTACGCACACTTGTTTTTATCTTATGTAAAAACAACCAAAAGATGTTTCGATATAGTTTGTAGAATATGCTACTGTTTTCTCGTCATTTTTATCACACACACTAACCATGTTAAGCCATTTTCTTTTCTTTTTTCTTCTGTTTTAGGAGGGGATTACAGGTCAAATCAAAATGGAATGCCTAACAAAAACGTTCAGTCACATTTAATCCGTTTTCTGCCATCAAAGAGCTCCTTGATTTGAGGCGCCTCTGCCTCGGCCAATTACAATCACCTGACTCGGGATGTCAACTTTATTTCCCAGAGAGACGTGCTGATCAGCGTGCCCAAGAACCGTTCTCTGCAAAGTGTTCAGTTTTGCCTCGAGTCACACAGGATCCGATCCGAGCCCAACCGGGAACAGTACGCTAATCTTCAAAGGACAGCTTTGTCTTGAGCAAAGGCGGGTATTTTACACTTCGGTAGCTCGTTCCTGCTTTTGCTTGGCGCTGGATGGAAGGAAATACCCTCGTAAAGTCGGAGAACTGAGATTCTGGCAAGTGACCCTGTTCCTGTAAGGTGATGACAGATTTAGTCTAGACTTCGGCTTAAGTCTGGAAGGTGTATTTACCAGTTACTGTGGAAAAAAGGTGTCCAGTTTTTAAACCTTTTCGCATTGATGTAGTTTATTACACTGCTTTGGTTTTAACATCACATAAAATTACTTTATTTTAACGAAACTGGTGCATTCCTTTATTTATTTTAGTTTGTTTCAAAGCTAAAAAAGCCCCACTGGGCCACTGGAACCACCTTCCTCTATAAGTAAAGATCGTCTAGATTTATTGGAGATTATCTGGGAACATCAGTTTTGATGTTTTGCCAAAGAATCCCTTTATTTTTTCTTGCCGTTGCCTTTTAGTTGAACTATTTCATTGTAGGTCTGGTTCAAGCAGCTGGAAGGTGAACCTCTGCCCTGGCCTAAAGTGTTTTTCAGCCTTGCAGGTTTTCCTCCAGGATCGCCATGTGTTAGGCTCCATCCATCTTCCTGTAAACTCTGACCAGATTGCTTGCACCTTCTTCCAGATGTTTGCTATGTTCCTGTGTTGCCTGCCAAAATTAGACTTGTCCTGTCAAAAGATTATCTCAGATAATACAAGAGACTTTTTTTTTTTTTTTTACGAACTCCATCTGTAACGAGAACAAACACAAAAGCAAGCAGACCAAACGCACGCAATGCTGGAGCTTGATCGAATACAAAACGACTTTTATTGAGAATCTTGGACCTTTAATTTGCAATGGAGTTTGATGCGTTGCGTCACAGGGTTAAAAAAGATAAACGTGGACAAAAGAAATTGGTTAAACATTTAGATTCAAGGCAGCAAAACGGTTTAGGATTTTAAACCTGAACAAAATTGTACAAACGCTTGTTCCCAAATAAACTACTAGAATAAACAACCTTTCTCTTCAACTCCCGTTGGACAAAAACCCTTTGTAAACATCCAGTGGAGTTCAAAGGAGTTCTGGTAATGCAACACTCAATAACTGAAAGACATAAAAAAAAGTAAACAAAAACAGTCTTGTCTTCCTTTTTTTTTGCTTTTACCTTTAGATGCCCTCAGTTCTTATTCATGAGCTGACAGGTAAACATTTATCTTATTTAGCCTACTTCACCTTTGCTGCTCTGTTAGTCGGTTGTCCTCCTGTACATGTCACCTTTCATCCTGCCATCCTGATTTCACTTTGCGCTGTTTGGAGTTTGTCACCTTCACCTTTAACCAATTTGAACACCAGTTCTTCTTATAAGACATATCTGATTATAACAGAATCCATTAAATAAACATGCTACGCCGACGGTTCTGGACGGTTCACCCGAGCGGAGCGTTAGCCGGGGACGACTTAATGAGATAGCAATCGGCAGAACCTCACAAGGCTCGAATTAGTCCTGCCTCCCAGGCCTTGTAGCTTGCCAACACTTGATGAACCATTTTGCTGCTGCAAGTAGAGAAGTCAATTAGTGTCCTCTGTCTCCTTCCAGCTAATGGGGACAATCACTGAAGGTTGAACGCACCGCAGCCAAGAATCTAATCTCGCATGGACAAGACGGACATGGGGATTTCAAGAGCAGCAAAAAAAAAAAAAACAATCTGAAGAAGAAATATGATGACTTGCAGTCGCCAATATTTGGCGTGCGCATCAAAGTCACGGGATGCAAAGCTGGGTGGGAGCAGTGAAATTAAAGGTGGTGAAGAAATATGAACCATAAGGGTAGACGAATACAAATAACTGAACAAAATTCCCTCATTTTGCTTGAAAAGTGTTTTGTGTCTAAGATTGTCGTCTTACAACAAAAAACTGTTTGATAATCTGAAACAAGTGACAATTAAGCAAAAAGAAATCTTTAAAGGGGGGATACATTTTCACAGCGCCGTCCTCGTCCACCATTGGATCCACTTAACCTCTACGCCGCCCAACACGGCATCACTTTCAGATCTACAGACGACGCCTCGGCTCTTTCCCTTTGGCTACACCAGCAGTCTAACAGAACAAAGTGGAGCACAGAAATACAATGACCAACCTTTTCGTCCTTCCAGTAATATTCAAGTGAGAAGACGTGACGTGACATTCACACCCCGCTAAGAAGAATCCTCGCTTGTTTCCTCCCTGATCCTGATAGACATTTCACTCGGATTGTCTCGGGAACTTGTTTGCCACCCTGATTTATTTTTATCCCACATTTGCAACATTTTCTATTCCACAATCGTCTTTTTCTCTCTCTCTCTCTCTCTCTCTCTCTCTCTCTCTCTCCACACACACACACACACACACACACACAAATGCTATGCTCTGCTCTGACCACCTGTACCTGCTCTCCCACAAAACAGTGACAGCAGAAACAAACGCAGAGCAGGGCCAATTTCCTGAGTGCTGCTCATTTAATTACTGCAGCGACAGAGAGGCAGTGCCTGTCAGAGCGTTAGCCCAGATCAGTGTGGTCCCTCATAACAATCTGCTGCCTTCGGGGTGTACGTGTGTGTCCGTGTAGGATGGAGCCGCTGCATATGCTTTCAGTCCTGGAAGGCTTTTGTGGCCATATGTTCAGAACGCAGCATAAACGACGGCGGTGCTAAAAATGTCAGACTGAGTCTTTCCAGGACAAACTGTTATCTCATCTGCAGATAACGTGGTTAACAACCATCTGATTGTCTCTCACTGCAAATGATCTCCCTGCTTGGATGGGATCTACTTTCCTTTGTAGCATTGTAAAAGAAGCGTCACATGGGTTGTGGTCTTCAGATTGATCAAGTGAAGCGTTCCGATCGGATCGCTTCAGGATCGTTCCAGAAGTTCTTTTAAAGACCTGCTCTGCAGCTGTTAAGCTGTCATTCACTCTGACAGAAACAAACCCACCCACACCTTAGTTAGTGATCCTGCCCCAGATATAGCCAGACATGTCCTGACAACTCCTTGACATAGCATCAGTAAACCACATCAGTTAAAGTTCAGCAGTGGTGCCTCTCATATAAGCTGCTCAACACTTCATGTTGTAGGACACCTCAAAAAAGGACTCCAGACATATCAAATTCCGCTCTCCTCTTCTATTAGATGTGGGAAAAAAATGCATCACTAATGTTGAGGTAAAATGAAATTTAAGCTCTCGGGTTTCTCTCTCTCTCTCTCTCTCTTTCGCCACGCTCTTCAAATCCAGCTTTCATCAGCTGGGTAGGTCTTGAACATGTCCTGGCATGAACCCCATCACTGTTCAGCCAGATTAATGTTACATGTTGTTAGGCAGAGGATAATATGAAGTGACTGTAGCCAAAATAAAGCAGCAAATACAGCATTTTTTAGACAGAGTGGGTGGATGATTTTTTTTTTTTTTAAAAAAGTCTTAGTTCCGACATTTACATATGTTTGCCAGTTATTAAATTACCTGACACTAAGCTAGAAAAGCTTTGATCAAATTAAACAGCGATTTAGAAATATATATATATTATATATATATATATATATATATATATATATATATATATATATATATATAATATACATATATATTGAGACTATCTCAAGTAGCGTAATTTTATTTTTAGTTTTTCTTTCCTGAGTCTTGCTCATTTCTATAGACTCAAATTGCTTAAACTATTTAGTTTTGTAAAGGTGGTCATGTATTTGAGATGACCTAGAATTTTCAATTCCATGTTCTTACGTAGACGTTTAAAAATAGAACCTATTTGTCCGTGTTCATATTTACCGGCTACTTAAGCTGAAGAGCAGAAGACTCATACTGGTTGATACTTGCTGTCTTTTGTTCAGAGGGAAAGTCTTGGACAGCTTAATCCTCCCCACCCCATTTACTCAATGTGCTTACTTTGCAGCTGCAACTTTAACACTGCACCATTATGCTTGCAGGCTGATATTTACCCACGTGAATATCAAAAGTTAATGTCTGCTTCCCTGACTTGTTTGGAGCGATGGCATGATTGACGACTGGAGGTGTTTTCGTATTTTTAATCATTAAAAGTGTTCCTCGACAGGTTATGACTCAAAGCAACAGGGTGTGAGCTGCTCGATGGCAACATCCAGTTCAAACTTGTGCAGTAATAAATTTGGTTTTCAACTCTCTGCATACTATTTGAGTTCACTTTACCCGGGCTAAATGCAACAATGATCTGACATAGAATGAGTTCAGTCTTTTTCTAAGTTGGTCTCTGCTCCTGCAGTTATTTTTTTATTTTTTTGCGCTTTTTGCAGATCCAAAGCCGAGATCTTCACACTTTGCGTTTAACTGCTCCAAATATTTTTGCAGTGCTCTGCGAAACTACAGTTTTGCGTCACAAACAGCGGCCCACAGAAATGCGATAGTCCGCCTGTGCCCAGACTGGATCAGATCTTCAGCTGTTTGAGGGCTTTTAAAGTCTGACTCATGGCGAGGGCTGAAGGTACGACAGCCGCTGACTCGCCCTCTCACACACGTATATTCTTGGCGTCGTTCGTTTGCTGCTTCCAGTGAGGCGGGGGGGAGGTAACGGGGGTAACAGTCTCGCTTTGAAGCCGCGACTCGGCAAGCTGACAGGAGTCGACGATAAAGCTCTGTTTGCAGCTGTCTCTTCCTTTTCATCTACCTGCATGATAACATTATCACACAGTTTCTGCAGACTTTTGAAGTCTGCAGCATGAAAAATATGGTTGGTAACAGACATGCAGGCTTTCTTGCGCTGCATTTTCCAGTCACTCACAAGCTATCGAGCACTTCATAAACCGTGTCTTCAGTTTCTTGGATTAAGACACGGTTGACTTTAACGTAAAACATTCTGAAGCAATATAGTTATAAAAGAAAGGTGTAAATTGCAAATGTTTTCGTTGCATTTATTAAACGGCAATGGGAAGATGACATGCCTCACAGCATTGTACAGCCTCAACCCAATTTAACAGCTACAATAAGGTCATTTCCCTTGTATTTGTCCTTTATTTTAGGCTGGAAACAGCTGAATTTTAATGCAACATCTAACACATTCCAAGTTGTGTTAGATATTTGCAACGGCCACACAGTGTGTTTTTCTCTGGCCCTCTCTGTGTTGTGTCTCGATAACAGAGTGGTGAAACCTGGTCGCCCCACCAGAGAAAACAGAGTCCAGGAATGTGGAGCACAAAACACACGTCATGTATATGTACCAATCGGTCAGCACATCTGTTCTAATCCAAGATGCACTTGCAAAAATGACACATCCTGAAAGACAATCCTAGTGAGTCAACGTAACTGGGCAGGATTCCCAGATACCACATGCTGACAGGAATGTACATAAAATCTGAAAGACATGTTTCTTCATCTTCTTTCCTTCTTTGTGAATAACTCATCGCTTGTGCAGCTTGAAGGGTTCTGGGGTTTTGATCTATTCGTGATCAAATTAATTGCAGTAAGTTTCCAAAAAATATTATTTTTTGCTGACTTCAGTACAAGAACACTTGATGTACTTTGTTTACTTATTATTACTGTAAAAATGGCTTTAGTTTAATGGCAGCAATGCAAAAACCTTTTGGAAGCATTTTGGGTTTGCAAAATAGAATATAAAGTTGAACAAACTTGATGTTCTTAGACAACAAGATCACATTCAAAGCTGGACTTTACAGGCCTCTCAAGCCTCTGATAGCTTGACGTAGCAGTACCACAAATAAACACACACACAAGCATACACTTGGGGAGATATGCACAGCTTTATGAATTCTTGATTGTATTATTTGAATAAGTAAGCATGATTTCTGCTTTCGAAGCTACCTCAGATCTGAGTCGCCCTGCATCAGGAGTTAAATGTGTGAGCAGAAGAGAGTCATGTAAGTACAGCTACACTCAAGGTCTCTCATCTGTGCATTTTGTATTTTTATTTTTTTCCATTCCAAGCTCAGAGCATAAATAACTTAGGATGTTGAGGCAAAGCTTTGAGCGTGAGTTAAATAATAGAATATAGCTACATTAAGAGGCGGGTACCGTCCTCGGAAACTTCGTAACCATCTTGGTTTGAAGTCCAAATGAGTAAAGGTGATCCGGGCACATTTAAGCCAAATCATGTGGAGAAAAAAAAAAAATAATAATAATTACAAATGATAGGAATGCATCTAAAAGAAAGGATCAGACATTCAGTGAGCGCTGTGCTTCATGTTTGTGGGTGAGACGAGGCTCAGCCAGAACCGACGGAGCCGCAGTCCAGAGGAAAAAGACGAGGCCAAGACAAGTTCCTGTGTGGCTTCGCATGAGCAGAGAGGGAGGCGGCATCATGGAAAGTTTGTGGTTTGTCTCTGACAAGTCTCTTCCTGGTAGCAGAGTGGGATGGGCAACGAGTTTCACTGACTTGTTTTTGTGCAAGGTGATCGCTCTGCCTGAGCCACACCTTAGACACTCAGGGTGACATCAGTTTGTTTAGCAGCTACACCCACTTTCAAAGGACTCCTCTTCTACACAGGTGGCTGTTCTGCAGAAGCAATTATTTTTGTTGACTTTAACTGTGTGCATGAGCACAGAAAAAAAAAAGAAAAAATAAATAAATAAGATGCTCCAGTTAGATAGTTAATGTTCAGAACTGGGCGTATTCAAACACACAGCATGGCACAGGAACCTATATCAAGATGTTAAACATGTTTGGCTTCCTCAAGGTAAACCTATTTGCATATGCGCATAAAGGCGAAGAGAAAGTGAACGTTCAAAATACAAGAAACAGGATAAAACAAAACAGTTGAACGAGTTTAGAAAATAGCAGAGTGCTGCGACAATTAAGAATCCATCCTGTTTTGTTGACCCTGTTACATATGTAATGCCTGCTTTATCATTTCGGCTCATTAAGCAGCTGAAATGAGGTTAACCGAATAAGTTGAGGTTCAATTTCTAACGGTGAACTTAAAGGCAACAACAAGGACATTTTAGGAAAAAAGTTCTAAATAAAAAAAAAAGTTAAAGAGAATTATTTCTTAAGTGGGCTCCTTTTTGGCCAAATAGCCACACTAACACAGCTCTGTTGAGGAATGATGGTGATGGCGTTCTTTATTCCATCAGAACTTATATCCACGGCATTGTTTGAACATGGTAATCACAATGATTCCTTCCAGTTCTCACACTGAGCTGCATTCTTTCGTGACACCATAATTCTACATGAATGATAAGCTGGGACCTCCCCAAAAAGTCAAAATATTATCTGTATTCAGGAAATGTTCACATCACTGCTTGTACATTTAGGGGGGGAAGCTACAGACATTGTTTTGTCTTGCGTCCTGATGAATGAAGCCAATGTTGGTTTGACTTATTTTTGACCCGTGCGTGTTGTGTTTCCTGGTCTTTGTACCCGGGGTCGGCGGTGTGTGTGTGTTTGTGTGTGTGTGTTCAGCCTCTCACCACAGTGGAACAGGAATGTTTTTTTGGGAAAATTCTGCCCACGCAAACCCAGCAGTCCAGATCTCTGTGTTCATTCCCAACCTGACATTCTGTCCTCCACTGCAGCTCACAAGTGGTTGCGAGATAAAAGCCTCCATTCATTATGCTAACTGAGAACCCGGCGTAATGACAGGATACCCCACCCCTGTCTGGCAGCAGCCGGGGCCATATTTCACCCAGCTCCGGAGGCCCACACATTAAAAGCAGCCTACGCTACGGCACGTTGTTTTCTTTTTCAGGTGCTCCGTGTCCACATCGCTTTCTGTCAATCAGAAATGGCAGGAAAACTCGGGGGTTTCCAAGTTTAATTATTTCTTACGATTATGGCCCTCACCTTCTTTCTCTTTCACTTTTATGGTGTTTGACTTTTATCTCGCTTGCCGAGCTGCCGGCATTCAGCTCTGCACACCCACAATCCCTGTCGGTAATGAGGCAGCTGCCTGTTCACAGACGTCTGTGTGATACACATGTGGACCATTATGTTTGCTTGCAAAAACCTCTTCCTTTTTTCCACTCCTACTGCAGCGTAAAAGCAAACTATCTTTCTCTACATTGGTCTTTTCATTTTTATAATGTGCCTGTTGCCACCGCACTGGTGTTTGGCTCGTCTCCTTAATGTGCTACAGTTGACTTTAAAACTGGTAAATGTACAGAGACACTTATTACGAGCTCAACTGTTATTTCTCTATTATCTTCAGTTCATGTTGGGTTGGAATGTGACCTAACTTTATTTTAGAAAACTCCAGGATATTTGTCATGTACTTCTTGGTGCAGAATTTTGCACCAAGCATCGATCCGTTTTTGGTCAATTTTCCGACTCGTACCGAATGGCTGGACGGAAATGCAAACATTTTTTACATTTTCATCTAGACATGGAAGACACTAATCAATATTTCCCAGATTGCTTCTTAGAATTTAAACTACACACGGGTTTTAGAAAATGTCCGTACTTCGGCTGAAACAAACGGTGAATGTGTGCGTAATCTGAAAACGATGAACAAGTACCATGTAAAAAGTGAAACAGATATGACTTGTGATGGATTTCCATGGCGTGTTGGCACGAGGCATCCAAAACAAAGTGGAATCTGTGTGTTCGAATGTGCGCCGCAGAAACTCGCAGAATATCCACGACAAGCTGAAAAGCCTCCATTGTCTCTTAAAAGAGCCAATGTGACTGAAACTATTACTAAGTATGTTTTTGTTGATGAGGTTCGGTGGGGGGGATTCCCACATGTATGAACTCGAATTGGATCTGAGGATTTCCCTGAGAGCTGTAGCCGTTAACTCGACCAAGAACAAGGGAAGTTGTGCAACAGTGGTTATCAAGAGGTCACTGCAGAGGAATGCTTTTTAATTTAAATGTCACTGTTAAATGTCAATGAACACCATTTAATAGTTTAAAAACATAGTTAGATGTATAAGAACATGTACATTTGAGAGCACAAGAACTAAATAAAAAAGGTAAAGTTTTGTCACAGTAACGTAAGAAAAAACACCCTCTAGAAAACAACTACTTTAAGCTATTTTTACAGAAGGCCGTTCTACAACATGCTCAATCAGAGGGCGCACTTCGATTGGTTTTCATGACTGTGTTTACTGTATTTTTGAAGCATGTGTGTGTTTTCTGTGCAAATCTACCCAAACACATTTGAGCGTCCGGTGTATTCCTGCGTGCCTTCAGGTCAAGTCAGTGTGCTTTTCCTCTGTTCGGTTGCATCACGATTGAAGAGCTCAGCAGGTCATCATGACTGGATCGGCGACAAGCAACCAGCAGCAATCTGTATTTTTCCACTGATTTTAATGAGCATGTGAAGATCGGGCCCCCCGAGAAGAAACTCAACCCAAAGTTACCTCCTTGCTGTTCAACAGGGTCACACAAGGTGTGTTTTTTCATCTGATGGAGACTCCTCCTGTTCGGTATTTGACCAGACATGCGTGACTGCTGGTGCTAACTGCTATATAATGAACTATGGTAAAGTAAACAGCTGTGCTCTTCTTCCTGTCTTCATCTTTCTCATACACAACCACCTGTTTTCCAGCTCAGCTTTCATTGTCTGATCTCATTAAAAAAAAAAAAAAAACAACTCCAAACACGGAGCTCTAGAAAACAACCGCTAAGACCGAGATACGGTTTAGGAACTTTACATCGAATTCTAGTTTTAGCATTTTTGATCTTCATTATTCTCAGGGGGAAAAATGATCTCTTCCCTCTAAAAAAAAGTATATATTTACTGGATAAATGCTTACTATATTTGCTGTTTTGCTCCCAACATTGGGACTAAAGTATATTAATCTGACTTACCATTTGAAATTTGATTTAAAAAGAAGAAAAACTTGAAGTGTGATAAGCTAAGTGATCTTTAGGATAGTAACATTTCAAATGCTGAAATGTGCTTTTCTTTTAGTTCTTCAAAAATGCACAACAATGCAATGCAGGTAGGATACTGACTGCTTTTGACTCTGCACAGACCCAGTTTGCTTCACACTTCAGGATGGGTTTATACCAAACATAATCTCTTTTACCCCCACTCTAAATCCCTGTTCATGGCATAGACCTGTGATGCTGATGTCAGCACTGCCACCTCACTGTAACCAGTTCTTTGGTTCGGGTTTTGGCTGCTCTGGCCCTTCTGCTCAGAGTTTGCATGAGTTTTCCTTTCCATAACCCAAAGTGTGCAATTTAGGTTAATTGGGGATTCTGAAATGACCGCAGGAGCATCTGAATGCATTGTTTCTCTGTTCTGACCTCGTGACAGATTATAGCTGTGATCTGTTCAAACTCTACATCTGGAAACAGTGGGGAGGAGGACACGGAGGAAAAGCAGGTATACGGAATATTGATGAACCTCTGAAGACGGCGTGATTTGTCTTTTCTGTCTGTGCTGGTTATTATTATTGATTGTAAAACCTGGATTCTAACTGTATCTACTGATTCCCTCTCTGGTTTATCGCCTCGTTGTTGCTATGTTTTGTCATCAGTTGTATTTACAACTAAACTTACTAAGCTAAAATATGTTTCTGACCTCCACTCTCTTTTTTTTCTGTGTATATTTCCTATTTAGTATCTGTTCCTGAACCGAGCTCTAAACACTGTGGCTTTCGTTTGAACTCAGCCGCCTTTACTCTGATATTCATGAATAAACTTCAGTGCAGCATATTATCTTTACAAGTCAACTTGTATTTCCTCATATTTTTAACTTGTATTTAGTTAATAGTCAGGATGTGCAGCACTATGTGTTCCACTGTGTTTACTGCAACATCATCAGATTAGTAATAAATAGCTAATATTCGTCTCTTATTCTATGCTGTTTGTCTTTGCACTGAATATTGAACTTTTTGTCAGATACTTGAACTATGCTCTATTTCCCGACGGCCAATAGTAAAAAATTCTAATAAAATTTCACAGAATGTGTGATAAGTTAATTATTTTTTCTACAAAGTACTAAGCGTGTTATGTAGATATTTATTGTTTAGTTAAGCTACATTTCAAATGAAGCTAAAAGTCTACAACAAAATAGCGAAATCACATTGTTTTGGTGTTGCCGTAGAATCCATATCCTAACAAATTCACCGTCCGGATTTGTTTTTCTACTCGACCAGTCGTCGCTTCCTCTTTTTTTTTTTTTTTTTTTTTGTTTCTATTCTGCTTGCCACCCGTATTTCCGACAGTACGGGAACGCAGCACCATTTCACGCCAGGCGCCTCTGTTTATTTTCAGCTCGGTGACGTCAACGCTTCCCTCCTCCTTGAATGCGCTTCGTCAGTGCGCGGCCTGGGCCTCTGATTGGTCGGCTTCGGTTGCCGTAGAGCTTAGTGACGGAGCTGCGGGAGGGAGGATGGGGGGGGGGGGGGCAGCGCGTTATAAAAGCCCGCTCTCCTCTGTGAAACCCCCACTCTGGAGGAAGAAAGCAGGTCGAAAGGGTCGGTTCGGGTTTTCTAGAGGGACCTTCCCAACCCCCCCCCTTCTCTGTATTTACCAAATAAGAGGCGCTTCTATTCCCAACACGGAGCATCTAAGACAACTTCATTTCACCTCGACTAATAAATGCCAAGAAAAGCACCGACGAATCAGGATCGCTACTCTGCAACGAGAGGAAATACGAACTGTCGGAAAAACACGTAAAAAAAAAAAAACAACCTACAACAAAAACAGCAAGAAGAAAAAAAAAATCGCACGGATCGTCGCCGTGGCCTTTCTCAATGCATCCCCTTTGTGCCCGTGGAACGATGAAACCAGAAATAAACGCCGCCGTCGGGTTTCTGTCGAGATTTCTGAGAGTAAAAGGACATGTAAACGACCGACAGGTCCAAACGTTCAGCCAAAGCTTACAGGACATTCTGGCAGGTAAGAGACGCAGAAAATGATCCGGACGCGCAACACACAGCTCACCTCCGTACACACACACACACACACACAGCTCACCTCCGTACACACACACACACACACACACACACACACACCTCACCTCCGTACACACACACACACACACACACACACTCACACACATTGTTTCACACTCTAAATTCATTCACAAGTGTTAAAAAGTCGTCTTTTAACGTTTGAGTTGAAGCCTTTCTTTGTTCTCGGAAGTCTCACAGTGAGCGCCGCACATCGGAGAGGAGCGAAAAACAAGAAAACTACGAGCGCGATGGGTGATCGGTCGATGATTCTATTCGATTCTGTTCGGTTTATTGTGTTGTATTTTATATAAAACACGGTAGACTAAAAGTGGAAAATCGCCTATTTGGTCGGTGTGGGGGTGGGGGGATAAAGAGACGCTCAAACAAGGAAGTGCGCCTCGCTCGACAAAGCTGAGGGAGAACAGAGGACTGAGCAAAACAAGCTTCATCGAGGCCGTTCAATTACGTAATGCATCAGAAAGAATGGCTTTATGATTAGACGTGTACAACCAGGCGTTCGGACTTATTAAATATTGTTATTCGGAAAATATCTAAGCTGTAACTGATAATAGAGCTGTTATTAATGCGCAATTTATGCGTTTTTAATACATTACACGGTTTTTTTGGGGTATACAAGTGATTTGACGGGGACGATTACACCGAATCCTTTCCCATATATTTGAGTAGCCTTTTCCGATTTACCGCTGACTATTTATAGAATTTGAAGGGACAATGTGGGTTTTTGAGTTGCGTTCACAGTGTGTGGAAACGTCCCGCCTTTACCGTTTTACGCACAGCCTCTGTTTGGATGCGGTGTTTTTCCACCGAACAGAGCGCCGTGTGTCTTGGTTTCCTGCCCTGAACATGTTCCGGGCTCGAAACTCTTAAGCTGCCATACATACATCTGCCTCATTCCAGTTAACGCGCAGCAGCGACTGACCTAAATTTTCTGAGTCCAGGAGCGCCTTAACCGGATATGCGTCCAGTTAGAGGACAAAACAACAACAACAACAACAACAAAAAAAAAACATGTAAACATATTCAACTGGAACAAGTGTAGGGGGGAGGAAACAAAGTGAACAGTTTAGTTAAACTGTTTTATTATCTTATTTCTTCATTATTTTCTAATGATTTGATTCTGTAGCAGGTTTGCCCGAGTTAAATGCAAATGTTTCTTTTTATAGTCACTTTTTTTTTTTTCCTTTTTCAGATATTTTTTGTGGGTCAAAATTTCCTTTTGATTCATCTTATTTACTGATGCTGTGTATTTAATCCACGTTTAGCAAAAAAATCTGTAAACCAAGGACCACCAGCTAAAAACGAGCTACGTTCTGGGCCCTCAAACTAGGCCAGAAAATCTTTTGTGCTCGAAACCAACACAGTCGCACGGTGTTGTGTCTGTGTGCTGAAAAGCCGAGGGCCCTTTTAAAGAGTTGGGGCCGCGAGTTTGAGACCTTGACGGTTGCATAACTGTTAGCTTTGTTTATAGACTCAATTCAATGCCCTTCTGCAGAGCCACATTAAATGGAAAATACCCAGTGATCTGCTAACTGGGGCCTTGACATGCCCACATAAATGCATCTTTGGCATGTGAGGTCAGCTACAAAAATGCATAAACAACCTGCTTTGGTTAAACTCTTAAGGTTAAGCGCACAGTCGACTGCTTACTCCCCCCACACCCCCCATGTGCCCTGGTTTTTAAGAATAGGCCCTGCTGAGCTGATCATTTCCCAGCTGCTCTGGGGTTTGTCGGCAGCTGCCTTTGTCGCTCAAGCTGAGGCCACTCTTTCACGAGTGCCAGGGCCTCCATTAGCTTGGCTGTACACAGCCGTCTGCGACAAGGCATGGGGGGGGGGGGGGGGGGGGGGGAGGTAGGGGCTAAGGGGGTATTATTCTTTGGATGCATACAGGTGGCCTGCGGGCCTCAGTCTGAATACACTTTTTTTTTTTCTGGTTACATTAGTGTTCCCATCACTGGAAATTCAATCTGAACTGCAAAGCGATGGTTCATTAATATACTGCGACTATTGCAGTATATTAATGAAATGAAAAGAACAAATGGAGTCTCAAACTTGCCCCAATGTGTTGTTTCTAAACCACATCGCTAAAACACTTTCAGCAACATTTCCTACTGCTCATCGTTCATCACGTTAAAATGAATCAGAGGCAGAAAATTATGCGTCACTAGTTTCACTGGGCATCCGAAACTTCCCACAAGGAAAAGGAGATGGAGGGGGAAGGGGGAACAGGGGAACAGACTCTCCCCTTTTAGAGGTGGAGCTTTGTACCCCAGATGGCTGTCTGGGGCACTTTTGGTGTTTTTGTTCAGCCATTCACAGGAGGCTTTTTTTTCGCTGAAGGCCAGAGAAGGAATTGTGCAATTCAGTGGCAGTTCCTTTGTCACGTAGGCTGTTCCTGCCCCTGGCTGGTTGTTTATGGTAGCTTATCATGCCTACAGCAGGTGGTGGTGTTTTTCTTCCTTTTTTCCTTTTTTTTTTTAGTTTTGTTTTGCAGCTCATAGCAACTTTGTTGATGTGTGCAAATAGTTTGCTCTGTTAGGTTGGAGTCTAATTTGCTAGTTCAAATTATTTAATTAGTAAAACAGATCAAATAGTTCCAGGCATTTCCCAATTTTAGACTCTCACTGGAGTGGAGTATAACTTTAGAAAAACTAAAATATTTGCTTGCTATTAAATAATAGCATGGTTGTTCTTACTCAGTAGTGCCAAAATAGAACAGAGTAGTACCTATAATTTTGCTATGGGTTTGTTTTTGTGTGCTTTCAACACTCATAAGCAGACCCCCTGTAGCTAAACTCTTTCCATCTTCTCTCCCTTTGTCTTTGTTTCCCCTGCAGAGCAATATAAGCACCACTGGTTCCCAGACAAGCCCTGCAAGGGCTCAGGTTACCGCTGCATCCGCATCAATCACAAGATGGATCCACTGGTCGGGCAGGCGGGCCAGCGCATCGGCCTTACCATCCAGCAACTCTACCTGCTGCTGCCCAGCGAGCTCACGCTTTGGGTGGATCCCTTCGAGGTGTCCTACCGCATCGGCGAGGACGGCTCCATCTGCGTCCTGTACGAGTCACAGCCTGGGCCCGTTGGCATGCCCTTGTCTGCCAGCTCTGCCTTAGGACACGGGTCTGTTGGCCCCATGGTGGACAGTCACCTCAGCTGTAAGGAGGAAATGAGGGTGCTGGGCAGGACCAGTCCCTCCAAAGCCTACAACAACATGATGACTGTGTCCAGTTAAAGTGGTGCGCGGTCAGTCCCAGCCTACTATTGTTCAGGGTTACACAGTGGCTGGTCAGATCATGGTGAGCCTTTTTAAAGCTAAAAATTTGAAATGAAATAGTGAAAGAAGAAAAAAAAAATAACAGGATGTGGCCTATCATCCAGGTGATGGAAACCTTGTAGGTTCAATATTTTTACCTTCTCTCCCGGTTATCTGTTGTGTTGTCATTGGATCAGCTGGGCACTCCGTTTTCTTTAAGGAGAGGCTTTGTGAAAATGGAACTGTTGGGGCAGCTAAACCATCCAACCAACCAGGAAATACCCACCCCCAATCCCTCCAATGAGACTGGCTCCGAAACACCCAACATCTCTCACTTCACTTTCAACATTTTAAAGTGCTCCACCTCTGAAGGGGCTATCAGCATTGACTTTGCACTTTTCTTACTTGTGGGTACTATGGGTACATGTTCAACACATTACAGCAAAAACAGTCTAAATTGTAAGGATTTGTTTTCCAGGGATTTTAAGCTTTCATCTATCATCGGTTCTTTAGCATGGGCAGGGAGGAAGTTGAGGTTTGGGCCGTGCCATAGCAAATCCAAGCTTAAGGTAAAGAATCAACATATAAGAGCACTTCTATTTTCTAACAGTTTTTGGACCACAAAAGTACATTCTTTACCTTGTAGCTATTAAAAAAGGCTTGTGGTCTGAGCTCATCTTCCTCCCTTCCCTGTTGCCAAAATATTCCAGCCCTCTGTCTACCTGAAATCTGTTGTGACGCCCAATGATACCAGCGTCTCCCATTGGACCTTCACTCCCTATCTTGCCCATGTGTGTGTAGCTTTCTTTGGGAATCTCCCGTTCAAGTCAATGAATGTTGTTGAAGTTCACAATCAAGATCCTGTACTGATGTTACATTTCCCGCCCCTGTCTCCGACACTTTGTCATCTCCTCAATTACCAAAAGTAACATTGTAGCAAAGAGGGGCGTGGGAGGGTCTGTTTACCCAAATGTTGGTCTTGTGGCCCAGTTTGAGTTGAAATCGAAAGCACTTTGATGTAAGATTGCGTGGGATGTGTACCTTCTCAGAGAAAAATCGCCTCCATTCCATCCAATCAAATGCCAACTTTTGCCACAGCAGTTCTCCTAGTTCTAGCATTTTTTTGTTCTGACAATACCTTCTGCTGATGTTTGTCTTAAGGGGCTGTGCAACTCTGAAATTCATAAAAACATTCAGATTTCGTAGACATTAACATTTCAAAGCAGTTTTTTTAGGGGGATAAGGAACATCTTTGGGGTTGTGGTAGGGAGTTACTTTCATTCATTTTTATGGCCCTGCTGATTTAGCCTAAGTTAAGTTGCACCCCTTTTTCTAATAGAAAAATTGTGATTCTAGTTGCAGATTTTAAAAAATAAAGATCGTTTCACTCAATCTAAAAAGAGGCCTGGAACTCAGACCATTTCAATTGGCTTTTCTGTTTTTCTTGGCTAAGCCCAAAGTTCAGGGTACACTGCCTTAAGAACTCGTTGTCAAGAATTAGGAGTGACTGGTGAGCTTAAGCTAAAATTTGTAATGGCCTGATGTGTTGTGCTGCCTGGACCCTCATTGGGGGAGTCCGGTTTCCAGTTTCAGGCAGTTCCAACCCAACTCTTGGTGTCTGGGGGTGTTGGTGCCTCAAAATGCCACTCCTTAGCTCAGACCTCCTGTTCAGAAGAAAAACCAAGTTGGGATGCTGCTAACTGAACCCCTGTGGATGCAGGTAGACTTAATGTGACACATATCACCCTTCGTCATTGCGGGGGAGTTGGGTAAGGACGGCGAGGTTGGGAAGCTTGGGTGTGAGAGAAGTTGGGGGGTGCAGGGCCAGACTCTTTTGTCCAGGGCAGCTAAAATCCCTCCAGCCCCCCTCCTTCTGATTTTTATTTTCCCCAACACCCACCTGCCTCGGCCAGAAGCCCTCCACCCTCCCTCAGTATTGACGGATAACCAGCACATGTGCATTAGGTGGATTTGGTTGGACGCGAGGGAACATGGATCTAAAAGACGAAGAACTTGAGGGTACTGGGCCATTGTTTCATCTCACTGGATTGCGCTGCACTTAATCACTGAGTGAGTAGCAACTTTGTTTACATGCATACAAAAGAAGGTGGCAGCTGTCTTTGTACCCCTGCCTCGCTTATTGGTTTTGAGGTCGAGTGGAAAACGGCGTGCCGGAACGACTCCGGTTGTTGTTTTGGCATCGGCCACCGGCCAGATCTGTCACGGCAGGTTGGTTTCTACCGCTCATCACCACACTTTGGGGTGTTTAAGCTCCACTAAGCCCTGAGAAGATCATGGGTGATATAGCTCTAGCCTTTGATGCACTGCAACCCTCCCTCACTCACTCTACCCCCAACCTTTTGCCACCGTTGCTCTCTGCTGATACTCCCTTCAGCAATCTGTGAAAAAGCAGTGATTCCATGTTGGCAAGATAGATTGGAGCCTGCTGGGATGGGAGCCCAGAGCTTTGGTTTCTATGGTGGACCGTCGTATTTGTTTTTAATAATCATGCTGCTCCATTTTAGCTTGTTTTTCTTTTTTTTTCTTTTTTTTGTCAGCAGACTAGATGTTTTGAGATTGGTCTATATTTCAGAAACAAGATGATCGTCTTGTCTCTCTTTCCTCTCAATGTATTTCGTAGTCACACTGGTAGGGTTTCTCTTTTGTTTTCCGTAACTTATCCACATTTTCTCATGTGCATCCACTTTTACTCTTGTAATCTAACAACGTGTTAACATTTGTTTTTATTCTAGATCTAAAACATTTAAAAAAAAAAAGATAAAATCTCTTCCACCATTCAAGTTCCGTACGTTTAAATGGCATCCATTCAGCTCGTGTGCACATAGGTTACAAACTTGTGAGAGCGCTTTGAGTATTCAGAAGTAAAATAGCACATAAATGCACTAAATGTCAAACGGAAGTTGTGACTGTTTTTTTCTCTCTCTCTTGGTTTTCTTTTTATTTGAGACACGAGGAGTCTCTCCTGGAATGTATTGCCAAACTCAGGCCTCAAACACTTCGTAAATACTCTTATGGAAAAGTTGTGCATGTTAAGATATGAAACCGGAAGGGAACAGCAGTTTGTTTGTTTTTTTTTTCTTACCGTCGATGTCGTCATCGAACAGCAGAATTATTGCCACTTTCACATTTGAGGTGTTTTTACATATTATAGAATGTATTGTAACTGTACAACAAATGGTAGAGTGCATAACATTACACATGGGAAGTGCCAATAATTGCTATTCTGGGGTGTGTTTTGATGGTCTTTTCCTTTTATGTTCATTTTGTATTTCATCTTTTAACATGGATGACGTTTTTTCATAAGTGAAGCCATTTGTGATGGGAGTGCTGGCAAGGACCAAAGTTGTTTTCTGGTTTAAACAAAAAAAAAAAAAAAGAAAAATATTAGTTTCCATGATCTGTAACTATAGGCGTATCCTACTTGGTTTTTTTTTTCTTCTTTTTTGTGATTTCTTTTCTTCTTTTCTGTTTTTTTCCCTTTTTGCTCTTATTTACATATAAAATGAGAAAATAGACAAAAAAATCTGAGCTTACCCAAGCAGGAAAAGCTGTATCTTGTGATCTCATGTCAGTACATCATTATTGTGTTGAGTTTCCTTTTCCTTGGGTATGTTGCGATGAACTGCTGTAAATTTGTACAGTTCATGTAAATTGATTGTCCGGAAGTTGTACAGATTTCTATATTTTGGAAGAAAAGTTTTTTTGTTTTTTTCTCTGTAATAAAAGATTTCCTATCTTGGCATCATATTCCCTGTGAGGTTTCTCGTCATTTCTTTTATTTTGCAGAATAACCACACAAATAAAAGCTCTAAGAAATGAAAGATGATAAAACTTGATCAGCTTAAAGTTTGATCTGGAGACTGAGGAAAGTCTTGTTTTCGGTCTGTTTGCCGTACCTTCCTATAAATATTCTATGACGTAGTTTTCTGCAGACTGTAGAAACATGTATGTACCTCTCAGTGTACATTGAGCATACTTGTTGTGTAATCCTATAAAAATCTGCAGGTGCTTTGACCCCTAAAATGAAACAATGTGGCAGACGGCATTGATTTATCTATTTTTTTAAAAAGTCACACGGAAGGGGTAGTAATGGTCAAACATTTTGAAGCAGAAAAATCTGACTGCAACCTACTCAGCAGCAAGGACAATAACAAGAAAGCAGCCATAATTAACAGAGGGAGGAGAAGAACAGGGAAAAGTTTAATTTATTTACTCAAAGAAACTGCAAGAAGTAAGGAAGTATAAACGTAAATGTAAAAGTTTACATAAACCCCAAATTAAATTTTGAGTCGTTTCCAGGCGTTTCTTTGTGTGTCGCTTCCTATGAATCCAGGACCATACATTCGCAGAATGAGGTCATAACATACACTCTTGTGATTTGTTTATTAAAACAAAATAAATCTCACAAGGAAAGCAAATGAAGAGTAACCCATAAACAAAATGGTGGTTCATTCAGCATCATGTCACTTTTTACATGTAGATCAAAAATGCCTAATTTATCACATAAAATCCCAATAAAAATAAACTAATTGTAATTGTTAGATGACATTTTACTAACATTTTGAGGTATGATTTTTTTTCTTTTTACTACTACTCTCTGGTTAAATAATCACCTTGTTTCAGTTCTTTTTTATCTTCCAAGAACTGTACCGGTTCTGATGAAACAACAGGGTAATATTTTCTGCCCCAGCTTCTCACTCTTAGCAACAGAGGTCATCTTTTATTGCTCGATTTACCAGAAACTCCCAGTAGGTGTGGCTGATTACCTTTGATATGATAAGTCTGATAACAGTCAGGTTAAATATATTCTAGTAAAGATAGAAGGCAGTATGATACATTCTTTGAAGCAGGACAGAAAAAGCGTTGTGCTCTCTGTCCTTTTCTAAAAGCTTCTTCCAATGTGTGAGAATCTGAATTCAATATGTAGCTGATTGGGAACAAAGGCACTTTGAGTGACAGTTTTAGCGCTAACTGGAGGCGGTGGACATCTGGGACCTGCTTTGTAGCCATAAAGATGACAGGGTTTGGCCCCTCCTGCAGAGCCCTGTGTGTGTTTACGCTCCTCTGTAGGACAAACGCTTTGCTGGAGATGAATGCGCCACACAGCTTTCTGCAAATGCACCTACAATGTAAGGGTTCTGGGTCTATTTATGGGGCTTCACATGTTTCTTTTTCTTTTGAAGTCGGAAAAAGAGTTGCATCCTCAGCACAAGCACAACAAAAATACAATTTTATAGCTTATTTTAAAAAATATAGTGAACGCTCCCAGAAGATTCTGAGCATGTTTCTTGAACAAACGCGTTTCTACAGTTTTTGCAGTAGCTCCTCCACTGCTATTAAATGTCCTCTGTGTTTCTCATGGTTGTGTGCGTCACTGAAAAACCCAAGGAGGGGAACCGTTTTCCTCTTTGAAAGAGATCCCTGGCCTGCCTGTCTCTGAGAGTCCCTGGGGTATTAAGGCTGCACCGGTGGTGTCTCTCTCTGTCCCTTCTGGGCACCATTCATCCTCAACGCTGACATCTGCTTTGCCCTCGTAGCACCCCGCCCTTCCCAGCAGCCTCCAAAAGTTGACAATGAATGAAAGAGAAGACGGAGCGAACGAGCATGGGCAGAGCGAATCTTGAAAGCGAGGAGAGCTGACAAAGGAAAGCTGTAGCTCAGTTTTTATCTTTATCTACCTATGATGCTACTTGTTGCTGCTAATGCTGCCTGTGTAGGCGTAAATACTGAAAAGTGTCTGCCTTATTATGCGTTTTCTGTACAGCCTACAAAGAAATATTTGATCCTATCTTCGTTGTTAAGGAAGTATGTAATGTTGCTTTCAAGTCTGAACAACAAATCCTCTTATAAAGCTGTTCACACTCCCTCTTCACGTGTTACAGTGCGTCACTGAACATGTGAATGACAGAGCTACAAAAAGTAGAAGGACACATCGCCCTTAGACATGGAGGCTCTTCAGAGCTGATAGGAAACTGGACGGAGGTAAATACGGGGCAATTCTGGAAGAAAACCGTCAAGAGACCTCAAACGACCAGAGACCAGGACAGGGGCGTCCAGCGAGACAACTGCTGTAAACATTAAAGCTACAATAAAACGATTTAGATCAAAGCGGTCAATGTCTAGACCTAAATCCAGCCGGGTGTCTGTCGGAGGATCTTAAACACAGACTTTCCCATAAGATCTGAATTCAGATCAATTGCTGATGGCATTTGAGTAGCTATTACAACAGTTTTGAAACTGTTTGACAGCCGTAGTTTTTAAACATTCTCTACGTGCGTTTCCTCTTTTTTTTTGTTATTGTCGCACACAAGGGATGTGAATTTGAGATTTTATAAAGCTGTAGAAGGTTTAGGAAGATGAGTAACTAGGAAAAAACAGTTTAGTCATAGCACAGCTAATCCAAGCTGCAGCAACTGCCCTGCCATGATGACTAAGAGGATAGCATGCCGGTTGCACAATCCGTTTCTGCAAAACAGACCTGAAACATGAAGAAATCTTTATTTAATGAATTCTGGTAGCACAAGCACTAATTAAATTTTGCATGTTTGGCAAAAACTATCAGAAACATCGATATGATCGATATTCTTTTAAATCATATAAGGTTCTTGAGGCTACAGAGATCTATATCATCATCTGTCATATTAGCAAATCCCTAAAGGCAAGTTAAGCAATATGTCAGATGCTTTGGACCATAAGGTGCTGACTTTATTAAAAAAGAAACATGAGCAACAAATTATCCTGCTCTTGCGCTAAAATAAACCACAGACAGCAGCAACAATTTCAAGGTGGTGAGACATTTGCTTCTAATTTAGCTCCCTCTCTATACACTGACCTTTTTAGCACTTTCATGCTACGGTGTTGACTCTTTATATGGCAACAGAGAGCAAAAGGTCATTGGAAGTGTTTGAATTCATCTGATTTTTGCTCATTTTCTGCACTCTGCTTGCATTTACTTTTTCACAACCCTTGCAGTTTTGTCAGGAACAAAAACAAACAATTGTCCAGATTCCTCTCATACCTCCTTTACTCCCTACTTCACCCTCAATCTATCTTTAAACCCTCTTCTCTTCTCCGCCGGTGTTACCAGTCAGCTAACATTCACACAACTTGGGATTTCATTCCAGACTCTGGCTCCATGCCTTATTGGGTTAATGTGAAGAGTCTTGGTGGGAGTCGTGATAGCGGGCGTTTCCATTTACAACCAACTGCTAAAGTCAGAGAAGTTTTATAAAGAAGAGTACACAGGACTCTTTTTAAAAAATATATATTTGGGGAAAATAACTTTATTTCTGGTTTCTGGTGCTATAATTTTGAAAATCTATTTTTTATGGTTCAGATTTCCTTTATATTCCAAATACCTAAACCCTTTAAGCTTTTTTTTGTATCTTTGTTTCTTGAAGAAACTTCACAACCTAAAACTTACGGCCAAACATGAACACTTTTAATAAATCTAACCAAGTAGTTAAGATGCTTATGAAACCTACACAAATTTAGTTTATTTATACCAATCAGTGCAATGCCTTAAAAACATATATATCCCTTAAACCTTTTCATGCCCACATCCCCACATAATGATGCCGATGGTTTAGATGTAGTTATGGTATGGTGTTTCAACTTGAAACGGGACTTCCTATGATTTTTATAAAAATATATATACACATAATAATTTTCTTTACAGAGGGGCTGGAATTATTACCTTTCCATAGAACGCATACCATTTTTATAGATCTGAAGAGTTTTGAGTCAGAAAAAAAGTCATTTGGTAAAATTGTTTAAAACTTTAGGGATCAGGATGTTTAATACTGGATCTGTAGCACTAAAACATTCCAACCAAAGGTAAACAGAGGCAAATCTCATTGTCTTCCTGTGTGGAAACAGTAACCATCTAAGTCTCAGAGCATATTTTAGCTGTTTTTATGTTTTTGGGGAGTCTCTCCCACAAAACGTTTCTGCCGCCAACAGTGATACCAGCATGCTTTGCTTTGAAACAATAAGTAAACACGCTAACCACCGCCGATGTCTTCATCCGTTTGTATTCTTCCACATATGGTTATCTGCAAGTCAGCGGAGAGACAGGCAGGCTGCGTATTCCTGTGGTCAGCCTCTCCCAATCAGTAGGCAACACTTCAAACCCACTCAGAGAGGGAGAGAAAGAGAGAGAGAGAGGGGGGGGGGAAGAAAACCAGCCAACTAAATATAGCCCAGCTTCAAGGCCCAGCGAGAGGCCCAATCTGAATGAGTCCTGACCACACACACACACTTTGGTAGAAGAGTGCAGACACTCACCCAAACATGCACTTATTTAGTCTGAACGCTCAAAAGCAAAAGACTAAAATTCCAGCTATCCATCAAATGTCCTTTAAAGAGCAAACCGTTCACTCGCGTACATAGAAAACCACAGTGGGTAGAACGCGTTCACTTCAACAAGCAGAACTGGCTTGGTTTGAAGGTCACTTGCATCACTGGCCATCATCTTTCTGCTGACTGGAGCAGAAAAAAAAAATCCCCAGAGGAGGACTGTTGTGATGGCAGTCCTCTCACAAGGCTCACATCCTCAAATTCATCCACTTCCCTCAAAGTGTTTTTGACTTCAAGCTCCCGTTGCATCAGAGATTCCAGATCCACTTCTGAAGTCGAGCTTTTACAGCTCCCCTTACAAGCCTTGAGCCATTGTAAAACCTCGTCGCGTTTAAAATCGCAAACGTGAAAGTTCCTAACTGGAATTGCCTGGGATAGATCAACACAGAGTATCAGAAACATCAGATGATGTATTGTCTTCCTGTTATTTTTAGAATGAAGATCTGGAAAGTCGGAAAAATTATGTGAATTTGTTTCGGTTCCCTTTTGTTACAATGACGCAGAATACAGTTCTATACACCCTAATGTGGCCTAATAGTAAATAATGTCTAAATTTGTGCCATTTTAGGAATAAATCCAGCTGTTTTTCAAAAATGTAGCCTGGGGGGGTCAAACTCATTTTCATTTAGGTTTATATAAAAAATCTGAATGTTCTTAAAGGGCCGGTTGAGCCAAAATATACTGACAAAATCAATTAAACTGTTAAAATATCAATAAATAGCTGCTCCTCCAGGCTTTACTGGCGTTTTATTTTGTAATCAAAATAAAATTTGTGTTGCCTATTTAGAAATGTTTGTAAGGAACTTTTACCATAATTGCGCTAATGTATAATGTTAAATGTGACTATTACTTGCCACAGTCACTTAAACCCAAGGTTTTTGACTAATTTTAAGAAAATTCACAGTAAGAATCTGAGGAAAAAAAAAGTGGAGATTTGTTGATTTCATGTAAATTTTTGCAGAAAAATTGAGGGGACTTATTGATGTAATTTGGAGTCTTGAGGACCAGATTTGGCCCCCGGGCCTTGAGTTTGAGAACTGTAGCTTTGTTAGAGGAGATTCATGAACTGTAAGCACTCAGCAACGCTGCAAACAAGACAGAGACAAAGTTTTGGATAAATCCTAAGTAGGGTCAGGTCATAAGGTAACGTCCAGCCAGATTTACCGTACAAAGTCCAGCTCTAAGCCCAATTGAGGACATGTGGTCATGAGTTTGCCTGTAATAACAGAAATAAAATTTACCAAACCGTGTGACTGTAAAGTGGAAACATTTTTAAAAAGCAGAGATGGCAAGGCACCGACACTGATCGTCAAGTTATCAGAAAACAACTTCGGTCTTGAAACCACGTGCTCATTTAAAGCCTCCTTTTGCTTGTAAACACGGCTCAGCCTGCTAACCTCAAGCCACATGATCACCCCGCTCTACCTGTTTGTGTTGACGGTTCAGATGCAGCTTTCGATTCAGGTGGTTGGGCTCCACTTTCAGAGAAACTGACAGGAAGAAGACAAGCGAGCACAGAACCTCAGCTGTTTCCTGTTCGTGTTGACGGAAAGATGTCATTTACTGAGGAGAAGCAAGAATAAGAACGGACCTTAATTCAGTGACGACTCGAGCAATTTGGGTGCTTTACTGGGATAAATCTGAAAAGTACAAAAAATACGACATAATGATGGAAATTGTTGGAAAAATTGTTCTAGAGGAATGCAAAGAGATAGAACCAGCTGACAGGAAGACGTGAGGCTCTCCTTCCTCTCTTCTGTGAACGCAGCTGGGTGAAAAGGTACACAAACCGTTTCAAAACACCCACAGCCGAAAAGTAACTGAAAGCAGTTTCCACGTGAAAGCACAGAGGCGTGAGATGTGCAGAACAAACTGTACCAAAGTCAAAAAAAAAAGGGAACAACACTTAGATAGGCCCAAATCTCATGATCACTCATCAAGGCACGTCAACAGCCGTGTAGACTTACAAAAAAACGCCGTGACACAGCCGAGGCCGTCAAATGCGTGTCTTGTTGAAATGCTTTGGGTTACTACAGTGCGCACAAACACGCTGATAAGATAAATTGGCAATCTTGACCTCCTTTACTACCAGATCTTGGCTTATAACTCAACATGCAAGTCGTTTATTCCCAAATTTGTCTCAGTTAGCTAATCTATGCTAATGAAACGAGTGTTTCTGGAAACACGGCTTCTTTGACTGAGTTGTGGCAGCAAAACATTTAAGAAGAAAAAAAACAAAGAGCTCTGACCTACATAGGACAGGCGGCTTAATGAGTAACAGACGCAGACTAATTTTCCTGTTTTTCCTACAGGTTACATATTACCTGCATGGCCCTTCACCATGAAACACGGATAACCTGTAACTGGATACATAACCAAGATGGAGTCATCTTAAGATGCTGAGGTAGCACATTAGGTTTAATTTTTAAACCGAGTTGATAAATGCTCGGTTTATAGCGGCCACTCCTACACCAGCAAATAAATACTCGCTAGTGGTTTTAAAATAACAGCAGATACTGCTGTAAATCCAATAATATCAGCATGTTACAGCAGTTCAAATGTTTGAAACTCAAAAACTATTCTTTTCACATTTTATCTCATTCATTTTAATAACACGCTGATGTTATTTCTAGAAGAGTCTGGAGTGGGTAACAACATGAGTTAGCTTACAAGTCATCCAATTTATTTAGCAGCACTGCTGTGTTTTAAGATTTCACAGCTTTAAACGTGAGAGGAACATTGTTTTTATGCATCATTCAGTGGTCAGATTAGCAAATGGATCCTTTCATAAGAAACAGTTTGATAAAAATGCATGCAGAGCCTAATCATTTCTATGCAGCATTTTAGCTAGCTGCAGACATTTGCATGCAAAACTGTCATCCATATGAAAAATAAAACAAAGATGCATGTTTGTTTTTATTGTGAAACCATACACCATTGTTCTGACTGGGCCCAGTTTGCTTCAGTTTGGATCAACTGTGTAGACTCCTCAATGAAACGTTAGCGATATTTGACATTTTAGGTCAAGTTTTACTTTACGTCCTTCAAGAAAGCCGTTCCTGCTCCTCATAGGAATACATTTATACACCATCGAGACGAACAGTCGGGGCATGCTAGTTGCGTCTGCCGGGATGGTCTGTTCCAGAACCTCTCCTCCTGCTGCATTGGGATCGGTTCTAGTAGGATTATGTTGCTTTGCTGGAATGAGATGGAGCCATGCCACACATTCCAGCCTGCAGCGCACGCTTCATTGGCCTACTTTTGTCCGGGGCAGAAAACACACCAACAGTTCATCCACACTTCTTCACTTACGCAGGCCTTCAAGGAGGAGCAGGACCCTGTGTTTTCTACTCGTACTGTAAATAAAGGCTGGAAATGAGATACACGTATGCACATAGTTTAAGTACAAGCTCTTTCAAAATCTTTCCTACTACTTGAACTGACATTATCTTCCTTCCACTGCAGCATTGTATGTCTACCATTGAGCTCCCAATACTTTAAAGTTTATGGCTGAATAATGGGAAAGTGTGACAAACATTGTGGATACTTTCCCAAGGCTATTTGGACTTTTTCCACTTTTAAATATAATGGGTGTTATGTGCGCTAATAATAGCTCAAAAACTTGGTATGTATGAACTTCCAGAGCACGTCTGTTCCATATCACAGCTAATGTAAAAACACATGATGAGCATGTGTGGAAAAAGGGATTAAGCTTCTAATGCCCCTCATGAGGAAAACATCTGCTACCCCTTTTCCATCCCGACCTCCTTCCTCCTCACCCCTCACTGTGAAGTTTCTTCCCCTTAAATCTTTGTTCTCTTCTCTGTCCTCGTTTGCAGCGTGCCCCCCTCAACTTTGCCTTTTCAGAAAATCTCCACCACAGCTGGGTTTGTTTTTAAACCACAGAGAAACCAGTGACTAAAAACAACTGGGCTGCATTTAAAAAAAAAAACAACAACCAAAAAACCCGGCGCTGCTGACAAAAGAGGGGAAATTCTTCTTCATCGTCTGTTTTCTTTTTCTCTCCCTCTTTCTCTTCAGTCCATTTGGGAACGTTTCTGTTTAATTTTCATGTTGCAGGTCTAAACAGCTGTGATTTTACTACCTGCTTTCTGACTCAACTTTTTCGCCAAACACGAAAATGCACCCGATGACCCAGGAGAGAACAAGCCTACGCTGGGCAACAAACAAACTTAATTTCCTGCCTTGGAAGTCTATTTTAATGGCGAGATCCAATCCCACTTTGTTTTTTTTTTTGTTTTTTTTCCCAAACCAGAACCATAAAAAATGTTTGACGCTCCACGTCCTGCTCCGCGATGGAACATGAAAGCCTTCTGTATTTGTGGCCGCATATATTTGGCCTAGTTTCTAAGTTGCATTAAATCATAGGGTGGGTGGAATGGCTTCTTTTCTTTTTTAAGTATTGGTGAATTGGATGGCAGATGGTGTGCATAAAATAAAGTCTAAGGCAAAAGTATTCATAAAATATAGAGCTTATTCCATGTTTTCTGTTGGAACTGAGAACGATAATAGATTTTAATGGGATTTCATATGATGGACCATGTGGACACGCAGACCCACCTCGGTGTACGTTACCAGATGAGCTGACAGAACGCGTAAGCTGTAAATATCATTACAACACTGCACCTGCAAAACCTACAAAACTCTGTGGGAAAATATAAAACACTCCCACAGTGAAACATGGTGGCGGCAGCATCGTCACGTGTGGACCCCTTCCTTCGTCGGAGACATTGAGCTGGTTAGAGTTGACGCTAACGATGGACGGAGCTAAACAAGGCGTAGCTGTGCAGGAAAACCCGTCAGAGGCTGCAGGGGGATTACCTCGCAGCAGCTCCACTGGAACGGTTTAAAGTCAAATTCCTCGTTTATGTGCACGAACTTGGCGAGCAAAGCCTGATGCTTTCATTTAAACACATTTAGGAACCACAGCTCAAAGGTTTCGAGCCATTAGTCGTTTATTTGAATATGGCTCTGGGAAACAATAGCCCGTCAGTTTATTTGCATTCTGTAAAGTAAGTCATTTATTTGCAAGTTTCCACTGGGGCTGCCAGCATTTTTGGGAAGCGTACTGAGAACATTTTCTTCTTGGAATCCTTCTTTGAGATCGGATTTTTGGATAAAAAAAACAAAAAGACATTTCCTTCCTTATGCGAGATAGGAAATGTTTTCGACTAATGAAGATAATCATCTTGGTTTTCCTGGATTTTTCTTTTGTGACGCCTGATGTGCTTGTCATAGAGAGCGACTGTGTTACAGACTGAATTTTAGGATTTGTAACTCTGCAAGCATTTTCCAAGCCTCCCTCATGTTATTCATCTGAAACACATTAGCATGATGCTTGCCTGGGAGCTAGCTTTATTTTTCAAACGCCTCTTTTGCGTCGCATGCCGTATTGTCTCACTTTTCCACAGCAGACTGTATTGTCCTCGATGCGGGAATGGTTTCAGCATTTCAGTATTTCTCAAGCCATGATTTTATGAGACACATTTTCCATGCATGTGTGAGTTTATTACACTAATTTGCAGGCCGTCACTCCTAAACAGAACTAACACGCATGGAGCAGGATGTGCGTTGGACTGAATGGCTTTACAGAAGAAAATATGTTTTAATCACTGCACTTGAATTAAAAAAGATACGCAAATCAGTTACATATGTTCCTTTTTCATTTAGAGGCTGTATGAGACAACAGCTCTAACCTAAAGTCAAGGATCCAGGAAGTATTTCTTAAACCAGAGTCTCAATTCTTTCCTGCTTCTTCATGACTGTTCAGCATCACACTTCTTCCCCACCTGCCTTTCTTGTTTCTTAATGCCGTCCATGTCCTTATTACTCTTTACGGCTCCCTCTTCCTCCCTCAGGTCCTCATCCTCCTTCTATTTGAATAGTTTTCAATCCATCATTACTCCCTTTGAACCAGCTGAACAAGAATATCTAACTAAGTAGTTCAAGCTTTTAGGTGCGATGAAAAGGCAAAGCTCTTTTCTCCAGCCAGAGCTGGATGGATTTTAATGGAGGCCCTAAAAACAAACAGATTGAACATATAAAGAGGTACTAAATTAGTATATCAGCAATCCTCTGAAGGCCTGACAAATCACCTTAGGATGTGGAAACAATTAGCTCTTTATATCTGAACTTCACATTCGTGTCTGCTTGTTTATCATTAACATTTTTTGTTGTGTTTTTTTTTCCCCGTCTGCATGCAATTACCTTCTTTTCTCAGCTGTATTTTCGATTGGGAACGAGCCCAGATCTACTGCGAGTCCAAAGAAAAATGGCAGCGCAAACGAAGAGTCTCGCTCGTCTCGTCACTTTTATGTGGAGAGCCATATGTGAAGCTGTTCAGATGAGCTGCAGCTGCTAATAATTTGTTTTTTTGTTTTTTTTAACTATCTTTCACAACAAATATAACTAAAACAGACTAGCTATGAGGAGACAACGTCTCAGTTGTGCCTCTCACTCAGGACCAGAAGCAACACAACTGGAAACAAGGACTGTCTACAAAATGCATTTATTGCCTTTAGTATTTCACAATACGCTTGTGAGTAAAACAGAGTCTTTGTGCTTGTGCCAAGTGCCACGTTTGATGCACACGTGAATGCGCACGTTTTGCTTTTCTCCTGGGAACCATAGAAACCTATCCGAGCTTCTTTGATTTGTTTTGAGCTTGAAAGGAACCTTAATTTCAGCTCCTCACCAAACGGTTCCTTCACTTCATTTCACTAAAATCAGCAACGTAGCCAAACAAAGGAGGTCCCATGCGACTCGTGCCAAAAAAGACATTTTCCAACAGAAACAATAATCCTCCTTCTCCCTCATCGAGGACGTCTCTCCAATGAATATCTATCCTTTGTGCACCCCAGCTGCGCTCATGACTTATCTTAATGCGCTCCATGAATGGGTATGGGTGTTGCACATGGGGATTGAAGGTGCTAAGAGTTGATAGAGCAATTTCTTTGCTCCTACAGCAGAGGTAACAAATTTTATGTAACCTGGGTTACAATGGCAATAAAATAATGAGCCCAGGATGAATCATTTCCAAAGTGTCTTAATGTGACTTTACCTTTACAATCAGCAAAAACACTAATTGAAATCCTCTTGGAGGAAGTAAGCATGCTCCCTAGGATGTGGCTATGTTCAGAATTAACCACCCCATAGGAATTAACGTTAAATGGGAGTCATTAGGCATTTGCCGTCATTAAATGTGCCTCTGATTAACTCCAAACAAACTTCATTTGTTTTGGATGCTTTTCCAGGGCCAGACGTAGGAGGATGTAGACCACTGTGCTTGGACCAATTCATGTAACAGCTTTTTGGTCTTCAGCTAATAGTTCAACATGGATGTCTAACGTTTCTTAAAAAACCAGAGAGAGAGAGAGATGCCTTATCTATGCAAACTGATTGATTCTTGCACCTTTTTATAAACATTTTATTGAGTTATTTTTAAATCTCAGTGTGACCAGCGGTCATTTTGCAACATCGATAATTACTCGTCCTGGCGTGAGCGGGTGAATAAATTTACCACGGACTTTCGTCATGAATTAAGATCAAACCACAAGCAGCAAAAATTATTTATGATTACGCTCCAGTGCCAGCAGATGCCACAGCCTGTGCAAACAACTGTGCTCATATATGCGAACAATGCCACGGTTGCTGTGGGTGGACGCTTCCTGGTCGTCTGCCAGCCTGCAGGGAGGGAGTGACCGCGGCACAAAGGAGGGTGGGAGAGGGAGGGTTGAGGCTTGGGAGGAGAAGGGGAGGCCAGTGGGGGAGTGGTAAGGAGAGATAAAGCCTGACAGATGGGGTAGACAATGAGGCATAGACACCCGTCTTGCATTTCAACAACAACCCCATCCTCCCTTAAACTTTATCTCCCCTGTTTACCTTCCCATTTGTTTAGGCTTTTCTACTTTTTTTTTTTTTTTTACAAATGTAACTTTCAGCATTTCTACACAGTGAAAACAAACATGGATTGAAGGAGGGGGGGAAATAAGTTGGGGAAACGATTTAGGCGTTGCCATCACCTGTTGTGCTCTGAAAGCTGATAGCATCTCCTGTTCCTCTGGTTTCCCTGAACAACCTCAGCTGTTTTAGTGTCGTTTAGCATTCTGTGTCTTTCCATCCTTGCAGAGACACGTTTCAACACTTTGCTCTCCGCTTTGACCACAGCGGCGCCGTGTGCACCTTTACAACATTTCTGTTCACACATCTGCATGTGGGACGAGGTGCGGAACGAAAACTGCTCCTCGCAGTCAAAACAGAAGCTCTCCAACATGTGCGAACATCTCAGAAACAACATATGCAAAGATTACTGGGTTTTTTTTTATGTATGTGTACATCTGTGGAAAGGTTATGCTAATCCCAAAGCAAATGCTTAAGTGGCCAATGACCAAACAGCTAAATGTTAGTCTGTTACTGTTTTCATATCATCCAACAAAATTGAGGAAGTAAAAGTACACAAAGATCAAGATCTAAGTTTAGATTTCAAAAACAGTAAACAGATTTTGCCTTTTGGAGGAAGGCAACAGAAAAGATAAATCTACCAACTAAAAACTTATTCAGACATCTTTATTGTTTCTTTTTACAGTTTTGTGCATTTCTTTTCATCAAGATGAAAAACATTGCTGTTCGTGTAAAACTTATGTTTTTGCCAAAACGTTTGTCAATGTACAGAAATGCATTTCAGAACCCGTGGGACCATATTTTTCCCTCAAAGGTTTCTCTTGTTTCTGCTTTTTCTTTTTGTATCACTTACATATTTAGGTTCATGAAGACATTTTTAGACGTCAGATAAAAATGACAAAAAGCAGTTTTCAAATAAGAATTGTATTTAAAAAGAGAAAAAATATCAAATCATATCAGTCTGGCCAAGTGTGAAAAAAAGCATCGTCCTCTTGCAAATCCACAAACTGATGACCAGACATTTTCCTTTGTGCTTTTCTGTACATTAAGGGCAAGATTTCAATATATTCTGTGCAGTTATTAAAAACAGCGTACTCCACTCCAAAGGAATGTGCAACATGGTTATTTAATCTACAAAATTGAACAAATCTGTTTAATTTCCATATTTGTTTAAGATTACCCATTTTTTAACATTAACAATGAAATTAAAACCTACCCCTTAATTTTACAACCATCAGTCAGTAACCTACAGTCCTTGCTGAGCCCCCAGTGCCCCCGTTAGACAAGCCGGTTATATTTGTTGGTTGCCATGACATCTGGTTTCACATCCAGTCTCGTGTCGTGGTATAACTCAGCTTTGAAAAGCGTGACTCGTGTCCAGTCATATCCTATTGACGCTGATGGGTGGGCATTTTGCAGATTGCCAAATACTGCGTTTTATTTCATCCTTAGTGGGTTGGGATGAAATGTCCATTGTTGAATCGGTGCATTAACAAGTATTTGTTAAAGCAAAATGTGTTTACTCAAGGTCTTTTATTCTGTATTCTGACACACTTTCCTAACGTCTGGTCTAAGAAACACGAAGAAAAAAAAGAGAGAAATGTCTGGTAACTAGCAGCTGTGTGGATGAAAATGTATTGTTATTCTGATAGAAAGGCAGGTGTATGCAAAATAAACACTTGTCATAAACAAGGAAAGAGAAGTGGACAACACGTAAACAATTTAAACACAACTTATGTCCCTTTTGATGGCCAAGATTGGAGAAAAACAGACTGAAAACCATTTTTATCTTTAAAAATGCTGTCTCTCATCTTCGAGACAGAGTTAACTACATGGACACCTTTTTTATAGCTTCATGGAGAAAAAATGATATTGTTGCTGCAATAAAGATCAGTTTTGCATCTGTTAAGACAAAACTTTCTACTTCAAAGAAGTGAGATTACATTTTATGAGAAGTTAATGAAACATTTACAGACGAGAAACTTTTAAACTTTTTTTTTCTTTTTCGTTTAATGTTTTTATAACAGTTTGTTTGTCGATGCGACATAAACGCCACATACCAGCTCTTGACAGTGAAGCAGGGCACACCCACAAAAGAAAAAAGAAGGTAAATAACCAGAGGAAGAGAGAATAATGAGAAGGTCTGCCTGCACACGTAATTGTTTGTTAGATCTAACATGTTGCGTTTGGGCGAGGTCACCCTAACTTCCCTTGCACTCAGGAAGATAATTTCCTTTATTGTAAAAGTACAAACTCACTCAAATTCCTCCTCGTTCTATTAAACTTCCTGATCGCTGCTTAGTGTGTAAAATAATCACTTCTATGCCATTCGTTTCCCACATAACAAGCAGTTGTTATTGTTGAAGGCTCGTTTTCATGGAAGAAAACATAAATTCAAAACTGGCTGCAAAAATGATCCAAAGATGAAAAGCTAAGAGGGTGGATTACTCTTTGAGGTCACTAAAGCTCATTTTCTTTTTGTTTTTCAAGCAGGAGGGAAAAAGATGAAAGTAAATTGCTCTCTTTTCCACTTATGCAAGGTCTTCTAAATGTTAGTGAGCGCCAGGCTAGAATTGTTCTTTCATCTGGACCTCCCAAAGACTTTGTTAAAATAAATTGACTCAATTTAATAAAATTGTTACCATCTTGAAAGAGAGAGATCTCATGGTCATTGGATAGCTGCTTAAATAACCATGGTGCTACTGTGTTTGACTGGTCAGAAAACTGGCCTGAAGTGAACCCTATAGGAAATCTATGGGTTATTGTCAGGAGAAGGAAGAGAGACACCAGACCCAACATTGCAGAAGACCTCAGGGCAGCTGCCACATCACATTGACACCGTAATTCATGCGAAAGTAGGCAGGACTTTCCCCAAAATGAACTGAAGAGTGTCTGGATGAAGGGGTGTTGGTTTCCATCCTGGAGCAGATATCACTGCAACCCAATCTCAGCAGATTTTTGAAGAAGAAAAATCATAATAATCTGTGACCCTTACCCCAAAATATTAGATTAAGCCAGTGGGCTGGGGGTAAGACTTTCAAGAAACAATATTTTGCTCTTATTTCCATTATTCACAATGAAAAGAACAAACAACCATAAAGTATACTTTCTAAAAGACAGTTGAACAATGTTCAGTTTAAATATTTCTGTGAAAAAAGACTTCTACTCTACAGATAAAACAGAAGCCAGTAACATGAGAAAATCTATAAGTATTCCTACATGTTTGGCATGTAGAGCTGCCTTCTCGCAGATACTTATTTGACTAAACATCAACACTGCAGATGTGACCAAACAGGTGGGCCTTCCATGCTAAAAGGGGATTAACAAACAAGATTTGTGTGCCTGCCAGACCTGCAAGTGCATCTCGGTGGTAACGCGACCTTGTCCTGTTCTGAGCTTTGGCAGGAAAACGATCACTGGAAAGAATCGAAGGAAGTGCACAATGCACTGCCCGCAGAAACAAAAGAAAGACAGAGCGAGAAGATTAGGCATACACAGCACGCCGCCCTACATACACACAAGCTGAATGCAAGTCCTTTGCAAAGATTTGTGTCACAGTCCAAATATAAGTAGAAGTAAATATGTGAAAACCGTCTGTTCGGCCTTTGTTGTAAGGATCTGTGGAATTATGGACAAAGAAATAACCTCTATAATCTCAATTTGTGTCTTACTGTGCAGGTAGCTAGATAAACCGAGGCATCATGAATGGACATGACTCCATCTGTAGCCTCTGGAGGCTGACATAATAAACTAATCACCTCTGAGGAATGGTTGGATTACTCTGCCTTGCGGCCGAGACATTCCTGGCAACGGTGCCGCTAATAATGGGCTTGATATCAGATGTTGAGCTGTCAACTCCTAGCTGCCACACAGTTATTGTATCTTGACGTAATGAAGCTAATTGTTTCCATCACACCAAACCACATCATGCTATCATGTAATGGCAAGATACAGTAGGAGCCTGGCTTCTAATTGTGTGTTCTACAGCGTTAGATAATAGGAGAAAGACTGGAACACTGTGTGGAATCTTTGACGTATGAAGTGGTGTTATTGGGTTACGATAGTTCAAAAAGAAAGCTGCAACACAGTCAGAAATGGTTAGACACAAACATCCTTGCCTTCACTCCATTCTCTATGGAAGAATAAGAACCTTTCTGTTTTCACTCATGCACAAACATGCACTCAGCTGAACAAAAGTCGTGTTTTCCTTTACTGCCGTCACCATGGACACTAGGTACGAGTTCTTCAAAAGGCTCCGGTAGCCTACGAAGTTATCCGTCTGCGCAAGTGCTGGCAGCAAAACACACGCTTGTTTGGTTGGCTTGTTTTTTTTTATGGAGTTCCTTTGTGATTTTGATGTAAGAGGACCAACATAGACTGTCAGGGGGGGCATCTGAAAACACCTCTGTTTGGTTGGTTTGGCAGGAATGGAGGTACGCATCAGCAGCACAGCCAGTTGCCTTAAGCAACAGCTGGTGTGTTTACGTCTTAGTCTCAACATATCTCCTTTGTGTCTGTGACCATGTTTTGTCTGACTTGACAATTCTTGATTCCCTCAGATTTTGTTGTTCATTTCTTTGCCTGTAATCCTAATCTACTGTTCTTTCCATCTTTGCCCTGACATATAATCCTGTTCCTTACGTACTCAACTGGTCCATTGTTCGCGATGCTTAATATTGAATAGTGTGTACACACACACACAGCCTCAAGGCCCACTCTATTGTCCTTCCAGTCCAAGCCTCAGTCCTAAAACTGTGTTGAACTCCTGCCCATGTAAAAAAGCTCTGTGTCCATCTGTCTGTCTGCCTCCTGCTCTGTCCACGTTTTCCCCTTCTCATGTCACTGTGGTCATTCCCGTCACTCACTACTCCTCCACCATTTATGCCCAACTCCTGTCCCAGTCAGGCTGTTGAGCTTCGTAAGCTGAGCTAAGCAATTAGTAGATGTACGCTGCTCACCAGAGGTGACTCTGGCACAGCAAAACGAGCGAAAGGCCATATTTGTCTACAGTTTGTGTGTGTGTGTGTGTGTGGTGTGTGTGTGTGTATAGCTCCAGCAGTGCCACCAAGAGCGCTCGCCGGACTAGAGAGTGTTTTGTTGGCACCGGCAGCCATTGGACAGCCTTTCCGTCTCCCCCACACATCCACTCAACCGCAGAAGACCCTCTGTGCAGTGTTTGGGTAAAAAGCCTTTTAATTAGACTTTAGAAAGAAACAAACGACCAATTATTTCAGATGTGCATATTGTTTACTGCGCCATCCAGTATATATATATATATATATTTTTTTTTTGTGGTTTTCTACAACACAGACTTTCTCATTATAATGCTTTCAAAGAGGTTGTTTAGTGGTCACTTTTACAGCCATTTCCTCTAGACAATTCACACATTGTACTGGAAAATATTTGCAATTTCCAAGACTACTTTCAGAAAAACGATTCAAATTCTAGTGGCTCTCCTCCATTCTGATCCTCAGAGCCCACAGTCCTTCATGGTGCAGGTGTGTCTGTACTCCAGTATGCTGACTGAGTCCTTAAGAGTCCCGGTAATCACCGATTCATTTAAGTCAGGTGTGCTGCAACTGGGAAAAATCTAATGCATTGAAGAACAAGATTGAGAACTGCATTGCAAAACACTTGAGGATCCCTTGGACTGGACAGAGAGCATCTGTATAGCCACAGTTTCATATTTAGATTTATTTACACATATTCACACAAAAATACTTTGATCTAAACCACGAGGAGTAAACTAGAAAGTTTGATTTTACAGTTTCAAATATGTATATCATAGTAAAAAAAAAATAAAGAAAGGGGAAAAACACTAATCTCTATTCCCAACTGTCTGCTGTGCCGCTTCTACATTAAGTGTTTAAAATCATTCATGCTTTGATGTCTTTCAGGCCACGTTCACTCCTCTGGGGGTCGAAAATGCCAGGGAGACATGGCACTGGACACCCCCTCTATTTTTCTAAAAGCTTAAAGGACACCCAGCATGTATGTCCACTTGGTACAAACCTCAAAGAGCAACAGCACACCACAAAGAGACACGAAAATAAACCCAGTCCCACGGTAAGGCAAAAGCTTGGCTTACTACGAGGCTGCAAGAAGAAAGCCATACAAATCTATTGGTGTGAAGACTTAAAAGCTGAATTCCATTAAAAGGAATGGGCCCATTAAAAGCTTCATTTCCCCCCCCAATATTTCCATCTGTAAAAATGGCACAAATGATACAGTTTTCTGCCCTTGGCGCTTCCATTTTTTGTTTTTTTCTCCATGGTCTCAGATTTTAACCTTGTTTTTCAGCTCTGTTGATGGAAGGTTCTGGCTTTGAACAGCAGATGTAGTTAATGGCCACTGGCTACGTCAAGTTGAAGGATGTAGCTGTTGCGTTGTGCATAACACAATGACTAACTATTAGCCCATGCTTGTCTGTCTGAACTGCAACGCGAGAGAATATAGCCAGAAGGACAGGAGGCGAGACAGCAGCTCAACCTTTCACCTCCCAGCCCCCATCCTCATATGCAGAGAGAAATGTTTACTGGCTCGTGTTTGGTTATGATTATATATAAAAAAGTATATGTGGAGGCTTATGCCTTCTGAAAATAGTAGTATGTATTCCAATCCCTTGCTGAATATGATATTTTCTAATACTTAAAGATCTTTCTAATACTTAAAAAAACATAATTTTATGTTCCAATTATCATCGTCCTGCCCGTTGAGAGATGACCCACTTCCACGGCTCAATTTGCAGATGTAAGCACAAGCTGATTTATTTGTCTGGTCAACATCGTTTGATCGCCATAGAGCCGGAGATGTATGGTAATTCACAGACATGACCTTCTTTATGGATGCCAGCCGGATGTTTTCATTTTTCCTCCACATTTGTATGGATGCTGAGTTGATGGTTGTAAACCTTTAAAGTTAGAAATGTGGAAATAAATTAAAAAAACACTAATCAGGATAGTTAAATATTTAATATGCTCAGTGATTACCATTAATTAGTCTATACTAAAGATTGAAAATAAAGAGAAATGTTGTTTATTTCTCTTCTAGGAGGTTCATGCTTCCAATATTACATGTACACTGGACAAAACTCTCCTTTTCAGAGGTAAAAAGATTTTTTTTCCTTTTTTGTCACCTTGTTTTCTTCTTCACGTCTTTTGTTCAATATGATGAGTCGATATGTTTGGTGTCATGAATCTCACCACATTGCAAGTCTGCAGATAACAGTCTTGAGTATTTTTCTTTCTTTCTTCATTTCCTGTGATACATGAAAACAATCTACCACATAATTCTCACCACATTCAGGTCATCAGGAGATAACTTGCAACAGAAATAGGTTTATGTTTCCATTCTCGTGACATTTTGGTGTACCTCAAAGTTTGACACTCGGACTCCTTTGATTGTTTTGTTTTGTTTTGTTTTTTAGAATGCACCAGGTGTTGCCTAATCCAAGTGTTTGCTGAAGTGCACAGAGAAGACGTTATTCGTCTGATATTCTTCAAGCTTACAAATGCAGTTAAGCTTTTCTCCGTGTTGTAAAGATTTGTTTCCCTCAAATCACACCAGAGCAACAGCTACTACAACTCTTTATCCTATTAGACAGTTTCCAGTAGTAGATGAAATGCTATAAATTTCATTCAGTGCATTTTTTTTTCATTTTGTGTTTTGCATATCTTCTGCTGCACAAAGAGAAGAAAACGTCATTTTTCTCCCAAAGCCAAGGTTCAGTTCCCATCTTAGAGTTGGTCCAAAACTTCGCAGTTTGACTTTTTAAAGACCTCACAGCCCTCTCATCCGGCACCACTTTGATGACCTAACTGGTATCCAATTAAATTTACCCTCCCAGTGCATTTTGCCTCCAAAAATAAATGAGTGATCTCTTCTTAATGTCTTCCTTTCAACTGAAAATCCAAAACAAATGTGCATTTAATGTTTGAACCCAAATTGTGGAACAGTCAGCTCCTGGGGAGTCAGGGTGCTTTTAATAGTGTGTGAAGAACTTTTAAACTTTTTTTTTAAGTGCCTCGGAAGTAGAATTCTACCAAAACTCAAAATCTTTTTTTTTCTTTCTGTAAAATACGTGCAACATTTCATCTTTACAAGGAGTGACGTGCATAAATGCAGTTACAGCTCATTTAAAAAGCCAGGAAACAGACCTGGAGACCTGGAGACCTGGAGACTTTACGCGTACGCGTGTTCTTTTCCTCCATCCATGTTGATGGAACATCTGCTGTTCACCTGAAGGTGACCGAAAGGAAGTCGCAACGCGAGCCATGCTGGCCGACGGTTATGTCTGCGCCCATATGTCTTTTCCAGAGACATGCACACAAACACATGCTTTGCTTCGTTACCTCACTCACACAAAAGAGAAAGTACACACACTGCAGGAGCTCAGAGGGATCCAAAGAGTAGCAGAAGTCGTGGCGTTCGCTCTGCCAAAAATCGCCCCATAACGGAGTTTTCTGATGCCATGCAACCTACGAACCATATGGATGCAACACAATGGCGGATTTGTTATTGACGACACCTGAAACATATTGCTGCTAAAGATGTGAAAATATCTGGAAATATAAATTTATAGGACTGAGTGATACATTTGTGTTAATTTGATGACGTGTTTTGGATTTTGTCATTATCAAAAGATTCAGCAATTTCAGGTTTATTTTTATATAAAATGTTCTGGCATTTCAGTGAGTAATTGGTAACATCTATTTAGCAGTATGCATCACTATCTGCTTTATCTGAGGAAAATCCACCAATAAAACATCCGTTTCTGATTTGCTATAATTTACAACAGTAAAGAACATTTTATGGACATGTTTACAGGCTTTTTACCTACAACACCCTGCTGCAGGGTGCCATCACCTTTAATTTTCCATTTACTTTCAAATTACTGCGAGAACGATTACGCTTGCAACATTATCTTTTTCATCATCGGCAGCTTTTGTTCTTCAGGTGTTGCCATCTGTGGGGACGCATTTGCACCTACCGCTACCATATTTCATCAGCCCACAGCTGCGTATCGGACAAGTGTGGAAATGAGGGTCGCAAAGTCACCGAGTGGCTACTTCATCCACGTTAGAGCAGCAGCGATCTGGGAGGGGGCTGCTTGCTTATTCTGGTCCGGGTGTAAAACTGAGCAGCCATTGGGAACATTAACAGAAGTAGAGAGGTGCAGAGTCACAAACCTTGGAATACAACAAAAACACCAAGAAAATCCAAAGTACCTGAAAGGTTGCCAAATAAGACAGTCGCTACAGCTACATTTAAATGGGTCATGGAGATGATAGGAGGATCTCAGCCCAGGATAAAGGAGGTCTAACTACATGTAAATAGATGTAATTGAGCCATCAGTGACTTTTGTTAACCGGAAAACAAAGTTGGCATTAACAATTGTGACTGTGTTCGCCTTGAAATAATAACTACTTTTGCCAAGGCCAGCTGAGGATTTATTTGACGATGACAAATTATGAAATTGAACATGACTCGGTTTGGTTAAACTGCAGAGAACAAAAACAAAGCCTAAAGGAAAATAAACATTTCATTGTAGTCGATGTTTGCAGGGGTTTTCAGCAACACTTGCCTCGGACACCTGAAGTTCCCCTGGAAGGTTTAAAGGCTGCTTCGTTAGCATGTGAAAACCCCTGCAGACAGGTTGTTGCTCTTATTTTGCTTAGCGAATCTTTGAAAAGCAGTTGTTAGCCCAAGGCACTCATTCACGTCTGTTTCTGCAAGCCAGCAGGACCTCACCCACCAAGCAACTCCACCAGTAATCAGTTCATCTCCTCGTGGAACCCTCCCGGCCTGCATGCGCGACGGCGATATGACAAAAGGATTCAGACGCACGATGTGAACGCGTAGATTTGTACGACGATGGGTTTCAAGCATTAGAAAAGGATTTAATCTGAGCCTGTCACGCTCTTGAGCTCACCACAATGCGCCATCTCTCCCTGAAAAACCAATTACCAAGTGCTGTCAAAGGTCAAGGGCTATTGTGGGTGTCTGCCTGTGTGTGTTTTTTCACGTTATGGTTAGCGTGGATGCAGTTAGCAGTGCGGCGTTGGTCGTTTCTCTTTTGAGTGTTCTCTGAGGTGCTTGATGCAATCATGACAGAAGAACACAGTGGAAAACACTAAACCACCCACGATTCACAGGTCTGTGCAAGAGTGAGTCACCAAATGAGCAGCAGGAGGCTGTTTGTGTAAGTAAATAAACCAGTTTGATATTAGATAATGCTTGACATAAGGCCAGCAGCTTTACCCTGAAAGTAACAGCTAAGCATTTACATCTCAAGAGACACTGGAGGAGACGTGGCAGTATTCCTTTGGTGAAATTATTGCTCTACAGACGACTCAACGTTGTGAGGAATATAATTTTTCAACTCCCAACTGTACACCATAGTTATGGTGAAATTGAAAACATCTAACTTCAGCACAATGGGCCGCTCTCTAAATATCCCGCGCGTCGCATAATTATTTACGTCTCTTGACAGATTTCACATTTTGTTACGTGACAGCCACAAAACCGGGACTTTACGTAACAGACCAACACAAACAGCTCGCTTCTGTTCAGTGGAAGGAAAATACGGTGCGATTTTCATTTTGGTTCGTAAATGAGAATATGAACAATGTTCATCTTTGCAGGGTGAACCATAAGGTTCAGTTATAGCTGCATGTTAATTGACGGAAGTTGTTTGCTCTTCTTCGCAAAAATCCAAATGAAACAGTTTTAATTATGTGGTGCAGGGCAAAAACAAAATCAAGAAGGAGGAATGCAGTGTAATTTCGTCAGGATCCATCCTCTGGGCTGATTGTCCTTCATGTCTGCAGTCTTTGTGTAAATGCTGTTGCTTCTTCTGCATTCAGACAATCCACAGATGTCCTTGTTGTGTAATTGTACTAATTGCTTTACTTACTGTCTGCTACACAAGCAGCTGTGTTCTTTTAATAAAGACTTGCTGCCTGTAATTAGTTTTGGGTCACTGACCAAATGGATTTTCTTGGTTTCTTTAATCTCCATCTGCATGAACACACACATACACACACACACCCTGAAACGTCTAAGGTGTACGTCCAACAGTTTGCGTTGCAGCATGTTGCATCAGCACGCTGCAGCTGGTGCAGCATCCTCCCTTTTAAAAGACATCTTTGCCTTTTCTCCCAAGCTGTTGCTCCGCTAACCTCCTCACATGCTCAGCTCATCAAACAATGATAAAATCAGCTGATCGGAGACCATCCTGAAACGGCATGAGGAATCAAACAAGGATGCTTTCCAGTAGCAACCAGATGAAGAAAGAGAGGCTGCAATAACTGGAACATGGACCAAAAAAAAGAACTAATTCACTCACAATTTGAGGTCAAAATAGATCATCTTAGACAGTGTAGGTGTTTATTGCAGTACTGCTGCCCAGCTTGTGTTTCTACTGTAAAACCCATGCAGAGACCAGAACATAAGAGCTCACGGATTTAGTTTTGTCCCGCATGGAAAGGCCTCAAAATCTGTCATTAAGGTGAACTGGGCATTGCGGGCAAGAGCTTCAGAGCAAAACACCAACCTCTAAGGGCTTCCGCCCCTTCCTTAGTCTCTATTGCAAATAAAAAATCAGACGCTATTGTCATAGTATCAAGAGCGATAGGCGCGCTGAAACACAGGAACCTTAGTGCTCGTTTCTTTCACCGTCATCTGCAATTCAACAGCGTTTCAACGTCATCGCTTCCTACTCATGTCCCCATTTTCCTCTACCCCCTTTTCTCCCCAGCTCTTTCATGCCATCCAGCTTTTGAAGCCGTGTTCTGTTCCCCCCCCCTTCCCCTTCAGGCCCTGAAAGGTTGATCTGTGACGGAGCTTGTTGCATCTTTTATCGGCGTCTCGCAGCAGCCCGGGGACAAAGGGCACCTGAAATGTCACCATGTCTTTGTATTCTGCTTATGTGAAGATCTAAGCGCATGAAAAGAGATTGACATTCAGTCATGTGAGCTGGAAAGCCAGAATACAGTGAGATGGATGAAGACAGACAGGAAGGGGAGAGGAGGGGTTGGTTCCTTTTGTAATTAATTATTCTAAATCTTTAGCCGGGAGCTATGAAGAGGACCACACAGCAAATAACCAGGATTTAAATCCTTTTGTTTTTCGTTTGTTTGCTGTTTCTATCATCTTCCACACTAGAAATACATAAAACATCAACTTTTTATTGCACAAAATGTGAAATATTTGTTTGTGTGCATCCAGTGTAATCCTGGTCTGGCTTCGAGTCCAAAGGCCACTGAGCCGTCGCCTCTTAAATCCACTGTGTATGTGTGTTAGGTTTGAGTAGGTGTGTGTGGATCTGTGTCCACAGTGTGTGTTGATACTGAATCTCTGCCTACTTATCTCTCTGCTGTTTGCCTAATCTCTGATATCCCCAACAATAATGCCACCATTCCTCTGCTCCAGTAAGAACCATCGGAACGGTCATGTTTTCAAAACACTCTATATCCGTCTCGTAAGGCTTGTTGAATTTCATTTCAGGATTGATTATGGATCTCTATCTTCTATATTATCCCTTTTTCATGTTGTTTTTCCAACCTGTAGCTTTGAAAATCTCACTTCCCAGGACAAATTTACTGAATTATTCCTCCAACCGGTCACCTTCTCCTCACAAGTCAAATTCATTTGCAAGTTAAAAATGATAAAGACCAACTTCTTATTTCTGACTGTAATAAATTTGACATGCATGATAAATTGAGTCCTGATAAAGCTGACTCTCTGTGGCTTACCACATGATAATGTTGCATGGCTTTCCTGCCTGCTGCCATGGTAACTAAAGGGCATCCCAAGGTTGCTTTACTCTGAGGCAGCTCTAATGCATGTATGCAGTGGGCTGGACTCAGCCCACCTGGAGAAGAAAGGAGGCAAACAAGGAGAAGAGAAAAACCAGGGGGGTTTGGGGGGGCTGTTATTGGACGGATGGGACAGATGGATGAGGCACACTCACCCTCACCCTCACCCTCACTACATCCCAGGAGGCTCACAGCCATTTAGGCTGCATTTATTTTTATATTTCTTTTGTGGACTCAGTGAGCGTGTCATACAAAACAATCCCGTCTTTAGCTTGACTGCACTCACACCTTTTGGCTCATCCTCTGTCTGGTTTCCAAGAAGATTTGAATATTTTCAACTCAGCATGATGGGATTAGTTCTCTTAATCCTGCTATCCATGGCGGAGGAACGGGAGTCCAAATGTGTCCATAGAGTATACTAAGACAAACAGGAGAGGCAAAAAACAAAACAGGCATTTTATGGAAAATAGACAAAATAAACAAGAATGTAAAGCAATGTTCATAGAAACCAGGGTTGAGAGACTAAGACTCAATCTGTCCTGACTATTTCCACCAGGGTGAATATGCAGGAACCATTAAGACGATCTGTTTGTTCGGTACCATTCTGAGATTTGTAATGGTATATTCTCCTTGAAGATGATTAAATCACCATCTGTGCCTCTGTCTAAGTGTGTGTATTTATGGCTGTTTTGTGTGTACCCTGATAGTTATCTGTGCCGTTTACCGAAGAAATGAATCAATCTATGACCACTGTGCCATGTGTAAATGTTGCAGAGGTCTTTGATGTAATCACAGGCGTAGATAACAGTCTGCTGACATGAAAAGATGATATGGACGCTTACCTAATCATACTGTATTCCTGTTCTGTTGCTCTATATTATTGTCCATTGTTTTTGCTGCATAGTGTGCCGTCTTACTTAATGAGATGCTATTTCACGGTTTTTGTGACGTCAATCGTACAGACTGTGTTCTTCTAGCACGTAGTATCTTTCTTTGGAAATTGACCAGATTGCAAAACTGAATAAAAGTTCTCGTATTCCTCGAATAATTATTTCATAGCATAACAAAACGGTATGTCTCTCTGAGGTAGGATATCAAACAGCAGTGTTTACATCTATTGATTCTCAAGCAGCAGGAGGACTTGCCAAAGAAATCAGTGCAACTCCGCGGCACGCCTCTAGTCTCCTTGGTAACCAACTATTGTATTCGCCAATCGACCACAGTGGGCCTCCACTCCTAAGGTCTTTGCTCAAAGCTGCTCCTGATTTGTTCATTATCAAAATTCCCTTGTTTCTACTCAAATCGTCACAGCAGGAGTGCAGAATCCCTCCAGCGCTGGTTTTCAGGACACTTTCTCCTTTTCAGATACTTATAACCCTAATAGAGCTTTTGAGGAATTTGCCATCCATCCATCCATTCATTGCTGTGTTATCTATAAGAACAGCCAACGTAAAACGAAATGCCTCAAAAATGTGCAACTTTCACATTTTACACACCACAATTCCCTTAGAGCATTGGTACTTATTCACAATGACAAAAAACAAAACATATTGTCTGCAGTTTGTCCTTTTGCACGCTGTCTGTTAAGTCAGCACCTTTTCTATCTTACACTTTGACATTTTCATCCCAGTGTTTAATTATAACTTCCTTTGTCTTTTCTATTTGTCAGTCTCAGAACGCCTATCCTCATCCTCCAGCAGACAAAGGCGAGTAAGAGCAGCAATCCCGCGAGACGTGCAGGGATTTCAACATGCCCGCTTTCCAAAAAGAAACGAAAACGGCAGTAGACAGAGGCACCGACAAGGACAGGCTATGGAGGAGCTTTCACACCGGATTTTCTCAGGGTGACTAAATCAAACAAGCTGCAATGGAAACATCTTTCGTTGCCGTTTGCGCTGCTACAACAAGTATTAGCGCCAAGGTGCTGATATCCAGAGTGCGTGGGACCCTAGCTTCATCTCCATCACTAATGGAAGCCTGTCTAGACCCAGACAGACACATGTAAACTAAAACAAGGTCAGATGGTGTCAGGGATGTCTCTGCTGTATGTCCTCCAGCACTTGACGCTGCTCTGCTGTGGATGCGTGAATTTGAGTGTGCCTTTGGTTTCATGTCCCAGACTTTGACCGAGTTTTGTTATCGTGTGTGTGTGTTGGTTGAGGTTACCGACAGGGCAAGGGCGGCCACTGCATTGTGCAGTCTGATTGGTTGATTTCGGGGGCTGTTTATGTTGGATCCCTGTACCCAGTCAAGGGGAAGAGACCCCCTGCAGACGTTAGTCTCCCCATCAGACAGTCACCGTACGTGGTGCATGCACATGAACTAATATTGCCCTTTGCGTGGAAAGGCCTTGTTACTATGCAGAAACTCTCCTGCTCTCTCACGGTCGAAGGCACACATCCCAGACAAAATTCAAGCATTCTTAATAGGAAATATTCAGGTCATGACTTCGCAGCCGACACCGACAACAAAAAAAAAACATTTTTGAAAAGGTTTTGGCACTCAACAATAATAGCAAAAATAAAACATGCATGAGTTGTCAGGTGGTAACAGGAAACGAGAGAAAGAGAATGAGGCTGAAACATCGAAGGAAGAGCATATAAACATACAGGTCCTTCTCAAAAAATTAGTATATTGTGATAAAGTTCATTATTTTCCATAATGTAATGATAAAAATTAAACTGCCATATTTTAGATTCATTGCACACCAACTGAAATATTTCAGGTCTTTTATTGTTTTAATACTGATGATTTTGGCATACAACTCATGAAAACTTAAAATACCTGTCTCAAAAAATTAGCATTTCATGAAAAGGTTCTCTGAACGAGCAGGTAACCTCATCATCTGAATCAATGTGTAATGAATCTAAAATATACTGTATGACAGTTTAATTTTTATCATTACCTTATGGAAAATAATGAACTTTATCACAATATGCTATTTTTTGGGGAAGGACCTGTACTTAAACCTTGGGGTCAATGTACTTTTCATGCCATATTTTCTGAGCTAAGAAACTAAACACCAGTTTTCAATTTGAATTTTATTTTTCAAAATAAAAAAAATAACTGCTATGGTCAGTAACAAATGGTTAAAAAAGCAAAACAACCAGGTAAACTACATTTTTAAGCCATCTGCCAGAAGAAACATTGATTCATTCAGCAGACAGTAAAAAGTACTCCACAGATTAATGAGAGTTTGTTTTGGTCTGAAATCCTTTCATTGTTACACAGTATCCCATTTGAATCTTCCATATTATCGTGAACAGTCGAGCACATAGAGAGCGTGCGTCTATGCATTTAGATTCATGAATCTATAGGAGCATTAAATACGATCTGTGCCACTGGGAAGAAGGAACGTCGCAAGTATCAGGCCCCATGAAGTGAAATGTATAATCTTGCATGCATAATATGTGTCTGCTGTGTAAGCTGTCAGATGTGCCTGGCTTTGTTCTCAGCATGTGGTGATAATGCCGATTTACTGAGAGAAATTGTTTTACGTCTGACAAATAAATGATTAACGACTGTTTGCTTACTGGCATGTGTGGAAGAAAGTTGCTTCCGATGTTTAGTTGTCTATGGCAACTAAATGTAGCTTGGTGTGAACCTTTTGTCGTGATCAGAAAAGAATGAAAAGAAATGACGATTAATAAATCAGAAATGCACACTACACTGTTAAAAGCACGATCAAAACCTACATGTGGAGAATTAAATTGACTAAATTATATATTGTGGAATGTAATTAGCATTGCTTTGCAGGACTGATACTGGTCAACACGAACTGAATGACTGTTTATTTCCTAGACAGAATGCAGTTCTAGAAAGGCGCAGTAAATCAACACCGTTGTTTACAAATCCTCCTTTTCTTCACTGGATAGTCCAGGTTGAGATTCAACGGGAGAAATCAAGGTCAGTGGAAGGATCCCAGACGGAGCGCCTGAAGGGAGATGAGAATCGAGCTGTGACTGCAGTGGCCAGGCTTCAGTTGAACGATAAACTTTCAGATTCTCCAGAGCAACAGATATTGTCCCCGTCTAACCAGGACATCCTTGTTTTTATCTCACCGAGTCACAGAAGCTGACGCAAGAAATAGTGATTTTGTTATATCTTTGGTGACCTTTACCTCAGGACAAAGTTGTTTAAATTGAATGAGATATAAATGTTTAAATGCCTCAGTTGCCTTCCCTGGTTTTGCTGCTACATGCAGGAATGAAGCTTCTGTCAAGGATTTAAAGGGCAAAGAACCAGTTTTTAAACACGTCACACTGTACTAGAGACAAACAACAATCTCCCTGTTATAACTTCTTCTTTTATACATTTTTTTTTTACAATTCTGGGTGTTGGATTAATTGTTTGCTGAAGTTAAGACTGTCCACCTAATCACTTTACAGGTGAATCATAGTGAATCAACCACTTTGTGGTAAAACTTGAAGCCCGCAAGTTTTTTTTAAACTTTTTCTATAAAATACAATAGTCTTCACAAGAGTGCATAGGAAGATCCTTCCGACATCAGACCCATTAGACCCTCATGCATTATGACCTTAATGTCCAGCTGTACATGTTAGCATTTACAGCTATTTATTGTAATTTTTTTTAGACCCATACAAAATCCTCCAACACCGATTTCGCAGGCGGCTCAACCGCTTAAGCAGCTTGTTTTGTTGCCAGTCTGGGCGGCTGCAAGATTTAGGAGATTATTTGAAAAACGAACACTGAAATTATATTTTAAACCACCGATGTCAAGTCTTAATAACAAACTAATCAATGATATGTGACGGGCAAGGTGCACTTAAGTTAAGCTCTTGCTTTGGAATCATTTGCACAGTTGTCTGGCTTGACACGATGAATCATTTTTCCATCAGTATTGTAAAACTTCCTGAACATAGCAACAAAAGACCAAACTGTACCACAAGGAGAAACTTAAGGGTGGAACTTAAGGGTTAAGCTCCACTTCTGATAGTAGATACACTATAATATCTGCTACTGCACCGCTAAGCATTGATTTTTTTATGTGATTGGATTCCATCTTGGTGAATTTAACCCCCTGAATTTTACTTGCACTGTTCTTCCAAGGTCAAATCAGTGATCCAAGAAAGGGCTTGTAGCAGTCTGCTGTGGAGCTGGAAATGAACTTCAGGACCCCATCAGTGCGAGTGGCTTTGTGGGTCCACAGGAAAGAGGATTAGGATAAGAAAAAGAGGAGGGTGAGAAGAAGAACGGGTTATGGAAAAAAACATCCAACACTAACAGCTTCATAAGGAGCGAGGAATAGAGAAAGGAAATAATGAGCGAAGAAGCAGCAAAACTGGGAACTAAAATGGATGAGGGACCACACTGTTGAAACAAAAAAAAAATGGAAGGAAAATTGTCTAGTGTCTGAAAAGATTAGGAAGAGAAGGTCAAAGGAGGCAACATGAAAACTGGTGACTAAAGACAAACTGGTGGTACGGACAAGCTAGACTGGTGGAAAATCTGAAAGGTGAGCGAAAAGCATACCAAATCCCAAGGATTAGCCACATGCCCTCGTGTCAACCCTCGAGGCTGGTTCACAGTTGACTAGGTCCAACCATCATGTTTTCATAACTTCTTGGGTCTGTTTTGATTTATGCATGCCCTCCTCTCACCATCACATTCTCTACTGTAAAAGCAGCCAATAGAGTCTGCGATGAGGAGTATTTGATTTTCAAAGACCACACGAAGGATCAAAGCAAATTAGTTCAGAAATTCAATATCAAAGTTGATAGGTCAGTAACAACTGACCTATCAAGACTGACTGATATAACAAAGACACATTCCCCTTTCCACGTTTTTCTGGGTAATTATCGATGCATTTTAAAGGCCCAACAGCCTAAAAGCAAACGTGACCTTGTGCTCGTTCACCGACTTCTCACCTGCTTACAACAGATCGAACATGAAACTGGACTTCTGAACTCTTTTACTCTTTTCATGGCATATGTTTCATGTTTGAAATTGTGTATACACAGTTTGTTTCACACACCCTGTGAAACAACTGTAATAATCATTTGTGGCAGTTATGGTGAAATGAAGTTGGGTCCAACTATTTCACAATAGAAAAGTCAAAATATCTGAAAAAAAACCCAAAATAAAACCCAGACATTACAGTTCTCTGTCAAGACCAAAATGGAGAGTGTGTCTTTGTCAGCGTTATCTTTGGAAATATGAGATCCCTGGCACATAAACAGAAGATCCTTGAGCGCAGAGGAGCAGTGTAAGTGAATATTAGGAAAGCAGAAGGAGGAGATTGTTCCAGTAAATATTGCCCTAACCCACTTTCACAATATCTGAGCAGAGACTGAAGGCAGAGCGGTGACGGCCTATGACTACAATAGTTTTTTATTCACATCGTCACCATAGAGAGTTCATAATGTTATTTTGGACACAGCTGCCAGTAATGCATGTGAAGTTATCTAATCAGTTCCTGCTAGGAGACAAAGGCAGCAACCCGATCCATCCATGGGAAGCTCTGGAATCTTCCAATGACACCAAACTCCAGCTCCATTTGAATAGTCGTATATCGGCTATGATATTCAGCTCCAAGTAAATGTTGCACACAGCAGTCAAACATGTAAACGGGATAATTATGAATAAAGTAAACATGGACTGGTGCAAACATAAGCTGACTGGAAGGAAAGCCTGAACAAAAAGAAGAGAAATATTTTTTTCCCCCAGAACAATATGTGCTTGTGTTTGTACATTCATTAAGATAGAAAATCCTTATTATAATGTGAAAGTGTGGGATGACAGGCACATTGGTTTTTCTGATATTTTTACATTTGTATGTTTTCTCATGATGAATGTGTATTTTGTAGGAAGGTCCAAAGAGAAAATGTCTGAAAACATTTATATAGAAGGCTTCAAAAAAAATCGGTCAAAAAAGGGCATCAACATTTTCTCTTTATAATTGCAATTTTTATTTGTTTAACTTAGTTTTCCTGATAAATGACTCTACTTTCTTTGAATTTTTTCTAGACTTTTACCAAAGACAACAGCATTATTTCTCTTTTCGGCATTCATTCTTTCATTTTACTCTTTCTCTTTGAGATGCAGTTTGAAAACCTGAGGTCCTTCAGAGCAGGTAAATGTGTTTATGGAAGATTTTACTCATCACATGCTCATCTTCCCGCAGTATAAAATATTTACTGACAGAATGAAAGAGTTTACTCAGTGAAGTTCAGAAGCCGCCATAAATGAGCCAGTCAATCTGCAGCAGGGATGCGTCGTTATCGGCTCGGCTCCATAAGAACCTCTTGTTGTTTGGACTTTGGATCACTCAATATGTTTTCATGAAGCAGATTTTCATCCCCCACCCACCCAAAGAGCTTCTAATCTAATTAGATAAATTGCATACACATGTCTGTGTGGGTCTGTTTGTTTGTCGTCGCGTGTTCAACACGTGGATCTGTGCCTGGGTCCTGCCCTCAATCTCATCAGCCCACACAGCTTCTGTTAAGAATCAGACAAAATTCAGCATCACTTAAATGTTTACCCAAATAAATATGTTAAAGGGAACATGTATTAATAAAATAAAAAGCTGCAATAACCCGGTTGCATAAGTATGCTCCTTCCTCAGCACAACGTACTATCTTGTTTAATAGATTAGTAACCTTTCCCCGGTCTGATTCACAAATGTTCTCCAAATCCATTAGATACTTACATCTTCCACGTCCATCTTTGTGTGACCACAAAGATGACAAATCTAGTATTGGACTTTGACTAATCCGTTCTAAAACTTTTAATTTTCTTTTGGTGTGGCCCATTTTTTGCTTTCCAGGACAATCACACATCCAATCTACAATCTTCACCTTTCAGATTTACCTAATTGAAAGAATTTCACTAATTTTAGGTCAGAACTTTCTTTCAGGTCATCAAAGTCAACAGATGTATTATCAAGAAGACTAATTGTTCAAATTTGATCTAGAGGTATTTGTCCAAGGTTGTGCATACTTATAAAAATATGGTATTGTAGCTATGTTTTTTATTTCCTTCTGATTGATTTATGATCATTATTATTATACAGCATCAATGTCACATCAAAGATGAAAAAAGGTTTGAAATGTATATCGCAAGCTAATTGCTCTAATCTCAGAAATTGGTATTTCAACCAAGGCGTGCAAACATTTAAACTCCACTGTGTTAAATCTACTCCGATACAGGTGCTGTCACAAACCATGAACCCACTCACTCAGAGGCAACAAGTCCTTCTGCTGATGCTCTCAGAAAGCGTACCACAGATGTGACAGGAACCGAAGCTAAAGCCACATTCTGTCCTTGAGGTTCTGCATACATCTGTGCAGAGGCAGGTGACACAAGTCAGCCAGAAGAAGGGCCTAAGATAGAAACTGAGAGAAAGGGGTGTGACATAAAAGCTTCAGAGGATCCAATGTGCATTATTTAGATCTAGACCTCCCAGCTGTGAAATAAATGGCAGCCATCAGTTTGTGACGCTGTTCCGTGCTGGGTACACCTGCTTGCTAGGAGGATTTATGGAAGCACTGGCGTAAAAGGTGAATGCTTTACAAATGGGAATTTTAATTGTGCAGCAGCGTGAGAATCTCAGAAGCAAAGCAGCTATACTATCACAAAGAGTACCTTGCAAAATTATTCACATCACATCACTAAAACATTTAGTTTATATTACAACCACAAATTTCAATTTGTATTTCACATGTGTATTTTTTGATCGACCCCAGAAAGCGGTGTAGAATTGAGAAGTGGACAAAAACAGATTAAACATTTCCATTAATAAGAACTGAAACGTATTGTTTTAGCTCCAATCATCATCTTCCTGCGAAGTGATTTTCATCCACCTTTCATCCCAACTGGGATTTCTGCCATTGAGCTCAATATCTTATGGTTGAATTTTAACTGGGCCAGTCAGCAAATAGAAGGGGTAGTGATTGACGAAATTGATTTTGTATTGAATTAACATCAACCGCCGCCCATTTTAGCTCATCACTTCTTTCATTGTAGTGGGGATGGTTGCTTACAGCGCACACAACGTTGGGTAAGCTTCATAGCAAGGGAAATTTAAACCTTCAGGGTCTTATTTTTACCAGCAAAAAACAAAAACTACAATGATTTACAAAACTAAAATATACAAGAACAACTTAGTTCTTTTGTTGAAAACAAAAGAAGACAATCAAAAAATAAGCTCACCCAGTACAGGTCTTGTGCAAATAACTAAAGAGGATTTAAACGTGAGCATTTTTCATTTGGATTCTTTATTCCTGGATCGTATTTAGTGAGTTTTGTGCCGCTCAGTACATTCTGAAAATACATTACGCAGCTTTTAAGGAGGAATCTAAGCAAGTAAATTAAATTCAGGCCTATGACTCGATCAGCATTCAGCTGCGTAGGAAGTAGGCAGCAGTGTCTGGGATGAACACAATAATAAGATTGTGCCTAAGCGGGTTACACAAACATACAAAGACTTGCATGCTCACACACACACACACGCACACACACACACATACAAAATTAACAGTGAAAACGACCCAATGAACACAACTGACGTCTTTCTCCAAAGTAACTAAATGTTCCCTAACAAAACTGGAACACTGATTGCATTAAGTCTGAAAAGGAGAAATTGTGTATTTCTACACACGTGAAGTGATAAACTAGAGATGGCTGACCTTCACCCAGCTGTGAAATTTAAACAAAACTGACTAACTACCAATATCACTTCAATCTGCTTCACATCTTCACAGAGTATAGACAGATGTAAGAAGTAACATCTTTGTAGCTGTACAGTTGGCCTGAAGTACAAGTTCCAGTCTTATTTACTCTAAATGTTTTTCTTGTCTTTGTTAGGATTAAATTTTAGATTCAGCAAATTGCGGGATTTGGACTTTATGAATTCAAGTCAGAGGAACATCTGGGAAGGTAGTTTTTTACCATCCATAGTTAAAACGGATACAGTGTGCACTAAAAAATTAAACCCTTGAATTAACTTACGGTGTGCATAACTCAGACAATTAACTTAAGGCGTAATATTAACATTGGATAAAATTTGAGCCTTTTGCAACTTCCAACAGGTTTTCTTCAATTATTGCCCTATAATTAGCCCCACCAACCTTCAAACAAAGGAAAGCCCGCCCACAGCTGTATCGCTCTTCCTCAACACATACCACATGCACACACACACAAAAAAACATTTGTGGTTGACATTTTAGGCAAAATAAAATTACGGAGCACATTAACTGATGTCATGCTGAGAAAACCAGCCGGCATTCTGCTTCATATTTACCATCCATGTCACACAGACATCAGACACACCTCGCCAAACAAGCAGAGATTCTTCATTCGGTTATCTCTTCCACATGCAAATGACGCATAAAGTTGTTTTCCATTCGCTGTAGACAAAACTGATTCGCATACGCAATGTAGGTTTATTAAACGGTTGCTCTTGACGTATATCCACAAATTGCAAAATACTCTTTTTGATTTACTCCTGTTTATCTATTCATTTTCTCCACACCTTTTATAGCCTTTAAGAAATTTTCCATATGTAATTAGAAAAAGGGGAGGGAAAAACAACAGTTGAAATAATTAGTTTTATAGCTAGGTTAAAACTAAATTCATGCCTACGATGTCGGTACTTAAGCTTCTGCAAACTCCCGTTTCGCAGAATTGGACTAAATTGCAAAAATTACAGAATTTCAGAAAATGGAAAAATAAATGAATCAAGCCGCATGGGAATGCGTCTAGACCACTGAATCTTTAACCAAAAATGTAAATCACTCGGTCAGTCTGGATCACTTACACTAAACCCCACATGCAACGCTGCACAGACCCAGGCTGGTTGTTAATGAGAGGAAAGAATGCCAAAGGCTAGTTGGGTGAGATGCTATTAAGAAATACCAGAAAGGAAAAAGAATTGGCTTTACTTTTACATTCTCAAAGTGGCATTTTATTTGGACAGTAAAAGTATGTAGATTTACTCTTGACATTTGTAACCCCCGCTCTTTCCTGTCGGCTCTAAATGGACCAGATTTCTTGTTTAGAGTCATGCTTCCATGTAGTGGGCTTTTAACTTTGCTGCTGGATCACATATGGTAGCCATCAGTCCAACTATATTTGGAGAAAGGTATCATTTGCAACACTTGCAGCACAATATGTACACATATGGTATTTGTGTCTTTCACAAAGTCACTTCTTCTTGTCTGCAGAGACTAGTGGTTGAAAAGATGGGAAACCATTTCTCGTTCCCCCCTTCTCAATTTTGTTACTTCTGTTTTACACCAGAAGTATATTTCGCACTCATCTACCTACACTTTTTCACTTTTAATCATGAATAAGGCAATAATTATGCTCAACTCTCAGATATTTGTTTTGACGTTCTTTTTTAAAAATCTTTTTTTATCCATATTTCCATTGTTCTTGCTTCTTATCCTGGTTGGGGTCAGTCAGCTCTGTACGACGTATGACAGATTAAAACCCCCGACCAAAGCAAATATTGAATAGATTTAGTGAGATTATGGAAAGCTACTTAACATAATTTATTGCCAAAGTGGGTCAAAAACATCCAGGGTTGCTGCCTGCTGCAGGGTTAGTATGAAACAGCTCTGAAACAATAAGGATTTCACGATGGTTGTAAATAATGCGACAGTTTAAAGGACAAATGAACCTCCATCGCCACAAACAAACTCTTGCTTTCATAGCACATCTGTGTAGATAGATTTGTTGCAACTCTTGAAACAAATTAATCATCAAAAATGTAAGAAGAATCAGTTTCAAAGAATTGCCACGTGTTGGGAAGGAAAGTTGTTTTGGAGCTGATGTTTTGGAATCTACCCCAGGGGAACCTAATCTGATGAAATGCTAGGCGTAGTCGGTTTTTCTAGGAAAATGCGAGGACGTTTAAAATGGTGTTTTGTTACCAGCTGCAAAATGGAGGTGTTATCTCTTGGGCTTTCAGCTCATATACAGTCCACTAATTTCTATAAGACTGAGATGGAAGGTGGAGCAGACACTATAATCCTGGACTGGACTCTAGGGATTATGTTGGGATTGTCTGGGCAGCACAGTGGGAGCAGATTGGAGCTCTTTTCTCACACACATGACACCATACAGGGTGGGAGGTGTTTTATTTCATTGCCATCCAGTTGATTTGTTTGGGGCAGACTCTTCACGAATTTTTGTTTATTTATGTCTGTGCTTCACAATCCCGTGTTTTACATCAAAATGTAGTGACCCGTTTTGAGATATATGGAACTATAATAGTGACACGATCAATGAATATCCCAAAAATATTCATCTGGACGGACAAAGAAGCAAAAATATTACAGTTGCTTGGGCACGCTGTACATCCAGTGTCCTTCGTGATACAAGTTTTCATTGCTAATGGCAGGGAGCCAGAGATTGTCTTCAGCAGCTGTTGTGACTTCAGGGTAACAGCCTCTTGGTGCCTCAGGCAACAGTAACTGGCTTTTTACAGATACTCAGCTCATACGAGTGAATGACAGCTGCAGAATCGTGTCCTTGTGGAAGGACATCATACTAAACAAACTGCAAACTTCCTGTTGATGGTACAATGCCAAGAAAGAAATTTCAAAACAGCCAAACAGTTGCAAATCCCGAAGAATGAAAGTCGACTTTATTTCTTGCATCTGACCAGGAAGCAAAATGATTTTACATTGATGTTGTCCACTTCTGCCAATGACAGTATCTTAGTAAGACTTACTAAGACATCTAATTTAAGTCATAAATAAGTTAAATTATTTAAAAAGAGTTCAAATGAATTTTCAAGATTACCCATGTTGACTTGTAAAATTGTTGTAAAAGTATTCTGCTGCATTTATTGTATTTTTTTTACAAAAGAAAACTTGTAAAAACTACAGTGAAAATGTAACTCTCTTCGGTCTTAAGGTTAGGTTCAACTACTTCAAATGTTGGTATTATTTTTCTGTTTTTCTATATCTATTTTCCACTTTAATACTGTTTAATAACAGATTTTTTGTAATAATGTTTGCATATTTGTCATTTTTAGTTTGTTTCTAGCAAAAACTAGCCGTCTACTCTTTTACAATATGAACAACAAATTATTTTTACAGTTTAGCTGTAGCATAAACCGCCATTACAGACATTCCTCTGCAAACTGATTTTAGGTCTCAATCATTTAATGTGCAAATGGAGTTGTCTAAACTGTCTCAACTTTATCACATGTTGCTGCAACTTGTAGCTGTGGTATCCAGTAAGTCAAAAAGCGCCACCACCGCGCAGTGTCAGCAAATCGCTCTATCAAATCAACGTAGCTCTGTGTTGTTGTTTATCCTTTTCCTTTTCTGGGACGCAGCTTCGCCATCAGTGTTTATGCATTTCAAAGTATGATTACATCTGCTCATAATTAGAAGAGAACTCGCACACGTTGCACAAATAAGCCGACCTGTGCAACTCAATGCCATCCTCCTCACCACATCACACAACCCAAGTCGCTTTATCTGCAACTCCGTCTCTCGTCACGTCTTGCTTTCTGGAGAAGTCGCATTCGGGTTTCGTGGGTAGTGTGACCTCCAGGGGAGCGAGGGGCTGTTTGCGCCGGAAGCTCTCGCAAAGATCTGCAAGCCACCGTCGTAATTACAAGGTCCCACCTACTCGCCTTCCAAACTCGTACAAGATAAGATGCATGGCATTACTGTTTGTCAGACACCCACAGAGAACGGGTAAAGGTGAGCCGGTGAGAAAGGAAATTACAGCCCTCGTAATTCGCCGACTTCACATCTAGCGACTGCATGCGTCACAGCTACTGTAAAACAAACACTTATTATGCCTAAGAGCCGCGACTCTGGTCCTACAGTAAGCCCACATGAAGCCCTGGAAACACTGGTTGTAGCAGTGGCACGTCGTAGCCTGCCAGACATAAAGCCAACAACCTCCATCACAAAGCCCACCTCCATCCTGTTGTGACTCACAACACAAAAAAGGATACAAAGAAATAGTTCATGGAGTTGTTTTTTTATTATTATTATTATTATTATTATTATTATTATGTCTTGCTACTCTCCAACTGTGTACATTTTCTCTTCATTTTGGTTAAATGTAGTAGTTTGTTAAATGTAAAAGTTTGTTAAATAAAGTTTCATTTTGAAGTAAGAATGCCTGACTTGTAGTTTTCTTTTCTCCCTTGCTTCTTCTTCTTTTTCTTCTGCCAAATAAAAAGTCCAAGACAAAGACAGAACTTCCCAAAGAGAGTATTTGAGAAACAAGAAAACATTTCAAAAGCCTATAAAAGTTACAACCTTTCAAGCATGATTAGTCTCTCCACCCTAAATTCTGCATGATCCAAAAGTCTCTGTACGCTCTCAAGTGTTTCTTTTTCTTTCTTTTTTTCACAGGAAACGTTCTCACCATTCTTCTGTCCTCTCCCCCCCTGTGTTGTGTTTTTCCTCCTCCCCATGTGCTTCCTAAACGTGTGGCTCACGCGATTGGTCGGAGGGGGCGGAAAGTTGACCAATCGGAGGGCAGTTACCAGGCAGCCTCAGCTCCTTTTGGAGGCTGACTGGAGGCTCTCACAGCTGTTTCATTGAAAAGCAGCAGGCCATAATAACAAGGGCCTCTCACCAAGCACACATGGGGACTAACACACACAAAAGACACACAGAGAGGACTTGGTGCCAACAAAGTGAAGTTATCTGCACAACTTCATCTGCATTTCTGCGTATTTAAATGCTGGTCTTTCATGGCTGATTGTGGTGTACACACTACTATACTTGTTTTGTCGTCAATTCTTCTGTTACTGCAGTGATTAAATTTTCATTCTCATTCAAAAGCTGTTTTTTTGTGAATTTCTACCAATAAAAACTGGTTCCAAAGTGGACGACATTAGATTTTGATTGTCCTTAAGGGGTTCTTCTCGTTTCCTGATGTGTGGAAACAACAACGGAGGAAATGAGAGGCCAAGAAATATTTATTAAAGAAACTAAGTTCACCAAGTGTGGAAAATATGAAAAAAAAAAAAGTTAGAGAAACAATGCCATATATGCAGCAGTGATGCGTATATAGCTATAACAGCTACAACCTGTATATCTCAAAGTAGTGACACAATAGAGCTGGTCACTTCTCTCCCAAACTGCGCAGACCCTTTGTCTGCACTGATGAAGAGTCCCTTGAGATGTTTGAACTGAATCTAACTTAACCCGGCTCAATAGTTCTAAATAACTGAGAGCGACTCGAGCACTTATGGGGCACACATATAAGGAAAAAGAGCTGTATCTGTATAGCTATAGTTCTGTCTGGCTGTGACTTAAACTAACAGTGCATTATGTTTTTAAAAGACCAAAGCTACTTTATTTTTACACCTATCTCTGTAAAACCTGAAGCTAATGGAGCTCCCGCTATGGGAAACATCAATTATGGGGTGTTTGGCTGCTACATGTGAGTGTGTGAATAATCGATGTCTCCTGAGGGGCACGCTAGTTCATTTTAACGTCCAGTCCTCCTACGTAAACAGGAAGATAAGTAAAGCTTTTTGTTTTAGACTTTTTAATGGAAAAAAACAAAACAGTTTTCTACTCTCAGAACTGAGCCTCTCTCCTTTACTTGACCTTGTTTTGATCAGCTTGTCCAAACCAAAGACACAGTGATTGAAGAGCTGAGTGACCCCATAGATTAGATAAGGATAACGAGGGCCATAAAAACACCTTGTTGATTTGTACCCTTCACTTTGACTTCTAACATAAATGTTGTTTTGAACTGCTTCACATCTGATTTAGCCTCCTTTTCTCCCCAAGCCGTTAGGCTTCCTGATCTGTTACTATTATAAAACTTACCAAAGCAAAAACACAAGTTCAATCTTAAAGAGCTATTCTGGGCCGAGTGTATATGTATCTTTGAGCATGTAGGATTACTCCTCCTATCACTGGAAAGAAAGTAAGTAGGAAAAGAGTTCTCTGAAGCATGCAGCATTTTTTAGATTAGTACAGTTTTAGCCTAAATTGCGAGATTTGGATTTCACCTTTTTGATTTAGTTCATCCTGACATCAGAAACCATCACAGTTTGACATTTGGACAAAGACAACTTTGGATGCCCATTAACTGTCCTTGTCAGCTCTCTGGAAAATCTGAGGAGGCTTTGTTAGCGCTTGTTAATGGTTAATTTATACTTCCATGTTTTTTCCCCCCCATGTTATGCAAACTAGTCAGAGAATCACATTAACAAACCAATGAATATAAAGAATACACTTTTGTGTTCTTTCAAAGCAAACGTTTTCTGTATATTGTAAAAAGTTTCAGGATTTGACCCCACTCCTCATATTCAGTAGTTGCACAATGGTTTGCTGTGTGAGCCACCACAACATCCAACGCTCCAGACGCTCGGGACGTGAGAGACGTGTAGAGGCAACAGAAGGGCGAGCGTTCATTTGCATCGTGTGTTAAGCTGCGAGTCATCCGGACAGCAGATATAAGCCTGACGCTCTCAGCCAAACAAATTGATCGCAGTCTGTAACCTTTGGACTTTAGCCTTGTTAACCCCCCTGCTGCTGTTTCTACCCCCAATCACATCCAAACTGATGTGATTGTTTATCACAGTTTGGTATTTCAGTAACTGCAGCATTTCAGTACTTGTTATACTTGCAGAAATTCTGCTCTTTATGGTGTCGTTACCCCAAGAATTATGTTCTCAAAATTCAAAACATGAATTTTTTTTTGGTCCCCACATTGTTACCGCAAATCGCCAGTAAGTCAACAAATTGAAACATGTGCTTTTCAGTTTTGTTTTGGCAGTTTTGGTATTCAGGGATCGGGGAATACAACTAGACTATGAGCAACTGCCGACGCCGCTGGGCAGTTGTCGGGCATCTGGGTGCACTGGAGAACAATCCCTCAACTGCAAAAGTGATTTTGCTTGAAGGCAAAAGTCCAGACATAGAGATTTGTCTGTGCAGGCAATTTTATGAAGCTGCTGATGAGGTATCAAATCCACAGGAGGAAGATAAACGAGGACTTTTACTCACAAACAAGCGTCACGTGGGCCCACAGAAACAGAGATATTGTGTGTTTTTACCGTAAAAAGGTGGTGGTCCGAGAGAAAACCACCCCCGCCTTTCTTTTTCTTTCATTCTTACACCCACTCTCCTATACATTACGTCACCTTTGACAGGAAATGATGTGCCATAACTTGAGCCATTAAAGGCACTTCTCCATGTCTTCTGAAGGGCATTTCTTTCACACTCCCCCTCCCGTTGATCACAGTGTGTATCCGTCTCTTCTTTTTATGAGTTACATCGTCTCTTTTAATGAGAAATCGGTGTCTGTCTGTTTGTTTTTTCCCCCAGTAAAATTAGTGCACTTATGAGCAATCATAAGGAAAACTTGGGCAAACATACGTGATTAGATACTGCCTCTCAGTGGTCAATGAGGGCATTGCATGTTTTTTATGTTATTTAAAGTTCATATTTTGTACTCTAGATGTCAGTATTTGACAGTAGCGGTGCTTTGCATGTTGATCAGTATTTAAACAAACAATGTCTTTTCTCTAATTTGTGTTTTAGGTTCCTCTTGATAAATTAATATTTTTGATGTGTAGTTTAACATAAATTAAAAACTAATTGCAAAATTAGCATAAAATACATAGAGTAAAAATATGTCAAGGTGCAGCGTTTGTTAGATGTTATGTTAGTAAGAAATCAGTCATTTTTGTGGCAAAAAAGTAATTATAAACCTTAATAAATCAGTAGAAAACTATTTCTGTTCCAAACAATCGTCACAGCATTGTAAATGCATTTTTTTCCAGTTATGTATTTGCATTCCTAAAAAAAATATTACTATTTTAAACAAGCACCACAATAAGCCTATTTCCAAGAAGCTGAATGTGATCGTTAGCTGTTTTTGGACTCAGTAGGTTACTAAAGTAAAGGTCAAAGGCCGAGTCATTTCCAAGAGCTCGTCGTCACCTTCACATAATGAGCGGGAAGCTATTGCCCCCCAATAGCAGGCACTGTGAAAGCCAGTTGCTACCTCTGACCCCTCTGCCTAAAGTTGCCCTCTTCCTGCTATTGATCCCTCAAATTCCTCTGATGTTGAGAGTAAGTGTTAGAATTCCCTTTCAAATAAAGGCATTTCAAGAGTCATTATCCACAGCTGCCTCAGAGCTTGTGTGTGAAAATTCCCTGCATAGAAAAGGGCCTTGAAATGGATAGTCCTTCTATTTTTAACCGTCTCACTCCACACATAGATGTAGAATCGGCTGGACAAAGTTAATGAAAGAAGAAACTCGCCTTTGACACATTAGGAGGTCAGATTCACGTGAGGTAAGTGGGCAGATAAATAAGACAAATAAAGAACATTTATTTGTTGTCGACATGTTTCAATGTTATGTTGGTTATGCTAAAGATTACGAGAGCTGGTAGAGACAAAATCAAAGAAAATCTGGTTTGAAAATATTATTTTAAAATAGCAATGATTAGCATGAATAGCATCAAATCAGCATTTAGTGGCCTTCTTTATTCTGTTTCTTAAAGCTCTACTAGCGACTTAAAAAGTATATAGTTAGTGTTTAAGGTACTCTGGTTATTTTAAGAAAATAAATTTAGATCTTTTCCAATAAATGTCCCCCTTTCCCTCCGTAGAAAATGAAAGTGCTTACTCTCTTGCTTGTGTTCAACAGTTTTAATCTAAGTAAGTACCAGGCTACTCCTGCCAGTATTTTTCCACATCTGTCAAACCAGTTTGAGACTCCTGCAAACCAGTGACTCTTTAGGGATGATACTGGTTACGATTTTTGGTTGTCATTGTCACTCTCTGTCTGTTTTAATTTGCAAGCAGGTACAACTATAACAGAGGAAGCTGGCCTGAGGACAGATGGCAATGCCCTCCAAGATGTTTCCCCATTTGCTGAGGAAAATGGAAGTGAAAACACGAAGAAACCCGAGGAGGAATTGATGATGCACAGGAGTGACGAAGAGTTATCTTTAAAGACAGTGTCAGAAAAGAACAGCAGTAAGCAAATGATTCAGGATCGAGTCACTTTAGCAAGAAAGACGGAGGATGTCCTGGAGGAAAATCAGGAACATCTGGGAAGATCTGAAGATTCTGCTAGGATTTCTTTACGAAAAGCCACAAACACTGGGAAATACTACCTCTCAGACACAGTCTATTATCTCAACAAAACAAATTCAGAGGTGGAAGAAAATGGACTTCATTTATTTCCCAATTCAATCACAAAAATCCTTACAGATAGCACAAGCAAGTGGGAAAAGCAAGAAGTAAAACTGGACCAAACGGATGCAAAATTAAAGACAAATGATCCAGTGAAGGATAAAGAAAGACGATTGCAGTAATTTATCTTTTTGAGGGTAACATATGGATGTTAAAGAAGAGGGAATTACAGAAACCCTCACAAAAAAAACAAAACAAACAAACAGGCAACCATAAGGAAATGTACAATGTGAAACACTTTCTTTAGTTGTTCACACAGAAATTCGTGGCACTCTGTCTCAAAATCATTCAACTTTCCTCCAACATCAAGACCTTGTCCGTTCGATGCCTAATGTTTCCAAAACTGCTTCCTCAGACTCAAAAGTCAAGCTGAGAGAGGAGGAGGACAATCATCTCCTATATTTAGGAACAAAAACAAAACAGTCGCCCCAAAGTCTTTAATGGACATAAACACAGACCCTGAGGTTAGAAAGAGTGAATTCATCACAACACGGGCAGCGAGGCCAAAACCAGGAGAGGTAAGGTTCATCCTCAACGGTTTAAAAACAAAGGAAGGAAATCATACACAGAAATTTAATAAAAATACACCCACTGCAAAAATGGTCAATTTTACCCCAAAACCAAGAACAGTCCTACTGTCGGGCAAACCCACAATTGTTACGCATATGGAAAATAACGCCATATTTGTGGTCGAGCATAACAAAGTATCTCCTCCCCAGCCGCAAGGAACCAAACCTTCACCCAGACTGAAACGTTTACCAACCACAGCACCATCCACGTCGCCAACGGAAACCAGCAGGATTAGCAAAAATAAGGAACTATCTAAAGACAAAGGGAGGAAAGACAATAAAACATGAAAGCCACAAAAGCGGAAGAATAAAATACCAACACTCTTTCCTCACTTCATGGATGACTACTGTTCACCTATGTGTGCTTGTTATGGCAGTTAAAGCCTTTATGAATATCGGCTGGTAAAGGAGAGCATTTCAAATCTACTCATTATAAATAACGATCTCTGATGCGCCTCGCTGATTTCAAGTCATAATCCAATACTCATTACCGTGTATTTACTTCAAAAGACAATTTTAGCAGTATTTTGAGTGTGTCCCATCCAGCTCACTCACCAGTGACATTCCACTATCTAGTTTTTCCATCACAGTGACAAATATTTTGCCCCAAAGAGAGTTTTCTAAAGATTTATCAGCCTAAGCAAGATGATGATTGCTAATGGTTTACTGAAATGCTATGCTAAGGCTTGCTATCCATTAGCACACATTTTAATGCATGTCTCTCAGTTTTCTTTACCAATATTGACTAAGGTGTATTGGTCTGAGTAAAAATAGATCAGGATCTCTTGTTCTTGATGCACTGTCCCCTCTGCACAATCTACGTACCCTGCACCTGGATTATAGTCAGCTAGCCTCAGCACCTTTGGAGTTACCACTGTCCATAAAGGAGTTATATCTTAGAGGAAACCACCTTGAGCAACTTAGCCGAGGGGTTTTAATGGCATATCACAGATGTTGGTGTTGGATCTCAGTGCAAACAAGTTGAAGAGCAAAGGCCTTCTTAGAGATTCCCTCCTTAATGCGATACATTTGGAAAGCCTAAACTTAGAAGGAAACAAACTAAAGCAAGTGCCGCAAAACCTGCCTAATTCTCTGAAAACTCTAAATCTGGAAGACAATCTAATATCTTCCATAAAGAAAGCCTCCTTCCTCAACTTGGACAACCTCGAGCACTTGGGACTGGCAAGAAATGCGATTTTCAAAGTATCCACTGGTGCATTTAAGGCCTTGCATCAGTTAGACCTGTGTCACAACAAGTTGCACTAGGTGCCCAGGCGACTGCCTGATGGCCTGCACTCAGTAGCGCTCGCACACAACAAGATCGAGTCAGTGCCCAGCAACGCGTTCTGCTGGGGCAGTCAAAGTCTTAGTCTCAGCAGACTTGTGCATGTTCGTCTGGAGCACAACTTAATTGGCATGGGGAAGCTGGATGTGTGTGCGTTCAGATGTTTACGTGGAACGCAGGTCGTGCACTTCCACTGAATTTACAAACCGTGGAAGTTTTAAATAGATCTGCTGCTCCAGGACTCGGCCGTTTTATATTGACTCGTCCACTTTTAAACAAAGACTTCAGCACTCAAAGAGGCCAACTGTGAAAACAAATGACCACATTTTATTATGTGTAAAGTTCAGCTCATTGTGTGTGACCAGCCCATGTCTTCCTCTGACTGTTTTTGTGGCAGATGGTTTTCCTTGCAGGCGTTTTGCTTTGCAGTGGTTTCCGTGACACACGGACGTCACTTAGAACGAACTGAAAATACAGGAAAATCCATGAGGATCCAGCTTTACTAAAGGTTTGAGACCAGATGTCATTGCAAATCAGTGCAATTATGTTTTGCTTTTATTTTTACATACAGTATTTATACTATACTTCTATTCTGACTGGAGAATTGATTTTTTAAGCCAATGCCTTTGCAGCATGGTCAAGATGTTACTGAAACCTTCAAATTCGATTGGTAACAACTTCAAATGCAATGTAACTTTTGGTTTTATATATAAAATAAAATCACAATGACAAACATTGAAATTTCCTTTTCGGTTATTTCAAACAGAGAGTTTGGGCTTTTCTTTAAGCTTCTTGTATTTGGTTATCCATTTAATAGTAACATGAATGAGATAAAATACCAAACAAGCTGTCAGCAGCTGCGATAGCAGATATTTAAAGAGTTAGTTTTTCCACCAACAAATTAGTCGTAGCCAACATTATCCTTGCCATGTTTGTCCAGTGCCAGTTTCTCTGGAAATTCCCACGATGACACAAAAACTCAATCTTGTGAAATCTGTGAAATATCAAAAGGTGGCTGGCAAATAAAAGGCTTCATTATCATGAATAAATATTACTTAATAAAGTGACAAACATTTTTAGAAAGTAATTTAAACTAAAAACAAAATAGACGGATTTGTGAATGGTGTTTGTGTACAGAAACACATTTTAATCCATTTGTTTCTAGTGAAGACTTTCCAAGATGTGAAGATGCGATTTGAAACAAAGCCACAAGATGGCAGTAATGTACAGGAGTTAGTTCTGATAAGGACAGCCTTTACGTGGACACGGAGAAACTAAATCTTCAGATTATGAAACGTTTTCATAATCACCGGTAAAAACCACAAAGTGATTTCGAGAAGCTCAACGATATGAAAAAGAGAAAAAGAAACAAGCATAGACTTCAAATAGTTACTTTAAAGTAAATGCAAACATACACCTAATATATTTTATTCAGTTTGGAAACCTCACAAATTAGAAGCCTCCAAATCGAAATTGAAGATAAAATATCTAAATGATAAGTTAATACATTTCATATGGATAAACTGCAACACATTTTGCAGCAGGAGCATGAGCCCATGTGGAGGTGCTCAGCACTTTTCTTTGCCCCCCCCACCCCTTCTCTGCCTCCAATAAGTTCACTCATCGACGTGGCATTGCACCCACAGGGTCTGGGAAAGAAGAACAGGAGGAGGGGGCAAGAGGGAGGGCCAAGGAGAGGCGGAGGGAGGGCTCGGAGAATGGATCCAAGCTCCACCAGTTCACGCCGCAAATGTCCAGAAGGGAAGAGCTTCAGTTGGGGCAGAGAGCTCACCAGCACCTCCCTACGGTCCAGCAGGACCCCAACCTGCATCACGACACCTCTTCTACCTGCAGATACCTTCTGCTTTACTCGTTCCCTGCCTCTTTTCTGCTCGTCTCCTTTATTTCGATGACTTATCGTGAGATCAGACCACTATGAGTATGTCTGCAGACATTTAGGAGTACAGTACCTGCACAGCTGTTAGTCGCCTTTGGGCGTGTGTGTGTGTGTGTGTGTGTGTGTGTGTGTGTGTGTGTGTGTGTGTGGTGTGTGTGTGTGTGTGTGTGTGTGTGTGTGTGTGTGTGTGTGTGAAGAAATGGCTCCCATGACAGAGTCTGATTCCACGTGCTGCTTTAAGCTGTTCGGCAGATGATTGCATTTATCTGTATGCTGCTGCTGCTGCACCCTGAGAACATTTATGCATATTTAAACTGCAAATATATGAATTGCATGAAAAAAAAAAAAGCCTGTCGGAGTGATTGATGCAGCTTGATCCAAAACCACTGCCCTCATGAATCAATCACTAACTCTCTGCTTGGAGACATATCACAGCTGACTGGTGCAACGTGAAGTAAATCCCCTACATTTAGTATCTGTGGTACAGGGTTCCTCCTCTTTGCCTTCAAAATACAAATTCTTGCAGCTGAAAATACAAAATCTGAGATGTTTTTGATCTGTCTGCTTTGCCTGAACCCTCTTCATGAATTAGACCACAAAAAGAATAGGAATGTAGAAAAAAAGAGGAGAGGGAACAGGATATTAAACCACACCCTACTTGTGATCCACACCAGACAAACATTTTAGAGGATCTACGTTTCGGTAGGGTTCAACTGTTGCTTGCTTTCTTCTATTAAAAGCTTCCATCCTTAAGTGCTTCAAAGGCTCAAAAGTATAAAATTTATTCCATTATCTACCAGGTCATGTGAGTTTGACCGTCCGTGACTTAGAAATGCTTTCCATAAAACTCACATGCTAAAGATTTTCTAAGCTACACAAAGAGTTCAGATGTTTCAGTTGTCTGAAGAAATGCAGGTGTAAAAAAGCCAAACATGTCTATGTGGCTCTTTTTCTCTCTCTCACACACACCACACACACACACACACACACACACACACACACACACACACACACACACACACACACACACACACACACACACACACACACACACACACAAATGCTAAATGGAAGTATGAACAGCTCCAATTGACTGCATTTATCCTCCTGAACCCAATATAAACTCCTACATCTCATCTAATGTAACCTTTCATCAAGTCTAAGCTCAGCATTGACACAATGTCTGAAACACTGCAGTCAACGTTGTGACCCTGCTGCAAAAACGTCACCTCTCGTTGATTATGTGCTTTCAGAAGGGCTTAAAGCTGCTTCCCAAAGTTAAAGTGCCATACCAGGAGTGACAGAGAGGTGGTGCTTGTGTTAGCCAAGTGCAGAAAATGAGACGGTAGAAGGGCTGGAGGAAAACAGGGAGGGGAAAGTGTTCGGGAGGAGGGGATTGAGAGAGAAACCATGGGAGCCAGAGGGACCTCAGACACACAGGCCAGCCTATCAGCACACCACACACATAGTTTGCTCACGTTTGCATTAGGTTGCAAACGTGCACAAAGCACAAACTACATATCCTGCTGTGTATCTCTACGCTTTAGTTCTGAAGGATCATCTTTTTGATAAAGAGCACAAATTGTGCTTCGAAGTACAAACCGGTCGAGATAAAATCCAAATTGCTTGTGGCTGTTATTGCAGCTAAAGCTTCATACACAGAGTGATTGCTTCTGAGGGAGATTTCAAATGAATGCAACACATGTCTATTTGCATCAGAAAACCCTTTTCCCATCCACTTCACATAAAAACCCCCAATGAGACACCTTGACATCCGATAAAATGTGAAAGAGTTACGGAGCCAAGAGCATTTGATACCACACAGCTTCCTGTTTTCTTAGTGGAAAATACTCGCGGGTGTTTTCTTACATTTTACACACAAGCAGAAGTTCAAACTCAACCTTCCTTGAATGCAGACCCTGGGGTATCCATTCAAGCATTCTCAAAACGAAAAAACCCGTGAGGCGTCAGAAGACGGACGAAGTGCACGACGCCGTCAGGAACGTCGCTCGGACTTGTCCGGTCGATTTCCCTCACCGGCCAGAAACGGCGACGGGCCTCTCAATTTACATCAAGTATAGCTACCGGCTTCGAGCTTCCTAAAATTAAAACTGATGGCTGTTTACCATCAGGTCTATACTTGTTTATACGTCTGCATTTCCTGCTGCGAGCCATTTGTTTGAAGCAGTTTGGATTCATAAATAGCAATTACAGCATATGGAAAGAGACAGCCAGAGGTCATAGTTATGACGACGCTGAAAACTTCTCTTCTGCCTACACTTGCTGGTGTTCACACATTATATATAGATTGGCGTCCTTTTAATGCACTGTTCAAATACTCACTTAAGTTGACCTCAAAGTTCAGAAATGTAGTTATGGCTGGTAAATAGGAGTTATCCTTCTTTCACTGTCAAAACATCAAAATTAAAATTTGACGATAAAAGTGATAAAAGTTAAAACGAAAGGAAAACGTTTAGCAACACCAACCGGAATAATAAATGACACTTATTTCCAGTGGCGTTGTCCAAAAGTGTCCTATAATGTCACATAAACGTAGTTTTAAATCCCTCCAAGATGTTATTTTTATACACGTTTTCCTGTTTTTGAAACAGTGACACACAGTTGGCTCAGCCCAGTGATTACTTGCATCAAACATGACATATTGTCATAGATTAGCTGTAATTTGTAAGCTCAAATTAACTCACCGTAAGTGTTTTGTCATATTCCTTTCCTGTATTTTTATAGCTTTTTTTATTGCCTGTAAAACCGTGAAGACGGTCTTGACATGGTGCAGACGTTACAGATGCACTCGCTTGCATCTAATGATTTAAGCAACACAGGGCTCTTCTAATTACATGGAGTGTGTAGTCTATTTAAAACATAATACTAGTGTGTCTCTGCACAACACAAATGGTTTCAGAAAGTGAAAGAGTTTGCCGGTTCCACGGATTGTTTTGTCTGGGTCAAAGATTAAGCTTTCCTATCAGCTTTCAGAAGAAAAAGAAAATTCCAGGATTCACTCTGGGAGGCTGAAGAATCCCCTGAAGCCTTCAGGTTTCCTCCAAAAGAGGACGGAAACAAGTCAAAACTAGATGGGCTCTCCCCGACATGCAATGTGGTGCTCGAGATCACTTTAGAGTGTTAGTTCAGTAAATCCATTTTGCTGTAATCTTCAAACTGTTTCACAATCTCTGCATGTCCACAGGACTGAATAAAGCCTGGTATTAAATCCCTTTGCAGGTCATTTGCGAATACAATGATCTTGACTTGCTTCATATTAAACCGTCCGTCTCTCCAGCAATAAGACCTACAAACAAGGTCAAACTTTAGGAAGGACGTGAGGCCCCCTCACCTTCTGTGTTTTGGTTCCAACCATTAATCACCGTCTAGACAGGGAAACAGAAGGCAAATCAGGTCACTAATAAGTAAACATTGTTTAAAGAAACTAAAAATAGCAGGCTGGGAAGACAGGTGGGTGGCCGCAGCCTGTTTTCTGAATGTTAATAAGCGAGCAGAAAATAAGACGGGCAAAGCTGAGTCATTAAAGGGGATGAAGGGAATTACCTTCTTAGAACTCTGCAAATCCACTTAGAAGAATTTTTAAGCAGAGTCGCCTCATCGGCTTCATGCCGCTGCCGCCTTAATTCATTGAACCTTTTACTGTCCTCCCTTGAGTAAAAACTTTGTGAAAACCTTTTTTTTTTTTCCCTGCAGTTGCACCCGATTATCCTCTGAGGTGCATCTTTACCAGCTTCCCACATTCATTCATCGTCTGTATCCAGATGAAGCAGAACTAGATTCAAACTCGGGACCTTCTTCTGCAACCTGTTCCTCCATGCAGCCCAGATTTTTGCACATTGATGCTAAATATCGTTTCTGTCGGATTAGAGGTTAATAATGTATTTGAAACTATGTCATCATTAAGCTTTAATCCAAAATATTCCAGTCAAGGTTGTACATTTAGCATCCAACAGGCTTTGGATCAATTTTTCCCCATCGACGATAACCAGTCTGCCTTTCCCTGCTTAAGCGATCGTCAACCCACAGCATCATGCTGCCGTCGCCATGCTTTTTGGCGGGGATGGTGTGTTCAAAGTGATATTCTTCCACCGTTTTGCAGATGTTTGCTGTGTCCCAGACATGACTTGTGGCAAACAGCAAACAGGACAATGTGATGTCCTTCTTACAACAACGGGTCGCTTCTTGATGATGTTTAAAGTTTGTAAAGTAATAATTGCAGTTTTATTTTTTTGCCTATTGATCAATACTTTATTTACATACAGTCCCAACAATGTACTTAATTGCATTTGCAACTCTCTGTTTACAAGAACAAAGTACATTAATGCTTTGACTTGGTGTCCTCCGTTTCCCTCATGGAGCCAGAGTTCAAATATATTACAGCGAAAGGCAAAGTCTGAGCCAAATTTCATGGCAAACCTACCAATATTGGTTTTGACAGTTGATGAAAAGCCAAAGGTCATAATTTTCTAATCCAGTTCCTTGGCATCCGATCGCAACCAGATGTGTAAAATTTCACTGCAGCCTGTCCTGTAATTCAGCATTTTTATGTAGATGTGACCCTAAAAATGACAGAGTTTAAAGTCGGCTCAAAAGCAGAAGTCTTACAGTCCTTGTGGTGGTGATGAAATGTTATCAGAGGCTCCATTTTATTTTGATTTACGATAAGAAACACTGAAAGTCGGAAATCTGTCCCCACGTGGGACGACCCAGTTGCTTTAAACGTAGACTTCCTATCGACCAGCTGATGCCGTGAACCTGAAAGACGTGCAAACGTGCAGTGAAGGAGAAAGGACAGCGTCTTAGTTCACAGTAATCATTCCAAATCGGCCTATTAAAATGTCCTGGATTGTTCCACACTTACGACATTTTATGCGAATCAAATGGAAGTGTTGTAATGAGATCTTCAAGTCGACCGCAGATCTTTGAACAGCGCAGCGTGACTCGACTCATGTTCTCCCTCGCCTCAAGGCCCGGCAGTAAATTCAGATTTAACGAGGCGATCGTAATAATCGATGTAAATATACACTCAAAAAGAAAATCATCTATTTCACCTTTGCCAATTTTTTCATGATTAGCTCTACGGAAAAATTTTATCAAAAAAAAAAACAAAAAACAATCGTAACATGATGTTTTTAAACCTGCTAGAATATCAACAACAACCATCTGGGTGTAAAAATCCCCCTGACTCGAGTTTGTGCTGATGTTTGAAGAAAGTCATTCGTAGAGCAGCCATGTGTTTATGCCAAGTGTTGTGAAACCGAGTGGTTGCCCAACATCTTCGGTCTTACTCGTCTCTATCACCCAATGTTGTTCAGATCCGATATGACATTGCATGTTTTGGGTGAGAAAAAGTCAGCCGAGGTTAACTGTCCCTTTTTTTTCCCCTGGTTCCATAAATTGAACTGGGATTGTGGGGGAGCAGTCTGAGCAAACAATATGAGACCTTGATTTTTTTTTTTTTAGCATTGCACATTTGTAAAACACTAAATCTGTGTACACATCCTGACACGGATCACTTTTATTTTCTTGTAAATGATGCACTTTCATGTTGAGAGGCGACAAAGCTGGGGGTGGGGGTTTCTTATAATGCTTGAAAAACATTTAAAAGTAGTTGGTGCTTTATTTGAGGTTGACACAGCGCTCTGAAAATGTGTTTGCAGATTTCCTTCATTTACATAGAGGCAAATTATTTATACACCCTGAAGATTTAGATATAAAACCATCTTCATTCCACCAAAACATTTCTATTTGATACAAAACAAGACAGGAGTTTCTTAAATGGCAATGAAACAGTTCAAAGATAATTATGAGTATAAAGAAAAATAAGTTATCTGATTTATTTGAAAAAATGAAAGTCTGTACCCCCTAATCAATGGGGAAAAAAACAACTTCCCTGACAATTTTAGCAGTCAGATTGTACTTATAACTGCTTATACTGCTTGTACTTATAACAGTCTTCACATTTGGTGTACAAAAGCTTGTTATTTATCCAGAAGGTGAATATCTTTGGATTTGGAGTTGTTTGAAGAATGGCCTTTTTGAAACGTTTCTTTCAGTCCCTAAAGTGAGCACACCCAATTGTTCCCATTTCGCTTCTGATCTCTGATGCCGAAAACCTGACCAAAGTTTAGGAACACCACAGTCCCAAATTATCTGGGTAAACGATACTTCTAAAAGGGAAATATTGACTTGTTGACATCAGAATGAAGAGGCATAATCATTCATTCGTGGGTCTTTAACTTCCCAGGCCTGTTTTCTGCTGTTTGAGGTTAAAAAGATCTTGTGCAATTGCAGATTTCCTCCAATTTCTCTTTATCAAAACAGGATGTTCTCTGACTCAGCCTCACTGCCATCCATAACCTCAACGTCTGTGGTCAAGAGTTCCCATAACTCAGAATGTGAGTGAGGATAGCTGCCACGATTGTAGAATCTGTAACACAGGAGGAAAACGTTACCAGCTCTGCTCGCAAAACGAGCTCAGACTGGACAGTAAGTGGGCGCCGTCAGCAGTGCTAATATAATTTCAGGCTGTAAAACTGGTTGTGAGCGTAGCTCTGTTCCACTTGGGTCATTTTTCAGCTGCAGACTTCGGTCTGCGAAGCAACACAAACCCGGACAAGAAAATGTGAGGTATGTGGAAAGAATTGGGGCAGACTTTAAAGTAAACTCAGATCGATCCAAGAGTAACCGAGGAACCGTCGAGCTCGCTGAACAACTCAGAAATCGACCAGTAAGTCACCGGTATAAAATCTGACCACTGCCTTCTAATCCTCCCAACTCCCGGCCATACCAGGGTGCTGAAGGAGTGACTAATCCAAGAATATCCGATTTCAGCTTATGTAAAGACACACATGGTGCTTTTTTTTTTCCAGTTTTGGAGAGCTTAAGAGCCTCTGGAAAGCTTCATGAGAACACTTTTGAAAAGTTTGACTGCTTCTTATCCATTCCATGCCCTCAGCCACAAAAAAAAAACAGAGTCCGGGAGAGAGAAAATGTGGCTAACACCTAATTGGCTCCACCAACAGCCTCTTTGGTGTGCCAGGCCCCTTTTTTTTTCTCTTGTTCTGCAAAATCCTTCGAGAAGCGAATTTTTTTGTTTTTGCAATTGTGAATATTTTTGACATCTTCCACATTAAAGATAGCTTAGAAAGAAAAGCTATCACGTTAGGCTAGCAAGGTTACTTTTTCCGCAATAAATCAAATAACTTTTAAAAACGTACAGGTTTCCCCTTCACAAACTTTGATCAAAACACATTTTACCAGATGAATTCAATGAAAAACACCGGACAGAAAGTTAAAATCTTCTCCAGCCCGTACAGAGGAAGTATTTTGTCAAACTTTAAACTCATCTGGTTGTCACTGTGAGGAATATATTGCTGACTGTGTTTAGTAAAAGCCCTGATACGCGTCGCTCCTGCCAAAACAGGGTGTGCACTCTGTTACGACTTATGAGAAAATACATTGCCCAGATGGTCCACATCTAAGTTTTACTCTGAGAGAAAAAAAGAGAAGACAAGTTGGTTCAAACTGCCCCCCCATTCCCTCCCCATATATTTTTTCCAATAAATTAAACCTGTTCTGATGTGTTTGTGAAGCTCTTTCTGCAAGATGTGCTGAAAAGGTAGCTGGAATGTTTCGCAGGAAACTTTGGTCTTGTCGCCACTAAAAACCAAGCAGGTCCAATGAGGTCAGTTTAATCCCGCTACATAAAAAAAGTAAATTAGAGCGAACAGAAACCAGAGTCGTCCTGACTCAACGCCAGGCAATGGTTCGGCGACATGATCGGGCATTTTTAAGTGATCGGCGTCAAGTTTTCTGACTGAATTCCACTTAAAATACAGAACAAGGTCTACCGTTTGATTTAGTCACAGAGCCACACAGCGAGCCATTTTAAATATCCAATTCAAAAAGAAATTACATCTCTGTTTTTATGTGCATGGGCCGAAAAACTGCTTTCTTCTATTCACCCAATAAATCTGGGTTTTTCCTAACTGGAGGTTTTCAACCCCATTTTCAAATTCCAGTTGTTAAGGACCGTTGTCCTGCAACTTAGAGATGTGTCCCTGGTCTAACCCACATGATTAAAATCATTAAATTGCTTCTTCAGAATACTGTCCAGTTCTATAAAGTCAGAACATGCGGTTGTGCAGAACCTCGAAACTAGAGTTTGGGTCGTGTAGCCAAAAGCGGGAGAAACAAAAAGTAAATAAATTTTCCGACATTCAAAGCAAAGCTTTCACTTTAAGAACCATTTTTGTATCTTAACTTGTTAACAAAGTCTTAACCGTGTATGATTTAATCTCCAGCACTTCTGCACAGGCGTCAGACTTTCGTTAGGACATCAGTGAACAAACAGCTCCAGGAACACAGCAGGCGACTCGGAGAGAAACATTAAAAACATTTCACACAGAACCGTTTGGTCTTAAAATGAAACCCCTGCGGCAAGCGAGGGAAACCTACCAAGACATGACCGTGCATCTTCTGAGCTGACAAGGATGGACAACAAGAAATAAAAAAAAAGAAACCAAGAACATTTTTTACTCCCCGTTGGGTTTAAGAAGATATTGCTACTCTGCAGTTTGTCTTGGTTGACGTTTTATTTTTAGTCTGCTCACTGACCAAGCACTGTTGGAGGCACGTTAGCGTACACGATGCTGTTTTTGTGCTTTCCCGCAAATACTTTGGATATTTGACATCTAAAGAAACACGTTGCAGACCCCCCACCACCACCCCTCCACCATAATCGGCATCTGCAGAGACTGGACAGGAAGTAGCTCAGTTGGATTGCAACATCAGAAATTGCCTAATGTCTCCATGGGGGTGTGTGTGTGTGTGTGTGTGTCTGTCTGTGTCTAAGAATCTGTTTATCTCGTTTTTTAGCAGCTGTGTTTTCTCCAGTTGGACACAGACTTATTTAGTTTTTACTGTAATGTTACACTTTTTGTCACCATTAAAAACTCTTCATCGTGTGTATCCCCGTTTTTTGTTTTTTTTAATCCAATACATTTTTCAATATTTGCAGCTCCGATGAAGTCAGAAATGAACCAGCGCTCTCCACCGCCTCGCTGACCTGACAGGACAATGACAGGCTTGTCCTGGTAATACGTTTCCCAGACAGACACTTTGTGCTTTAAATCTGCTGAATATCAGGCAAGGAGACCCAAACTGCCTGGTGAAGACATTACCCAGTTTATGGTGTCTTTTTCACCGCAGGATTGAAAACTGTGAAACTCTGAATTCACTGTGAATAAACACTGCAATATAAAAGGCTCGATTACATAGGAGAAAATGTTCTGATTTTAGTCAAATGTAAAAGGAAAAAAATTGTAAATGGCACAACTACAGTGCTGGACATATTTATTTGAACCACTTGTTAAAGATTTGTAAGAAAAAGAAAAAAACAAAACCCTGACAATAAATTAATCTTTGATAGCAGTGACATAATCTCAAACTAAAAATAAATACAATCTAAGGCAGCCAAAGAGGAGAAGTCTTTTCTTTCTGAATCTCTTACAAACACCAATTTTTTTTCAGTTTCAGAAGCTCCAGATACTGGTTTGGCGTGCAATCAAGAATAATATGTGGAAAAGTAGAGTGGAGGATCTGTAATGCTGTGGGCTTATTTGTCTTTGGGTTTCCTGCTAGAGCTCATAGTCCAACACTACAAAATATATCGCGAAATTGGCACAGAATTTGCTCAAAAGAAAGACATTTCTCTCATGCGTGTCTCGGACACGACTCAAACCCAAATCCAGTAGAAAACTTGTGGGGTGAGTAGAAGAATAAAGTATGTAATGATGGATCCAGAAATCTGGACCAGAAAAGTCCAACTTCAATCATCAGAGGATTGTTGTCCAGCATGGCTCAGAAGATGGGTAAAACGTCCTCGGGCGAACTGAAGAAAATTTCGCCTTTTCTTCAGTTCGCCCGAGGATGTTATTTAAATGGCTGTAAACAGCCAACTTCTGCACCTCAGACTATTACTCTCGTAAAGAGACACACCTGTAAAGACGACCATAAATCACAGCATCGGTAGAGCCGGATTAATCCCAGATTTCCCTTTTTTTTTTTTTAAATAACTTCCCCGCCGTCCTACCTTTCTGCTGTGAAAGCCTCACAGGCACTTAGTGCATCGTTATTCCACGCGGTCGCATTAAATATCAGCTCAGTCCGCTGCACGACACATGAAGTGTGAAAACAGATTCAGCAGATCTTAAAAAAACCGAAAGGCCAATTTAAGCGAACGAAGCAGAAACGATCTGGATGCTCCTCCGAAACTGAAAGGAGGATTCCAGGTGTTTGTTTTATGAAATGGATAAAAAAACATGGATAAACGTAAAACATTCAGCTTTGATTGATTTTAATCGTGTCAAACTTTATTGTATTTACCCCCAACCAATTGTTCATTTTTGTGCTGTGAAGTGCGTTTTCTTCCAACCCGAGTGTCGGGTTGCATCTTGTTCTAGAGGTTATTTAATAATTGGAATATGCTGAGTAGACCTGCTTCAGATCCTTTGTCAGAAGAGATTATGTCAGCCAACGCCCCACTGGCACCTCAGGAAATGATCTGTACATAAGACCTTAATTTGAGATGTCTTTATTTTTATTGCTCTCTTTCATCCTCAAGATCAACCTGTGCTTTTTTCCCCAGTTATTTCCATTTCTTTATCTATTAATAATCCAACCATGGACATGCCTAGGCTTATGCTGAATTATAAAAATTATTCCACATCAAACATAAGCAGTTCGCTGTCTTCCTCTCACTTTGAAGATTTCTTGACTCGTCGTACTTTATATGATAAAAAAAATTCATTTGTCTGCAAGATGATACAGATTTGAAAAAATGTCTAAGATTTTTATTATGGTGCGCTACTTGTGAAGAAAATTGTAATCTGTAGTCACAAGGAAAATAAATGCACAACAAATGTCTGTCAACGTATTCTGTTTTGTTAATCTTAATCAGAGTATCTGAAGCTTATAAAACGATGTGACTATTTTCTGTACATTACATGCCTAACATGTCAACACTGTACCTTTAAGCCAGTTTCTTTTTTTAGAGTCTAATTTGGAAAATAAATGGGCAAACAAAGTTGTTTTTCCATTTTTCCAAGACATGGAAGAACTACAAGGTACTCTCTGCAAACCGAGTTTAGGGGATTAAGAGCTATTGTCAATGATCATTTTTATTTTGTTTTCAGGCCCTTTCAAAAAAAAAAAAGCTTGGCAGCTGATATGTCAGTTTAAACACAGGCCGCTCTGGAAGGGTCACATTTACTCTGCTGGCAGATCGGAGCACCACTTCGATGCTCATCAAGATCCAGTAAATCAGAAACAGATTGAAATGAAAAGAAAAATGCCCTCCGAACATATCAAGGTCCATTTCAAAACATTAATAAAATCTCATAAAAAGATTGGTAGTTAGTGACTCAAAGTTTGGCTTACACAAGGTTGAGTTTTTGGACTTTACAAATGGGAAGGAAAAAAAAAATCATGTTACTAAACACGGTTTTCAAACAAAATCGCTCCTCCAACACGTTTCAAAAAATCCTCTTTTTTTATGTGGTGAGAAGTTATAAAATTATTTTCTGCCTATAGCAACAAGATGGGAGTTTATATTGCTAATTTGTGGTGTCATTTAATAAAAAACATCTGACAGATCTGTTTGTTTTCTTTCCATAAACTCAAAGTCTGTTGAAATCCTGCCACAATTTATGTCACTTCTTAAATAAATTTGAGATTTTTATCCCATGCATTCATCAAAACAAAGATACGAGTAGGTGTCGGTAAGGTAAATCATTTCAAAAGATAGTTCTTTTTTTTAAATTGGGCACATGTGTATTGTGTACGACGAATGCAAATGGATTTTTAAGCACAGAAATGGCCAACCCAACGCTTGGAAAGACTGCTGACTTGACAGTTTCCCCGTTTTAAACTCTTTACAAGAACGGTGAGCCACCCAAAAACAAAACACTAAAGAAGCTGACTTTCAGAGGAAGGAAAACTTGTGATAGGAAAACGGTCTAAAAAAACAGGGATGATGTCAGCAGAAACAATGCAGCAAGCTAAAGAGGAAAAATGAGGAGACTTGTTTTTTGTGTGGTCCACAGTTTTCTGCTCTTATTCAGGTCAAAAGTGACTTCATCTAATAAAAGTCTAGTTAGATTTTGAAATAGGTCAAGAGGTGTTAAACTTTAGGACCATGTTATTTGGTGTTAAGAAAGCATTTCTTTCTGCTTGAGAGCCCAACCTGACAGCATTTGAGGCATCTCAGACCCCGCCCCCTCATTAGTCACACCTGCACACAATATGTCCTGCAGGAGTTTCCTAATCACATGCTTATTTACATCAGGTCTGCTCAATCTCTCTATTAGAAAAAAGAAACAAACCTGCAGGCTGATGGAATGTGAAATATTCCACTGAATGGTTGTTAATAACCCGTTTGTGGGTATTGTTTGTGTTCCACACCAGTGCGCTCCATTTCATGTTGTGGAATGGGTCTGGCCCATAAACCTGATCCCACATCTTTGTTTTAAAACCATCCGAATCTTAATAAATCGGCTTTAATACCAGAAAATTCCTGCGGCATTTGGAGAGGAGTTTGAAATGTGACTTTGTGATTTACTTTTATTAGGCTCTGAGCAAATAACTAAAAACTGAACATTTTCCTCCCGAATCGCACACGCACTTTGCAAATGGTCTCTTTATAATGACTCCTTTGTTTCTCTTTGCCATCACAAGTAACCAGTGTTTTTATGGTGAGCTTGCACACTGTGATTGTCAACTTTGGCACAACCTTCCCTTTTATTACAGGATGCGATTTAAAGTTGGCCGGGAGGAAAGCGTGGCGTCTTTCATTTCCCTTTCTGCTCGGCGGGAGACAGTCGCCATGGACTCATGAATGCCTGCAGTTCCCCACACCAGCCTTTGTGCGGATGGACTTTATTGTCCACCCGTAGATCGTTTCTAGGCACATTTCGTCCAGTAATTTACTTCGACTAATTTGAGGTAATTTCATTCATTAGACTTTCAACTGTCACAGCGGCCTCACCTCAAACAGAAACAAGCAAAAAAAAGAAATCTAGAAAATTTACAAGTTGGTGTGTGGCCCAGTGCGACTTAAAGAAACGGATGTAAGCAGCGCTTCAGAACAGAAATTATCATATGAATAAGAATCACCACACTGACTCACTCTGATTGGTCCAAACAAGGTCATTTCCCACAGTGCTGCTGGCCCCAGGGCCATTGTCAGCCTGTCAGAGGCATGCCTGGTGCCTCCTCTCCACGTTCCTCCGTGCGCGCTCCGGTCTGCGTGTCACAGCCGAGCCGCTCCATTCAGAGATGGGAATGACAGATCCGCTCCGTCTCTTTGCTGTCGAATCACTTACAGACTTGTGTCCTTGGTTCTGCGCTCACCACCATTGTGGTTCCGCCTTAGCAGAAACGGACAACTTGCAAAGCCAGGTGTGTTCCACGACATGCCAACACGTACAACCAGGAAGCCCATGCAGGAGGAACAAATTAAGGCCGCAGAGGTATTACTCATAAATCCAACCACATCAAGGCGTCCTGTGTGCTGACTCTCAAAATGAAACATAATTTCAGTTCATTATGGTGAAGCAGAGTTAGCTGACCACAAATGACATGCAATGTCTATCCTGGCATGTGAGAACATGATGAGATTTGTTCTTCTTAGTTTTAGAGTTTCAGATGGTTGCACATCAAGTCAGGTGGTTGTAAATCAACAACACCACAATGTTCTTTGTGAACCATTGATAAAAATTGATTGATGCTGCATTAGACATCCTGCCTCTTCCACTGGAAGTGTATTTTTTTCCTGTAGTTGTGCTGCTCTACAGGATTTTTTGTTTTCATTTTTGTGGCAAATCCACAGCAATTTCTAGCTGTGGATTTGCTACAGCTAGAAATTTTGTTTCACAAAGCGAAACAAAATCGAGGTCATGGTGAGGTTTGATATAGATTACTCCACGTTTATATTTTGTGCGACCCTTCACTGTTGCTCCTGGATACACACAATCTGAAATCCGTAAATTTATTTAAATGTGAGCGTCTTTCTTCTTTATCTGAGCAGCTGTGGCTGCTCAGATAAAGAAGTGCAAGATAACAATACCTGAACAGTTAATACAGTGCAAGATAACAATACCTGAACAATACCTGAACAGTTAATACAGTGCAAGATAACAATACCTGAACAGTTAAGTTGTCAAATAATCTCGTCTGTAGTGTGGCAGTGACGATCAGTAACATCCTTCTAAGGCCATCAAGTAGAAAAAAATTTCCAAGTTTTATCTTTAAAACAAAGTTCACAATGTGTCACAGTCGAACCATCTTTATACAGTAGCGATAACCTCCTTTCTATCTTTACAGATGGAAGAAGTGTTTGAGTTGGACAGTGAGTTTTATCAAATTCTCCAAATCATGCCGTAATCCCTCTTATCCTTAGAGATAAGGATGAGGGACGGAGGACCTGAGCTCTTCTTTTTGAATATGGGTGTGAAGATTTACAAATCAATAGAGCCAAAATGTTCACATCCATATCCGCGTTGCAACAGTGGCAAAATAGCATAATGACAGTAGCTGCACTCTTGAAGGAAGTTCATCAGCAGCAGTTCACACAGACAAACATCTGACATCATCTAGAATCTCAGTAAAGAGTAACATGCAGTAACTACTAACCTATCAATAGGAGGTTTGTGAATTCATTGAATTTATTACATTCGTCATTTTTCTGTTGTCAAAAATCTAACCTCATCATGTCCAGCTTTCATTGTTCCTATTTAAGCGACAACAACAGAGTTGGCAGCTGAAATGTCGGATGAAAGCATAAGATAAACTTGATCTGACCTTAAAATCATCAGAACTCGGATGATTTAAGTGCCTGGCCCCACTAATGGCTTCCAGACAGAATGATGAATGAAGTTTGGTTCACTGGAGGTCAAAAAATAACCCACCACTTACTTTGATTAGATAACACTTATCGGGGAATGCACATGAAGTCCACATTTTATATTTACTCTTTAGGTTTCCCATCAATGACAGGCAAGTCATTTAGCTGTTCTGTATCAGTTAATACCCTTATAAAATCTAACCAGCAGTTAGATTATTTATATTTTTGGATAGATCTGAGTTGACACCCGACAGAAAATTCACCAACAACTACCAGCATCTGGCACTTTGCTTTCAGTGGGAATTCACTCCCACATCCACGTAGAGTCGATGCTAAACGCGACACATCCTTTCCATGTGTACTGCTTAGGTAATCCTAAGTTTTATTTTCCAGAAAGCTATGCTCAGCACCACTATGATTAAACTTAAGGAGTCTTTAAGCTCAAGTAAAACCGATGCACTTTGTTGGTGGAAAAATGGACATTTGAATCATGTTTATTTATAAGAACGAGGAATCTGGAGGCATTTTGTGCTTTCATTCCTCTGGCAGTGGGAGTATTTATGTGGTACTTATTTAAAAATGTGAGAAATGCTTTCAACATCATTCTTATCTCACAAAATAAACAATAATCTGTACTTCCAAATATATGCTCTCTGCTATTCTAGGAGTTGTTGTGATTAAGGGTGATATTTTAAATACGCAACACAGGACATCTTAAACTGGTTTGGGTATTAAAATCTCTGGAAGCTCGCTGTTAGCGAATAACAGCTATCATGGGGAAATCATAAAATCGTCATTTCGCCATTAGCCGCTATTCCACATGCCACCAGCTGGTTTGGGAACCATGAAAAGTAGGAACCGTTTTCTGTCCAAACAATCGCAAACATAAACATTTGTAGTTTCGTAAGCACTACTGGCAAAGTTAGTGATACTGCATCTAAACAGAAAAACTCATGCACATCTTTATTCATGTCCCAACGGGCTGTTAATGTTTACAGCAAGTCGCAATAAACGGTTAATATTCAGTTGGAGGGCGTGGCGCTCCAACAAACGGAGGATAAAAACACAAAACTTTTATTTTGAAATAAAAAAAACAGGTCCTGGTCTGACTAAAAAGGTAAATAATAAATAAACCAATAAATGTGTAATACTGAAAAAGAACACACCGTTTAACTCGGTGGTTTAAAAACATGAACCGATTCAACTGTTGGATGATAAAACTAACAACTCTTCCCTGTGACTTCATTCAGGAGTTTCCGTAAGCGTTCAGCACTGACTGAAAAATAAACCTTTCATACAGAGTCGTCCACTTCCCACATGTGGTTCACAAATGAAGAAACCTAAACTTCAGTTTGTCAAGAAAGGCTGACCGTGATTTAACGTGCTGAAGGGGGGAGGCATTGATTCCAGTTCACTCAGCCGGACAAAGTGTGGCTGAATAAACTGGACTCCATGCCACTGAAATTGCACTCTTTCTCCGGGGTCATCCATTTAAAGGCTGCATGTGAATGAATGAGATGTCCTGAAAGGAGAAGGGGAGTTTGTGTGCAGCCCTGTCTGCAGAACTCCTCATGGCCTATCATTACCAGATGTCACTCTAAGGGTGGCTGCTTAAAATCCTAAACTCCAGCTCTCTGCCTCTTTTTCTTCCACTCCTGCCTTCCTTCCTACTTTCTTTCCTCCCTCTCCCCATCTCCTTCCCACTCCCACAGCCCTTTTTTTCTTTTTTTCCCCCCCTTCTCTCCTCTCCACTTCCAGCTGTTTTTGGCTCTGAACAGCAGGAGCGGAGGGGAAGTTCTCCACCAATTGTCTGGGTCCTGAGAGGAGCTTGTTGGTCGGACCCCACCCTCCTTCTGTCTTTCTCCTCTCCCCTCCTGTCCCGCTCGCTCTCTTCTCCCTCCTCGACTTTCGTCTCTCCTCCCCCTGTTGTGAGAGAGCACACCTGCTTGATTTTGGCTGCACGCTCTCCGATTCAAACAACCCCACAGGCCCCGTCAGCCACTTCGTACTCTCATCCGCCCACTTGACAGGATTTTGGAAGTCAAGCTCATCTCGCCGGCTCCTATTCTTCTTGCCTGGCTTTCACTGAGAACAGGTAGGTTTTACTCTGTGGCTGGGAAAACCGGAAAAATCTGCCTTTGATAAGATGACATCTTTAGTTTTTTTCTTCTTCTTTCAATGCAGTAGGTCATTCTCTCGAGATAGTTTGCGGGTGTTTTGTGAAAGGTCTCGAGATAAAGTGAGTTCATCTTTTACAAGCATTACATCGTTCCGTCCTCCCCTTTCGTCCTGTAATATTCCAGATATGTTGCCAAGTCCTGTTCTCACAGCACTCATGATTATGTGAGGGGACTCCTTAATCAGTTCAATCTGCATACAGGACAAAAAAAGAGTCAAGAAAAGAGAAGTGGTTGCAGGAAAAGGGGGTGTGGTACCCAACTTCGAATTCTTCTGACCCCTCGGTTGCCTTTAAAGTATACACAGTTGAGGCCCGTATGATGTTAGGGGTTTTACAGAGTGAGCTTGTTGCTTTCTTTTGGAAAGTATTGGTTTTCAACTTGATTGATTCCAGGTTAACATCTGAGATGAAAGATTGCTGGATCATCTTTTTCATTGGGGAATCATAAAGACGAATGCAAAGAAAGAGAGGGGATAAAACATCTTTGATTATTTCATTGTGTTCTTTAAGTCCCACCATAACTAGTCAAGGTTTTATATGGGGAAAAAAGAGTTTTCCCTCATTAGTCAAACATTTTAGATTTCAGCCAATCTCTTATCTTTTTGCTAATAAGTGCCTGTTTCTTCTCAGCAGGAACCTAAAAAAATTGCCCTGAAGGGTTGGGGTGTGGGGGCAGCTTAAAAGTAACAGGCTTAAAAGAGGAAATGAAGAAAGGGTTTTCCTTATTTTTTCCCCTTTTTTTACCTGGCAACACACAAAGTGCCATTAATCCTGTAATGGTACAGCTTCTTCCATCAAAGAGACATCTGAAGGCTTCCCGGCAAGCCTCTGCACAACTCTCTGCTAACTCATTACATCTTTTCTCTGCGCAGAAAAGGGAAGAAACTAATGTGGTTGAGCTGTAGTGAATAAAGTGAAACTGAGAGGCAAAATGGAATCAAAAATGGCACTGTGAGTTAAATAAAAGCTACAGAAAGAAAGAAAAAATAAGGCAGGCACAAAGTACGAGAATGAACTCAAAGCAATGAGCAAATGGAAGTGTTGGATGAGACGAGGCCCAGATTCTTGCACACACAGGCAGCATTTTTTCCATCTGGACTTTATTTTTCCAGGTCAAGCAGAGTAAGAGAACAATTGGGAGCAAATGGATAGTAGCCAGGAACTCTCATTCTCCCTGCCCCAGTTTGCTCATTGGAACGGCAGAAAGTTCCACGTTTGAGCCTCTCTCCATGACCGGAGGGGTCAGGAAGGAAAAAGGGAAAACTTAAAAGGGAATAGCAGCGAGCACAGGATGGGAGGAAGAGATGCAAAGGGGAAGAAGAGGGAGGGAAGGCTGTTCCACGTCTGTGCGGAGCAGACTGATAATGAGGTTGAGGTATGATGGTCGGGTGACGGTTTTTCACACAAAACAGCTGAAATGTGGCTTAACCACTGGCTGTCTCACAGGCATGTTCTGAAAGCCCCATAATGATCTTCCAGCTGAGGGAATCACAGTGACTGTGAGTGTTCACTGGCCGGGTGTTTTTAGGGGCAAGAACATTGATAGCAGCCGTTAAAGATCCTCCTGATTTCCTGACAGCTTCTGGGAATGTTTGTTGGCCATTCCATGCACATTTTTATAGGAAACTGCTGGCTCAGGATTAGGAACTGCTGTCATTGTTGAGACAAACCAAACTGAACTCTTTGGCATTATCATTGTGATTAAACTGGGTTGAACGTGCCTGAATTAAAGTCTGTCTACACGAATGATTTCTGCAGGGATTCACTTCATCTCTTCATGCGGATTCATAAAGTGTTATGAGATTCGCTCGGCTATGAATTGGTGCTGATGGGAATAAGCTGAGCTGGACAGAGCAGAAAATCCTCAAACGTTGGAGGAACATTTCAACACCATTGACCTCTGACTCCTCAGACGACGGTGGAAATGATGTGTTTGGGCAACCACATGGGAGGGGAACTTGCATTCATTTGCTGACAGACGTAAAGAGCCTCACATGTTTTAAACGTCCTGTGGCCTAGTAAATACCTTACAGTGATAAATTACCGACAGCCGCTCTGCAGACGCAAACCCAGGCCTTGGGGGAGTTGGAGGAAAGAGGGAGGTGATGCACAAAGATTAGGTATGTTTTGTGTGGGTTTTTTTTTTACTATCACTGTTAGATTTTTATGTTCACTCATTCTGGTTTTCTTAGTCTGAACATTTCAAGTAAAGGCTCCAACAATATAGGAGAGAAAGTAGCACAGAAGTAAAGGGTAATTACTTTCCTCTCTCATGCAAAGGTCTCTCTGCTTCCTATCTGGGAATCATTAGTGAATGCTAGAGGGAAGAGTCAGGAGAGTGCGGAGGGAGGGAAAGTTGGGAGATACAAGAAAAATGAGAAGAAGGGAGGGCAGACAAGGTGACTGCCATCAGAGGAAATGTCACCCTCCACCCCTATTTCCTGACAGGTCATAAAACGAATGAATGATATGTTGCAGCCAAGGGATAGAGAGAGAGAATAGCAATTTGTTTATAACTGTGAAATGCTATTTGGACCAGATAGTTTTACAGCTAGTTGTGTTATTCACCAATTTGTCCTCCATTTACAAGCTTGATGAAAATTTAATGGTCTTTTGTCACTTTCGAAATAATCAACTGATTGGATGGCGTTCAGAGGCAATGGAGGAACATTTCCAGTAAATGAAAGAACCACTTCAAACATAGAACTGATCCTCCAAAGCCAGTTTTCTTTTCTTTTTTTTGAGAAGTATGATTCTTCTTTGGTTTATAAGACCTCTGGGGTTTTTTAATGCAAGAGAACAAAAAGACAATAAAACCCTGTTATGACCCATATCATATCCATACCATATCACTTGCTGAACCAACTCAACATGATGCTTTGGTGTGATATATCCACAAATCATGGCAACGGTTAAAAAAGCTTGGAATTCAGTTGTAACTCACTTGTGAAGGATGTTTATTTTTGACAGCAACAGGTAATTTGTCATAAAGATGGTCTCAATATGAAGCTCCAACATGGGTTAGCTAGGTTGAAAATCGTTAATATTGTCTTGGCAATTTGGATTTTTCATTTGTTAATATATATTTGACTCACAGTTTGGTCGTGTTAAGTGTGTTTTCATTGGCTGAAACATCTGGCAGTGGCATGATGTCATATTTCAGTGCCACTCCATTTGGTAATGTGCAAACAAAACCTGAGAAAACCTTTTTCTTCATCTTGTACATCATAAAAGTTAAAGATCGTTTCAGCTGCCCCCTGCTCGGCTTTCACTGGACACTGACAGAAAACACAGCCTCTCTTTCAGTTTGAACCACATGGTCTGCAGAGAAAAACGTTAATCTGTTGGAAGAAATCTATATTCAACAAATAGATCAAATAAAAATACTATTATATGGTTTTAGTAGCTGTAAATAGGAGAATAGGCCATGGTGTTTTTTTGCTAGCTGTTACAGTTACAGCTGTCAAACATAAAATATCACAGTGCACTACACACAGGTATTTGGACATCCTTAAAAAAGAAAAACAGGTGAATATACTGTGAAAAAGTGATTTGGAACAACTTTAAAAAAAATAAAAAGCATAAGAAACTAGTCAAACTGTTCTGCAACCAGTTGGTTCACAATGAGCAACACCTGGCACTCTTTAAATTAGGAGAAAATTGTCATTTTTCTTTTATGGTTTATCCACTTACCACTATAGTGGTAAGTGGATGTTTAGATGCCATGTTCTTCTTAAAAATGACAGACAGGGAAAAATAAAACCTAAATTAGTATTTTAAGCCTGCATGTAGAGCTGTATTTTTTATATCAGAAACAGAAACTCTTAGAGGTTTTCTGAGGTGTAAAAACTTCAAGAACCGCTGCTCCAGCATTTTGTTTCGACTTTGCTTTAGTCTGAGCACACTAGTTCACCCTTTGCGAGGATTTTATGTGTATGTGTCTGTGTGCATAAACAGGGAGGAAAGAGGAAAGTTTTGGCCATCTTCCCAGTTTAGTGTGACCCGAATGGTAATGAAGAAACTCTTGCCTGGGCTACAGCAGGTCGTCTCGAGTATTGTCTCCATACATTCATCCCAACTTAATCCAGCTGGGAAAGCTCAGAAAGCCATGGATTTAAGCTATGCTTGGAATCCTAATCTTTTGAATGGACTTTTTTTTTAAGCTGTTCTCATGAAATCGAGGTTTTATTTTCTAAACTTGTGCATCATCAATCCTTGGTTGTTTTCCACCGATTCAGGACGGGGTCGTAGAAGTAACACGTTGAGCTCTCTCTATAGTGATGTTCCACAGTCCATTCTGGATTTTTCCAGGGAATTTCCGGGCCACGAGGGATATAAAGTCCTTATGTGTTCTGGGTCTGCTCCTGGACTTTCTCCAAGTGGAATTTGGAAAACTCTCAAAGCGGGGCGCCCAAAATCCTTCTTGATCATGATGCCTGAACTGCCTCATTTAAAGCTCAACAATGTGGAAGTACAGTTCCTCGACCCTGATGACTTTCCTCCTGGTTCCACCTCATGATCCGAGTGTTGCAATTTGGCTCATATCTTTCATTCTGAAAAGATGTGAAATTGCACCAAACAGCTTTATCGGAGAAATCCTAAGGACCCAACCTTTTTGAAGCCGAGATTCCACATTGTGGTTAGACTTTTCAAAAACAATCTTTTTTTTAAAAAAAAAAACAACACATTTTCTTGCCTATTTGCAGAATTGATGGCAGAAAATCTTTGACAGCTTGATGGCAAGACAGATGGAAGAACATTTGAAATGCATCACCAATAAACATGTTTGTATGTATCTGTTTATGTGACCAATGGTCAAAGCAAGAAGCTGTGGTCCATTAATACAGCAGTTAAAATAGTGTTATTCTCAGAGCACTGGTGATTTTATCAAGTAGAACTGGAACAGAGCGTCTCTCCTCACACAACAGGCCACATGTTAGTATTTTATGATTTTAATGGCTGGATGACGAGACTGACACGGCTGCGTCAGTCAGCACAGTTTTATACAACATTGGAAGTCCAATCAGTTTAACACAAACTGGTAGAAACGATGCTTATTTCTGTGCAAGATTTGTGCCTGGTACCAATCAGGCAACTCGGATAAAATATCCAGTAAAATAATCTACGAGCTCCGTTTGACCTGGGGATGCAATAAACATCTCAAGATGGCAGCCACTGCTCCCAAGTCTCCTGACAAAGTTTTGGTTCGACTGAACTGTCAGCTTTTTCAAACGCTTGAAAGGCGAACATCGCCAAGCTTAGTCAGCCTGTCAGACATTTGAATTAATCCTCCTCCTGGATCTGGTTTGTGCTCAGACTGGAGCCGTAGGATGCGACGTTTCCAACTGCTTGGAAACATTTCCCCTGAAGCAAAAAACACCAACACATAATTCCAGATTCAGACCGAACGTGTAAAAGACGTCTTAACACGTCACGCACTCAAAGCGGGAGACAAAACACTCGGATGGATGAGATTTCAATCCTCAATGTCCTGGAGGCATACAGTTTGATAAAGTACTGGCCTTTGTGGACAGAGACTATAATTACGACTGGGTCAGAGCGCCGCTCTCAGCTCTCATTCCTTGACCTGACGTAACCTTAACCTGCACTTACAATGGTCGGCTATTTCCATCTCACACAGACATCAAACACTGTGAAGAGTTTAACTCACACCCCTCGTTGGTTTCTGTTGTTCCCCTGAACATTTTCATCTCCGTTTAACCTCATATGTTAAAAATGAAAACTCTATGTTGCCAGAAGTACTGGGACGGCTGCCGTTAAATGCTTTTGAATTTTAGCGCCGTCCTCTTCTTGCCGCTTGGGCTCTTGTGTACAGTTGGCACACTGTTTGTAGATAGAGCCCTTAAAGCTAAGCACTTTTGGCCTTTTCATGTCAGAAAACCCTCCGATGTGGTTGAATTTAAGCAATTGTGGGCCAGAATTCCTCCACAGTGATCTAAGAAAACTCATTAACGGGTATAATAAACTCTTAATGGAGCTACTGCTGCCAAGAGTGGTACAGGTAACGATTAGGCACATTTACTCCTTTATCGAACAGAGCCAGTTGTATAGCTTGTTCCTTGGATAAATTAAATAATTTGAAAACCAAATTTTTGATTTGCTCGGGTTAAGTTTATGTTACGAAAATTTGCCCTAATGCCTTTTTGTGTGGCACAAAGCAAAAACAGATGAAATGTGTAAGGAGGAAGATATGTTTCCACAGCAAAGTGTATTATACATAGGCTATGTTGCAAAAGATTTATCAAGATAGGACACAGTCGAAAGACAAAACAAAAAAATTAAAGGCACAGCCCATCATCTTTACGGATCATTTAAACAGGCTGAGAGTTGCTTTTAGGCCGGGGCCAAATGCTGGTCTTGGGCAGGTTTCCCCGTCCCGATCATGATGTTTGGGTCAAGGTCCGCTGAAGCTGCGGCTTAAACCAGCCCTTCAATTATTGTGGCACTGTGTTGGATGGAACGGCTTTTGGCTTCTTACCAGCGTTTTCTTTTCTTTTTTTATTTTTTAAAAAATGCGATTCTGTGCTGTGTAAAAAAAACACAAATGAGAGAGGGAGAATTGACTGTACGTGGGTGTGTGTGTCTGTGGAAAAGGTCGGGAAGTTTGTGTGGATGTCTGCTGTGTGTCTTGATTTCGAGACGACGTCCGCGTGTGTCATCTAAGTTGTGTTGAAACCTAGAAATAGGAAAGGAAGCGTGACACTCCCAGTGATCTCTGCTTCCACAGTAGATAGAAACTCCCTGATGCTGTTGACACACACTACTAATATAAAATGCTTGGCAGACGATCAATCTCTGTGATTTATTACGTTCAAGCAGGAGAAGACGTGGAACAGTGGTCTATAGTTGCAGCTATGCGATTTCCTGTAACGCATCCCACTGTGTATTTCTGTAAAAGTTAATGCAGATGTGGCAGTAGCCAGTGGTGTACTAATCAACTTCAGGAGGAGACTGGTTAGTCATAAATGTACAAAAAGTGAGCAAAGAAAATTGATAATTTATAGATTTGGGGAATTTTTTATTCATTCATTCATTTATTTATTTATTTGTCTTTCGTCAGATGAGTTCAGTCATTGTTTAACCACTTTTGGTAATGTCAAAATGTGATGCTTAGTCTAGAAAAAGGAATAGATAAACAGTTTATGGAGGGAGAATGACGGGAAATCCCTACAGAGTGTATCATCAGTTAGGGATAACTACTTTTATGGATTCTTCCACTTCATAGGAAAATGTTAAACAGTCAGAAATGCACTCAAACCATCAGAAAGCACCAAAGGTCAGCAATAATTAACAGATAAATGGATCACTGACAGAATTTGCCAACAGTCAAACTAAAAGTAGACAAAATTTTTTTTTGTTTAAAATATTAAACATTTTCCACTAAGAGCAATGCTTTCAGCTAAACTGTTACATGCTGGAAGTCTTTCATTCACAGCTGCATGTAGGTTATTTCTCCTTTCAGGTGCTTTGGTTAAATAGGAGCCATGCTAGAGAGGCTGCCAAATACTATATACTGCCAAATCTAAAGATATGCCAAAGTTTTATACACTTTTGTCATTGTGTTCTTACTGTAATATGCATTGCTGCCAATACCGCATCTGTTGCTGCACACTGCTGGAAAAACGGGCTGAAAGAAGACTGCTACACTTTTCTCTAGCTTAAAAGAAAGGCAAATTTGGCTTTCTTTTACTGATTTTAAGCCATAAACTTGTAAAGAAGCTGGCTGCAGGCTAGCTAGCCAAGCAAACAATATATCACAAATAACTAAACCAGCTAATTTCAAATTGTTGAACAATAAAGAGCAGGATGACAACTGGAAGTTTTTGCACTGATATGAAGCAATAAAAGATGAATGTTACAGTTAACATCATTATAAAACTAACTATCAATGTTATTTTTTAACATGACATTTGTTTTCTTTTATAAAATAAAGTATTATTATTTTTAAGATTCCTTGCTAAATTACGCAAAGCCATAAAATGGTTTCTCAGTGTTATTATCCAATGAGAATGTAATACTGCCTAATAAAGAATTCTATTTTTTTACGTAATGTAACTGCAAAGTAAAATGGAAATATTCAGGCGCATTTACCTGAAAACGTAGCTTTTTCTTCTTTTTTTTTTGGTACATTCTTGAACGATGCACATGAACCCAAACGCTGCAGTTCGTACTGCCTCCAAATGCCTTTCCTGCAATCCGGAGCAGCATCACAACCAGCACATTTCACCTGTTTTCATGCATCTATAATGCAATCAGCTCGGGTGTGAAGTAGATCCCAGATTCAAGTTCTGACTCTCAAGGCAAATCTAACCAAGCAAAAACCTTTTGCCTTCCACCAAAAACTGAACATTTGTTTATCAAAAGCTTAATTGCAATTATTATGTTGTTTTTTTTGTCTGAGTAACGCAGACCCATTTGAAGAACAGATATTGTTTTGTCACTAATAACTTCCAACGTGTCTTTTGCAGGCTCTCTGCGAGCAGCACCATGCGGACTGCCTGCCTCTCCCTGCTTCTGGTCACCGCCTGCTGGGCTCTGCCCTTCCGTCAAACCGGCTTCCTGGACTTCATGATGGAGGACGACGCCGGGTCGGGGGTTGATCCCATCGGGTCCGTCCCCCCTGGCGACCCCGCAGGACCGAAGTGCCCATTCAGATGCCAGTGTCACCTGCGTGTGATCCAGTGCTCTGACCTTGGTAAAGCAGCAACACACCCCCACATGATGAAAAAAAAGTGCAGCTCATTTTGTAATTTAATTTAAAAAATGTCCTGATGTCCTGATCTAGTGGGAAGAGAAGATCTGACAACCTCTGCTGCATAGTCTGAATTATAACTTTGCCTAAGCTTTTTATTAAGTATTTTAATGCGTAAACATAAAAAATAGCAAATGGAAACAGCAATAAATGCCTGAGATACATTAAGAAGTAAAAACACATCCTGATTTTTTTTTTCCTTGGAATCTAACCAAAATCAAGCTTATAATCAAATAAGAGTTTCTGCCTCAGTTTTTTTGCAGGAATATGTTTATGATGACCATAACAAAGTCATGTAACGACTTTTAATTGGCACAGTTTCTGCAGCGCAAACTTGAAATTTCAAAGCATCGGGCGCCGCCGTCAAAACTGCTCGGCTTAATTCATGTAATCCAACGAAATTAACATTCACTAAGCACTCCTCCAGCCTCATTATAGGAACTCAATTGTTAGATTATCAGCCCTACGTGTTGACGGATTACGCCACCTTTGGGATTCCAAGGTGGAAAAAAAAAATAATGAAACGCAGTAAAGTCACATCAAGTGCCTCCACGTCCATTTTCTCCTTGCAGTCTTCCGTTTGATTCTTTGGCCCGGATTCCAGAATATTGCACCCGGTTTATGGTACCAGGCCCTGAGGTCAGACGGGCAGCTGAAATCGAACCAAGCTGAGTTACAGCGAAGCTTTAAAAACAGCAGACCCACCCGCCCAAACCCTGCTCGGTCATTCGAGGGGCGTATTGTGTTACACGTTACTGCAATGTCCTCCAGAGAACATGAGGCCATGTGTTGATATGTTAATCGCTCACAGATGCTCTGAGTCTTGCTTCACTTCCTGTAACAAATGCATGATCTGCTCTTTCTGGGAAATTAGCTTTCTTAAACACTGAAGATTAAAGCTTCCTCCCTACTTTGGAAAGTCCTGTGCAACCCCTAAAACAATCCAGGATGTGTTTCTCAGCTAAATGCTTACTTTACAATTACTTGGTCACCTCTTTTTACTTATGCGTAATCCAAACAGTTTTTTCAGTCGTCGTGCTTGGCGTTTGGAGCTTATCTGCGATGTTTGCTTAATCTGATGTATGGAGTATGTGACAGTTTGAGTCATCCCTGCAGACACTGTCTAAGGAATAGCACTTATTACATATAAAGGGAAAGAGAGGCAGTGGGATTAGATTTTTTTTGTGATGTTTGGAAAGAGAGATGCATGTTCTTCAAGAGAACAGATTAGGAGGAAGGGAGGTGGACCCGCTGGGGATTCTGTGAGGATAAAATAAAACAGCAGCAGACAGACAGGAGATTCAGAGGATCAATCAGGATGTAAATTAGAAGGCAACTTTATTTACTTCAGAAGAGCAGATGTGTCAAATGTTAACGATGAAGACAGTGTATGCTTCCCAGACCTGCTGGCATACACACAAACACACTCACGTACGCACACACACTCCACGGCTCAAACACGAGCAGGATCAGTGTTCAAACTCATACAAGCACAAGCGACGCTGAGGGCTCCGCTCACCGTTTGCGATTAATTCTGGCGAAAAAACGAGCAAAATTGAAAATGGAAACGTTCAAACTGTCGACTGACTGACTGAAAGGGCTTCCAGAAATCAACAATATGAGCATGTTTCTGGTCTCCGACACCAGAAAGACCGACTTGTCTTTCAAGACGTTTTCGATGCAGCCAAAACAAAAGCCAAGCAAAATTTCAACTTACCAAATTCTCATGTCAGCAAAACTAATGACATGTCTGCAAGTTGCAGGAAGGGAAACAATATTTGCCACTTACGTCACATTTATTTCAATTAAACATCAAATTTCAACACATTTTGATGCTGAAATGTAGTTTTCTGTCCAAACTGACCTGGTCCAGTGGGAGAACGTAACGGCTTCCTAAATGAAAACCCGTTCTTTCTTCTGCAGTTCTTTTAGTAGAACCGAGCTGGACAGTTTTCACACCTCAACCTTTTAAGATGTCTGTCCCTGTTACTTGCATCCCAAGGTCTTAGAAATTACTTTCTAACCTTTCCTTTACTGATATACAAGTACTTGTTGCTATTTTATTAGATTGAGGCGTAAAGTCTTACTTTTTGAGATTGTTCAGCTTTTTGTTGTCAGGTTATTTCTCTATTTAGGTGATTTTATTTTATTACATATGGTTGTGGCTAGTGAATCATCCAAAATCTGTGTAGTCAGAGTGACTTTTGTTGTGCTTTCAGAGCGCATATTTGGCATATAGTTATATAATGTGTAATATACACTATTTAATGCTATGTAATTGTTAATAAATACCTAAAAAGCATGTTTTTGTGTCTTATAAGCGAGCCAAAAATAATGTGCAGTATAGCGATCAATTTATTTCAGCATATTTCTCAGGTTTCGTTGATGTTATGCAGAAGGATGAGCCAGTCTGACTTTTCTCAAAGTAAATGAGGTAGTGACCGCAAACAGCTGCGATGGTTTCTGGATCATTCACTGTGCAGTTGGAAAAGTTGACAGAGGAGAAAAAAAAAAAGCAACTTGCAAGAAGTGATGTTTGTCTGCAGTCATCACAAGTTTTTGGGGCCAAAAGTTAGGTAGACCAGAAACTCAAGGAGAGACATTCTGTGTTAAACAGTTTATTAAATGTCTCTTGGTTTTAAATAAAAACTCTCCACTTTGAGTTGTTGTGTGTGCACCGAGACATATCTCCTGTCCACTTCACCAGACTACAGGACTTTGAAAACAGATGGGATTTTCTGTAACCGAATGCCAAGTAAAACAGTTTTGTGTGACTTTGCTGTCCAGGTATGCAGCTGCTTATTTATTCCAAAGGAAATTTGTTTTAGGGTCGATTTCCACCATATGTGCCTCCGAGCACAAAAATAGTTATTTAGTCGTCCTGGAAAGCCACTGTTTTGAAAACGTTAAGGACTATAAAGCAACATTCCGGGGATTTTTTTTTTCCTTTCTTTGAGATAAATATTCATGTGAGAATAAACAGCAGTTGAAAGCAGTCAAGCATCTCTTTAGAGTTTAAACAAGGCAAATATTTGTACAGCGCCATTCGTACACAGGGCAATTAAAAGTTACACACAAGAAAATAGAAACTTTCAGAAACATCTCAGGTTTTCAGGGAGTTGGATCTGAAACTAAAACTTCCTCCTCAGAGAAAATCCCAAATGAGCGTAATAAAGTTTTCTATAATTTTGAGACGGCAGGCGGTTTATTTTTGGACTTTCTCACATTCTCCATAGGATTTTACCTTGATTAACTTTTATTTTGCTTTGGTAAAATTTGTTTAACTTTACACTAAACTAGCTCTGTCTGTTAGTGGACGTCAGCAGAACTTTACCTGTCATCTTTCTTGTGAATTTCGCTGTCAGGTCTGAAGGAAGTTCCTGCTGACATTCCTGATGATGCCACTTTGCTGGACCTGCAGAACAACAAGATCACCGAGATCAAAGAGAGCGACTTCAAGAACCTGAAAGGATTACACGTAATTATCGTCAACATGTGTTTATTCTTCTTCATGCTGTTCTCCAGTTGTGTTAAGATTTTTTTAGGAGCTCTGCATTAGCAGGTATCAGCTTACAACTGGAGGAGATTCAGTGCTTTCTGAAAAAAGATTTTTTTTCCAGGTGCCAATAAATGACTTATCCTACGGTCTGGTGTTTTTACACTTTCTAACTCTTGCACCTGCCATACAGGTGCTGGTCATAAAATTAGAATATAATGAAAAAGTAGATTTATTTCAGTAATTCCATTTAAAAAGTTAAACTTGTATATTATATTCATACATTGCATACAAACTCATATTTCACATGTTTATTTTGTTTAATTGTGATGATTACAAATGACAACAAATGAAAATCTCAAATTCAGCATAAAGATCATCTCTGAATTTGAGATTTTCATTTGTTGTCATTTGTAATCATCAAAATTAAACAAAATAAACATTTGAAATATATGAGTTTGTATGTAATGTATGAATATAATATACAAGTTTCACTTTTTAAATGGAATTACTGAAATAAATCTACTTTTTCATTATATTCTAATTTTATGACCAGCACCTGTATTTATTGTAAATTCCTCAGTCTGAGAACAGACGCTGCTTCACTATAATGTTTCTTTTCCCTTAACCAGAAAGTCCCAAACACCTAACACTACATCCTCTCTGTTTGCCAGGAAAAAAGCTGTAGGAATAACTCTTATGTCCAAAAAAAGAAATATCGTTGAGTACAGCTTGCAATATTTTTAGAATTTCACGAGAACGCGTTAAAGAGTCTTTCAAAGTAACCCCAGCGATATAATTTTGTTTAATCTACTTTGGAGGCCACATTTCTGTGGAGGTTCTGTGGTTTTATTCTCCACTTAATCCCTGTTTATGATTTCACTGGTATTTTTTCCATGTAGGCTCTCATCCTGGTGAACAACAAGATCACCACCATCCACCCTAAAGCCTTCAGCCCCCTGACCAAGCTGCAGAGGCTCTACCTGTCCAAGAACATGCTGAAGGAGATGCCGGCCAACATGCCCAAGAGCCTGCAGGAGCTCCGCATCCACGAGAATGAGATTACCAAGATAAAAAAGGCCTCCTTCCAGGGCATGTCCCAGGTCATCGTGATGGGTATGAGACGGGAGGAAAAATATTTAAAATCCGCATAACCTGGAATAGACATTGAAGTATTGTTTGATTTTTTTTTTACAAATCTTCAACCGTGTTGCAGTTTTCTGCACTGCTGAATAGTCAAAACATTCCTGGAAGAAGCAAACTTCCATATCTAATTTTTTTTTTCTTTTTCTTTTCAGAACTTGGGTCCAACCCTCTGAAGAGTGCAGGAGTTGAAGCAGGCGCCTTCGCTGACCTGAAGAGGGTCTCCTACATCCGAATTGCAGACACTAACATCACAGAGATTCCTAAAGGCAAGGACTCTTTTCCACAGTTCGCCACAGACAAGAATTAGAGTTGAATGCATTGAAGTTAACGATTGGATTGATGACAGTAGTTGCAAATGTTGTCTTTGGCTCATTTTTTCTATCTGATCAGATCTCAATTAGAACAAAATTAACCTGTCAAGTTATTTCTGGATGTGAAAAAGATGACTTGATAGAAATAATTGTTCAGTTTTTATTAAAATACGCATTTCTTGAGATCTTTTTGTAAAAACAGTGAAAAAGTAGTATTTGGACTCTGATTTTTGAGAATTACATGTTTTAAGCTAGTTTATCATTGCCTAGTAATAAGAGTAGGTAATAAGAGTAGGTTTACCAGAAACCTTAAAATAAACTCAGTTCAGAAAAAGTCAGAAAAAGTTAAAAACTAGTGAACTTGTGTTGCTGTGAACTGATGACATCTGTAGTCAGGCACCTATGGTCTAAAAGGATCGACAAGTTGAATATTTTTAAAAGAAAATGTAGAATAATCATTTTGAACTTGTGCCTAAAACTATCTGCTAACAACTGAATTTGTCTTTTATGCGTCGGTGGACTGAGCCTGTACTGCACTTTGGAACAACACATTTCATCTTTGCTTCCGTACTGAAAGTTTAATTCAGCTGAGAAGAGTTACAACACCAGTTCTGAGCTGAGGAACACAAATATGTGCGGCTTAGCTTCTCTTTCAGCGCTTGGCAGTGCGCTCGCAGTTGATTTATTCGCCGTAGCGTCACAAATTAACAAAGTATTTTCCAAGAGTTTCGAATTAATTTCTTCTGCTGAGAACCACAAAAATGACGAGCCAGTGGAAATTTAGCTGTTTACCCTCGGAAAAGAGTCTGTGAAAAGGGGGACTCGATATGATAACCCGGAAAAAGACGCTTTGATGAGCGAGTTGAAATTATTTTGTGGTGTTCCTTGGCTCCGCCTTGATGGTAATCCTGTCTCATTTGTGTTTGCAGGTCTGCCTAGCTCTCTGTCTGAGCTTCACTTGGATGCAAACAAGATCACCAAGGTGACATCCAGCGCCCTGAAAGGCCTGAAGAATCTGGCCAAGTAATAAAAATGATACTTCTCTTCCCAGCCTTGCTGTAAACCAGCATTGATGCCAACAGTAAACATTTTCAGAAGCGTAAACGCTCACAGCTTTGTTTGCCTCTAAACAAACAAAGCTGAAAGATGATTGAAAGCAGCATGTGTAAAATGAAAAGCCTTTACGCCCATTTCCCTGCAGTGGCTTTATCTTCCTTTATTGGCTAAAAAACCTTTACAGCATCGCTCCGTTGTTTCAAATTGTGGAGGTTTGTGCTCTTTTGCGTTCGGTTCTTCCAGACGTGACTCATTCCTGCGCTTATTTTTCTTGCAGGCTCGGCCTGAGCTACAATGAGATCAGCACTGTGGAAAACGGCAGCCTGGCTAACGTGCCACATCTGAGAGAGCTGCACCTGGATAACAACGCTCTGACCAGCGTTCCTCCTGGCCTGCCTGACCATAAATACATCCAGGTACACCATGGCTCCAGAGTCTCGAATGCGAGCATGTTACTAATCCAGGCGTCATCGCGCACCGAGGAGAGTTTATTTGCAGTCAAGAAACGATTAGATATTTGATTGTTCTTTTTATATATATTTGGAAATTGAGCTGGTTTATTTGTCAGGTGCCTTCTGATACACAGCAGATGTCTAAGTAAATTTTCCGATAGATATCTGGCCACACCATGATGCAACAAACCATGATACTTCCAACTGCATGATTCAGATGGAGGCTCTGTTTTTATGAGGTTTTTTCCCACTAATGTTTTTGGTTAATCCTAAACACGCCTTCTGTTCTGGTTTCCAAATGAGACGAACGAAGATTCATTTGGCCAGAGCTGCTTCTCCCGAAGTCCTGGTTTTTGTCTACGTGCTCTCTGGCAAATTTTACCCTGGATTTGTGTTTTTCTGATGTACACTGAAAGTGACATTCTCTGATTATCCAAGCTAGCACTTTTATTAAAACTGGAATTACTTTGATGACATTTCATGATTTTTAGAGATGTGCGTTGACGTCTTGCAGTCTGCATTCAGGGTGGACCTGCTTGGACGGCCAAATCTGGACATGGCGACAATGGTTCATAAACTTCTTTATAAGAAGACTTTGTTCCTTAAAGTCAAAGGGTTTATCGCTTTAGTTTCCTCACCAGACTTCAATAAGCTATGATGTCATCTTATCAAAATCCTCCCCAGCTCTTTTGAAATCGATGTGTTTATTCTCAACTCAACACACAAAAGTAAATGTCTGAGGCTTAAACAGGGCAAACCTCCAACCTACAAGGTGTGTTGTGTCACAGGGAGTTTGAAGAAACACGAATAAATCCTCAGAATTAGTACTAACATAACTCAAAATGTTTACATCAGTAGGAGGAAATGCGATATTACTGGATAATTAATGACTTCACACTTTGTTGCTCAGCTTGTTATTCTAGTGAAAATCCTAAATGTTTCTGATGAAAACCATCCATGGCAGGAATATAGTTATCAATCTTTTCTCAGTGCAGTGCATCGTATTTATGTTAAATGTGCCAATCGATGTGTGATTGATGCACCGAAGTGCAGAGTTTAATCCCACAGTTGATTTGGTAACACCTTGATCTTTATCTTAGAAGCATATTATATATGTAAAAAAAATAAATATATAATACATAGCCTAGAGATGTATGAGCAGCATACGTGAAGGATTCTGAATGTTTGACTTCTCAGCAATTCATCGAGAGACATATCATCATTTTTATTTACCTTTTCTTCAGAAACCTCAATTACAGCTGTGCCCGTCTCATTTACTAACCACATGTTGTAATTATTTCAATCCCGTCTCCAGGTGGTCTACCTCCACGCCAACAAGATTGGCGTTGTGGGAACGGAGGACTTCTGCCCCCCTGGCTTCAACACCAAGAAGGCCATGTACTCTGGTATCAGCCTGTTCAGCAACCCGGTACCCTACTGGGAAGTCCAGCCAATCACCTTCCGCTGCGTCTTCGACCGCTCCGCCATTCAGCTCGGAAACTACAGGAAGAAATAGAGCCGAGCTCCTCCGCAAGCAAGAATGTGTTTATAGATGAGAGCATGAACGTTTTGCAAGTGTGTGTTAGACCATAACCCCACAACACTGACTCCCACCACTTCTTCTTTCCACCACTGCCAGCGTGCAAATTATGGCGTATTAATCGACACTCTGCTTTCCAGCGCTCTAGCAGACATTGGACCTTAAACACAACATTCCTCTCTCAATATTTAGCTTCAAGGGTTAGTGGAGCGGTTATACGCACGGCTCATAGTAAACACTCGCACATCTCGGCGGGACTCACACACAACATATCATTCGTGGAACTAGTAAAGCGATTCATTTCTTTGTTTTTACGTTTTTGTTTATTTTTTTTTGCATACGTGTTTTAGCGCATTAATTTGCATACGTGAATTAATTCAGCGGCTCGACAGAGACAAACCCAGACCAAAAAGACGCCTCGCTCAGGCAGAGCAGCGTCACAAATCCCAATCTGTTCAACTTTGTCTTCCTCTATTCATGATACAGCTGGCCTGCAGAGCAGGCAGCGAGAGCTACCTGTGTTTTAAACGACCAATAACAGCTGATTCTTTTTTATTTTTATTATTATTATTATTATTTTGGTATGTACTAGCTAATGCCTGTGTAACATGAACGGCTTCTAGAGTGTAACATCAACAAACTGCACAGAACTCAGCTCTCCATTTGTATTGTATTTTCTTAAAAATAGAGATAAAAGCAACCGTGTCTTGTTCCACATTGTGATTTCTTTTGCTTCACAGCCGTGTAGTTTCTACGTGTTCTTCATCGTACCCCGCCCGCCGTTTCTCTCGCCAGCGTTTTCCTCAACACGAGTTGAAAAAGGCTTCAGAAAGTTAGAATAAACGACATATGTCTTGAACAGATGATGTCACTTCCAAAGATTATATGCATGCTCTTGATTTTTACCTTTCAACTTGAACCAAGTGCTTTTGAAGTCATTTGTTAATGCGCTTATGTGTTTCCCTTTTTCTTTTTTTTTTCCCTACTTGTCTTTTCTCTCTTCAGTAGTCATGAAAAATGTGGCGGGTGTATCCAAAGTGCCCGTGTTGGTGTGAATGTTGTATGTATAGACGCTGTATATAAAATGTTGTATAAAAACCTCTCAATGCTTAAAGGCACAAGGCACTTACCTTAGCTCAGACTTAATATATCAGCAGGAAAGGTGTTTCTCTTTTTTTTTCCCGGGGCGCGGGCTCCAGCTAAGGTGTCCTAAACAAAATAAAAGTACTAATAAAAAAGTAGCATTTCTGTTCATGTTTGAAATTTTCTGAATTTTCGTCAGTGTTAATGTGGGAATTGGCTGAAAAACAAAATGACTAGCAAGCACACAAAACAAGAAAACAGCAAGGAGGATGTTCATCGGGTAAACTACCGACTCGTTGGTAAGTAGTTTGTCTTCAATTGAGTGTGGGTTGTTTCGTAAAACAAAACACCCAAACAGATGTCTCTATTCAGAAAAAGGGGGTCTAACCAGACATATATAAATAAACTAAACTGAAGTTCAGCTTTCGACATATTGCACCCCGATGGGAACTTCAAAGTTTTCCAACCTACAGTCTATCACATCCTTCCTTTGAACAAAGAGCTGGTTTCTTGCCATCTGGAAACAATAAGTCACCCTGCAGATGTGTCTTCACACCACAGAAACTGTCGTCCTGTCAGAGTAAATATGGGTCAGATTCTTCCTCCAAATGCTTACACAACGGAGTCAGTTCTTCATGTGCTGCACAATGAGACGTGAACGAAGCTGCAGTAAATGCTGGGGCTTTAAGTTTCCTTCTGCGTTGGTTTTAATTAAAAGAGAAGCTTTGAGCAAGAGTGAAAAGCTGCACCAGCGTCGCTATATTCTGCACGATAATAAAATGTATTTCCATCCGTGTTTCAAAAGTTCCCAACAATCTGGGAACTCTCTGGATATTATATGCAACTAAATATAAACACATACATACGGACAGCAAACACTTTCAGCGGGGAGCGTTCAGTCCGCCGTGCCTTTGGTTTGCGGGAGGAAACCAGTTTTCCCAGGGGAGATCACCCAGACTGAGAGCAAACGTGCAGAGCAACACATTTGATTTAACACCTCAGCGCTTCAAGCCTTAACTTTTTACCAAATAAACAAATTTACCTCAACTTTACAGCACAAAAATGAGCAAAATCAGAAGGGTGGCAGATGTAAAAAAGCTACGCTGTCATAGATCAGCTCTCTGAAATCTGAAAAAATATATGTTTGCACAAGAAACCATTTCATGCTCCGCTGCAGATTTATTATCCTCCAGCCATTTAAGATACTTTAGTATGAATATTTACACTAAGCACAAATAAATTGGATCCATTTGACATTTACTAGTTGTGATTTGAAGTAAAAAAAAAAAGTACATTTTGAAGATCAATGAGTCGTACAGATGATTTAGTGCCTCGTAGTGCCATTTTTCTTATCAAACATCAAAATGTGGTTTGCAGTGCAGCCATAGCACAAAACCACAATTTTTATTTCTTATTCAATTACTTCTCTTTTTTGGCTTACCACACAATTACAATTATAGGATATGTTTTCATGCAGTAAATTGTTCTGTCCTGTAATCATGAGGGGGGGTTATGTTCTAAAATAGATATGAAAAAAATATAGATTTTTTTTTTCTTTGGTCCAAGTTTATTTATGTTAAAATCATTCTTGTTCTTGTTTAGAGTCATTTCTCGTAATTATAGAATCTATACATATATCTATATCTCTCTCTCTTTCTCTCTCTCTCTCTCTCTCTCTCTCTCTCTCTCTCTCTCTCTCTCTTATATATATATATATATATATATATATATATATATATATATATATATATATATATATATATATATATATATATATGTATAAAGAATCATTGCTGCAGTGTATTTTTCCTGCAGCTAACAATCTGGCACCTACTTGAATCAGTCCCCACAATGATTATTAACAGCCCAGCTGTTTGTAGCATTTGTGACTCAAGTCAAGTCATTGCACAAAGGCTCTGTTTAAAACCAATGACTCCGGCTTTCTGTGTGAATGACTTTAGCAGCTATGGATTAGTTTCTCAAAAAAAAGGTGGCGTGTGTCTTTTTTTCGACTTTATGTATGCAAATATGGCAAATGATGTTTTGGAAATGTAAAGATGCCAAGGTACAGGCTCCCAGTTGCAACATTTTTTAAAAAATTACATTTTTTATCGACCTGACCCAGAACTTTGTCCATCTGACAAAAATTAATATACTGTAAAATAATTTTTAATGACCCTATTAGTGATGTTTTACTCATTTTTACAGACAAATGCTTCTCAAGAAACAAAAAAATATATATAAAACAAAAAACAATAAAAAGTCCATCTGACCGAGTTGACACAAAACTGAAGGTGGTTACAAACTAGTGAGTAAAATGAAAAACCTGATACATGTGAAGTAATGCAATTTATGTAAAATACATTAAAATGAATTATTGGCACATTTAAGTGAGATTTGACAACAATTTCACTGAAAGAGTCACAAAAACTCTGAAGGAGTTGACATCTGATGGAGTTGACAAATTTATATAGTAGCTCATCAGGTCCATGAAATCTTCATATTATACCAAAATTAAGCTTTTATTTCACAAAATTTCACAGTTTTGTAAATTGTCAATGTATGTAAATTGTAAATTATCATGGTTGTGACAAAACTTAGGAATAAAAAGAAGAAAAAACTAAAGAATAACATAAGCTAACCAGAGCTAACTAGCCCTCTTAGCAAAGAAAGAGAAAGGAAGTGGTCATGGGGTCCTCAGAAGTTCTGGTGCCCCCCAATAATGCCTTATCTTACTTTTTACATTCTTTTTATGTCTGACGGTGTTGACAAAAACTAGGACAAATTTCAATGGAGTTGGAAAATATATAAAAATTATTTTTAATTCAATTTATTGATACTTTTATAATTATTTATATGACTACTTATACTTAATTGTCATAATATATAATTTTAGTATTTCTTTAGTTGTGATAAACTATTGTAATGTATTGAGTTCTGCTCCTGGACAAGGGATTTTAAAGACACCAGCCAAATACCTGGAAAATATACATTGTTGTCTCACATGACCCAGGTTAGTTTAGCCAGATATTTGAAAAAAATATATTTTGTATATATCTTATTCAAATTTTGTGCTTTATCCATAGGACCTGTTTTGTCCCTATTCTCAAGAATCACTGAAATACAATGTGTTTCATTTAGTGAATTGAGTTACAGAAATCGTTTTAATAATTACTGAGATGCACCTGCATAAACTAAGACCAGATGTCAAGACAAAAGTGAGCGAGTAGTAATTTTCTGAATCACTGCATTCCGTTCAATTTATGGCTTAAAGTAAAAGGTGTTGGTTTCCTTATTAAACCTACATCTTTAACAACAAATACGCAGATAAAAAAATGCAATCTTGCAGCTCTCTCCACATGATTTTTGAACTTCTACGTCTTTACAAGACAAAGCATCAGTGTTTGAGTCCTGGGGCTCATCCTAAAACTTTTAGAGCGAGTTCAGTTCTGCACTTCAATCTGTTGCCCCCAAGTGGCGATTTCCAGACCAGCACCCTGTCCGCCTCTTTCCATGAATTGCTCTCCTGAGCGTAGTCCAATTTGAGGATCTGAAGAGACATTTATCTCCTGGACCCTATAGGCACGTATAGCTTCTAGCGTGAGGCTTACTGCAAATATTCCTGTGTGTTTAGACATGCGTGTCGGACAGCTTTAGCTCATGTGCAGCCACTGGCAGGCAGAGAAGCCAACGTTGTGTTTGACTGTTCACTAAAATCACATTTGCGCACACTTGTTTAAGTGTGTGTTTTCACATGTGTTTGTAGGTGTGCATATGTGTGGGTCTTTTTTTTTTTACTGTGGTGGTTATGCAACCAAAGTAGCCTGAGCTCTTTAACCTTGTCAAAACAGATAAGAGACAAGATCCTGAAAGAAAAAAAAACAGTTTGTTTTCAATCTGTCCAACACAAAAAAACATCACAATTAATTTTAGTGTGATTTTAACGCTGATTCTGAAACCCTAGCAATGTGTGTTAAACTTAGCTGCAAGTATGACTTTTTATATATCAAATAAAAACACTAATGACCTCTTAAGTGATTTAAGATACGTTGCATTTTATAATTTGGGGATTCTTGTTTTAAAATAAAAAATTCAGGTCGGTTATGTGATGCAAGACGACTCGGACAATCACGAGCGGACGTCATGTGCTTTAAGAAGATCTCCGCCTTGGATTCACATGTGAGCCCATGAGACTCCAGGTGAGAGAACGGCGTGGCCTGCCTGCCTGCGCAGGGCATGAGTTAAGGCGCGCTGCAGGAACAGAAGGTGGTGTCTGGGTGCCGTCTGAGGTTTTATTAGAAGCTCCTGTGTGTCTGCGCCAAGAAGCCTGAGAATATCCTGTTTGCTAATGTGCTTGCTTGGATCTCCATATGTGTTCCCTTTGACAAAGCATGGCCATGTGGGCTCCAGCTGTATTTTTTTCCCCCCTTTTTCAACATGTGCTGGAAATATGTATTAGTGTTGCATAAAGTTTGTATTCTAACTTCTTATGGATAATTTTTTTTAACTTAATAAATATTTTTGATTAGCTAATTAGGCTCAAGTTGGAGAGAGATGCTGTTAAAGAGGGGGAAAAATCTCTAGATGCCCTTTAAAGAATCTGTATACTAAGTTTCGTCTATTTTTATTTAAAATAGAGAAACAATTATACAAAAATAATCATACACCCATGTATATACATTATACAGTAGTTCTAGTAATTTTACATATGCTTTTTCTAGGAACGCATGGATTGTAATATATAAAGCTAAGCAAAAACATTTAATGTGTGGTTAATTAATAATAGTACCCTTTAAAGAATTGTCAACATTTTATACATTTTTTTATTGTTATTATTTGGCTTCGTTCGTTGGGATTGACAGCGCAACACAAACATTTATCACAGTAATTAGCCGATAAATTGTCGGCCTCTGAAAGGCACACATTTCATCTTTAACTCACTTTCTGTGCAATCCTAGCTTCACGAGTTCTACGTTGCCCTCGGTTTTTGCCTTACAACCTTCTTTATTTCTCTGTGATGTAGATTCAATGAGCTGTCTTTAAAATAAAAAATCTGAGATTTTGGTTGCAGTTGGTGCAGATTCGCCAGTTTCACATCATGAGATTTTTTCGTTCCTTCACATCCCAAAGATTGAGCTGCTGCCATGACGCTGGCATGCGTCAACAAGCAACTGGACAGGTGTTCCTAAGGAAGTTTACCTTTTTTACTATGAAAAAAAATTAGACTGAAAAGATTTAGAGACATGTCTTACAGAAAAGTTTGTTGTATTTTGGTAAAGCCTGATAATAACTTTGTTGGCATCCACAGATTTATCACATAGTGGAAGATCTGCAGCAAAACCTGTCAGATTACTTCAAATTTACCTCCCAGTGGAACATTTGAATAAATCCAGGAGTCTATGCATTCTGAAGAGATGAAATATTTTCCACTGTACTCTTTGATAACTGGGTTCAGTTGAAATGTCTATGACTGCACTGAAATGATCTTTTTTTTAAAGTGCCTTGCTGTGGCGTTCGTTGTGAATTGACACTATATATAAATAAACTAAATTGAATTTGAATCTTTCAAAGGAGAAAAAAGCTTTCCTCTTATTTCTTCCTTTTCTCAGATCTAATCTAATTGGTGAACTGATTAGTCCAAAATGCAGAAAGCAAAATAACTGTATTTATCTGGCAGCCAAACCCGACTGGTCCATGTGCTGATATCTTTTGGGGTTTGTTGCACATTCAGCTTTTTCCACACAGTGGTCTCTGGTTTAAAATCCCTACTGGATATTCTTTAATCGTCTGCATGCCTACTTCCTGCAGTCAAGGAACTCAAACACATATGTGATCAAAGAAAGAAATGTGTGTTTGGTCAATTATTTTTTGTCCTAATGTTTTTTGATGCATGTTGTACATTAAAAAAAGTTGCAGTAACTGGTTTCTCTAAATTGCCATTAGGCACAAGTGTGGAAATTATGTTTTTTGTGCTGTGAGTCTTGGGGTTGCTCCATGACAGAGGGGTGACCTGACCTAGGATGATAAATTGTCGCAGCCTATAGATGGATGTTCTTTTTTATTCAAACTGTGTTTAAACTGTGACATAAATGCTTTCGCACACCAAATCCTTGTAATTGATAAAAACTTGGTTCTGTATGTGACTCTTACTATGCATTGTCTGAAGAAACAAAGTATACAGACAATTTAATTCATTATTCATTTAACAAATAGGGTCATGGAAGAATCATCTACAGCCACAGCAGGTCCATGCCTCGGTTACACACTGCTGTGGCATCCCACTCCTCAACCATCCTGAACCAAACACCCAAAACGTCCCCACAGATGTTCAGTGGGGTTAGTAATCAAGTAGCAATCCGAGTGCTAAGAAAACACTCCTGAAAGCAAGTGTCTGCAATCTGCTCCAAGAGAAAATTAGAGAGCAAGAGTCAAACATCAAGACACTCAAACAGAAACAGTGTGACATGGAAATGACAGGGAAAAATAACAACAGAACAAATAAAAAAATCTGGAACGATTTATGAGTGTTTTCACACTAAACGCTACCAGTGACAGAGGTAGAAACACGGCAACCTCAAGGCAATAAATATTTGCGGCCGTGCCGAGATGAAGTGACAGAAGCATAAACTGTAACCTGACCGAGAAACAAACAGTTCCCTTCCAAAGCAAACAGGAAGGAGTAGTTATTTGTCACTTTTTGCAGCTATGGGAGTTTTATACCTAACATCTAATCAGAAGTTCGATATCGACTGATTAAATGCGAGATGTAAAAAGAATTGTCATGCATTGAATGCATGATTTATCTGAAGCTCAAGGTGTAATTCAACTTTGTAAAAATCTGAACCAGATTACCAGCAACTTTGAGATTATATGACACATCTGTCCACTTGTTACATCCAACCGAAAATGTAATGAAAAGGTTTCATTGCAAGGTTTTCCACTTGAGGAAAAAGACATTTTCTTCTGTCCAGTTTGACCGAATATTTTATTAACTAAGCACCAAAAATGCCAAGCTGATTGTCATCTTAAAATATAACTTTTTTGTCTATGGCTCTCGTGAGACAGAAGCTTTTCAATTTCAGTTTCACTTCTCAGACAAGCATAATAAATCGATCTAAGTAAAGCAAGTAAAATTCAGGAAATTCAAACCCAGTGAACGCAGGAAAACAAGTTATCAACCTAACGTTATATTAATCTTATTTACAGACCTTAACGAGGGTTCTGCCAATTCACAACTGTTGCAAATGCAACTGGATGAGTTTCTCATGAACGTATCTTAGATGTTCGGTTGAAGTGTAAAGTTTAGAGCTTGAGATCTTGTTTTGTGGTTTTTCCTTTAATCAAAGTCCTTCACAACTTTCATTCGTCGACTCTGAAATCCTTCACTTTTCTGATCCTGTTTGTTTGTTACATTCTCTAATAAACTTTTGTGGCCTTCCCAGAACGTAGATTTTTTACAAACAGCTTTTTTTCCATACGCAGCTGCATTATTTACTAATTAGAGGACATCTGGAGGCACTTGGTGGCGCCAAATTTTATTTACGGGCATCAGAGTCAAGGCAATGGAATGCAAGTGCAAACCCCGCTTCTCGTAATCTCGTTTGCAAAAACATCCCTATCTCATTTGCCTTCCACTGTTGGTCTTTCTAAGAAAAACCAACACATTTATTTCGGGTTTTTGCTCGTAAAAACCCGAAATAAATGTGCTGAAGTCAGTGGTTTTAATGTGACAAACTGGGGAAAAGGTTCAAATGACATGATTAGTTTTTGCAAAGTCACAGTATACCAAATGAGAATCAGAGGAGTGAAAGTTTTCCACAGAAAAGGAGAATGTTATGCAAGTAGAGGACCAGAGAACTGGGACCAATTAGATCCAGGTGTCGGTTCTTGGCGTAATGAAGTGCTGAAAATCCACCCACAAAAACAGAGGTTTTCGTCCACCGCACTTTCATTACTTATTGTTTTTTTTAAAGTAATTCTCCCTCTTTTCCAAAACCTTTTCCAGAGATTTAGCAAGTTAGAACAAGAATAAAGGCTCAATGGTCAGAATCACAATTCAGAAGGCTCACACATGGGATCAATTGCACTTGCTTAAAAACCCGATAGTGAATATTTTTACTTGTGAAAAAAAATAACAGACGGTAAGAAGAAATGTTTGCCTCCAGTGTTCTGTAAGTCTGCCTTTGCTGTTTTTATGTCCATTCTCCGTCAGAATTTCCGAAGGCTGGCTCGCAGGCTGTGGATTAATTTATTCATGTTGAGGAGCAGCATCTGGGCTTCGAACCTGCCAAAGATGATTTTCACATTTTTCCATAAAACTTCGCCTCCATGTCGAAGATTTTTCCATAAACAGCCCCGCAAACTTGGTTTTTGATTTCCAAGCAGAGCTAATGACCGTTTTGTGAACTCGTAGGTAGTCTCAAACTGTTTTAGAAAACTTCTAGGCAAAAGGAAAGATTTTTTTTTTCTTTTAAACTATTCAATATCTATTGCTACACCTAAGCTTGATTGTTTGAGCGAAGTGTTTTTTGATGATGATCCCCCCTTACGTTCCTACCGATCACGCCCTGACTCCCGTTCGTTGAGCCTCCCATCTTCCCCTCCTCTTTCTCCTTCTGTCTCTCCATCAATACCCGTCACTCCTCCCCCTCTCCTTCTTTCTCTCTGATTTTCTCCAGAGACTTTCAGTTTTTGTACACCACATTGTTCTTTCCTCCCGGCCCTCCGCTCAAAAAAAAAAAAAAAAAAAAAAAGAGAAGCACAGGTAAGCTTGCATGGATTTGAGATTTCCTCTTTGAATATTCCATTTTATTCCTGTTTTCCGGATGGAAGTGCTCGGGCTGCAGGGCATAGGCTGCAACACAGAAGGCAAAAATCATTTCTGCATGAAAAATGACTCTTGAAAGTTTAATGGTTTTGCATTTTGACAGCTTAGTGTGAAATGAACATGTTTCTATGTTTTCACAACGCTTTTGTTTGGCTTTGAAGAGTAATTCCTTATTCTTGGAACCAGAGTCTTTTCTGCATTTCCACTGTGTCTGTAATTAATCTGCCTAGAAATACATGATTTTGTGCATCTGCTATGTACTAAGACAATTTTTTTTTTGGTTGTTGACAGCCTTTAACGTTGAGCTCCAGTAATGTTTTCAGAGTAGTAAAGAAAAGTTACCTATTTGCAGTTTGTTAATTTCTGGAACATTCTGGTTTTGTTTGGTTTTATTTGGGCTTTAGATGCAATTACTTTATAACGGTGTTCGAGGACTACGACTCCCTCGTCTGCTTTCTATGGAGTCATACGTCAAAATACATTGAAGTGGGTGTGGCCACTCCGTATGTTATGCAGGCTTCACAGCTTTTTTCATCACCTACAAAGTGTTTACGTCTTTATTTTCCGGCTGTTTTTAACTTTCGTTATTAATACATGAGTTCTACAAAAAACAAAGGTATTTTTTTTATTTAAAAAAAAGAATATTTTTCCTGCTTTATTTCCTTCTACAGACGTTTCTCAAATTAGAAAATGAAAAAAAGTGTCTCAATAATTGAATTAAAGTTAAATGTTGAGTATCATTACATACAGGGGTATAGTTAAGTAATGTTTGGTTGTTACTTTTAATGAGTTAAAACCTAATGAAAACCCAAAATTAAGGGTTTTTTTAATATTAGAATATTACAACATGCTAATAAGATTGTGCAATAGATGATTTAGGCAAAATAATAATCAAAAAAATAGAAAAAATAACTTTTCTCAAGTTTATTTTTAATGAATGCTTGGAATATGCAACTGTGTAATGATTCTTAGCATCATACACCAAACTGAATGCCATTTTTTTTGTTTCCTTAAAATTTTTATTCATTGATATTCATATGTAGAAGAGATGTTTCAATGAATGTTATTTATCTTTCACTTTTCCTGTTTTTAACTTGTGTAACCTTATTGTGTTTTTTTGCCAGCTTCTCTTTTTTCTTTCCCTGTCCACAGAAGCCATGTTTCCTCTCCATGTCACCCTCTTGGTACTACTGGCCAACATCGCTCGGTGCCAGTATTACGACTACGACTACCAGCCATTTTCCATGCTTGGGCCGTCAGGGCCAAACTGCAACAAAGAATGTGATTGTCCAATCAATTTCCCAAGTGCAATGTATTGCGATGGCCGCAAGCTAAAGTTCGTCCCTGTAGTTCCCACTGGGATCAAGTACCTGTACCTCCAGAACAACTTGATTGAAGAGATCAAAGCAGGAGTTTTTGATAACGTCACCGACACCCTGCGCTGGCTGGTGCTCGACAACAACCAGATCACCAACGCCAAGATAGAGAAAGGCACGATTGATAAACTGACAGCCCTGGAGAAGCTATTCTTCAGCTTCAACCAGATCACAGAGGCGGTCATTCCTCCCTCAAAGTCCCTCGAAGAGCTGAAGATGACGAACAACAGGTTGTCCAAGTTCCCGTCCGGACTCTTGAGTGACAAGGAGAATTTGACCTCCATCGGCCTCCAGCACAACGAGCTGACCTCTGAAGGCATCTCAGACGCGTTCAAAGGCCCCAAGAAGCTGCTGTCGTTGGACTTAAGCCACAACAAGCTGAAGAAGCTGCCGGCCGGAGTCCCGAGCTCGCTGGAAATTCTCTACGCTGATTTCAATGAGATCGATAAAATCGGAGCAGGGTACCTGAAGAAGTTGCCCACCCTGCGGTACCTAAGGGTCTCCCACAACAAGCTGCAGGACTCTGGGATTCCTGCCGGGGTGTTCAATGTGACTTCGCTCTTGGAGCTGGATCTGTCGTTCAACAAACTTCAGTCAATCCCTGAGATCAACGAGCAGCTGGAGCAGCTCTACCTTCAGGCCAATGAGATCAACAGTAAGTTTATGCTCTGCATATGAAGATATGACAAAACATCTTCATAAACTTCATTTTAGACGTTAGTCGATTAGTCTGACCTCCAGCAGAGCCTGTCTGAATGTGAGCTGCCATCTTACTACCAGATTATGTAGTCATTTTATTTTCCTGTAAAGAGTTAAAAAAAAAAATCACCTTTTGAGATCTCCCCCCAAAATAAAAAGGGTTTTGTTTCTGTTAGTTATTAGAACAGTCATGTTAGCATTTGAGTAAAGTGGAAATGTTGGATCAAGAGCTTGACAGAACAGATCAGCGTTTTTTGTTTTATTTTTTCATTTTGACCTTTTGCCGTCGTACTTCTGCAGCATCACTTGTTTCATAACCAACTTTTTCACATATGAAAACAATATTTTGCTCCAACTCTCCATCAATCAGAACACATCACTGGATTTAACTGTAAGAAAATAAAAATGTGGGATCAGCATGATCACAAGTCATAACCTTTCATATTTCCAGAAGTTAACTGTCCCAAGTAATGATCAAAATCAGAATTGACAGAAATAGGAAAGAATATAAAACATTCATAAAATGATATGTAATTTTATTATTTTGTATGTGAGACAATAATTAATCAAAATATTAAATATATACACATATCATGATTAAGGCCATATGTTGATTGCATGTAAGAAATGTAGGTAAGGTGGGACAAAATTAATCTACTTATGTACCAAATAATGGTCCAATTCGACAAAGGGGGGAATTAACCCAAAGTCAAAAATGAAATCTCAACAAAACAAGAAAGTACGTTTTTATTCACATGGGGAATTATAATTAATCTAATAATCTTAAAATGGTTGAATATTTAAAGTAAATATTCATATAGACAGATACAGTCAGTCTATCTTTCAAACCTAATATTTCAATGAAATCCTCTGAATCACATCACAATGACCAGATTCAAATGTAATACATGGGAGATTCTAACGTTCACCACCTGTTTTCTGTTACCCACAGAGTTCGATCTGGCGAGTTTCTGCAAGTTCACAGGACCGCTGAACTATTCACGTCTCAGACATCTGCGTCTGGACGCCAACAACGTCACGCACACCGACATGCCCCCCGAGTCTGCAAACTGCCTGCGTCAAGCTTCGGACATAATGTTTGAATGAGAACCTCCCCTCCACCGCCCCCCGTCCGGTCCAAGAGTCCATCATCTGCTGCCATGACAACGTCAACCCAAAGCCTTTGTGGATCAAGATCCCTCATACGTCTGTGCACTTATTGCAAGCATTTAGCAAATATGAAATATTGCTCTCATCTCCATTCGTCTGCTGTCACAATTTTACTTTTCTTTCAAAGCATACATTCGCAGAAGAAAATGTGGGATTTCATTGGAAACACAGTAAAGCAGGAGACAAATTAAACATTCCAGCTTTGTACATAAATATGCCAAATATAAAACCCATTGGAATGTCTTACTTTCTTAAATATTATAATTTAGCTATAAAATAATTTTGTAATCTGTCTTGTATGTTCCATGTTTGTATGTTAATGATATGTAGCACAATCCAGATAGACGTCCTCAGATTTCAGAGTGTAATGTAAGCAAATGTGAAATAGCTGAGCTGATTCATAGCAGCCATATTTTAGCATCTTGAATGTATCAAAGTGGACAAAAAGGAAAAATACTGGAGTTGTGAACCCAACTACCTGCTTTAAATTTGACTCTTTTTTTTCTTCATATTAACAGCTTAAAGACCCACGATTGTTTTGTTTTGATCAACGAAATGCCTTCTGTACAAGAAAATAACTTTTTGAAGCAAGCAATAAGTAATATGCATTGCTATTGTGCTTAAAGTTTCATACTTTGTATTCTTGTAATAGGAAATAAATGTTCAATAACTCATATCTGGAGTCGTTTTTTGCATTCAGTGCAAGTTATTATGCACCACCAAAAACCTTAAACCACAAGTTAATATAAAACTGAAAAGATTTTAGTCTTATATTATGTCAAACTAGGAAAAGTCTGATTTGCATCTCTTCATATAGAGTGAAAATAGTTTAGTTTTCACTTCAGATGTGATCCCTATTTGCTTGGCTTGAGGTAAAGGCTCCTCTTTATGTTAAATAGATTTTAACAATACTAAATGGTTGAACAACAAAAAACTATCCCTAGGTGGAGCCTGTGGATTTCATCCCAACTTACTTAAAATGACATTTGGCCGCTATGAAGTGAAGCACTTACACCACTTTCTTCTGAAATGAATCTGCATCAACTCTTTCTGCTGTAACCCTAATACCACTCAGAAGAGTAAAAAAATAAAAAATGTGCGTTCTCCACATTCCCATAACCATCTTACATCATGTTACATGTTTGCTTTAACAACTGCTTCTATATTTCACATGTTTTCATACAGTCATTTGCACCGATTCTAAATCTAGGACAATTTCCTCCTTCTCGCTCTGCTGTTGCTCTTATTTAAAATCCAGGAGTAAAGCTCCTGCTGTCTGTGTCTAGACAATAAAGTCCTTCATGAAGCGGTAAGCCTCAAATCTTCCCACTTCAGACGGCGAGTGAACGTACAATCAGCTTTTGCCGTTCGGCGGCCGCCAAAGTTTATCCTCCAGTCCAGACCATCTCCAGCTGTTCTCCCTGTTTGCATTCGTTTTCTGCGTCCATCCATCATCCCCCTCATCTGTTCTCCATCCCCTTTTTCAGATTCCCTTTCACTTTTTTCTTCTGTCGTCTTGTAATGTTTTCTGAAACATTTACTTTGTCTGTTTTTTACTTGAATGTTTTGTTACATTTCAAATATTCGCATTTGCTTAGTTTCTAATTAGAAAGGTAAAAGATTTTTACTAAAAAAAAAAGAAAAAGAAGGTAGCTGTTAGAATATAGGGAATGTAAAAAGGCTGTTTTACAACACGTCCCATTAAAATGTATAAAATCTTAAAATTATGGTTACAGAGAATTTTTGTGCTACAGACGAGCTCTGGAGATTTTATTGACCTTACTTACAGTCCCATTTCTTTGTAAATTTGAGCAAATTTGGTTCTTTAATCATCATCTTTTGTCCAAGTTTAATCTTTTGGATTCTCAAAAAGATTAAACTACCAGATCATTGTATTTTCTTAGATTTTTCACTCAGATCTATTGTTTTCCATTGGAATTTTATAGGGTATAATTGAATCTGGAAAAAAGTTGAAATGGTTTGTCTATATTTTCAAAATAAAGCAAAGCATTTATCAAGCTAACAAAGATCTCTTAGCAAAACATTTTGTTCTAAGCTGATGCAAAATTTGACAAAACCTCAAAGTTTTAGTTTCCATTAAGAACAACAAACAGTCATTTAAAGCTTCTGCAAGGGAAGAATCCTGTCTGAACAATGTATTTGACAAAAATGCTTTCTACTTGAGGATTTGGGGGTTGGGGGGTAACAAATATTAGCCTTGGGTTGTAGCAAAGGAGGGGCGGGTTAACTCCTCTGCAACCTCACCTGTCAGCTTAGTATTACACCCCAAGGCCTGTTCGCTAAAGCCGAGCCATAAACTGGTCTTGTACCCTTTCCCCAGTTATGAGTCAAAAGCAAATCCTCCATAGTTGGGTGGGGTTCCAGCACTTTATGGCTCTGAAGCGAACTGAAGACTTTAGAATAAAAAGTTGAAAGAGGTGGGAGAAAAACTGCTGGGCTGGCAGAAAATGTTAAGTGACAATTTCTGAAGGGACATCCCAGCTCGCAGTCGTCCTCCCACCGACGAGACTTGCTCTCGCCACTCGGTTCAACCGGTGTGCAAGGTGTTGCATGAAGATCCATCAGCAACTGAGGTCCAATCACTGTGTGCTGTGAGAGAGGACAATCATCATTGTGAGTTTCTGGAGAGGCGCGTTAGCCAAACCTCACCTGTCTGCAAACACTTCACCTGGAAAAGTAGGTAATGTTAGTTTTCTTATTTTGTGATAAATCTTGTGAATTGTTGTGGTTAAATTTGTATAACAGTGGAACTAATGTAAATTTATTGTTTAGGCTTTTATCGTCTGACCTTCATGCCAAAACTCTAAATTAAAATCTCTTGACTACTTTTGAAATCTAAATCTTAGGTGTTTTTTGTTTTTTTAATTTTTTACATATTGGAAAAACAGTAACATTCAACTTAGCTCCACTTTTTTAACCTACTATTGTGATTTTTTTCCAAAACAAAATGAGTCAGTGAAATCCACCCTTATGCAATAATTACCCATAAACTGGGTTAACTTCTCTCAACTCTAGATGTAACGATCCCTGCTAACAAACTCCCACAGTTTTAAAACACAGGAAAACTGGATGCACTTCTGCAAACTCATACTGTGCAAATGAAGGCTGTTGTGTAATTATAATAGCTGGCTCAGTGTAAAAGATCCTGGCAGGAAATTAGTACTATGAGAATCCTCAGCATGTGTTTCTGTTTAGTTCTCTCAGGCACAATGGTGCAAGTAAGTATGTTTTCAGTAAATATGTGTTTCATTTTACAGACACATTAAAGCTGTGACTCACTGTTCAGCAGCAAATCTTGCACACAATGTTATTATTAAAAATGCATTTTACTTCTTTTTCATCAGTTCTTGGTAGTTTTTGCACATTTCTGACATCCTGCTGAGCTTAAAACCTACAGGACGGAGGAGTTGGATCAAGTTAACCTTAGCAGTGAGGCTTTATGAAGTAGATAGATTAATTAGAAGAGCTGTTGTTCAAGAATATATCAAAAATCTTATATGTAAGACTCTTCTTCTCCTTTGCTAACCATTGTGGCAAAATAAACTCTTTACTTTAATTCATGTGTGAATTGATGAATCTGCTCTACTGAATCCCTATAGAGCTGTTTACAGTATAAAATGTGTTTTTTTTTTCCAGAAAATCCAGGTTTAGATTATTAATCCATTATGCAATCTTCCAAATTTGCATAGATCAATTACCAATGCACACAAATACACCTTGGGGCGAGCTGGAGGAACTCTAATGGGCTTGCACTGCTGATCAAGGATAAGTGTTGCTCCTATCCTCACAGGTTGGCAGGGATTATCTCGCATTTGATCCTTTGCCGTCATCGTCAGAAATTAGCACAGTCTCATGCCTGCATGTTAAAAGGCCATTAAGCCTGACGTTAACTCAGCTCTGCAAAAGAATTTGCATATTATGCCTGAAACAAAATCTCAGAAACTTAAGTATGACCTCAGTCCCGTAAAACTGTTACCTCTTGCACCAGCAGCTAATGTGTTCAACTTAGACTTATTTCATTTCCGTGCTTGATGTTATATTAGCTCATCTGGGCAAGATAACACATCCCACCCCCAAAAAACCTGAAATCCTTGTAAAATTAATAAACATCAAATTGAATCAAACTGTTCAAAATGAGATCAATTATTTAGAATTTAGTCAAATCAATCCAGCACATTTGAAGAAATTCAGTTCTATTTAGGTCAATTTAGATCCAGTTACATGAACATTTCAGTTCAATTTAAATCATTACATGCCAACTGGTAAAATGTTCCACAACATAGGGATCCCAACTGACACTAGCTTCGCAGCAGACGGGAGCCAGTCCATGTAAACAGGAAGAAACCTCCAGCAGAACTAGGCTAAGTATGAGAAGCTGTTTGCTGAAACCGACAGAGTCAAAAGGATAGGAAGCATTTTCAAGTATTGGTCCGTGACTACTGCAGGAATAAAGTGCCGTAATAGTTCAGCCTATTGCTTAGTTCATGAAAGAAACTCTGGGTCAGGAACACTTCGGCAAAAGGTAAAAACAAAGAACATGCAGTTTTTGGCAACAACTCTGCCTTCAATTACTCCATTCAGGAAAAGGGAAACACAGCATCATTGAACCAGTTGTACTAACCAAATTACAGATTGGTGATATCAGCAATAGCTTTAACATTCACTCAGGTTACAGTATCACTAGACCAGGAGTACTTTGGTGTAACGGTTAATAGAAACTACAGTTCCAACCAATGACTCCACTGAGGAAAAAGACATAGCTAAACACAAAATCATTAGTTGGTGAACTTATGCCAAACAAAAAAATAGTTAATAAAAGCAAGATATTCATTAATGACTGACTAGGAAATACAGTCACTAGATCGTGTTTATCTGGGGAAAAAAAATTTATAGGCAGCCACTGCAAAAATAAATGGAGAGAAGTAGGTGAAATCAGCAGTGTAAAAAATTAACACACAGGAATTCATGACAAATGAAATGAGATTTTCATTTGTCATGAAACCCTCATTGATTTTATAGCCGTTGTATATCAGTTACATGTACTTTATTTTTCCATAGTTTACCCTCCGGCATTGACCATGGTGTCCTGTTCTTACCGTCCTGGCAGACAGGCTGTCTTGTTGGATAACTTTTAAACTCTGTTTAGATAATTTCCATGTTGGGATACAGACGTCTCTACCCATTACACTGACTTTGTGTTTAGACACTACGTTCGCTGTTGTCTGTAAGCAGATAAACTTTGTAACTTGCAGAGTAATTGATCCTGATTGCCCCTCTCAATAAATTACCCACAAATTTAGCTTAGAAGTTGATAAGGGGCACTGGATTTATTTAAGATCGGCCATTCCTGCAGGAGGACGAAGGGCTGTCCATGTGGACATTAGCAATCCAAGAACAAGTACATCTAAGCAAAGTGGGCCATGTCACTGAGCATTAAAAATACTTAACAACCAGTACAACTCTAGGAGATTATGACCCCCTTTGTTTGGGTCATCTGATTGGCTAAGAAGGGCTTTAAGGTCATCCTGAATGACAGGTTGGCACAGGTTGAATGAAACAGGCTCTGGTACAAATACGGGGGACTAAGACGAGCATCCCTGTCATTTCAGACCACGCTTGATCATTTACTGAGGAAGGACATTGCAAAGAAAACTTTAGAGAACTAAAGGTAAGATGAGCTTCTGAGAAGAAGAGAGATTAGTTATGCTTCCCTGTGATTATAGGTGGAGATGTTTATTAGAATGAAATTCACTATGCTGTGATAGAAACGGATTTGTATTCCATTTGTCGTTGACTGTTTTGTCTAGCAGGGCCATTGATGCTCGGTGGAATGACATTTGCACCACACCTTGTGTACAAACTAAAGTCAAAAGCTTTGGTCTTTCTGACCACAGGCACAGCTCTGAAAAAGGGGGTGTCTTTGAAGTGAGCTCATCCAGGGAAAAGTATGCCCTATGCAAAATGAGTTCCAGACAAACATGGAGCGCATCAAGAATTTAAACAAGCAACAGATGGTAGCTGAGACGAATCAAGCGAAAGTTTAAAGGGGAGGACTGACAGGAGCCGACAAGACCTCCGCTAGGCCTTGTTCATTCTTCTTGTGATTTTTGCTTCTTTATTAGCATGTTTACAGTCAGTCACTGAACTCTAATCCCCACAAATTGCATATTTCTTTTTTTGTATGTCTCGATACATCAGCTAAAAAAGTTGTGCAGTGAGTTTTGTAGCAAGTTTTTTTTTTCCCAATTACAACTGAACAAGCAGCATCTTTCTACTGAGGGGACAAACCTTTGACTTGTCTAAAGCAATTAATGTTGACCCAGTCTTTTAACCTCTGCTTTTGAAAGAAACAGATCGCTGTCTTTAACATTTAGCTGATGCTGTATCTAAAGTCCTCTCGTCAGCAAGTCCCTACAGAAGATTTGATCGCTCAAAAGTAACGAAACTAATGAAATTTTGGTTTCCTATTTGACTTTGACTACAGTAAATGTGTTATATTTTTTCTTTCAAACATAGGTCAACATGGCTGGTCTCCAGAAGATTTTGGTTGTTTTGTGCCTGGTAACACGAGCCATCAGCCAGGACATGCCTTACGAGGAACTTCTTGCCCAAATACAAGCCTGTCCCAGGGAGTGCAACTGCCCCCAAAACTTCCCTCGAGCCGTTTACTGTGACAACAAAGGGCTGAAGAGCATTCCTAAGATCCCCCCTTACACCTGGTATCTCTACCTCCAGAACAATCTGATTGAAACGATGCCGTTAGATGCGCTGCAGAATGCAACACAGCTACGCTGGATAAACCTAAACCGCAACAAAATTACAAGTGACAAATTAGGCGAAGGTATCCTAGGTGGGATGAAACATCTGGCCCACTTGTACATGGATGACAACCTCCTGTCCACTGTTCCTTCACCACTGCCAGTGAGCCTGGAGCATCTACGCCTCTCTCGCAATCGCATCTCCAAGATTCCCGCCGGTGTGTTTGTTGGCCTGGACAAGCTAAACTTGCTGGACCTCCAGGGGAACAAGCTGATGGACGACGCCGTCACTGAAGTGAGCCTAAAGGGCCTCACCGGCCTGGTCCAGATCAATTTAGCCAAGAACCAGCTGAGTAGCATGCCCCTTGGACTGCCGCCTACCACCACCCAGCTTTTCCTTGACGGTAACAATATTGAAAAGATTCCTGCTGACTACTTCAAAAGTTTGCCCAAAATGGCATTTCTGAGGCTCAACCACAACAAGCTCGGCAGCGCTGGGGTTCCAAAAGACATTTTTAACATCTCCAGCATGCTGGACCTGCAGTTGTCTCACAATCAGCTGACCGAGGTTCCAGTCATTCCCTCAGGCCTTGAACACCTCTACCTTGACCACAACAAGATTGCAAGTAAGTGTAGCTGAAGAAAATAAAAGGTGTTTTGGGAATCTTGATTTGTAGAACGTGAATCTAAATGTCTTGTTGCACTTCTACCTGCTCTTTTCCAGGTGTGAATGGCTCTAGCGTGTGTCCCGTTTCTGTTGATTCTCTGGACGACTCGACGAACGACGGCGTGCCAAGACTTCGCTACCTCCGACTGGATGGCAATGAGATCAGTCCACCGATTCCCAGGGATGTCGTCTTGTGCTTTCGTCTCCTGAGGTCTATTGTTATCTAAACAGAAAACCAATAATGTGTTGTAAGCTAAATGACTTTCTGCACAACTATTGAAATGACGTGGATGTTGTTCCAGTCAATGAAACTTGAAAAGTCATCCACTGACATTAAGCTTTCCATTGTTTCATCTTGGAAAGTCTTTCAAGTGAAAAAAAGGAATAAAATCTGAAAAAAAGCACACTGATCAATAGATGTTTTTGATATAATATTTGCTGACCACTAGCTGTGCCTTATGTCAGTGAAGATACCAGTCTGTAGACCCCTGAACTTGTGTGTAAATAAATACAGAATGGGATATGGTGAGATTTGGGACTGAATTTCAAAAAGTTGCAAAATATCCTTATTCTCATTTTTTTTGACACTTTATATTAGTAGATTTGGTGTTTTTATTTGCTTTTTAACAGATGATCTGTCAAGTGTGCAGAAATATATATACTGTTGGTAATTTATTTTTATTTAATACTGGGTAAGAATTTGAATCCTGTGAATACTCATGGCCAACATTACTTCTTGTTTTGTACACAAAAATGTGAATCTTTGCCAACTTATTTTTAACATTCTGGTCATTTTTTCTTAATACATTGTGCAAGGGACTTCATCTTAAATTATCTTCAATAAAACTTAGAATGAACATGTGATCATGCAATTGTGTTTTTTTGTTTTTGTTTTTTGTTGTTGCTACACTTACATGAAAATTAATTTATCATTTACGTACCTGTTAGCGTACCTTTATATGCCTATCTCTGCTATTGTCTGCCAGTTTCACCAGTTCTACAAAAGAACATTGCATAATTTTGTCTACAAAGTCCATACACAATACTGAAATCAATTTTGAGCAATAGCATTAGCATGCTAGTGTTAGCATAACACTTTAAACTCTGACAGCAGCAGGGGAGTTCATTACAGGTTGTCACTAGTTGTGTCACAGAACCATGGGTCTTTTAGGTGAAGTAAATATATTTAAATGTAGAAGGAACACCAGATAAATTCAATACTAGTTTTTAAGAGTTTACTGCACCATACAACCACTCTAGCTGGCTAGCTAATCAGGCTATATAATCTGCCTGTGGTCAGCAGCTTAACACAGATACAGCTAGTTTTTCTAGCCAGAAATATTACTAAACAGAATGTTTTTACTGTGGCAACCAAAGAAGTTTTTTTACACACCATAATATTCTAGTTCTGCCACTGCTTGAACCTTAAATTGTGCAATAACTGTTTGCAGTGGAAAACTTCAAAAACACCTAGCTGGTTCTTTTCCCAAAAAATCTTAAGAGATTTTGCCAGGATTAGGCATCATAAGCCATTTGAGTCGGGCTAGCAGTATAATTTTACTGCTGGGCAACTGAAATTAAACAGAACAATCATGAACACTAACAAACGAGATCAACTTGGAGCATTTCATGTGTCATACAAGTTACTCTGTCATGCAATCTATCCATTGCCCTCTCAAGAGATGGTACTTTGAAGGTTTAATTTGATCCTCTTCCTCATTTAGAAACTTCAAATGGAAAAAAAAGCCTCTGGATAGAAATCTTAGCTCATATAGCAGGTGCAGACAGATTTCCAGCTTTCCCACTCAGCCCTTTGTCTCTCACTCATCAGAAGGTCTAGAGTTACTGTGAGATGAGTGGAACAGGCAGCATGTTGAGACAAAACTCTGGGGAAATATACATGTGTGTTCTTTTTACACTTTAAAAAAGGACTAAAAAAAGATCATGAAAACCTACTTCACTTACATCAATGTGAGTAAAGCAAACTAATCTTGTAATCTTTGAAAACTATTGAAAATTTTAATTCTACTTTGAATTATCATTTAATAGGAAGAGGGATTATTTCTCCCTCCGCCCCCTCAACTGAAGGAAAATGGAGTATTATTTTTGGAAGCAGGACTGAAACAAGAGAGAAATTTTGGAGCCTTCAGGACATTTTGTATCAAAAAACACCAGATATGGTACAAGGTGTCAGTCTTTTGCCCAACTATATCTGTTGTTCACTTCTCTTATTGGGACTGGATTGGTTTTTCTGTGCATACTATTACGTGTGATGGCCCTGTCTCCATCAATCAATGATCCAGAGGCAATGAATCCTGGGAAATCTCCAATCTTTCACAATGGAACACACCATGAGTATTATGTGCACAAAAACAATTGCTTCCACTGAATCCCTACATAGTGATCAGTCCTGGCTTTGGGCTGTGCATGGTTTCTCACTGGGTTCTCTTGTTGTGTCTGTTTTACTGCAGTGTTGTCGCCAGAAGGCACCAAGCAGCCAATCAGAAATGGAGTTTGGTTCAACTATAGAAAGAAGTTAATAATGAAAAATGTATTTACAAATATGTACTTACAAGAAATTTTGTGCAGAAGCAGATTATTAACAGTGGCCTAAACATAAGCAACATAGTACAACAAAAAGATCATAGAACAATTACTATGTTGAAAGAGTTAAATTAGTGGTTTATTGAAAATGAATTAAAGAATTGGGCTCAAGGTTGGGTGAACTGAACAGGTGGACAAAGTGTCTGATAACCGTTTGCGATTGCTGCTACCCCTTCTTGCTGGAAAAGGAAAATTAAAAAAATTTATCTTGGGTTTCCGTTGATCTGAGCAAGCGACGACGCAAAGAGAAATCTGCTTCACCTATAAAGGAGAGAGGGCAGAGAGCGTCCTCTGAGCTGGGACTTCCTCTCAGCACCATGCTAACAGGAGCTCCTCACAGAGGTCCCATTGTGCAGAAGGGCCTCATGGATCCCTCGCACATGAAAGCAACACATGCCAGAGTTTCACCTCAGGAAAAGGAGGACAAATATTTCAGTTTGATTCAACAAAAAAAAAAAAAAAAATAGAAGGTACGCTTGTAAGGGATAAGCCACCACTTCCTGGTTGCTCTGTTTCCCTTTGTGTCTGAAGTGTGTGTGTCCTGTTTGAGGCGTTTGTGCAAACGGGTGTACGGCACGAGGGGGGTGAAGCGGGGGGTGAAGGAGGGGGGCCTGCACTCAGAGTGACCAAAAGCAATCGCTCCTGTCCAATCAGTCTCAGTGCCTACCTTCACACGTAAGCGGCAGGGCACTCGGGTCCACACAGACCTACACATACACACACACACACACACTTACACTTAGACACTTGTCACATCTGCACCCATCTTCCCTCCTGACCCCCACCATCACCTACACTCCCCTCTTCTTCAAGGCTACCTGTGTGACCTCTCACCATTGGCCAAGTCTCTGAGCCCTCAGCATCTCCATCACGGCTGAAGGGACCATTTGGGAAAGCAGGAGACAGAGGTAAGCATTCTTACTGCTGTGTTCATGCTGGTAGCGGGGATTAGGCAGGCTGAGGTGCATGGTTAACCCTTTTAAAAACAGCGGCAGTCAGGTTTTAAACAGGTGCTGCAATACCAACCGGCTTGGGTTAGATGCCTCGTGTTCACGTCACCTCAGTAGTTTTCTTTCATTATCTTTTTTTTTACTACAGGAAATTTCATTCACTTACGTGAAACTTCAAGAATGGATTGTAGACGGAACGGGGCTCATAATTTCAGAAATTGCACGCTCCAACTTGAAGCTGTTCAATTGCACTTCTTCAATGCACAAGTCCTCCCAGGCACAGGTGCTTCTGCAGCAGAGATCTTTGGAATTTTGCAAATTATTTGCATGATTAATTTTTTGGGCTTTTAACAGACAAAAAAAAACATTTACACTCACAAAACCATGATGTTAGTGTGAGTGTGACCGTTTATGCTATAGTCTCCAACAGAGGGAATATCACTGGGTCTGCTTGAGGGAGAAAAGGTAGAATCGCTGGATATCAGGCATGCCCAACATGTGGCCAAACATAACAAGGAGGCAGTCTAGAGGAAGGACACAAACACAGCTTCCACACACTGTACGCTGTGATGGCCTGTATAAAAGCAAAGCTCTGTGCTGTCTTTAGAAAAGTCCTTCTTTCAGCCTAGCTGTGCTGGATTTCTCCTGATCGGTCCATTTCTGTAGCAATGCCAACCAGTCGACTCCCTTCAGCAAAGTACATTAAGTTCATGCTGAAGTCGGAGAAGGGACTGATATTATAATCCGTGTTTTATTGTGGTAATCTGCAAAAAATAAACTGAATAAGCATTTTATGATTGTTTTTATGTGTACCCTCGTTCCAAAATAGCAGCAGATGTTTCTTGGTTTTCTGTCACTGAAAGATAGATGTGTGAGGGCTGCATCTTTCCAACTGCATGCATGAATAAGTGTGTGTGCATCTGTGTGTGTGTGTGTGTGTGTGTGTGCCTAAGCCCCATCTCTGCTGAATGGAGCTTTTCCTCGTGAGCTGCAGCAGGTTGCTGCCATCCTGTCCACAAACCTCGAAGGAATTTGGAGTTTGAGTGCTGAGACGAGCTGCGAGCGGGCCTCATAAAGGCTCTCTGTGAAGGCCGAGGGGTCGGGTTAGCGCGCAGAAACCTCTCTCACCTCTCCTTTTTTCTCACTTACTCGCCCAGACTCAACTTTTTTTTTTCCTGCACCTTCTCCATCTAACCCTGAGGGCCAACATCTTGTCTGTGTCTCCCTCTCCATGGCGCTCCTCTTTTCTTCTTCTCTCTCTCTCTCCTTGCTCACCGTTTCTCTGCCCTGGCCTGGAGGACTCCCTCTCTCAGCTCCCACAGTGCCATCACTGGGTCTTGAGTGCCGACACATTGAAATGTTTTCAGTCTTTTAATCCTAAGTCTTAGGTCTGTAAGGAGGTAACCTCATTAGGCAGTAATTAACATATGCTAATCTTATTAGTGCTTTCCGCTTTGGAGTAATTCATGAACTTAACGGCCTGCGCTCCAGAGGAAATAACAGGATCATGAGCAGTTGCTCTCTAGGTCAGGACAGTGCAAAGGGGACAGCCGTGTTGAAAATGATTCATGTTTATTTTAAAGTTTTAAAAATGTCTCTGAGATTTTTGTACATTTAGGCAAAATATTTTTGTCTGATTGGAAAAATTCTTAAAAACTATATGGGTAAAATCCCAGACATTTCAAACTGTATGCTTATTTTATTACAACTAAATTTCCCTTCTGTGCAACAACAAAGGCCATTTCTACTCTACTGCAGAAAGGCTTCCATAATTTAGGACAGTCCAAACATTTTTTGGTGTAAGTGTTATGAAAGCCATTTTCTAGGTTGCCTGTGTTTTTATGCAGAGTGGAAATATGTTTTCGTAATTTATTCACATAACTGAACAGAATCTGTTTGCTATTCCTTCACCATATTTGGAATAAACACTTTGCAGAACCTTCCAAAAACCTTACCACAAACTCCAATGTTTTTATTAGGATTTTATGCAAGACCAGTCTCAAAGTGTGGCACACTTTGGGATTCAACCCACTTTCCGCTGATAACCAGACTTCAATTTTTTAGAAATCCTGCATATCGTAATATAAAGCCATCCAAGTAAACTGACAGGTCAGACAATGAGCTTATCAATCAGAGAAGCAGTTAAAAAAGACTTGGAAATTCTGGAGAATATGAAAAGATGCTTGGGAGAATGAAATAAGTGCTGCACTTTGTAAATCTGACATTTTGTCATTCATTTTCGTAGCTACCAGCTATGTATTAAATACAGCAACCATTAGGAAGAAGGTCTGTTGGCAAGATTAAGTAAAAATGAAAACTTTTGACCTTTGTGTGAAAATGTCACACTGTGACACATGGTAGTGGCAGTGTCAAGATTTGGGGTGTTTTTCTTCAAAAAGTGGAGAATAAATAGGACTTTGTGAAAGGTAACAGTACAAAAATTGTGAAGAGGCTGCAGAAGACTCTTCACAACTGAGGGAAGCCTTTAAAGGCAGCATAAAAGATACTTCACAAAGTATCGGGCTGAACACAAATGTCTGCCCAACTTTACAGGTTCTTATTTGTAAGAATTGTAAGTATAAAATTGTGTAAAATTCAACACTTACCTTGATGAGAAATAAACACACTGATTGTTTCAAACCACACTAAAGCAATGCTGGCATAAATATTTACCACGTCTGAGTCTAAGCAGAAAATAGTGTAAAAAAATTACAATAACTTAATCTGTCACATATTAAATCATCTCCTCTGATCACAAATGGATCATTATACATGTCATCAAAAAAAAAACAATTCCTCACATTTCTGTTGCCATGGTTTCATCTGTGGTCAAGTAATTACCATTTAGTAAAACATGAAACCATCAGGTACCAGAAAATAAGATAGATTGCTGTTTCTTTTTTTAGTGAAATAGATTATGAATGTCTTAGTTGACGGTGATATAAATGTGTTTTGGTTTAGGAGAAAGAACCTGACTAGTCAAACAGTGACTTTCACTCTGTCTCCCATAAAAAGGAGAGGTGAACTGAGGTGTTAGAGCTCCTCAATTAAATTATGAAACTGGTTTAGCCAGAAATAGAACCCCTTGTGCTTCGATCCTGTATCTGTCTGCACCTCCATAATAAGATCAGCGACCTTAGTGGTCAGGGAACGAGGTCAAAACGTCAGTCTTTGGCACTGCAACAGGCTTCCAATTCCAGTTTCATTCACTTTAGATTCTCGTAAAAATTTACACCACAAAAATACTGGCATACAACATAAAAACTGTACTTTTTAACCAACCAATAAACTGAAGAAACCTCTGTTTAATTCTGCTCCTCTGTTGTTGTTCAGGTGGACCATGAGGATCTTTTTGTGGCTCGTGTTCGGACTCTTTGTCCTCAAAGCGGTGGCGGCCAGCCCCAGATTTTCCCGGCAGGTGGACTTTGACTCATACGACTATGATGAAAGAGAAAACAATGTTGAAGATAACTATGAGTATGGGGAGGTAAGAGGTTCTAGTTGTGCTCAAGCTTTCACAATCTCCACAAACATCTTAGGTTTTATTTAACGTTTGAAAATTAGAGTACTTTATTCCTTTACCATCAGTAAACATTTGATGAATCAGGGCATGAAATGCTTCCTTTTTTGACATCTCATTTGTTACAACAAAACCAACAAATTGGTGGTTAAATTTTGAATTAAAGCGGTGTTTTTGTTAAACGTGTGGCTGTGGGCTGAGGTCACGGGGTTCTCTGAGCAGACTGGAATGCTGCGGATGGCAACTGGAGTGATTTGGAGCATTGACAGATTTATTTCTTAGTGTTCTGTACAATTGAGCCAAACATTCCTCAGTTTATACTTTGGCCAGCCACCGTTATAGGGTCAATGCCCCAGAATCCTGCATGCACCTGGAGCCGTTTCAGCTGGAAAATAAATGAGTTGGCCCCGATAAGAGCCTCATTCTTCTTTGCCTTGGACTTGAGTTTTTGTTGAAGGCTGGGATTTTAGTTACTCTTGCAAATAAGCACACTTCTATTTTAAAATAAATGTAAAGTAGAAAGGAACAGCTAAGACAAAAAAAGCATCCCTTGCACCCAATGGTTATAATATAATCGTACTTAAATTGCTAATGAACACAAAAATTAAATCAGCTAACCACAATGCATTTAGGCATCTAGACATGGGGACTAGCTGTAGTTCAAAATGAGCATTGGAATCGGAAAGAGAGTCGATATAAGTGACTTTGAAGGTTGTTGTCGCCAGACAGGCTCAGAAAATACAGATTTTTAAGAAAAACCATTGTGTTTGCCAAGAATGGCCAAAAAAAGAGAAAGGAAGCATCCATTCAATGGAAATGACTTATCAGAATGTTAAATCTAATTATTGAATACTTTATAAATACAACTAACTAACTATCCTGTTATAATCATAGTTCATCCGTTTTCTAACAGAGGGCACCAAATGGCAAAGCTCAATTAATCTTCTTGAACATTTCAGTGAGTTCATTTTTCTACAATGTAATACAAAGGTGATGGACTACATTTCAATACGATTGATCACCTTTGGGAAGTAGTGAAACATCATGGATGTACACCTGGCAAATGTCAGTATGGAATAAAACCTGAGGAATCATTCGAACAACTTGTTCTGAAGGCTAAAGGGAGTCCGACTTGGCACTAGCGCCAGACAAAAGTAGCCAGAGAGTGAATACTCTCTTCAAAAGGCTTTATTTAACGGAGCCATTATATAAAATACAAGGAGTGGTCAGAAAACAACAATCAGTTAAAATAAACCAATCTCAAAGCAGTTGCGCTGCAGTACACTAGCTTGTGCACAAAATGGAAAAGTAAAAAAAGCTATTTTAAGCTGTGACTATTCTAATGTTGCCACGGTAACATGTTAGTATACTAACTTTAAAAAATACAACACGCTTTACTGCTGCTTTTATAGATTCACTGTTAAGTTGCTAATACCTATTGCTACCACAAGAACGGGTTGCAGTTGAGATACGCTAATGACAAGAGCAAATTAAAAATGGCTCCCAGCAGCTTAAGATAAATCATGTTTAAGTTAATCTTGATGTGGCAACGCTGGGTTTAACCAGCATTACCGACCAAGGAAACTGGCCAGGCTTCCTCAATAAAACAAACCCTTTACATAAACTTTTCACGTGGCTCGCCATCGAACAACCAGCTTAAACATAATCTAAACCAATTTTAGTTGTTTTGTAAGGCATGTTTACTGTGACTTTATGCCTTTTCAAGCCAAAACCGCTGTATTTCTCCCCAAACGATGACTAAGAAATGTAACCACAGCCATTTTAAGTCTTTAATCAGCATGACTGAGTGGTGTAGTGTGAAATTGCACGGCTGAATTACTTCACAATTACCAAGCGTTGGGAAAACTGCTCTTTTGCTTAGAAATCATTTGATAACAAGTAGCAAAGCAGCGTGTCGCTTCGGGCTTTGTGGGGTTTATTGTTCTTTTTCTTCTCCTGGCTTCAAGCACAAAGGTTACATTAATTTCTATGCTTTCCACATAGCATAAACTCAAAGATTTGACACGTAATTGTATTGCGGGGGAAATCACCAAGGATCTCAGTTTAGCTTTCTTGATAACGCAGAGAAATGTGAAGGGCAGACTGTGAAGGGTTGAAGAACAAACGTCTTTCATATACAAACAGAGTCTCAGGGGAGAAATGAGGCGGTGATGAGCTCCATCCCCGGAATGCTGAGTCTTTGCTTTTCATGGCCAACTCTACTTTGGCATTAACCTTCCTTCCCTCTGGGTTTTGTCTCTTGCAGTTGAACATAAGCCTCATCTACATTGTTATCCAAGCAAATCATCCTCAGTCTGCTGCATTCAAATGCTTTAATCACCATCTTTGGACTCATTCATGCATTTTTTTTGTTTGCCAATGTTCTTCGCTCTCATAGCTGAAGCAGGAAGCAATTTCAGATTTCTATATTTTTTGCACTGCAGCAACATTTCTCTAACATGGGTGTATTCAGTTCTGATCTAAAACACTCAAGGACTTTCCATGTGCATCTGTTTGGAAAGTTGCGTAACAATTTACTCGTTGAAAATATTGATCAAGTTTTTTGTGCAATATGTCTAAGATCAATATTCAGATGTTAATATGATCACAAAACGAATGGCCATATTGTCGAATGATTTGATTTGAAGAACAGACGGGTTTGATCTAGGAATAGTTGCATTAACTTGTGGACAAACTTGAAACAGTACAGTGGCATTTCAAAACAAACATATACATTTTTGCTTCCTGAGAGAAGACTTGGCTGAATAAATTCAATAAAAGGAACATAATTACCCCACAAATTAGGAACGTCTAACAACTTTAAAAATCCTATGTTCATAACCTAAGATTTCTGTTTATGGAGTGTGGGAGGAAGCTGATGTACCTGGAGTTTGCATGTTCACAGGAAAAGACCCAAAGCCAGGGTTCAAACCCAGTACATTTTTAAAACTCCGTTACATTAGTCTGTTTAACTCATACAAAAAAACTTTAAAATATTATCCATTCCAGAAAACAAATGACACAAAATAACCCAACAACTAACCTCAATTTAAAATTTTCTTTGGCTACAGGATTTTTAATAATCCCGTAATGGAAGAATGTTTGCTAGCTAGCCAGCGTTAGCCAAAGGGGAAGTGAGCACGATCCGTCTAACAAAGTCAAAACATATCAAGGTATACACAGAAACTGCAAAATGCAGGCAAGGCTTTAAAACTGCAAATATTCGGCGTCATACATACATGTTTCTGCAGTACAAAGTTTCGGAAGGACCAGTGTTCTTTTGTTTGGCGACGCTCCATCCTCACCTGGTGCTGGATAGTGTTAATTAGCTCGGGCTAACTAGCATTCTTTAGTGATTTTGGTACTTAAAGTAAATGACGCACACTTTTAAGCTGCGCCAAACTGTTTCATCTCGACAAGGAATTTCTCTTTACTACACGTTTTCAAATGATAATCGTTAAATGTAGAAAGTTCAATTAAACGTTTTCAAAAGAGAGAGGGAGAGAATATCCTCCAAACATGGATTTTTAATTATTTTTCTTTTGTTAGTGATGGGTAATGTTCGTTTTTGACATTGTGTCCGGTGTGAATGATGATGCATGGCAGCAAGAGTGAGGTTCTTGTTGGACACCTTCAGTCTCGCATCAGTTCAAGCAGAAACGATTCACAGAAGCTCTGCAGTCTTCTGGTTCCTGCTTCCACATTCTGAACATCTTAATGCAAGGTTTTATTTCATTTTCCCATGCTGCTTTCAGAGCTCTTCTTTTATTTATCTGTTTATTTTTTGGTTACTAGCCTTTAACCTCTTCTTTTCCCATAGGTATGTATGTTTGCTTTGGAGAAAGGGGAAGTGAAGGGGAGCGCTGCAGTGAACCAACACTGTACATGACTTTTCAAAGACCTACCTTGTTGTATGCCAAACTGTGTGTAAGCTAACTTTAGAACATGACATTCAGAGCTGAATATCTCTATTCTAGCATTTCTCCTGCTTGCTCTTTGGGTACTACATGTTCTACTAAGAATCTATTCCCTGGACTCGTTTCCAAGGACAAATCTTGGCTCGTTGATATCTGATGACATTCGGGTTGACTCGCTTGCACAGATTCAGATTCAGATCTTTGCAGCTACCATGTGTGTCTTGGTTCCACGAGGACCATTACGGATTTTAGTGGGTTGAGTCATCTGGAGCGTCAGGTACTACCTGTGTGTGGGAGTTCATTACCCTCATCTGGAAAAATGATAGAACTGCAGGTTCCATCAACAGTAGGACACCAAAGGGCAACTGCAAAGAAAAGAAATGCAGCTATGACACCACATGGATGTGCTCAGAGCTTTTAAGTCTGAAAAACTGCAGTTTATAAAGGTTTGCATGGTTTCCTGTTTCCCCAACATTAAGCCTAATGATGGTTGGCTTTGTAAACGTGAGTGCAGAGAATTTTACTTATGATGGGATTTGTAATGTTAAGAATAGAGGAGAGATTTTGGTTATTATCTATAAATGTCTACCGTTTTGTCTCAGGAAATATAAATTTAATAGCTACTCACTTGCTGTTGGTTTGCACAAAGCTCCTAACATTTAATATTGGGGTATTTAACCAGTTATGTAGTAAACAGCAAGGTATTTTGTTTGGGGGTTTTTTGCACAATAAATTGTATTGCTAGAGAGAACATCTTTGTACATTTATATAATCAGAATATATACATTTTCAAGTGAAAGCATCAATTACTAACAGTGGAGGTATATTTTTTACTTTAGATATGAATGCATCTGATCTGACGCCATTTTTTAACAGTTTGCTTCCATCTAGTGGTGAAAGATTTAAGATGTTCCTCTTGGATTCCTGACCTTTGTGCAGGTGATAAAAGTTCTGTAATATGGTTGTTAAAATTCCTAAAGTTCTGAGTAGCCTGCGCTGAGATTTTTTATTTGTGCCCATTTTTATTAGATTAGATTTTTAACGTACAAACTGGTCAGGCTTCTATGATCAATTCTATTAAGTTTTTAGTTCAAATTACACCACAATTTCACCTAAAATTAGATGTAGCTGATGGAACGTCACCCAGAAAACAACCATGAATTAAAGAAACGGTAAATGCATTGGTTTTTAAGTGATTGAAAAAGCAGAATTTCATATGCAATTCACAATCTGGGGTAGTCAGGGGAAGAAAATTATTTTAAAGTTCCCAAATTTCTTAAAAAAAAAAAAAAGAAATTTGGGTTGGTGAGAAAACAGAACCCATCCATCAAGATGCTATATATACTCTGAGGGAGTAAACAATGTGAAACAGGACAGGTGTGATGATTAACAAATAAGGAGCAGGTGTGAAGAATATGCAAAAAGCAGCAGGAAGCTCCTTAAAGGGAACAAACACTATCCATAGAGACAAAACAGCTTAGAAGACCAAAAAGGAACCTAATAAAGTTTATGTAAATGTATTATTTAAAATTATTCAATAATAACTGAATGGCAACGATGGTAATAGGAGTTTGTCCTGTTCAGTATAATAGTTTATCACCACCAAAGTGTGTATGGCGCTCAAACATGAGTCACGATTTTCCCCACTCTTGCTCAAAAATATATTTGGGTTCTCAGAATGTATTCTTCTTGCAAATATTGTCTGTTTCCTGTTAGAAGACAGTTTGAAAATGACATTTTATGAGAGAACCAAAAATAATCCATGAGAGCAAACCAGAATTTGTTGGTAAAACGTCTGAGTAAGAAAAGTTGAGTGCTAGGAATAGGACTGAAACGGGATGCTTTTTGTCTTGACTCACTACCAGTGTTTATCTTTCAGCCAGAGATTGAGAAACCGGATCGATCAGATTATAACTATCCTGAACCAGAAGTAGTAGCAGAAGAAAAGGAGGAAGAAGAGGAAGAAGAATTGCCTCTAAAACCCCAAGCTGTCCCTCAGGGTTCTGGTGGATCTGGTGTCCTCATGGGTCCAGACACAGAGAAAGGTCTGAAGAAGCACATACATTTAGATCTTAACTATATTACCACTAGTCGTACAAGTGCACGCAATTTAATGGAGGGCTCTAAAATTTCCCTTTCTTATTGTGTTATTGGAACAACTGGGTATTCCACTCATCCTTCTTCTCAACCAACTCTGGCAGTCCTGTTACCCATTTGCATGTTACCCATTTAACTGGCAGTCAGTGGTTAAATGTGTTGTGTTGACTATGTCTGTTTCTCATGTTTTTAACCCAATCATCATTGTTCTCCAAATCTGATCAATGATCTGTTTCAGTCCTGTCTGTCTGTTTATCAGTACCTCGTTTTGTCTCTAACAAGAGGTGGAGCTGCGTCAGGCAAAGGTCGATACTCTTCATGTTTCCGGGGATTTTGGAGGCTCGGTGGGGTCCGGAGAAACCTCAGCAGCTTCCGGGGCCTCTGGGTCTGCCGTCTCAGGAGACATACTGGCCTCCAGTGCCTCCGGGGATCTTTCTGGTGACATTATTCTGATATCTGGGGATCCAGAAGAGTTCTTTAACGCCAGCGGAGTGGTCAGTGGATCTGGGGAGTTCTTGACAGATGGGGTTCTCTTGATAGCTGGGGTTACAGAAGAGTTCATTATACCCAGTGGATCTGGGGAGTTCTTGATATCTGGGGACGTCTCAGGATCTGGAGCAGCCATCGGCTCTGCTTTTTCTGGAGCCTCGGGAGACTCTCTCCCTGAAGTTGTCACTGAACTCCCCTCTGAAACCGGAGTATCTGGGGACCAGTCTGGCTCTGGGTTCTCTGGAGATATTTTGTCTGGCTCTGGGTTCTCTGGAGATCTTTTGATTTCTGGGGTCTATGGAACGTCTGGGGACTCTGAGGACTCTATTGTGTCGGGATATTCAGGGATAACTTTGATATCTGGAGGTTAGTACCTTGACTGAGCGTGTGATTCATGCTAATTAACTATTGTTCCATTTAACTGCTCTCCTCAATAATGTAGTTAAATGTTGACCTTAATTGTTTGTGCAGCATATTATGATTGTATTCAACGTTTTCACCACAATCATGAGTTTCTAACATCTAGTTTCATTCTAAATGTGAGTATGATTGATTGTCCCTCTTAACCTCTAACTCCTAACACCAACCCTCGGCTCTAACAAGAGGAGGAGTTTCTCCCTTCTGCGGATAAAATCCCCGAGGAGGTACTGAGTGCTGCTGGGATCCCCTCGGGAGACATTGACGGCTCTGTAGATCCAGAGGTCTCTGGAACCTCTGGACTTCCTAGTGTCTCTGGCTCAGGAGATGTTGTGATCCTTGTGACAATTCGACCAGGTCAGTATCTAAGATTCAAGACAAAGGAAAATGGAAGATTGGCTCTTAGACACCCTCCTAACTTGTTTTATGTGGTTTTTCTCTCAAGTATTTTCTCTAACATTGTTTTATGTGGTTTTTGTCTGAAGTATTGTCTCTAACATTGTTGTCAATTACATTTCATGTCATTAACTGAAAAAAGTGATGTTCATGTAATCCTAATTCAGAAAATGCATAAGCACTTGTTGTTTAACACTGCTAAACTGCTTTGTCGCTTCCTGTCCCGTGTCCACCTCAATCTAACCTCTGTTTTTAACACCAAATCTTGTCTCTAACAAGAGGAGGAGCCTTTTCCAACCACAACTAAATCCCCTATGGAGGGGAAAACAAGTGTAGAAGAAGGGCCCTCTGGCTTCCCATTGCCAGAGGAGCCAGATGAGCCCGAAGTTATTGATGAAGGTCAGTACTGTCCAGAGCCAAATCCAGATTGGGAGTTTTAACAGATCAAAGTCATAACAGCATAAAGGAAAAAGTGAAAAACATCCAATATACTGTGACTGAAGATATTCAACACATAAAGTATTTATAAATGCTTATGTCTGCGTAAATGTTGGGCTTCAGGTCGTTTCAGGTTAAGAGGTGAGGGCTTATACCATTCTGAACAGCCTCAATCCTGCAAGGGGGCTTTTGGGATACATTAAGAAATATCTTCAGCCCTGTATGATTTATATTTGAATTCTGTTTCTATTCTTCTGCGCTTTTTCCCTCTCGATGTTTTCCAGGATTGCCCGTTTGCTTGCTGTGCACATGCCTCGGCGGTTCGGTCTACTGTGACGACTTGAAGCTGAACAGGGTTCCACCTCTGCCCAAAGACACCACTCACTTCTACGCCCGCTACAACAGAATCACAAAGATCAGCAAGTCCGACTTTGCCAACATGAGTATGTGTCCCGTGTGAATGAAAATGTTTGGGTATTAGAGCAGGTATGTCCAGAAGCGAAGCCAACCTCTTTCACTGTTTAGAACTCCAGAGTAGGTGTGAGCGGTCAGTGAGCACACAGGACGAGTATCTGAGGACGGTGTTTTATTGCCTTCCAGACAAGTTGAAGAAGATCGACCTGACTGCTAACAGACTAACCTCCATTGAGGATAGGACGTTTATGGGCCTGCCTGAGCTGGAGGAGGTGATAATCAGAGAAAATCACATCTCACAGCTGCCAGCCCTTCCCGAGACCATGACTCTGATTGATGCCAGCCACAACAACATTGGCTCAAAGGGTATTCATAAAGAGGCGTTTAAAGTACGTACACCTTCTTCAGTTGATTTCTTTCAATGAGTACTTGTGTATTGGTTGCAGAGTTGACAGAAAATTTGAGGCAAACTCACCCATTTTGCATTGCATGATCTCATTTTAAGCCAGACTCCCAATACTGATTCTAAACAAATGGGGAATCCATCATCGAAAGGTTTTAAAACTGAACAGAATTACTTTGTAATAGAAGACAATCATACAAGTTAATGGCAACCACTTTGTCCAAGAAAAGACAGAGCTAGTTGTATTTTATATAGGGAAGAAGAACAAAGCATATGCAAAAGTAATGGCAGCAACAATTTTGTACATGAAAGAAAGGAAAACAAAAGAAGGGCTAATTATTTCCATTAGTAAACACAGAGCAAAATGTAAAAACACAGAACCATGAGTAATTTCTCTGAAAAACAAAGAGGACACAAAGTTCATGGTAGCAATAGTTCTGCCCTGAAATTAGATAAATGCAGAATCAATGATGAGCATTATATATTATTCTATAAATAACATACGGATAGTTACAATGGAAAATAAAAAACGTTTTGTTGTGCAAATGAAATGTTAAATCAAGTAATATCTTTGCTCTTCTCTGGATTACAGGACATGACTGGCCTGCTGTACCTTTACCTCACCGATAACGACGTCGATTATATTCCAGTGCCTCTACCAGATAGCCTACGCTCTCTACACTTACAGGTACACCAAATTTGGCTTCTTATCTTGTTGCCGACTGCAACAAGATATGAAGCGATATGTGCAATTTAATGACAGCCATCATTAAATCACACAGCTCTCTCCTTGTTTATTGAAAAAACTCCAAGCTGAACGGTTTAGACTTCAGAACTTAATCAACCAGAATTTTCAAGAGACTAAATGACTAAATCCCTTCTTTTGCCTGCTCTGCTGCAGCGTAACAACATTCAGATGATGCACGAGGACACATTCTGCAACCTGAACAACTTCAACTACATCCGAAACGCATTGGAGGACATCCGTCTGGACGGAAACCCCATCAACCTCAGCAAGACCCCGCAGGCTTACATCTGCCTGCCCCGTATACCCATCGGGAATCTCATCTAACCTAGACTCCTGCAAACTCCTTTGTACATACTGACATGCAGAGTTAAGCTATATTAACTGTTCAAACTACCAGTCATTTCCGAAGGTGTGTTTTCTACATGCTGCTGACAGATGGAACCAATCTGTAAAACTGTGTGCAATCTGCACGGAAATGTTCGGCACCGCCCAACGAGCAAATACGACTGATACTCCAACAATCAAGCACATATACACTACCTTCTTCCTGTTGCTCAGTATTTTTCATGCCAACACAAAATAAATTGTATAAAGTTTTACTCAAATACACATGCACAAGTACACAAACTTTTTATTTTGTCAATGCTTCAGAAGTACAAATCTGTACTGTTCAAAGAGCCTCACCGGATGCTTATTTTTCTGTTCAGTGTCTTTTCCAAAAGCCAACCAGTGATGTGTTGTTTAAAGGTTCACTTTGTAAAAAAATAATAAATATTAATTTTAAGATTAATGACTAACACTTCTTTGGCAATGTATACAAGCAAAGACTTAAGTTGGAGCTGGATGAGAATTGATGCAACGTAATAAACCAAACGCATTTAAACACAACTTCTGGTTGTAAAGTTTGTACTGTAATATAAAAATATATTTAGATTTTGTTTCTTTACACAAACTGACATCATTTTTATATTTGATTGAAAAGGTCCTGTTTTAACTGTGCACAATAGTCTAAATCAAGAACTCTGATGTCTAGAGTCGATTAATTAAAGATTATTGTTAGGTTATGGAGGTGGTGGTGGGTGGGTTTGGATTGGGTTTTTTGTTGGGGTTTTTTTGCTTGTGGACGGGTTTAGAATACTGCCGTTGTGTGCCCTGTATGGAATAACCACAAGAGAATAAAGTTGTTTTAAAGACTTCTCCAATCTAGAGGTGGCTCAATGTTTGTTTTTTATTGAAAACTTAAAGATTGTTTATAGATTTTAACTTCTGTGACAACACAAAATAAGAAATAAACATATTTATTTCTTATTTTGAAATAATAAGAAATAAATAAAAATTTGAAATAATGCAAAAATGTGGATGTTTTGCATTCTTTGCAAAACATTCACATTTGGAACAATATGCAGGACAGCAAAGATCCACTTGAGGAATTGAATACAATCATGTGCTGCGCAATTTTATTCACGTGCCTTGAATTTTACATTCTAAAACCCAAATTCAACATGTTTCACTGGGGTTTCATGTGACAAACCAACTCAATACATGGTAAATGACACTGTTTTTTTTTTTAAAATGTTTTACAAATGAAAATCTGAAAAAACTTTCTCGACTGGGAGACAGATGACACTTCACAACTATCCACTATTTTGTGTTGGTCTGATACATAAAGTTACCATAGAAATGCTATGAAGATTTTAGTTTTAAATTGACAAATTGAAAAATAATGCACGGCTGCACAGTAGCACAGTTGGTAGTCCCTGTTGCCTTGCAGCAAGAAGGTTATTGCTGCAAGGCAAGATTCCCGGCCCAGTTTGCATGTTCTCCCTGTGCATGCGTGGGTTTTCTCCGGGTACTCCAGCTTCCTCCCACAGTCCAAAAACATGACTGTTGGGTTACTTTGTCTCTCTAAATCCTCCCTAGGTGTGTGTTTGTGTCTGTGTTGCCCTGCAACTAACTGGTGACCTGTCCAGGCTGACCCCGCCTCTCGCCCGAAACGTTCACTGGAGATAAGCACCAGCAACCCTCCTGACCCCACTCGGGACAAAGGTGTTAGAAAATGGATGGATGGATGGAAAAATGATGCAACAGGTAAAAACACTAATGCAAGGCACTGTCATTTCTCCTCCAAAGGTGAAGATAGTGCAAACTGTCATTGTGTTGATTTTATTTTTATTTTTTTAAATGTTCTCTGCCAATTTTTCCAACAAAGAAAGAACTCGCTCTCTTTTATCCACTGCATCAGAGTTCATCACCTTGCTGTCATCTTCCGTGACCTCCTCCGTTCTTTCTTTTTGCACCATAAGTCTCAGCCACTTTGCTTTTTCCTTCTCCAGAGTCAGCCTCTCGCTGCGCAGAGCGTCTCTGTCCTTCTCCAGCATCAGCTTCTCCCTCTCCATCACGGCCCGTTCCCTCTCCATCACTGCTCTCTCTCTTTCCATCACGGCCCTCTCCCTCTCCGTCGCCACCCTCTCCCTCTCCAGCAGCGCCCGCTCTCGGTCCAGAGCCGCGACGTCCTGATGCGGTTTCTCTCTTTGCATAAGCAGCTGTCCGCTCTTTCTCTCTTGGGGCTCGCAGTTCGTACTGATGTCCACGTCCTGAATGGAACCGTTTACCTCCTCACTTTCTGTGAGCTCTGTCGCAGCAGTCTCAACCTCATCTCCATACACCTGAACCTCGATCTCTGCAAGAGCCGCTGCCTCATCTACAGAAGGAGACACCCCCGTGTTGGAAACCTTTCTCCTTTTGCGTGTGGGTGCTATCAAGAAATCACTAACGTTGCTATTATTAGGAAGGGCCTTGAGGATGGGGGCTGAGCTCTGCAGTCGACCCTCCATGGCATCATCCATCAGGGAGAAGAAAGGCCATGACTGAGGCACCACTTTGACTCCTGGTGGGGGATTCTTCAACTCCTGAGGAGGAGTGAAAGCAACAAACGGTAAAACGAGTAAAATGGTAAAACTTTCAACTCAACTAAAGCAACCGAATCTGTACCTTGTATCTCTTCTTCAGGTTTTCAAATTTTTTAGAGGCTTGACGATGGGTCATCCTGTGATGCAAGCCCATATGTTTCAGGATGGCCCTGAAAACGATATTTCACTGGATTACCAACAAATAGTTGGTTTAATAAGTGTACTAAAAAGAAGCAGCTGAAAAGTCAGTTGATCAAGTTCAATTCATTTTCAATTGCAGTTTCGTCTAAAATTTTCTAAAATACCTTTGTTGAAAGTAAATTTTACGCATTGATTGTAGAACTGGGTGTTATGGATGGTTTTGAAACGTTGCATTTGATAAAATTGCGTGGCATGCATACCTCCATGCCCACTTGGAACTATTTCTCAATCCAGAGAAGAGGCAACTGTTTGAGGCCCGCAACTTCACAAAGTTTTCAATTTCTTTGTTGCTCACTGAAAAAATAAAAACAGGATAACAAGGGTTAGACACTGACAGGGCTCCTACACGTTTGTCAGTGCAAAGCAAAGAGTTAAAACACAAGAATTATGGGTGGATGAATGGATTAATATATGGACAAACAAGCAGTGGATACAACTTTTAATTTGTGTAAGAAAGCATGGAAAGATAAATGCATATAGAAAATCCATTTTCTCTTCATCAGTTAAAATACTTTAATCAATTTCCTGACTTTCCTCTACGTAGGAAACCTGTACTGATAACTATTGATGCCACGAATCTTCGCCTAGACATTAACAATTTACTATCTAAAGTTAGCATGAATTCTTTTAACATTCCTTTTGTTCACAAAGACTTTGCTCATCCGCGGGCAATCGCTAAAGACCAGACTAAAATGTTTGAAATAAGTTGTAGTCGCTTTAATAAATACTCAAGCCTGATGTTAATACGTCACTATGTAGTAGCCTTGCTAGGTTGCTCCTAAGCTAACGCTGCACACTATAGTTAGCTTCGTTAAACCGTCGTCACTTACTTTTATAAGTGAACTCCGTCGGGATAATCCCGTCACACATGGTGTTGGTGTAGGCGTGATCTGGCTGTGCAGTTATGTCCATTCTGCTTCCTGTAAACATTTACCAACAAAGCGTCCTTGGTAGTGGTTAAGAGTCGTTCCTACTTCTGAAGGGGCCCTACTTTCTTCTTCGTGCATTTAAAAAGCCAGCAGAACCATCTCTCTATCGCCATCTACCGTCGAGGTTGTTACACAGGCGACAAGAAGCGTTGTTCTTTCATTTAATGCCATTTTAGGTGTCAAAAAGATACACAATATAGTAGCAAACATTGGCAAAATAAATTTGACGTGGAACTCAAACAAGTTAAATAACATAATTAGTCAACAATGTATTTTGTACCATATTTAACTCAATCCAGTGCTTTTAAATAGCAGCCACTGCAACTGCAGGTCAAATTAATATACAGTAAGGAGTATATTGTGAATGGAATAACATTTCTTTGTTCTAATGAGATGATCTGCTGTAATTGCTTCAAAGGCTGTATGTGGCGAGCAAATCCGATTTGAAAATGCCCTTAAATGTGTTATTTGGCAATGAAGTTACTTATTGACACTCGTTTTTATTTTATCTTAAAAATGCCAGAATTAATATTTTTGAACTGTACCCTAACTGTCTTATTACCACATTCGCAAATTAAATCAGATGTTAAGATTAGTTACTTGAGGCTACACTACTTTTTACTATCTACATTTTTCCATAATTGTTCAAATTTTCTTCTTTTTCTTGTTAACAAAATTAGAATTGTTTCGTTTATAAAAAAACGAAACAAGAAACTTGGATTGGCCATTTCAATGCCAGTCCTGGGAGTGGTATTTGATTATTGCACTTTAGGCCCAGCATAGGGTAAAACGAAAGTAGTTCAATATAAACCCCGCAATGGCGTCAGCTTACGGTAAGCTGCCTTTCGCTCTGACCTCTATGACTTTAATAATAATAATAATAATAATAATAATAATAATAATAATAATAATAATAATAATAATAATAATAATAATAAAGTGCAATACTGTGTGTTATATATGCTGTATATTTATATTCCATTTTTTTCTTTATTTATTTAGCGCCGATAGTTATTGTAAAATAATGTAATTTTTCTTAATATATATATATATTTATATATATATATATACTCAAATAAAAACTGTGTCAGATGTCACGAATAAGTAAGTATTAGATACTTACTTAAAATACATTTTAAACCTCAGTCACGTATTGTACCGCAGTCAGATACTGACGTTCTTGCAGTTCTTGCAGACAAGTTGGAGTTTCGGGTTTCGTTCCTTCTTCAGCCAACATACAGAACATCTATAAAGTTCTTCTACTTACAGTTTCACAAATGGTTGTGAAATCTGATTTAACATACATCATTAAGACTAAATAAATCTTGACTTTGGTTTTGCTACCCAGGAAATGAAACTATAAGGACTCCACGAGTTCACCAGCAGGGGGCAGAAGGATGAGAGGAGATCACGTGTTCTTGTGACAAAATACTATGAATGTTTTGTTTGTTTACTTATTAAATGACCACAAAAATAAACCATAGAGGTTCAGTTACTAGGGGAACCTCTAAAGGAAGCTGGTAGCATTATATTTTTTTTGGTGCATCAGAGTGAAGAAGATGGAATACAATGCATGTAACACTTTTAATTTGTATGTAATTTTGACAAAAACTTTCTGTTTTCTTTCACTTCACCCTACATACGTAAATTGCTAATATTTATTGTTGGTAATGTGACAAACTGTGAAATCTCATATTGATTGGACCGTTTAACAAAGAACATCTACAATGTTTTTGAAATGTTTGTTTCCCAAAGTAAACCATATGCTGATGACTATGATGTTAAAAAGGATGGCTTATTCCGCCTGGACCTGATATTTAAGTGAAATATTTTTCAGAGTCTGACGAGGAAACTTTTTCTGAAAGCGAATCTGAAGACAGCGATGCGTCATACTTTGAGTCTGAGAGTGAGCAGGAGTCAGATTCAGAGGAAGGCAGTCAGGTCAGTTTCCAAACACAACCACACATACGCCCAGAAAATAACTCATCTAAACCCTCTTTTCCTTAAGCCACTCTTCTCCTTTTTCAGATTTACACAAAGCAACCCTGCAAATATTACAACCGCGGCGGTTGTAAGGACGGGGCCAGCTGCTCTTACCCGCATGTGTGCAAGTATTTTCTAAGTGGAAGCTGCCGCTACGGGTCAAGCTGTAAACTCAGTCACAGTTTGGGTGGAAGGAGGAGGTCATCTGGGGCGTGTGCCCGGTCCGAAGACCAATCAGCAGCAAGCAGTAGGATGCTATTAACTTTGATTTATTCTTATTAAATCATGTTGTTCAGGTAGCTCCAGTGGCTATGTCACCAATTGTCTTTAAATAAATGTTATTTATTTTTGTTTAACATTAGTTACTTACCGCATTCAAATGAAATTTACGTTTGTTTTTCATCCAGACCCCCAACTTACTGATGGTCGACCCTACCAGTGGCAGATAAATGGTGGAAAGGGCTGGAAGGATGTTGAAAATGATCACATTATTGAGGCCCAGTATTCGCTGCCCCACACTAAAAGCATCAAAATATACAACACACCATACGGGTAAAGTTTAATCATATATATTTACCTTCCATTATTTAAACTTTAAAACTGTATTAAATTGTTACAAAGTGAAAATCAATATCAACCAGGTGAGAGTGAGGTTGCTGTCCTGCAGGGCGGTGTGTATAGACTTTGTCAAAATAAGAGTCTATGGGAAGAACCTGAAGGTGAGGCGCCTGGATGACGGCAACACCGAGTGGAACTGGTACTGCACCTTAGGTCGGAAGTGGAGGAAGTATGGAGACAAGGTAGATGGCTTCTGCATCTTTATAATCATTTAAACCTCGTACGGTAGTTTGGAGTGACGACTTGTTTGTCGCATTTGCTGTGTTGTGGGACAGGACTCGAAAGGCAATCCCGGTCCGGTAAAAAGCTCCGACATAGAGAGGAAGTTCCAGAGCGACCCGAGAAGCTCCTTTACTTTCACGGCTGGCGTGGAGACTTTTCGAATTAAGTTTACAGGTGACTTACACTCACTTCTCCGACTAGATGCAGCACTTTCATTGACTTCACTGACTCCTTTTTTGACTTTTGATAGAAATGCGACAGGTGGGAAAAAGGAAAAATAGGAGGATCACACGACGACCTGTGTTCAGACAGCAACAAGCGAGAGCAGGGTGAGTTTGGATTTGGTTCTCTAAAATCAGAGACATTTCATTTGTGTTCAAGTTTTAGATTTTTTTTTTCCGGGTGGCATGCTCAAAATCTACAAAACCACACAAATATTGTATCCACAGCACAGAACTATTAATGGACATTATACAGTAGTAAGGGAGATAATTACTTCACTACAACTGTTATTGTCTGTGGACACAAACTCTGAAAACAGCATCTACTTTGGGAACAAGTTCCTCCAATCAGTCTTTCAACTGATGAGCAAAGTTTTAGGAATCCGAATTTGAAATTATGGAAACTTAAAGCAAAACATCAGCATATCTTTCTGGTTATAGGTAGATTGACTTTAACACCAACTGGAGCAAAAATCTTTCTGTCTAAAAGCCTCGGACAGAAAATGTTAGATGTATAAACAGGGAAACGGTCTTCGAAAATGCAGAAGAATGTCATTGTTATGATGTGCACGTCCTATAATATATCAATGTGTCATTTTTGACATTGTGAATTACTCACCAATTTATTTTGAAACAACATTTTATTGAAATTTTTTGTACTACTTGAGAAATTCATGTTCAAATATGTGCAGAATGTTTTAGGTTGACCTAATTTTTTTTGGTTTTTTGTCTTTATGCTCCGCTAACACTATGCTAGCAGTTACATAAACATGTCTTTTAAAAGCTGCAAGTCCAAACTTTGATTCTATTATTTCAGAGCCGCTCTTCTAGTCAGATCGTTCCAGACACTTTCTGTGGGCACCAAACCACAGTGGCAATTCGAAGGAAACGGTGGAAACTGGCACAGCTTCAAACACAGGGTCAGCAGAGCATGTGGTTCAGTTTGATCTCGGAGACTTTGTTTTTCCAGCTTAACTGCAACATGTTAGTTTGTTTCAACAGTCAGGCACTTCATCCGACTGCTCCATAACCAGTGACGACATCGAGAGCAAGTACCGGCTAAATCCCAAAGACACCATGAAGTTCAAAATAAACGGGCAGCCCTACAAGCTGGATTTTGGAGGTCAGGACTGTTGACAGTTCAGCATAATAAGACAGTTACCATAATTGGAGGATAAGTTCATCCTGTCAATCAAACCAATTTAATACCTTTAAACATATATTTTTTTTCCATTCCAGCGATGATTCAGATCAACCAGACAAACAACAGTAAACGCAAAATCAGACGAGTGCTGGTGTGAGGGATAAAGACGGAGCTACTTTGCAGAAAGCAAACAATTGTGCAATATTGTGCTAGTGCAATGATTTAGGCTGTCTGTTTTCCAGTTACACAGCTCTCCAACTAAAACATTTAATGATGTTTACAGATATTATGACCTGATACTATGAAATATCAGTGAGGTTTACAAGTGAATACATGAATCCTGCCTGTGAATCCTGCACTAAAACAATCCAACTTGTAATTTTCCGAGTTGATGTTTGAATTTTTGATCTTAGAATCCCAGGGGCTCTTGTCTATTGTTTTTTTTTTTTTGCAAAACCAATCACAGGTTTTTCAGAAAACAAAAAAATCTTGGTTAAATTAGAGGACATGGAATGTGATTTTAGAATCTGTCTACAGAAGATATGCAGACAGATTCCCTTGATGCAATAAAAAAATAACATTAAATTAAATCAATAGTGTTGTACAACAGATGTTGCTCATTTGTGCCTTATGCTTTATATGCGATCTTTGTCGTTTACACCTCTTTGCATGGTGCTTTGTCTCCTTTTTCTGTCTTCTGGTGCTGATCTGAGAAAAGCCTCTGGTGAAGATCATAGTCTCTTTTAGCAGAAACAGAAATAAATTAAAGTGTCAAATTTCTGTCGACTTTTGCTTTTTTTAAGAATGAGAAATTTATCCTCTGATTTTTGTAAATCCTCTATCAAATGAGACACCTTCAGTACCAGTTAAGATCTGATAACTCATGTAATTTAATGACTTTATTTTTAAAGGAAATTGTTTTTGGTCCCATTTGGGTTGTTTGTTTAAAAAAATATATTTTTCAGAAACACCAAATATAGCAGCATCCTATCCACAGTGACAGGAGTGCAAACTTTGTAAGATATAATCAGAATGATCCACATTTTATTTACTGTATTTGTAGTTATGGGCTGCATTTGATCTCTGATTCACAAAACCTTTATTCTACATGTGAAAACACGCAAAAGAAATTTTCTAAGCTTCTTTTTGCATTTGGGTCACCTGTAGTTGATTCAAGTAGAAAAACAAAGTTGGTTTAATCAATAAATTTTAATGTTATTGGAAACTTTATTTTTTTCAGCAACTCCACGACTAAGTAAAACACATTACATATATAAATCACAAACAGACCCATATCTTGAAGCTTTTATTTCTGTTAGTTATTATGATTTGACGTTTACAGCTACTGTAAACTCAATAATCATCTGCTTAAAGATTGTTATTTCAAAAGTTACTTTTAATCTGACAAATCTAATGGGAAAATTTACTCCAACTTATTTCTGAAGTTGCTTTTCTTATTATAGTCGACAGTTGTTTTTGAACCATTTGTTAGCACATGTAGCTACATCCACATGGCTGAAGACCAGAGTCCATAGTAACTATTGACAGAGTTAACTTGTAAACAGCAACTGGAGTTTCCCTTCCCTCTCCCTCCGTCAAAGAAATGAAAGTGAAACTATTTATGCCTGTGAAATGACAGCGTAGCAGAAGGATTTAAGCACAAGTAAGTGGGTCGATTCATGTTGTGTTCAGTTTGGAAATGTCATGTCAAAACACTTTTGTGCGTAAACTTTCCAAACTTTGCCTTTTTAGTGTAGTTTATTTGTCTCAGCTTATGTTGAGTCTGAATCAGTCTTAGAATTAGGAAGTTGGTATTTGGTTGTCTTGATCTACAGGAGCTACAAAGCAGGATGATTTCACTTCTTTCCCTCTAGCTGGGTATAGCAAGACCGCAGTGCCGTGTAATAAAGTCAAAATGTCTCTGTTTGTCAGTGAGTGACAGTCATTATCAGTGGCAGCTGCTGAACGGCAATCAGTGGCTGAAAATCGACAACGATCATGTGATCGAGACTCACTACTGCCAGCCTGGAGCAAAGGGGATCAGCATCAACACAACCCTAGGGTTTGTATTTTTACGCTGTGCGTAAAATAGGTTTGGCCACGTATCTACAGAAACCACATGAAACATACCGTGGTGTATTTTTGGTCAATCCACAGGAAAGTTTTTATAGACTTCGATGAGCTGAAGACTGATAACCCAGCACTGAGGGTGCAGAGACTGAGCTTTGTCCCTCAGGGTCAAGAAGAGGACATCGGATGGTACTTCAGAGACGACAGTCTGTGGTGTGAATATGGCTCACAGGTGAAGAAATGTGTCTCAGGGTCCTGACACTTTGTCTGAGCTAATGTCTTTCTTGTATCACGCCTGATGACTATTATAAACAAATGCAGCAGTAGAAAGGGTGTATGAGACTTTCCGGTAGTCTCATACAGGAAAGTCTCATACTTTCTGGTATGTGATCTTGAGTTCTTATGGAGTAGGAAATTTCCTGATGTTTTTGTCCTTGGGAAAATGCTATTGTGAACAAAGCTGAACATTTTTCATCCTCCTGACCCCTTCAGAGCTCCAACATGTCATCGTCATCCATCACCAGCAAAGACATCGAAACTCATTTCACTCAGAACCCTCAGGGAGTCATTCAGTTCAGCGTTGGCTCGACTGGATACTCACTGGATTTTCCCAGTATGTGGCTTTGAGGAGTTTCTGAGAGCTATTTCTATAATCAGGTAAACATTGTATGTATCCAATGAGATGTAACTGAAGGTGTTTAAATTTGCAGCCATGACCCAAACCAACGTCGCTACAGGCTTGCGCAGAAACGTGCGCAGGCGGCCGAAATTCACCTCAAGCCCTGAAAGGTGAGATTTTTCAACCTTAGTAGAGTCATGACGAGATAAATGAAGTGAAATATTCTAGCCTCTCTCAGAATAATCAGAATAACATCTTTTTTTAAAACTTCACTTTATGTCCTGGCAGCATTAGCTATGCTTCATCCCTTCCTCTGGCTTCACAATCCCAGTTATACAATCCCAGCTTCAAGTGGGAGTTTATGGGAGATGAAGGGCAGTGGACAGAATATCAAGCACATGTAAGTACAACTTTTTATACACCAACTTCCAAAGTTGTAATCTTTTAACATGCTTCATTTCATTCTTAACTTTTGAGTGTCATATTAACTCTTCTGCAATTATTGGGGAGACTCAACAGTGACATCTGGTGGTTATTTTGTCACATGTCATATTTAGGTGTCAATGTATGTTATTGAAATTTTTACTGGATAGATCAACACAAAATAGTTAAAAAAAAATATTTTTTACAAATAAAAATCTTTGAAGATGGAGGCCTGTGATTGTATTCGGCTTATGAAGAAACAATCTTTGTAGAATCACGTTTTCCTGAAATTTCAGGAACGAAGGCTGAAAAATTTTCCTGTTTATCCTTCTAACGCAACTAAAGTTCAGACAGATTTATTTGAGATCTTCTGTGAACATAAAATCTTAAGTCTCGACACAGATTATATATTGAAGGAACAGCTTTGCTTCTTCCACAGCATGATGCTGCCACCACCGTAGGTTCAGAGTAATTAACAGTGCTTCTATGATCAATGCTTTTCTTTTGTTGCCTTGTCTACGTTGTCTTAGTTGCTTTGAAGTTGTGCCTCAAACTTTCTACTTGCAGATTATGAAATAAGAAGCATCATGAGATTATCCAAGCTAAATGTAGCGACATTTGTGGTGATTCCTATTTGTTTGCAGATATGTTCGCTTGACAGTGCTGCCATTGAGAAGCAATACCAGTTGAACCCACAGGGCCAGATCCTCTTCAATATCAGAAAGTTCTCATACAAGCTGGATTTTGCAAGTAATAAACACAATTCATTCTCAATAATCCACTATTTAATTCAAGAAGCCTCTGAAAAACATTATTGATTGCAGGAATGTGTCAAATTAATAATAATATTGGAACAAGACGAAGCGTGAGGCGGAGTCCGGACTACGGAGCTCAGAAAAACAACAGGTAAATCTTTTAGACATGTCTTTTAATTTGAAAAGTTTATGACCGTTGGGGTTTACCCCGGTGAACGAGAGGGTAGCCTCCCTCCGCCTACGGGTGGGGGGACGGGTTCTGACTGTTGTCTGTGCTTACGGGCCGAACAACAGTTCAGATTACCCACCCTTCTTGGAGTCCTTAGAGGGGGTACTAGAGAGTGCCCCTCCTGGGGACTCCCTTGTTCTGCTGGGGGACTTCAACGCTCACGTGGGCAATGACAGTGAGACCTGGAGGGGCGTGGTTGGGAGGAACGGCCCCCCTGATCTGAACTCCAGTGGTGTTCTTTTGTTGGACTTCTGTGCTCGTCACGGTCTGTCCATCACGAACACCATGTTCAAGCATAAGGGTGTCCATACGTGCACTTGGCACCAGGACACCCTAGGCCGCAGTTCGATGATCGATTTTGTCGTCGTTTCATCGGATCTGCGGCCGTATGTCTTGGACACTCGGGTGAAGAGAGGGGCGGAGCTGTCCACTGACCACTACCTGGTGGTGAGTTGGCTCCGGTGGTGGGGGAGGAAGCCGGTCAGACCTGGCAGGCCCAAACGTGTAGTGAGGGTCTGCTGGGAACGTCTGGCGGAGTCCCCTGTGAGACGGAGCTTCAACTCCCACCTCCGGCAGAACTTCGAACACGTTCCGGGGGAGGTGGGGAACATTGAGTCTGAGTGGACCATGTTCCGTGCCTCCATGGCCGAGGTGGCTTATCGGAGCTGTGGCCGCAAGGTCGTTGGTGCCTGTCGCGGCGGCAACCCCCGAACCCGTTGGTGGACACCTTCGGTGAGGGATGCTGTCAAGCTGAAGAAGGAGTCCTATGGGGTCTTTTTGGCCTGTGGGACTCCAGAAGCAGCTGATGGGTACCGGCGGGCGAAGCGGCATGCGGCTCGGGTGGTCGCTGAGGCCAAAACTCGGGCGTGGGAGGAGTTTGGAGAGGCCATGGAGAAAGACTTCCGTACGGCTTCGAGGCGATTCTGGTCCACCATCCGGCGTCTCAGGAGGGGGAAGCAGTGCAGCACCAACACTGTTTACAGTGGGGATGGTGTGCTGCTGACCTCGACTGGGGATGTTGTGGGTCGGTGGGCGGAGTACTTCGAAGACCTCCTCAATCCCACCAACATGCCTTCTGTTGAAGAAGCTGAGCCTGTGGACCCTGGGTTGGGCTTTCCAATCTCTGGGGACGAAGTCGCCGAGGTGGTCAAAAAACTACTCGGTGGCAGGGCCCCGGGGGTGGATGAGATCCGCCCGGAAACCCTTAAGGCTCTGGATGTTGTAGGGTTGTGTTGGCTCACGCGACTCTGCAATATCGCATGGACATCGGGGGCAGTTCCTCTGGATTGGCAGACCGGGGTGGTGGTCCCCCTGTTTAAAAATGGGGACCGGAGGGTGTGCTCCAATTACAGAGGGGTCACACTCTTAAGCCTCCCTGGAAAGGTCTATTCAGGGGTCCTGGAGAGGAGGGTCCGTCGGATAGTCAAACCTCGGATTCAGGAAGAGCAGTGTGGTTTTCGTCCTGGTCGTGGAACACTGGACCAGCTCTACACCCTCAGCAGGGTCCTGGAGGGTGCATGGGAGTTCGCCCAACCAGTCTACATGTGTTTTGTGGACTTGGAGAAGGCGTTCGACCGTGTCCCTCGGGGGGCCTTGTGGGGGGTTCTCCGGGAGTATGGGGTAACGGGCCCTTTGATACGGGCTGTCAGGTCCCTGTATGACCGGTGTCAGAGTCTGGTCCGCATTGCCGGCAGTAAGTCGGGCTCGTTTCCGGTGAGAGTTGGACTCCGCCAAGGCTGCCCTTTGTCACCGATTCTGTTCATTACTTTCACGGACAGAATTTCTAGGCGCAGCCGAGGTGTTGAGGGGATCCGTTTTGGTGGCCTTAGGATCGCATCTCTGCTTTTTGCGGATGATGTGGTCCTGATGGCTTCATCAGATCGTGATCTGCGGCTCTCGCTGAAACGGTTCGCGGCCGAGTGTGAAGCGGCCGGGATGAGGCTCAGTGCCTCCAAATCCGAGGCCATGGTCTTGAGCCGGAAAAGGGTAGAGTGCCTTCTCCGGGTCAGGGGGGTCGTCCTGCCTCAAGTGGAGGAGTTTAAGTATCTGGGGATCTTGTTCACGAATGAGGGAAGAAGGGAGCGGGAGATCGACAGGCAGATTGGGGCGGTGTCTGCCGTGAAGCGGGCGCTGTACCGGTCCGTCGTGGTGAAGAGAGAGCTGAGTCAAAAGGCGAAGCTCTCGATTTACCGGTCGATCTACGTTCCCACCCTCATCTATGGTCATGAGCTTTGGGTCATGACCGAAAGAACGAGATCACGGATACAAGGGCCGAAATGGGTTTCCTCCGCAGGGTGGCCGGGCTCTCCCTTAGAGATAGGGTGAGAAGCTCGGTCATCCGGGAGGGACTCAAAGTAGAGCCGCTGCTCCTCCACGTCGAGAGGAGCCAGTTGAGGTGGCTCGGGCATCTGGTCAGGATGCCTCCTGGACGCCTCCCTGGTGAGGTGTTCCGGGCACGTCCCACCGGGAGGAGGCCCCGAGGAAGACCCAGGACATGCTGGAGGGACTATGTCTCTCGGCTGGCCTGGGAACGCCTTGGGGTTCCCCCGAGGAGCTGGAAGAAGTGGCTGGGGAGAGGGAAGTTTGGGCCTCCCTTCTGAAGCTGCTGCCCCCACGACCCGATCCCGGATAAGCGGAAGAAAATGGATGGATGGATGGAAGTTTATGACCAACTTCCTTTGGAGTAACATGAATGGATATAACAGTATCTATATGATGTTTCCGCATATGCTCCATTATTCCCCTTAATTTATTTCTGTCTTATCTTCCTCAGCCCAGGTACAAATGTTCGTTGGCAGTTCCAAGATATCGATGGGATTTGGAAAGATTATTCCAAAGTAAGACCGAGTATCTCCTTTTATTAATATGAGAACAGTGCTGTTAGATTTGCTAATAAACAGTAAAACTGTACCTTGTTTATGGTGTCGTGCAGAGTTATTGTCAATGCAGCGTCTCCAGTCCAGACATTGAACTCCAGTACCAGCTGAACCAGTTAGGCATTATGACATTTGCCACCAGCAGGTTCAGCTATGAGCTCAACTTCTCAGGTGAGCAGCAGAAAGAGAGGTAAAAGTTAGCAAATATGTAGTTCAGGCAATGCAAATACAGCTGTACTCGTACATTACGCAGACGATATTGTGAAATTTTTACATGTGGAAAAAGTTAATGTGCTCCATCTGCTTGCAGCCATGACTCAGAGGAACCTGTCCACAAATACCACCAGGTCGGTGAGACGACTTCTCCAGTGATCGGGATAGATTGTTCAGAAGGAGGAGAAATATTTGCACGTTTTCCTCATAAGCTGTCTTGTTTCTTTCTTGATTGGTGTTTACAATACTGTCGACCTGAAAGAAGCAGATTTGCTCATAGGTTTTCAGTCCACTTTAGAGTTAAAATTTGGGTTTACTTTCTGACAAGATACAGAATATTTCTTATCATAAGTATGTTCTCGTACATCATTCTGGGCTCCTACAGCTTTTCATGTCAAAATCCCAAAACTGTTTGTACTTCCCAACCTGCTTTTTAAGTATAAATACAAGTGAAGTTATGGCAGATAAGCTTTAAGTCTAGAAGCTGCAAAAATACATGAATGTGGAGGTAAGATACAAATGTGGAAAATACTTTAAAATGTCTGACTGTGTGTTTCAAGAACTGTACTGAATGCACTGGACCGGTTTGTAAAATGTTTTACTTCATGTCAGTTAGCATTATGTAATGAAACAAAGTGGCATTTTTGATTAAACCTATAACATCACGGTGGTTTAGGATGTAATAAATGCAAAGACATTTAGATTATAGGTTACATTATAGTTTGGGGTTTTTTGCAATATTTTGGGCCATAATGCACCTTTAAATGTTCATGAAATCTGCCACAACCAAAGAACTTTGTTTTTGCTTTTCACTTTTATTAACATGTCTTAAGCTTTTGTTTTCCCTGTTCTAATTTATCTGGAAATATTTAATACAATTTTTCCCTTCAAATAAAAGTGATCACAAAAAAATAAAAAAAATAAAATAAACAGCGACCATCATTTGAGAATATTAGATTGTATGATTTTATATATGTACAGATCTTCATGAAACCACTTCAGAAACCAGCACCTGGACACAAAACGAGGCTCACACTTCACACACAGAACAGCAGTAGTTTACAAACGGCCTAATCAAAGACCGAGTTTCATTTAGCTTTGGGGTTCTGCTACAATATGTGAAACAACACTCCAGTAAACCAATCGAGTTAATCAAAGCAAAGCGTTAACAGTGTGGAAATGAACAGAACCCGAAGAGCGAAGTTTATCTTAAAACATTAAATAAAATACAATCAGCAGCAAAATCAATGTGAGCAAGGTGAATCTAAAAACCCAAAATGTTTAATTCAGAGTGAATTCACATTAATACCTAGTCATTAATAAAATCCGACAGAACAGTGAAGTTAACTGCAGGTAGAAGAGAAAGTCACACACAGCGAGAGCTGGTTCCGACAAACTATTTTCACCCTCAACAACCGAACAGGATTATTGCACTCGACTCATCTAAGGCCTCTTAACCTAGAATCACAAAAACAACAAGATGCCAGGGACCTCATGGAGCGCTCCATGTTGAAATAACTATAGTTACATTTCATATTAATGCACACAAAGTATGGGGAATGGGATAAGGTTGGTCATATGAAAAAAAAATCTGTAATATTAATTGATAATAATAAAAACAATTTGATGTGGTCAGTGAAATGCAACCAAGCAAGTCACATCCATGAAACTATTTTGTGTTGGCATGGGCCAGTTACTCTTATCAAGGTAAAAAACTTGGAAAAACTGCAAAAGTTTTCCAGTGTATCATTCCAAATCTATCTTAGTTGTTCCCACGTGGAAATATTTCCATTCATAGCTGTCTTCACTTTAAAAATGGAAACTAAAGGAGCACCATCCACCCCTATCTTTAAGGCAAAACATGTTTTAAAACTACAGCATAAAAACTGAGAATCTGACACAGCTACTTGAGCAGATAGCCTGGCTAACTTCAGCTAGCTTAAGTTTAAGCAGAATGTAAAAAGAATAGAAAAGTTGTGACAAAGCTACAACTAAATTTAGAAGGTGTTTAATATTTTTTGCTTAAGCCTATGTATTAAAATTCAAATAAATAAATGTTGCATCAGTCCACTGAGAAATCGGTTGCTGAGAGGAAATCCTGACCAGAAACTCGTCTCACTGTTTCCAGGCTGAAGTAATAACTAATAATTTTGAGGAAGAACAAAGAATTCTATTTTTACAACATTTTAGTGATTCCTAGAGACGAAGCAGAACCTAGAAAAAATAGAGCTCAACAAGTAAAGCAAAATTACGGTTTTATCTTATAAAACTGTAATTTGGTTGGAGAATTGGAAATGTTTGCAGCTTTTTTGAAATCTCAGATCTAAAACGGTAATACTATAACTTGTTAGTTTTCCTGTTTTAATAAGTGATAACATAATTTTTATTTTTTGTGTGTGTTTTCACAGTATAACACCATGGTATGATCCTCAATATAATATAGTAATATTTTATCCTGGCCCATGTCTACTTGTGTAACAATTGAGTGCTGCTTAGTTTTTAGCCATGTACCCTTGTAAGGCACAAGAACAAAAGAAGTGCAGACTTTCCATGTCGCCTTTAGCATTGAACATAGCAGTAACAGCCACTCCGTTGTGACCAGAACCAGAAAGGAGAAAGACTCTGCAACAAGAGAAAGCAGGATATTCACCTGCAAAGCTGATGAAAGCAAATGGAGGCCAACGTGTAAGGAATGGAGATAAATTTGGTCGTGTTACGAAAGAATGTAGCCCAGAAGGATTGTCCAGTTTATCTTTAGAGAAACATATACAACATGTGAAACCGCAAATAAGCGGTTTTCGAAAGCAAGCCTGTCTCCCAATGAAATCACACACCATGTTCCTTAACCTGAACCTCAAATTGTTCTGGAAAGGCAGTGGAAGTACAGAAACCTGAAAGTGAGCAGATGTGAAGTGAGCACAGCAGGTTTGCAACATTTCCTAAGTATGAAAATGAAAAAGATGTTGTTCTTTTAAGCAAACATACTCTCCTTCCATTCGGACAATGAACCAAACTCAAATTCATCTCGACCCAATCGATATATTTGCCTGGGAAAGTACAAAAACAGTAGGAAACACCCAGCATTGAAAGATCGAAGCGTAGAAGAAGTGAAACCCAGACCGGACCGTTGGCGCGGGTTTCATGTTCCAGCAGACCGTCAGCACGAGACGTTAAATTAGACGAGATTAAAAGTACAAAAACACCTGTGAAAGTGCTCCACAATCATCTGTGATAATTCAAAGCTCTCATCTCTACAGTCTTTAAAAGAATATACTTCATCAGGGCGTTGTTCTCTTTTCTTCCCCCCCCCCGTCCCTCATTTCGTTTCAGCCGAATAAGTCCTGCAGGTCATTGTTCGCAGACGCGCTCGGTTTCACTCCGCCTGGGTTCACGCTCGGGGCAGAACCCGGCTGAGAAAAGTTCTGTGGGCTGAAGAAAGGGTTTGCCTGCATCCCAAACCCGCTGGGCATCCCTCCCATCCCCACTGCCATCGGAGTCTGAGTGTTCTGGGCTGACCCGAACTGGCTGGCCCAGGGGGAACCGCCTCCAGGTGCGGCCTGGGGACCTATTTGGTTGAGAGAGACTTTGGGCTTGTTGGGTGTAAACAGGTTGTCCAAGGCCGACATGTCGGGCGGTCTGTTCGTCAGCCCAGAGCTCCTTGATTCTGCGTCAGAGCCCCAAAGTTGGGGTTGCTGGTGGTGGAGGCCATTCCTCCGTAGAGGCCAGGGCCCGAGGGCCGCATGCCCATCCCGACGCCCCCAGACTGGAAACCCATGCCGGGGTTGAAACCGTTAGAGACCGGCCCCACCATCGGACCGGACGAGGGGAAGGCGGACATGGTGGTGCCTTGTACTGGCGGTGGCCGCACCGAGCTCGCCATGGACAGGCTGTTTAGAGACGTCATGCTGTTGAGCAGGCTGCTGGTCAGGTCTTTAGTCTGCAACACAGAGGCGAGTTAAAAACCCAACACATTTCCGTCGAGTTGTGCGCTTTTGTTTGGGAGAACGTTTCTGGCTTCACCTGTGAGCCGCTGGAGGACGAAGGTTTGATGGCCTGAGGTGCCAACGGCCGCTGGCTCCTCAGCTTAGCTGCCTGTTCCTGTTCCTTGGCTAACCTTTGTTTCTCCTCCAGAGTCAGAGAAACCTGGAGAGCAGCAAGAAAGCGACTGGATCACAGCCAGAACCCTCTATATTTATTATCACCCATTTAAAAAGATGCGTAAAATGCCTTAAAGTTATCCATATTCTATTGCAGTAGCATAATCTCACTAAAAATTTGAGAAAATTCAACCTTAAGTGAAGCTTTTGTTTTAACATTTCCTATAAAATAGGGTTCAACAGGAAGTTACCAAGGAAGTGTGGCTATTGAAGACAGTGACAAAACTTCTATAAAATCTTACCAATATTGCGTCAGTGTGTGAGCTGTGATAAAACACGTGTTCATATTAAGATGACGATGTCCAGTGTTGCACTACCATGAAACTAAAACTTGAACCACTTGAATCAGTGCGCCTAGGAACCCTCAATAAGTCATATGCGACATTTGTCTTCCTGAATATATGAATATTAGGAGGATAGAGGTAAAGAGAACACATGGAGTTAAATAAAAGTATTCAATCAAAGCACAGTTTTGTTCAGGTGTATTTATATTTGGTGTCGATAAACGTAGAGGAAGCTGCAGTGAGATCATTTGAAAGATGAAGGTGAGTGCGCGCGTGCTTACCCTGTTAGGCTGAGACGGCGTTGCAGCAGATCCATTTTCTTTCCCATTAACACTCGCGCTGCCAAATATGTCGTCAATCTGAAAACAAACAAACGGCAATCAACAGAAACTCATACGTTTGTAATTTCTTTATATTTCACTGTTTTAAATGTAGAGTCAAAATTATTACCTGGTTTCCAGAGTTTGGTGGGCTTTTAGTTTCTTCTGTGGAATTCCCTGGATTTGTGATGTTTAGACTCCTGTTATAGACAATAGCGAAAAAAAAACCATTCAACATCATATCCATTAAAGATTCTCATTATTATGGTCGATTGTTAAATGAAACGGGAATAAGAAACCTCTGCTGCTCCTGCATGATATGCAGCTGCTCCAGTTTGGTTTTGTGTTCAGCTTCCATGCGGTTCAGCATGTCCCGGATTACCATCATAAAAGAATTAAACTACAACGAAACACACATTAGCTCAAGTTACGAGAAAAAAATACACTTTACCTAAATCACATCCACTATCCAGTGGCGTACCTGATTTAGATTGAGGTTGTTGTCGATACTAAGAGAGACGAGGTGGGGCAAACTCTTCGTGGCGAGATGCTCTTTGGGGATGCCAAGCTTCTTGTGGGTAAAGGTGCATTTGTAGATTCCTAAAATAAGCAGCGACCAATTCAAAAAAGCATTTAATGTTTTTTTTTTTTAAGTGTAAGAAAGTTATTGCAGCTGTTGTTTGTTTACCCAAAACGCCCATCAGGACAGCTGGCTCTCTGGAGGGGATCTGCTGAAGGAAGGGAAGGATTTCATCGATGACAAACCATTTATCCAGATATTCCAGAATCTTGCCCAGACACACCAGGGAGTTCACTCGCACCTGCACCAGAACACGAGATGCAGATTAATCAACTTAAATAAGAAGCGAGAACTGAGCGGGAACGACTGATGCAAGACTCACGGCGAGAGAGGACGTCTGCAGGCAGGCTGACTTGATGCGCGGGATGAGAGAATTCTTCATGGACGGATAGTCAATCAGGTTGGCAAACGTCGGGATGATGTTCAGGCACAGCTCCTGCTCAGCCAAGAAGAAGATGTTACAGAATGTGACAGTTTTATGATGCCAAGTGCGGCATCTGCACTCCCTGTCCTCTGGAGATAAGGAGGTGATTCAGAAACGGAAAGGAAGGCTCCAGGATTTTGCTGCAGAATGCTTGAAATATGCACAACGATGCTTTAGGGATTGGCAGCTAGTCTAGGAGAAACTGAATGCACTTTAAGGTGGCGATGTCTAAAGCGAAAAGAAAAGCTGCTGAAAGCATTTTTATAACAGTGTCAAAATATTATCATTTTCTGATTTTTCTTTTTACTTGTGGAACTCAAAATCAAAAACTGAAAATCATATTATATATACTGAATTGTTTATTTGTTAACTTGGGTGTGAATGGCTTACAGCTCATGAAAACCCAGAATTATGTTTCCAACTGCAATAAACTATTACATAAGGACAATAAAAACAGAAATACATTGGTGCAGAAGGGAAAAATTATGACACACAGTCACTTACAACCTAAGCAAGACAGGTAAGCCACAACATATCACTGCAGAAGAAACTGGCTGTTTACAAAATGCTGCAATTATGCATCTTAAAGGAAAATTTAGTGGAAGAAAAACTTATTTCTTAGCTGTAAGACAGTGAATTTACATTCTTGTTTTTGAATTTAATTACTGAAATAAATAAAAATGATCAATGACATTCTCACTGTAAAAATAAACCGAGTGAACAGTTTTCCATCTGTACCTGGATCTGAACTGAGAAGCCTCCACGGCCCTGTAGACCATGGGAAGCACGCTGTTCTTGATGTCATCTGGCGGCGTCTTCGTCAGCAGCAGGTCCATCTTTTGCAGGAATATTAGCAGGATCTGAACAACAAACACTCAGTTAGGGTGAAACGCAGCATCATGGCAGCCTGTCTCTAGAAGGGCATGAGGGGAAGTTAGATGTGATCAGTGAAGATGATCTGAGTGAGTTTAGTGCAGATGTTATTGCTAGACACAACACAAGTCAAGCTTCTAGCTGAGGTGTGACACCACAAAATGACCACTCACCATGTTACTAGCCTGAAGAGGCGTGGAGAGAAAAACACAGAGAAAAGACTTAAAACGGATGCAGTAAACCCAAAGCGGCATGCTCTTTAGTCAGGTTAAATTTACAGTTTTAAACATGCATGTCATCTCTTGTGCTTCTTGAGACAAATCAGATAAATTTGACACATTTTACTTTTTTATTTCAAACTTTCTGAATTTTCCAAACTCAAAATGTCACCGTAAAATCTCGGCAGATGGAGTGGTGAGAGTTTCAAAAGGTTTAGACACAACAGGATAGAGACTAAAGTATAGAAAAAGTGAAAGATTTTTTTTCCATTCTTTATCTTCTTTTCCCATACCTATCCACTCCTGGACAATACTTAAATCAGATTCTTCAAACAGGAACTCTGTTTAAATATCTTAAAGAATCAGGTGTCTTCCAGCACAAGTCTGTCCCTGGGTTCTACCTGGAGAGGCTCCTGCTGTTTGAAAACAGGCGTGAGGTCGGGCAGGATGAGGCGAACGTACTCCTCCTTGGTGCAGTCTTCGGCAATAAGCAGCACATTCGGCAGGACAAACGGAACCATGTCTGGGTTGACGAACTCCGAGGTCAACGCCGGCAATATGCGGTACACCACAACTCTCTGGGCGCAGAAAGAGTAAAGTGTTCAAACCTGGGCTCAAGGGAAGCAAAAAAAAAAAAAAAAAAAAAAAAAAAATCACACTTTGAATTGTAAAAGTATTGTTCCAAGTTTACCTTTGGTAGCTTTGGCAGCACTTTTGGTAAACCTTTGTAGAACTGAGATTTCTGCAGGTTGTCCCGTTGGAAGAGGGTGTCAAAGTACTGCAGCGTTACCGCGCCGACATCGTCGAAAAATGGAATCTTGCATTTGACATAAAGACGCGTAACATGTCAGACATGAACATCGTGATTGGCCTGTTTCTTTTTTGTGTGTTTACTGACAGACTAGAAAAGCAAACCTTAGTCATCTGGTCTGCATCCGGTCGGACCGTCGGCGACACGCTGAGTAGCATCTTGACGTGCTCTCGCACTTCCTCTGGGATCTTACTCAGCAGGGCCGGATTCATGCTGCTCAGCTACAAATTTAATAGAAACGTTAAAAGAAAATGAATGAATAACTGAATAAAAATCGACACCCCCTTTGCACGCGTTCCGATTTGGATCTGGACTCACCTGATCCAGCTGCCTGCTGAAACTCTTAAAAATATCATGCTTGTTGACCTGGATTACAGGCTTGCCTTCGTTGAAAACGGCGTGCATTATGACTCCGAGAGAGTACATGTCGGAGGCCGAGTCGCAGCTGACGGACAGGATGTATTCAGGGGCCAGGTACTCCGGGTTGGGGAGGCAGAGCGGCGGAAGGTTGGGCTCCCACTCTTTACATGTGTACTTCGGCTGAATCCAGGAGGAAACGGGGGTGGGATTGTGAACGAGGAAGGAAATAAAAAGACGCCCGATTAAACTGTACTGTAACTACCTCGGCGTCCGAAGGGTTAGTTGAGGATATGCTGAAGTCAAAGCCCATGATTCTTCCAGGCTCCGCTCTTATTGAGGATGATATTATCTGGACACAAGTTGCCGTGGACCATCTTAACCCCACTGTGAAGAAACGACAAACCCTCCGAGATCTGAACGGACAGGACAAACAAAAACAAACACAAGCAAGTAAATATCAAGCAAGTGAGCTGGATTTTTAACAACACATTACAAAAGCTTGATATCCACTCTTAAATCCAGAAATGCACACGCAAAAATGATTTCAGAAGGACACCTTTTTTTGTCCAAAGGAAAAAGATCAGATTCTCTTTCTGTGCACATCCCTAACCCCTAAAGAAATATAATAGTATGCCTGCATTGAATAATACAGGCTAAATAGATGAAGGAAGAGCCTAATAGTTTTAATGAAGTAAAGCAAAAATGTAAGATAAACTGAGAGGATAACTAGAGGAAATGAGCTGGCATTCCAGCCAGACAGACATCATCACAGTATTGACAGGAAAAAGGCGAGGCTTGCAATTGATCTGGTTTTACTGGCTTTTAGACAAAGTAGCATTTGAATGCATGTCAGGTCCTCGGGAGAAGAACAAGGGGTTCTGAAACCTGCTCAACAGCTGCTTGGAACCCTAAAGCAATCCATTCGACTGGGTGGAAGACCTGCTGCCAGCCTGACATTTTATAAACCAAACAAATGTCTAAAGCAAATGCTAAACTAATCAATCATGACCACAAATATTACAATCAGCTTCAATGCATCCCGTCTCACCTGTAGTAAGCCATATTTGGTCTCCACATCGTAGAGTTTGTATTCTTTGATGTCTTTGGGCACGGGGCTGGGCAGGTTGTCCCACTGGCCCAGCACGTTGGACAGACTGGCAAACACTGGCTCTGTGCAGAATGCCAAGCAGTCCCTGGAGGACGGATTTAAAAAAAAAAGAACAGCTTCATTTATCATCCTTTGAATATTGATTGAGCCTTTGTTCACATACAACAACTGCTCAGGCAGACAAAACCGTTTGTTCTGCATTATTTTCATCGCTGTGACTCATTTTTGTTTGTCCTTGATAACGCCGCAGCGTGAACGCATGGACCCTCGTCTCACCGCGACTCTTCCAGAGGATGCTGCACGGTCAGGAGGCGCGGGTGACGCAGTCTGGTCAGCTGCTGCACCCCTCGCTTCAGGGAATCGATGATTTGGTCCTTGTCGAACTTCTGATACTTGTCGATCATCTTCTTATCAAACACAAACACCGCTACTTCCTGAGTGAAACAAAAGCAGAGCGTGGGCATTAGAAGCGTCCAGCTGTGGAGATCTTTCTGTTCGAGGATTTCCAAACAATAATTAATCATTGACAAAGAGACCGAGCGCCCAGGAGGGTGTGAACACACACACTTCACCTGTTTGGTAGACTTCTTGGTGCCATTGTAGATCCTCCAGCAAAGGCCAGGACCTCCGCTCGCGATATGTCGGCCAACCTCAAATTCCCGCGTCACCGGGTTGCCCATGACGGCGCTGGTGACATCTGCCGTCACTTTAGTGACGGTGCTTTTCAGCTTGTTCAACATCGACTCCATGATCAGGTTTGATCCAGCAGCTGAGGCAACACATCAGTGGTGCAGACAGAGGGGAAATAATAGCTTTTGCAATTACTGAAAGAGACAGCTGTACTGCTTTTGTCAGAGAGAAGCTGGAACAGGAACCCTGAAGCACCTGCATGAACATTTGCACATCAAAGAGGCCACCAGCATTAAGGCTCTCTTTATAAACCAAAGCAGGGTCAAGCAAAACATTCCTGTTTGCACAGAAATACTTTTCTGTTTCGGCAATCTCCTATAATTTAAGTCGTGAAGTGCTCAAATATAAATATTCAATTAATCAGCATTCACAGGATAGATTTATAACAAACCCAAGATGATTTCTGTAATCCAGGTAAAATGGGCAGTGCACTATAAACCAGCTTTCCCCTAGCATAAAAGCTAGGGTTTTAATTATTTGGGGTTTGAAGAGTTACAGAGGCCAAAAAAATTTTTTATCACACCTTTGCTCTGGTAGCCATTAAGGGTAAAGCTGCTACATGGACTATTGATGTCCATTTTAAAGACAATGACTGAGTTTCCCTTTAACCAGCTGAAAACACTTCCTTGCAAGACATGTCAAATATTACTAAAGTAGGTTAAAAACATGGTGTAGCTACACAACTTGTTACTGCTGATAGGTTAAGCCACGTTTAAGTGATTAGTTCAAATTAGTAAGCGTTATTTTTTCTCTTTATCATACAGTTCTGATTGTGAAATACCTTAAGGTTAGCCAAGTTAGCTGTCTTGTCTAGCCTAAACGCAAACATCCACTCCAGCCCAGCAGTGGCATCAAAACTATCTTAAATGTGTCATTTGAATACATCCTCTGATTTGTGACTAAACCCTTCAACTGACATAATCCTTACGAAACGCTGCCAACAAATATAAAGTATTTTGCTAAGATCTATCCAAGCTAACAAACTAGCCGCCAGCTATGCGCAAGTAAACAGCGGCGTTATAAACAAGAAACAGCCATTTTCACCCAAAATGTGTCACTTTAAACCCTCAAGCTACTTACCGTAATACAAAAGAGACTCTCGGGTTCCAGTCTGGTTCTAAATGGATTTCATGCGGTGCTACTATCAGTAATGGCTGTGAAACACAGCCCCCATGTCTTCTTCCAGCAGCATACGAAATGAGTTAGCTTAGCATGCTAGGTAAACCACAGAGCTTACTTCCGGGAATTTTTCAGAGGCGTCAGGTGAGCATAAGTCAACATTTTTCCAAAAAAAATATCGAATTGTTTCAGAAAAATTTTACTTAGGTTTTCACTAGCATAAAATGTAACAACTAATTGTTAATAATGTGAATTTTGAACAAAACATTTTAACAGCAATGAGCCAAGTTTATACAATTATTTCCTCTAATAATTAATTGTCCACAAAATGTAATTTCCCTCTGGGTTAAATCAAGTATTTTTGAGTTGAATTGAACATGTGAATGAATTTTTAAATGGAGGTTTTCAAAACAAAAACTGAAAAGTGTGGCATGGACTTGAAAAAGTTATTTTACATACTTTTCATTTTGTTACATATATAACCACTCTAAAATTATGGAGGACTCCATATAAGATACAATGTAGTATGTAGAGATAATCTAACTTGAATGTGGTAGAGTTACAAATGGATATTAATAGTTTTGCAAGACGTTAACCAACTCACAACTAAACAGAGGTAAGTAATATAAAATACAAACTTATTTGAGAGAACAGCTTTTATTGCATGTTCTGGTACATGTTTCAACATCATAAAGTGCATTCTGTCCTGATTTTAGTGTTAGCAAATGACAAAACTAAAAGACCAGAGTACATAATGGTTCTAGCAACATGGTTTTAAAAAATTATTACAAACTTCTCACATTTCACCAAAGTTAAATTAGAATTCAACAATTATGCCAAGTCATAAAACACAATATCTTTTGTATTAATTCAAGTGTTTAAAAGTTTAAATTAAAAAAAAATTGAGTAAGTAGCACTTCGTATCCTCAAAACACCTACAATTAAAACCTGAAATGTTACCCTGAGCTACAGCAATGCTAACAGTTAAGCTACCTTTTCATTTCAGTTCATTTAAATATAATGTAAAACATAATTCATACCATAAACTTCAGTGACATTAGTCTTCAGCCTTTCAAAACAGGATAAGCTACAGAAGTGTTTCTTTTTAAACAACTGATATGTTGAAATATAAATGCTTTATGAAGGGCAATACAGAAGTGCAGAGTAAGAACCTCTAATCAAAACAAATTTAGGGTTTGTCCAAATCCAGCATATCATTTCAGATATACTCAAATGAATACAAAACCTTCACCACATAAAACCTTTTCAGATTAAAAAAAAAGTCCTACCTGTGTCTGCTTTCCTAAAACAAGACTCAAAACCAAAGCAACAAATCTCAACCCAATACATTTAAAATGACAGTGTTACATTTTTTTCTTTAGTTTAACAATATTTTAATAATGTTGAGCTGAAAAATGTTTCACTTTCTTTCTGCTAGACATTCGATGGTTGCCTTCCAGTTATTGCTACTGAACCTCACACAGCAGTGCTTGCTTTAGAAAGAGCTGGAAAAATGCTGGAGGAAGACAACAGGGTGATGTTTTTCAAACTCTTTGAGCAGCTTCTTCTTCTGCTTGGCAGCCATGTTGGCGTTGGATGAAATGTCTCGGAGGAGTTGTCTGAGGCTTTCCAGAGTCGTGGCGTCACGCTGGTCTTCGTATTCCTGAGGGGTTACCCGCTGGCAGAATGTGAACGCTGCTACACAGAGAGAAACATTTACGTTCTAACTTGGTTTGAACTTGGAGCAAAGGCGCCCTCAAGTGGAGATACAAATTAACTACTAAACAATACCTCTCTGAACATCAAAAGCAGTTTTTTTTTTTTTTTTGTTAAACATGTAGAATTTTTTTTTACATCAGAATACATATCCATATGAACGGAGCCGTTATTGTAGATGGCTGGATTTAACTTACAAGCCACTGAGTCTGGATCCTTCCCCTCCTGCAAAGACCTCAACGTTCTTCTCACCGCTTCAGTAAGTGTTGCAGGAGTCTTTTAAGACAGGAAAACAAGGTGTAAAATGAAAAACAGAGAAAATCACTTGAGAACATTTACCAAAGTTTGTTTCCCATTTCATTACAATCACAAACAAACCCAAACACAAAGCAGTGCTTAATTGCGAAAAAAATCTATAAAGTGTGCTTTGCATTTGTGTTCAGCACTTCTTTACTCCGTCTCTACCAGATGAAATCCAGCTCCAAACATTTGTTTAAGGGGTTATTAATGTTATGCGTTGTGGAAAACCAGCAGTCTATTTCAAACGAGCATCATAATGCTGCCACCAATCTTCCCACAGTTGCTGGGAAGATAGGAAGACCCAAACATTCTATTTGTAAATGTTTCTTAAAAACCATGTAATTTTCCTCCAGCTTTCAAGCTATGTATATACTCCTCTGCATTGATCCATGGCATAAAATCCTAATAAAAAAACACTAAAATCGATGACTTCAACGTGTAAAAACATAAACAATTTCAAGAGAGTGAATAATTCCGTGAAGCTCTTTAGAAATACCAGTAGCAATTTTTCAGTTTCTGTAGAAATTGAAAAGTTCTGAAATAAATAAAAAAGAAAAGATTTCACAAGACCAACAGCTTCAACGGAATAGAAATCCCTGAAAGCAAAGTACCTGGAAGAGTTCAGCATGATGGTCCATGAGAAACAGCACCAGCGTTTCGCTCTGGGGTCGAGTGAGTTCATGATTCTGAACAAGCCCTCTCTGAAAAGTGCGGCAGACCAAAGTCCGATTATCAACCTGAAAGAAAAACACATCAAAATGAGTCAAAAAGCGCTCAGTCAGTCACCATAAAGAGTTACTAAGGAAACAGGCCTCCCACATATCTACAACTACAGAGGAAAAGCAGCTGTGAGGAAAGGAATCCATGTTGGTCACCTGCTTCTGCAGCCGGCAGGCGTCTGACCGAGCTGCGGCGGCCATGAAGGTCAGCAGTCTCCTCAGTTCGTCCCTCACGCTCGTCTCCAGCAGCCGCAGACACAGCTGAGACGCTCTGATGGCGTCCCGCGTCTTCCCGTCGCCTGGAAACACACAAACGGCCTTAGAGAGAGCAACCGAAGCCGCAGCTGCACGTCTTGTTTCCTGATCTTACCCAGCAGATTCAGAATAGCAACATGGACGTCCAGGTAGCGTCCCGATATCAGCGCCGCTTTTTCCTGTCCGTTGTAGTACTTGGCAATCGTGTCAAAGAGCAGTCTCTTCCGACTGGCTGTCTGGTCTGCATTGTTCCCGTTATGGTGGCCGAGTTGTTCCCCTGTGACCATAATCAGCTGGTCTGGAAACAGTTCTAGGCAGTCTGCTGCTGCCGACAGCCAGGAGTCCAGCCTGAAGGCGCGGGGGAGAGAAAGTGGTTGAACAATAAATAAATAAATACAAGCAGCACACATTGAGTGGGGTTTGATGAGGTCCTGACTGGAGCAGGCTGAGCGTGTCGGGAAGGTCTCTTTCCAGGCAGGTGTTGGAGATAACCAGGTCGTAACTGGCCAGCGGAGCCGTGCAGGATCGGAGCCGAACCCTCTGAGGAGAGGCGAGGATGGAGTCCAGCACCGGCAGCTCCACGATGTGCAGCAGCTGCAGCAGCGTCTGCTGCTTCCAAACCTCATCCACCACTAAGAGGGCGGGAGGGGAAAGGGCAACGAAATGGAAAATATTGAAACCACAATACTGCCAAATAAAATCCTGGCAGGTTTAGTTTATCATTACCAGCTTTAGACAGGAAGCCAGAAGCTGCCGACGCTGCGTTCAGAGCCGGAGGAAACGACGCCCGCAGGTTGATGGTCCTGAAGAGCCGCTCAACTCTCCTGTCTGACGGTTCGACAGCAAGAGGGTTCGATATGGTCCTCATCTCATGAAGCCTGCATGACAACCGGAGAGGAAAGAGAATAAAATGTGATTTCAGGGATTTTAAACACAAACACAACCAGTTTGAACGTGTAACTGGGGCATAAAACAATGAAGTTCTTAGTACCAAAAGTGATGAGTATAGAATAGCAGATAATAATCCGTCCTTGAGGTCTTTTTCCTCTTTGTCTCGTGTTCACCCAGCAGCATGTTCTCTGCGTCGGTGCCGTCCTCCTTCATGGCAGGACCGCTTCTCGCCCTCTGCTCCAGAAACCGGTAAAGGCTGCCGCTGCCGTCCTCGAAGGTCGCCTCTTTGTCCGCGCGGAACAGCTTGGTCCCCACCGGCTCAAACACCTTGGCCTCCATCAGCGCCTGGCAGAGCCGAGCGGCCTTGAGGCGAGACACCTCGCTGGTGCAGAACACCACGTTCTGCATCAGGTAGCTGAGAACCGCGTCCACGGCGTCTGAGCCAGCGAAGCAGTCGGCGTGAACACGGAGGTGTCTCCTGCAGCGACGCACCTCCACCTGAGTCCGCAGGGCCTGGATGATGTTTTGCCACAGCTGAGTGGCGCCGAAGGGCCTCGAGAAATCTGCTGGAAGAGCAGGACACAAATCAGCCTGAATGTCAAGGTGGAATGTTCTGATGGACTTGGTATCAGAATCATATTACACATTTTCCTACAAAATGAAGAAACTGGTTGCCTTCATGCTAGTAAATACAGTCCAACTGTGCATCGTTTAATTTGTAAATACTATAAATTAGAGGTGTGCCGATCGATCGGTAACCAATGATAATCGGCCGATTTCCGTGAAATCGGTGATGATCGGGATCGGCGATCATTGGCTCTGCATCTCCGCCGCTTCTGCTTCACCCGGTAGAGACTCTCACACCAAACCCGTTTAAAGCTGCAGCATCTAACTTAAAAATACATTTTACATACGTATTAAAACTTTCTCTGTCCTAACATGAGACAGATAATCTCTAAAAAGATCTCCTCCCTGTTACTCCTCTCAGTCAGAAACAGCCAATCAGAACTAGCAGTAACCAGCTAGCCGCTATGCTAACAGGAAGTTTTCATTCAGTAACTCTGGATTGTTTATTGTAATGGATCCTGTTTTTGCCTTTGAATGTTAAGTTTTATACTTCAATTTTTTGTCAATGTTGAGAGGTTTTATTTTGGCTCTTTGCATTATTTAGCCTCTTCAGAGCCTCATATGTTATCAGTCTGTTAAAGATAGTATTATTGATAGCAGTTCAATTTGCACAATGCCTGATTTGTTTAGTTTTCTTCTTGGAAAAAGTTATTAAAAACAAGTTTTCGTCTAAATTAAGGTGAATTCATGGTTCCCTTTTTCACATAATGTAACGGTAGTGTTTATGATAAAAAAATAAATAAATCATAACTATGTGATCGGTATCGGCAGAAAAAAACCTGATCGGCACATCCCTACTATAAATACAGTTGTTCTGTGAAGTGTTTCAAAGATCACCGGTTTAACAAAAAGGGACACAGCAGACTGATCGTGGATGAAGTTACAAAAACACACATTTTAGATTTGCTTAGAGTGAAGTAAAACTGACACTGTGGCGATGTGAAGGTGGCAGGATTATGCTGTCGCTATGGTTTCTTCAGGGAGGAGAAGGAAGTTAGTCAAAAAGATGGGAAATGGACGGATCATGGGAGAAAAGCTGTTATCCAACACACTGGATACCTAATAGTAAGTAACAAATTAAGTTTTCATAATCCGTATAAAAGTTTACAGAAACAAGCTGTAAAAGAAGAACATAGCTTTAAGCTTTCCTGTCTTGGGCAAAAACCTGTATAAACAACCATTTCAGTGTTCAAAATGAAAAACAACACGACGTTAAGGGGACAATAACAACCTGCTGTGAATACAGATCAACATATTTCTGCTACCATGTTTGTTTACATGTATCTGCTAACTAAAATGTTACCATGAGGCGTATTTTCTCTGAAACTTCTTGTTTGGCTGTTCAACCTTCGAAACCGAGGAGTCAAATCAACCGCCATCATGCGACCATTTTCTTCTTCTTTGGTAAGTGAGCACACTGCTGCCCCCAGCAGGCGAGAGGAAAAACTTATGCCCTTCGTAGACGCACTGTGGGGAAATCACATCCGTAAACAAAAACGTCCTACTTGGGTGTATGGCAGGCAATTTTATCACATAAGAGTTAGACCTAATCTGTGACCAGTCTTACTGGTCAAAAATACCCTTATTAGAAAACGTTTTAAATATCTTTACAGAAGGGGAAAAATTGTAATGTAAAAGGGTTTACTTTGGCTGCATCCTGAATGAGTTTTTTTATTCCTTATTTTATAAAGTCAATACAGAGTAAAACATTTCATTTGTGTAAATTAAAAAAATAATCAACATGATAAAATATATATGATGCAAAGAGAAGAACTTACGTAGGTTGAAATACAGGCTCCCCCTCTCTGAAACATCTCTCTCTGACCCAGATGTGACATTTGGCCATATATAAGCATATTTTCTGAGGTCTTTATAAATATAATTAGTGCCTTGTGCCACTTTTAGAAAAATACACTGAGAGTGATGAGCAATGAATCCTAATACAAGGACAACTTTGAAGGACTTAAACATCAGTGATGGAAGGATAAAAGAGGAATTCATCTGATAAAGTCCACTGTTATATTTCTTAGAAGAAGTGGCAGGAAAAATAGTGTTATTATTTAACAACATAGGAAAACAGTAATAAATTTAAGTACATCTGAGGCACTCATGTCTCACATGTTTACTATATAAAATGCTAGTAAAAAAAAAAAACGGTCTAAGCAAAAGCAAAAGTATTTGCCTATCAGGAAATGCAAATATTACAAAACATGACCAGGGAAATGATAAACCACTACTGACTTGTGACAAAAGATAAGCACTAATGACTTGTGTTGACCATTCACAAGTCATTATAAATGTATATTATTTATTGCAATAAATAATATACATTTATTGCAAATTCTATAGTAAATTAAAAAATAGCTTGTCCTTTAAGACATATTTTGCATTTTTATTGGAGAAAGTTTCATGAATACAAGATTGCAGAAGTCTGTCCTCTTGACGTTTTAATAGAAAATTGAATCAACTTAATAAAAAAAAGAAAAGAAAAAAAACCCAAAATGTTTATATGACCATTACTCTTGTGTCAGGCATTATGGTTTAGAAGTCATTAAACTGGGTTGTTTGATTTTATCAGGGATCGTTCTTGACAATTCAGATGGCCATTTTTGCCCTAGGTCCCACTAAATAAACCTGATTTACATGCAAATGTACATAATAATTTGAAAAACACAACTTAATTTTTGATAAACATCTACTTTGGGGAATGTGTTATTACTTTTAAAGAATCAACATTTATTTTTATTAGGTTTTTCAGACAAAGATAAACATAAAATTTTTGCAGGATGGATGTGTCAAACTCCAGTCCTGAAGGGCCGCTGTCCTACAGTTTTTAGATGTGCTACAGGTACAAAACGCTGGAATGAAATGGCTTAATTACTTCCTCCTTGTGTAGATCAGTTCTCCAGAGCCTTGCTAATGACCTGATTATTCTATTCAGGTGTGGTGCAGCAGAGGCACATGTAAAAGTTACAGGACAGCGGCCCTCCAGGACTGGAGTTTGACACCTCTGGTATGGGATGCTGATATTTTAGGGGGTGGGGGGTGAGCTAACACACAGTTTTTAACCTGTGACGAAAGAAGTAGATAACATTTTTTCATAAACTCACTGATGCCTTTAGTGTGAAATTAGTAGAAGTCCAAAAAAAAATCTCCAAAGACTACATTATATGCTACAACGGCCTGCCATACACCCTTGGTTGTAAGGCAGACTGGGTCATACCATTTGATTAACATCGCTACCTTCTAGAATATTAGCCTTCTTAAGCCGTCTTCTGTCTCCTAGTTATTAATATATATATATATTTCACAACCAATTGAAAACTAAATGTGTGACTTAAAATGAAAAAAAAAAAAAACAATTTCCGTACTAGCATGCTTAGCTAAGGACAGCCGTTGTGTGTGTGAGATGGTTTGAACCGTTTGTCCTCAGAGCTTGGGACCTTTAAATACCAAGTAGAGTAGAACTCGACGGTGCCGAGACACTGTCAGTCTTCTTTTCTGGAGACTTCTGTCAGGTAAATGTCTCTCATTATGAAACGTGCTCGATAATTTGCGATTACATCTTATTAAATCGCTTTTCTTGACGACGTTGACTTTAAACACCGACTGTCGCTTTGTTTTGGAGCGGAAATAAAGTACACATTTCGAGTTAAAGTCGAACCCGTCGACGCTAACAATATAATCAAACTTCAGCCGTTGTACTACCTAAAAGCAAGCAAAGCTCGCACGCTTCCACTACAAGGCGTATAGTTTGACGTAAACGAGATTGTTGCGTTTGACAACAATCTTGTCGACTTGAACGGAATGTCTTCAGTCTGTGCACAATATGAATATCATGAATTAAAATCGAACAGACTGTCACAAATGTACACAAGGTTCTTGTTTTGGTCAGGAGGATCACGTGTACTCATTTCTTACGCGTGTATGGATGTTTTTGTTTTTTTTATCAATGTGGAAAACTATGCAACCAAAGGTTTTCCATGGCAGGACGAGTGGCAGGCGGCAGCAGCCAATCACAGACGTTTCTATGTAACTAGCCCCGCCTTCCGTTCCCAAGGCTTTGTTTACATTGTACTGCGGTAAAATTTACAGGGTTAATTTCTTCTCGTATGTTTTTAATCGAGGGCTAAAACTGCTGGAATTATTTTTATTTTAAGATAAATTAAAGATAACTCGGGAATAAAATGCAATGTTTAGTAAATAACACGACATATTAATATTTAAAATATGCATTTTATAAATTATTTCAGTAATTCGTGTATTTATTAGTCCGTTATTGCAGAAAATCATGAATTAATTTTCGGCTGTCAGCTTTTGCCGTCGGTCAGAAGGCGGGGCTTACACGATAAGACATAAAGTGATTGGTCTGCAGACCAGGCTGTGCACGTTAACCAATCGAATGTCGACTTCCATAATAATTATACTTTCGATAATTAAATACTATGGTTATTTATCATTTTTAACAAATAAAGAATTTAATGATAAACAGTTACATATTTCTTTGTGTTTTTAATTAATTCTGAATATATTTAGATCAACAAATAATTAGTGCAATATAATGCACTAATTATAATCTAAGTTATCACATACAAATCTGTATTTAGAAACATTCTTTAAAATGTAGTTTACATCTTTAAGTTTTTCTATATATTTTTTTTCTATACATTTACCCCATTTTTAAATTTTTGTCTTTCTTTTTTTTTTTTGTCCAAATGTGTCAGTTATAAATTTTATAACAATGTGTAGTTAGTGAGCATTTTCTGGTTTTAAATACACCTCTAAATAATAATAATTCAGCCTTTTTATGGACTTTGGTATTGTTATGACCTAATATCTCACATGGAGTCAGACTGCTTACACACAAAAAAACATCAGATGACACCTAATCCCTAATTCTCGCCACTCAATCCCATTAGATTATCTTTAAAAACACCTGCTGCTTTATTGGGCCCAGCTGTCAATTTTAGCTGGTGATCATTTTGCAGAAATTAGTCTTGCACCCCGACCCCCTCCCTCCTCTCATCCTCACCCTTTGAGCTATCTTTAAACTGCAAGAGCGGAACATGTAGTCACTTTTGGTTGCAGATAACTGAGGCCAGGAAGAGAAGCAGCCCTGCCTTTCCACCCCTGCATGTCTTTGCTAATATTAAAAGAATAATTCTTCCTCTTTCGAGTGATAATATTTGCAAGTGTAGAACAGCTGGTGTATGGTCGGGTGCGACGCGATCGCTTCGGTTGGGTCGCTTTGTCAACTTTTTGTTGTCCTAAAAGTACTGCCTCATTCATTGTCACAGTTTAATAAGGCGTTCTGTTGAAACACCGCAACTGATACCTATCTCTGTTGCCATGGTAACTAGCCTGCCAGCTGTTTTGCAGCTGGTGTTTTTGTTGCAGACGTAGCCTTGACAACGAAAACTATCGCCCCCCCCCCTCTCCGATTGCGGCACACGCATCACTTCCTTCCTTCCAGTTGAAAATGATCTGTTGATCTGTCCCATTGAGAAAAGGGTTTGTAGCTGTGCTGAGACAAAATGTGTTTTGTTTTCTCCTTTGCAGCTGGAAGCCAGGATGCCTCTAAATAATGAGCGACCCGCTTCCGCTCCCAGAAGTGAGGACCAAGGAAGCGACGCGGAGTCGTCGCTGGCCAGCGACCTGGACTGCTCCCGGGACAGCTTCAACAGCGACGGCTCCAGCAAACACTGCACGCCCTCATGTGAGTTCGCAATCTGAGGTTTTGAGACTTAATTGCAAATGCATGACTTTTTCCTCTGTTTCCCCCTCGATTCATTTCTTGTGCTTCTCTTCGTTTTGTCCACTAAGTTGAAAGTTTGTGTGGAAAATTCGATTTTGCGAGCGATGCGTTTGCTAACATTGTTTCCTTTTCGCGACAGTGATTGTTCCAGCGACTGACCTTTTCCTGATTGTTGTCACGCAGCCTTAATAATCCTGGGTTTTCGCCCCCGCAGCGAGTCCGCCCAGAACACTTCCTCGAGACGAGGTCATGGAGGCCGGGCGAGACCTTTTCAATCTCAAACTCGTACATGAGATTGTCGTTGGAGACGTTCGCGCGGAACTGAGTCAGGGTTCACAGAGCAGGTGCTTTACTCACTGAATCCACCCGTTTCTGGCAAGAACTGATCAAAAGAGGAAAATATGTTTTTCTTTAGTGTAGTAGTGAAGAAAACATGAGCAGAAATAGATTGTCAGAGATTGTTTTCCTGTTGTGTAGGGAGGTGCACTTCATTACAGGGTATCCACTGCTTTCTGTAAGGTAAATTGTTTATTTCTTTACAGTTTATGGAACATAGTAAGACACAATCTCTACAAGGCCTTTTGGGACAAACTGGAGAGTGAGCTGAACGAAGACCCGCCTGAATATCAGCACGCCATTAAACTAGTAGAGGACATCAGAGAGGTTGGTACAAAACTGGACATTAACGGTTAAAAAAAACAAAAAACGCAACATTTCATCAGCATAAAATAACACTTGAACTGAATGTTTTGTCTTCTCCGGACAGATCTTACTGCTGTTCCTCAACCCAGGTGCCAATCGGATGCGGACCCAGATCATGGAGGTGCTGGACATGGACCTCATTCGTCAGCAGGCTAAAAACGATGCCTTGGACATCCAGGGACTCGCATCGTACATCATTTCCACCATGGGGAAGATGTGTGCGCCAATGAGGGACGAAGAGATCCGGAAGCTGCGAGAAAGCACAGATAACATTGTTACACTACTGAAGTAAATAAAACCCTCTGGCTTTCTGTGTTTCAATGAGGTAAATTGTGACCAATTAATTTTCAGTTTGCTTCTTGTCGTGCTCATAAGGGAGATATTCCGCGTTCTGGACCTGATGAAAGTAGATAACGTCAACAGTACAATCGAAATCCTGAGGCTTCTTCTGCAGAGGAACGGAGTTGAATACCAGAGGCAACTTTTTCAGAGCATCCTGGACGATCTACCCAGTGAGTTAAAAAAAATAGGATTGATCATTTTGAACATTGTAAAACAAATGCATCCCAAAGCTGTAACCAAATCACGGCTTGTTCGCCAGCTGCTTTAAACCGCACCACCGCCTGGATCCAGTCGGCGCTGGAGGAGCTGCTGCTGGCCAGCGTCCGTCCAGAAAAACCAGATGACGCCGGGAAAGATCAGCCGCCACTTCCTGGTCCCATCCAAATCCTGAATGCTGCCTGCCTGCGCTTTCTCACATGGGACTTTTCCAAGACACTGGTGCCTGAGGTAATCTGCTCCCTAATATATCTGATTATTTTATTTAGCTCTGCCTAATATTGTACAGAAAATATTAAAAACAAATTTGAATTTGATCCAAAAGTATATGTAAAAATGAAATGTTTGGGGGGTTTTATGTTCCAATCTTTGTTTTTTTTTTTTGGTTTGTTTTGTTTTTTTAGACTTGGGTGATGGACGAATACCGTCTAGAGGAGATCCAGCAGCAGCTCCGGCAGTGGGAGACGGTGAACGAAGTGCTGCTCATTGTGCACAGCAAAATCGGGGGGCCGGTCCGGGGGGCCTCCTCGCTCTCCGACCGCCTGAAAAAGATGATCAGTGTTCTGCTGGAGGGCATGCACAAACCGTCAGTCCATCCTCATTTATATTGACACATTCAGGAACACTGATGATCGTTGTCTTTTACAAAGAGGATTAAACATTTGCTCTGTTTCCAGGGACTCTAACCTGGAAGAAACACTAGAGGGCGTCAGTGCTCAGGTTTGCAGTGAGCTCAACAAGTCTCTGATGGAGAGAAGCTGCCCTGCGCTGACCCCAGATCAGCAGGCGACCCTCACAGGACAGATCTGCAGCATCAGCCAGAAGGAGAACCCCGTTCGCACTCTTGTTGGTATGGACAACAGGAAGTTGTTTTTGTGCCTTTTTTAGTCGAAAGAAAAAAAAAAGTGTTTTGTTACAAAAATGTATGAATTTATGGAATGGAAAATTAAGGTAAAACTTCTTCTGTTTCTGGACATTTTTTTTTCTTAATCTGTTCTCTATAGCAGGAGTTTTTTAAGAGACATTTTACTTATTTGGAACCACACGTCTTTTATTCTTTTAGAAAAAAGACGACTTGCACGTTGTGAAATATATCTATTGGAAGTTTGCCAACATACTGTTTCAATTTCCAGGTTTTAACCTAAAACTTTTGCAGAGGATGGATCAATTTTCTAATATGCTTATTTGTGAAAAAGTATGTTAGAAAAAAAGCACATTTTCCAATCTTAAACCAAAAAAAAAAAAAAAATCCAACATATTGCTAGTAATTTTAGTGTTCTGTTGTGGAAATTCTGTGCAACAACTCCATGGAAAAAAAAGGTTAAAATCTTAATTTTTAAAAACCTATCTGTATTTTAAAACATTAGTTGTTCTTAATTTTTATCCCGAGCGATTGTAGACCTAAAGGTCCGTTTGGTGTCCTGTCCTTTCTGCAGAGGATCGCGTGCAGCAGTACTTCAGGTTGCTCCTCTCTGACCCAAAGAACCAGACCAAACTTGAAGAAGTAGCAGCCAGCCTGACTGCCATCAAGCCCGAGCTGGTAGCCATTGGAAAAACATTCATCTCTCTGATCAACTACAACAGGGCCGTCTATGGACCTTTCTATGCGGACATCATCAGGAAGCTGCTGTTTGGCAGCAGCCCACCAATCCCTCATCAGCAACAAGCACCAAACTGTCATGTCTCTCATGAATAAGAAGTTTCTTTTTGTTTTCTGCAAGGTATAGAGAAATATGGGAATGTGAGGTGAGAAGACGTTAGACCAACTGTTGACGGTTTAACAGGGACTTAAAAGAAATCTTAAATACGAGATCAAAAAATGGACAAATAGGTAAATGTGCTTGCTGCACCTGGATTGTCTCCATTTGTAATATTTATCACATTATTGCAGTGAAACATTTGTCCACCTCAACTCTGACCTGCCTTTCAGAACCCAAACTCAGTGTTGCAGTACTCCGTTTTCTGAACGTTATCCTGACATCCTAGTTCATTTCTTTCAAGTCTCCCTTTATGCTCAGTCCTATAAATAAGACAGTAAAGGCAACAGCTTAGTATCTGCGCCACATGAAAAGTTACAAAGCAATACAGAGGATGTGTATTTTCAGAGAAGTAGCAGAGACGTTTTACAGATTCCTTCCATATACATGTTTATTGCTATATAAATGCAAAAAAAGCATATTTGAGTGAGTTCTGGTAAAATTGTACTGTACAGAGTAAGTGCCACATTCAGTGCTCAGATTTATCTGTCAGAACTTGGATTTCTTTGTTACTTTGGAACCAAATATGAGTTTGTGTTAGCAGCTTGGTGTTGGAGTTCTTTATCATTGGCCACAGGTTGTGTTTTCACCGGTGGAGTGATTGTATATAGTTTTGTTCTTTTTTTTGTCTGTACACTTAAAAATGGAAACTTCTGTGTGTTTTTCAGTATTTGTTAAATTTGTTTGTTTGAACAAGTCGAGAAAAGAAAAGGTGCTGAACTTGCAGGAGATTTTGATGTTGAAACATTTCCAGCAAACCTTAACATGCACAACGAAGAGCAGTTTACAGGAACATGTGGGAAATTGATTTTCTCTGTTACCACAATTAATATAATAAAACTTGAATTGTTGAATATATGAAACCAAGTAAAGCAATTAATTTAAAGTGTTGCAAAAAATAAAATGTAAAATGCAAAGCAGCTTTTCTACATCCAACAAATTTAATCTTGCCAAATTTATTCTTTGTTTAAATGAAACAAAAAACTGAGACACAGTGACTAAGATGATATTTGGAGGAGCTCAGATAAGATGTTAAATCTAAAAACACTGTACCAAAAATAAAACTTGACAGTGGCAGCATCATTCTGTGTGTCTGCTTTTCTGTCACTTTCAACCACTTTCATGAAGTGGATCATTTAATCTTGGTTTTTTTTTATTTGTTTAGATCACAGTTTAAAAAGTTTACCTTCAATCAACATCTTTTATAACATGTATTGTGTTCTTCAAGAGGACAATGATCTCACACACACTTCTTAAGCGGTTTTGATATTAATAAATTACATAAGCAATAAGCTCTTGGAGAGCCATTAAGTCTGAAACCGAAAATATGCCGTTGTTTAATAGGCCAGTGACGTTTACATTGGGATAAACCTATGTCGTCATCTCTACACGTTACCAGGCAATACCAGTTACCTTCAGGTGTAGTATGTTTCGTACAGCTGTCAAGGTACCTTACAGGGTTGAACTGACTACTTTCCTGTTATTTTTAAGAAAAGGAATTTGAATAAAGTGGTAACTTAAATGTCAAATAAACCGCACAAAATTATAAGCACACTACTTCCAAGACCAAAATCAAAATGTAGATATTTTAAGTATTTGTTATAGAAGTCAAATGTAACTCTGTACCACACAATAAAACAATAAACGACATTGCTGGAGCTGTACTTTATTCTATTAAAATGATATTTAGGTATATCTACGTGTTACAAACTTGAAACGTGTTTAAGAAAATGAGCTAAACGACTATTTACGATAGTAAATAGTGTCACTTGAACGCAGCATCATTTTGCCCAGTTACAGATTCGTTAGTTCATTGCTCACGTGGTATAAATATCTCCATGTGATTGGTTGTCTCTAACCGGGGTAGTTGTTATTGTTGTCTGTCCCGGAAGCTTGAAACTCATATTGGGCGTGTGTTATCATGTCGAAAGAGAAATAAAGATAGATTTTGTTGCTTGAAGGTATCTCAAAAACGCTACATAACTTTCAGGACTATCTTTCAACAGATAGCTTAATATTTATTCACAGAAGATAGTTGTGAGTACTTGTTTTCTGCTACTTTCTTTGTTTCTATTTACCTCGGAATGTGTGAACTTGTCGAGACATATCTTTAAATGGTCAGTGTATCAGATACGCTGTGGCGACATTGGCGTCATACTTAAACTGTGGGTTTTGTTTATTATTCAGTCTGATAGTTCAGTTTCTCGTTAGCCATTTGAATTTAAGGACTTTTAAGAATAAGTTTTAAATGCTACAAGTTGGTCTTCCTAAAAACGCCGGATATATATTTTTATATTTCTGTAACATCTGTTGGTATCTTACTCTACCTTCACCTTCCTCTTTGTCTTCCGGTGTATTTGTCTCACTTTGAGTTGAAACTTTGTCCACATCATTTTCTGTCCGTCTCACTGTTATGCTATTTTTACTATTGATTAATCTGACAGTAATTTCTATTTTAATTCTATTTTAATTGCTTCTTGTTTTTAAATGTGAAAAACATTTAGAAATTAGTTTATTTCAATAATTCAGTTCAAAAATAGAAGCCAAAGTGTAATATAGAATTGCAACACACAGTATACATTTCAAGCATGTTCATGCAAAAGTAAAATTCAGATTCCCAGAATTAAAACATTTTGTAATAATAATTAAACCAAAAACAAAAAATATTTTTTAATGCACCAATCATATCCATGCACTTTATTTACATTATTTGCACTCAATATCTGGTTGCTGGAACTTTTGTAATAATGACAGCATTAGTTGAGTGTTGTGATCTGTACACTCCTATTTCTGCTTATGTCAGTGACCTTTCTGACCTTCCTTCTCTGAGTTGGGTGTCAACTGCTGGCAAATCAGCAGACTTTTGCGTTATTGTGTAGGCCATAAAATTAAAAACAAAAACAATGCTATTTTTATTATTTTTGTGTACAATTTCACCAATTATTTCCTGGCTGCATTTTTTTTTTGAGGAAGTGGTTTTAATTCCAAAATAGAATTGAAGTATTTATATGCTTTTATTATGCAACTCGTAGCACAAATTACATATAGTATTGTTAGTTGCATGTGGTAGTTTAAATAATTCCTTAATCCCTTTCAGCTTAAAGAGGTCCAACAAAATTTGTGTTTGTATAGTCATACAAAATAATTTGCAACAATCCGATATTTATTCTTGACACCTGTGTTTGCTGATAACTGTTTCTTACAAAATCATAAGTGGAGAAAATAATTAATATTTCCAGTAATTCCAAAAGATACATTTGAATAAATTATTATTTAATTAACTCTGTACATTTTTAAGTTAACCAAAGGTCTGGTCAACTTTTGATTTGAGACAAACTATAAATATGTGGGAAAGACTCTCCTCAGTGTAAGTTCTATGTTTATGTTGGCCTGTTTTCTCATACCCATTTTTGAGTATTCTACTTCAATAAATATGAATTAATTTTTTTCTGTTTTTTTTTTTTTAAAGCATCTGCATGGTCTGTGACCTCAGCACTGATGGCGCTGCAGGAGCGGACTCGGAGAGGTCTGCTGCGTTTGCGCCACCAGCTGGAGCAGGACATCAGGCCGCAGGACCTCATGGACCACATGATCAGCGATGGCGTGATCACAGTGGATGAGGAGGAGAAGGTCCGGATTAAGGTGAGCCAAGTCAAACGCCGTTGAAAGGCAGCCAAACTACGTCTGCTCCAACCATCCCATTTGTGATTTCTCTCTGCAGCCCACCAGAAAAGACCAAACTGCAGCACTGATCGACCTGCTGCTGAGGAAAGATGACTGTTCTGTCATTTCTTTCTATAACGCGCTGATGAAAGAAACGCACCACGATCTGGCCAAATCGCTGTATCAAGACTTACCAGGCGTCTCCTTCAATGGAAGAAAGGGCTCCTTTGACAGCTCCGAAACTTACGGTGAGAAGTGAGAAATTGTGGAGTGGCAGAGTTTCACCCTAACATTTTCCGCATTCTGACTCCGGATGCCTTATATCAACTCTTTTCTGTTTTCCTCAACAGTCCAACTTATGCTGAGTGAAGGTGGCGTCCCACAGAGGCCTGTGGTGTTTGTCAGCAGACCAGAGTTGCTGAATCAGGTCAGGATGAAACTGGATTTGCTCCAGAAAGATGCCGGCGGCTGGGTTACGGTGTTTGGCATGGCTGGGTCAGGCAAGTCTGTGCTCGCCGCCGAGGCTGTGAGAGACCAGAGACTCATCGAAGGTGGATAACTAAACAACTCAAAGAAAACGCAAAGTCTAGGTTTTGCTAAATATTTGTTTTTGTTCCTTTTTCTCACCTCTTCTCGTCTCCTGCCCGCAGAGGGTTTCCCCAATGGGGTTCATTGGCTGTCCATCGGTCAGCTGGACAAATCAGACCTGCTGGTGAAGATCCAGTCGTTGTGTTTTCGACTGGAGCAGAACCTGGACTCCCAGTCCCAGCACCGGCCGCCCACATCTCTGGATGAAGCAAAGGAGCGTCTGCGCTTCCTGATGCTGCGCAGGTATCCCAGGTAAGCCGGACGTTCCTCTGTATGTGTGGAAAAGAATATCTGATATTTTTCTTTTCTCTGAAAAATCAGAAAACATGTGGAGTTCATTAAAATTCACCCTCTTTATTCTGATACCTCAAAATAAAATCCAGTGCAGCCAATTTTTTAAGAAGCCTGTTTATGCTGTTTTGTTATTATGTCTCCTTTTCCTTTAAACTGCAGAAGTACTTGTACTACTTTGTATTGGTTGTGTTGAAATTACAATAAAATACAATGTGAATAAATGTTATGAATTCTTTGTAAGGTTCTGTAGTTCTAGAATGAAAAAAAAAGTCAATTATAGTTTTGTTCATGTTCATACTTTTATCTTTTTGCTTCTGTTTTTAGATCTCTACTAATCCTCGATGACATCTGGGATAGCTCGGTGCTCAAAGTGTTTGATATTCACTGCCGAATTCTTCTGACCACCAGAAACAGAAGCCTCACTGATTCTGTTAGCGGTATGTCGTCTGCTCTGAATGCACGTCATTTTCAGACCCCCCCCCCCAAAGAGCAGCTCTACCCACACTATCTGCTCTTGTCTTTTTATGGTTTAGGTGCCAAGTATGAGGTGGAGGTAGAAAGTGTTTTGGACGACAGGAAGGCGCTGGAGATCCTGGCCCTGTACACTAAGATGAATCAAAACGCGCTTCCTGCGGAGGCTCGCGACATCGTCAAAGAATGTAAAGGTCTGTAAACTGAAAAAAAAAAGAAGCAAAAACCATTAAAAACTGGCCTCTGACATTCCAGTAAATTTGAATGGTTTTCACTCTTAAACTGTGGCTGTAATACACACATTGTCTGCCTCTCAGGCTCTCCTCTGGTAGTGTCTCTGATCGGCGCTCTGCTCAAAGACAAACCCAACCGGTGGGATTACTACCTCCGTCAGCTGCGGCAGAAGCAGTTCAAGCGCATAAGGAAGTCTTCGTCCTACGACTACGACGCCTTGGATCAGGCCATGGCTGCGAGCATCGAGGTTCTACCAGACGAACATCGGGAGCTGTACAAAGACCTGACTGTGTTGCAAAAGGACATCAAGATCCCCGCAAAGGTTTTTCTATGCAGCATGTTCCTGTTACACTTTTCAATTCATTGTGAACACGGAGAACAAACATCAAATACTACATTATTTTTGATGCTAAACACTCAAAATTGATAGATAATTTTTGACACTGACTGAATTTTATGACTGACAAAAATTCATGAGAGAGTCTCATTTTCTTCATCTTCTGTCCTTTACTTGCTTGATCTAGATAAATAAAATAATAATAATTAAAAAAACATACACGACTCGTCTTTCTTTTCTCGTAGATTCTGTGTGTTTTGTGGGATCTGGAGCCAGAGGAGGTGGAGGACATTCTCCAAGAGTTTGTCAACAAATCCCTGCTTTTTGTAGACAACAACAGTAGACTGAACCTGTACTACCTTCACGACCTCCAGCTGGACTTCCTGGAGGAGCAGAACCGAGATCAGATACAGGTTTGGCCCCTTTCTTTTGTATCTTAACATGCCAACTCTGAATGACTAGCAAAAAACAAGCAGACACCATGTTACCTGATCCGTTATAATATCTAAAACAAATACAACTGGAAAACAATTTCAGGTTTATTGATATTCTGACATCCTGCCACATTTCAGAGTCTTCACAAGAAGGTGGTGGACCAGTTCCACCATCACTACAGAGAGGCTTTTCCCACCTTTGGGGACGAGGGTCGTCTTTATTGGTTCAGATTTCTCACCTACCACATGGCCAAAGCCAAGATGTTCGAGGTGAAACTCAGCTCCGTTCCAGCATGTCCATTCAGTTAGACAAGCTCATGTTGTCTTCATCACGTCTTCTTCTGTTGTCCTTCTGGGTAGGATCTGTATTCGCTCTTGTTCTCGCTGGACTGGGTCAAGATGAAGGCGAAGGTAATGGGTCCAGCGCCCCTCATCAACGACTACATGGAGTACGGACCCATTCTGGACAAAGAGGTCAGTGGAACACGGCGAACTTGGCTGCCATCTTTGAGGCGGTTGGGAGTTTTCCTGCATGTTTTGCTCCGTTCCCACCCAGAACAGTGAAGTTTGCAGCCAGTTCCAGGAGTTCCTGTCGCTGAACGGCCACCACCTGGAGGAGCGTCCGTTCCCCGACGTCGTGCAGCTCGCTCTGTCTCAGCCGCACTCCTCCGCCGTCTACAGACAGGCTCGGGAAATGGCGCTGGACCGGGACCACGCTGGGAAGCTCTACTTTGAGTTAATGTATGAAAACACTTTTAATTTTAATGCAAAATCCTAATTTTGGCTTAGTCAAGCTGGAGTGGCAACAATTATTTTGTAGCTCTTCAATTATTGTGTACTTAACAACGTTAGGAGATTGTTCATATTAGAAAAATACTTATCGTAGATTTTCATTCTGTGTTTTTGAGTGTATTGGTGTATGTCTTTATAGAAATAAGAGCAGCGTAGAAAATCTGTCCCGTTTGGTGATCCACCCTCACCTGGGCTCCATCTACTCCACCTGCTTCTCCCACGATGGAACCAAAGTCGCTTCTTGTGGAGCCAGCAAAACCCTGAAGGTATCTGGAGCAATATTGCAACCAGAAAGGCAAAGAAAGCTAATTGCTTATAAATATTGTCAAATAAAAATATTTATTGTATCACTTTTTTTTCTTTATCTCAATTTATATGAAGCAATGTTTTTAACTCAAAATGTAGATATTTGAAACAATTTAACTCTGACTTTAAAATTAGATGTGTTTCTGATTCAGTAATGCACCAAATAAATCTCATTTCTGTCTTTTCTATTTTAATCATTAAACTCCTATATTTCTTCTCTCAGGTATTTAAAAGTACCTCAGGTGAGAAGCTGATGGAGATCCAGGCTCATGATGAAGAGGTCCTGTGCTGCGCCTTCTCCCCTGACGACCATCTTCTAGCAACCTGCTCAAGCGACCGGAAAGTCAAGGTGAGCATTAGCTGCCAATCACAGCAGCTAATAAATAAAAGATCAACTGAATGTGTCACTTACAGATGGAAAATGGTCCGTTTTTCTATTTAGACGTGAGATTTTATCCTGCAGGTGTGGAACATCAAGCAAGACAAATTGCTGAGGATCTTTGAAGAGGAGCATGAAGAGCAGGTGAACCACTGCGAGTTCACCAACCTGTCACAGCGCCTCCTGCTGGCCACGTGCTCCAATGACAACTTCTTAAATGTCAAGGTGAGGAATAGCTCTGGTTTCCTCTACATTCCTTTTCATTTTGTTTAAATTTTTTATGTCAGTATTTGTCACATTGTGTATTATTTCTGTTTCTTTAGGTTTGGAATCTGAACAAGCCGTCGTCCCAGAACACCATGTTTGGTCACTTCGAGCCGGTGAACCACTGCTGTTTCTCCCCTGATGATGCTTATTTATCCACTTCCTCCAATGACGGCACCATTAAGGTGACTTTCAATCAAATTTAGATAAATACATTCATGACTTGAGTTGTTGTTTTATTTAAAACCTAAAGTTTGTAGGTGTGTTAACAACAAAATTTCTCCCTGCACAAATTTAAAATTCAGTAAAACAAAATCTGTGCCAAATAGAAATATCTTTAAATGAACACATTTTAAAGCTAGACTGATTTATTTTTGCTCATGCTGTGATCATTTTACCTTAACCACTCTTAATAGATAACATGCTTGATATTATAGCTTTGTTTTTCTGTCTTTGTGTTCACACAGTTGTTCCAGGTGTCTGCAGCCAACGAGTGGAAGACGATCGACGTGAAGAGCTTCTTGTCAGAAAGCGATGATGAGGACGTTCTTGTGAAGTGCAGCACCTGGACCGCAGACGGCAAGCGCATCATATGCGCTGCCAGAAATGCTGCCTTGGTGAGCATTAATACAGGAATGTGAGAAGTTTTCAATGCAAGTCAGAATGGATGACCACTTGCTGATTATTATTCGGCGAAAGCCGTCAAATTTGTCGGTTAATTAGTGGAAAGCCACTTTCCGGTATTGTCTGTCCTGCTCTCCCTTTGCGTATGCATTAATTTTAAGTAGGAATTAGCCTAAAGTTTTCCCGTTTTTGATCTCTTTTACATCCTTTTTAAATATAATAAGCTGTAAGGACACTCAAGATGCTGATAAGTTTTGAAATTCCTGTTTCTTAGGTGTTTGACGTCCAAACGTCGGACATGTTGCTGGATATCAAGACGAATCGTCTGAGCACGGTCCAATACTGTCACGCCTGTCCTGCCAGTAACCTGCTGGCACTAGCATTCTCAAATTATGCCATTGAGGTACGATGCTAGCTATCCTAGTACTTAGTTTCCTGTAATTTCTTCTGAAACGAGGGGAATATTTTGCAGGGTCCTCCATATTTAGAGGCACCTCTGAAGATGTGTAAAAAGATCTTAAAATAAATTAATTAAAGCATGATTTCATACTGAAAGATGTGAGTGCATTTGTTGCTAAGCAATCCCAATTTATACCTTTTTGCGCATTTTTCCCCACAAGTGCCAGTCAGTGTGGAGAGTGCTGTAAATCTCTTACATTTCAAATATAGTTTAAATAGTTTAATTTCAAAGTGTGGTTAAAGCTGTTAGTTGTTTCTGTGTGGTTCCTTTTAAGCTGTGGGATCTTGAGGAAAAGAAGAAGCGGGCAGACTGCAGCGGCCACCTGAGCTGGGTCCAGCGGGTCCAGTTCTCTAGAGACGGCTCTCAGCTGCTGTCCTGCTCCGACGACCAGACAATCAGGGTGAGAGTTTTCATCCATGTGATGCTGTTACAGAAGTAGGACGATCCTGCAGTTGCTGCTATCTGACAGTTTGACCAGCTGGATTTATTTTAGATTCTAGTAACAGAAAAAACGTTTTTAATATTGATGTGAACAGCATTGTGTGACATTTATTCAAGTCTGTCAGATGTAATCTGGGAAATGAGCAACTTCCAAACTGCATGGTTTGACAGAGATTGAGGTTGTGTAACGGGTCAGAACCACCTGAGAGTGGATTTGAGCCTCTTGTGGTCAGAATGACCCTGAGTAAGAGCTGCAGCTGTGAACCCACCAGTGGAGGAGGAAGAAAACAAACCTCATAAGTCACAGCTCTCTGGCTTCAAACAGCCCACGCTGCTCTGTGGTGTTGGACTAACACGTCTTCTTCTAAGGAAAGCAAAACATGTTAAAGTCTGTGTGTCTCTGCCAGACTCCGTCAGTACTCTGCCTCCGAATGGGATGACAAATATGAGTTTGCATTTCCTTCCTTGACTGTTTGTCCTTTGGCAATTATTGCATAATAACTGATTTTATGATACAATAATAAAGTCTGTTGTAGGAACCCAAAGCGTTTTACAGTACTGAGCTACTGGGTAGTAGCTACAGCTCTCCTGTCCAGAGGTGAGGCTGCCATTCACTACTGCCACCGTTAGCAGTGAAAGGTGGGTGAAGAATCCGGTCCAATGACACAAAGACGGATGGAGGCGTTGCCACCATTTCCCTTCAAAGTCTTTGCAAAGAAAGTCTTGAAATTGCATTAGCTGGGATGGGTGATTGTGCCTGGTGGACTTAATTTTTGACACCGGGTTACATTTAAGCCATAAAGAAAGAAGCACAAAATCATGACAAATGTCTGGTAAAACAAAACTGTTATTAGCCTTTTTTTGTTGCAGTTTTTGATTCCTTGGTAGAAATACCTGCCATAAATTGGGAATTTTTTGTATTTATTCTTTAAAAGTGGCTTAAAACGGCCTGAGAACTCTGCTAGTCTGGATCTGGAAAACTGACATTTCAACATGAATTAAAAGTGTATGAACCCTGATTATTGGCACTGATGGTTGAAACTGTTTGAACCTGAAATGTTCTTGTTCCGTTCCTGCAACCGGTAAGAACAGATTCTTTTGTTCTTTATAATCAGCTCAACTTCCACAGAAACAGACCGACTTCCTCTGACAGTTTGTACTTGTTTTTATCTTTTATCATTTGTTGGATCAATTCAGCTTGATTTAAATATACTGGACAAATATAATGAAGCACAAATGTACACAGTCCAGTCACATTAATGTGACCACCACGTACTTTCCACTTCAGAGTTAAATAACCAATCACAGAAGGCAGGTGGCAGCACAGTGCAGTTGAGCGTATATAAAGGGTGTGTGTGGGCTTCGGAAAACATTTCAATCGTTGGCGTAATGCAGAAACGAAGCGATTTATCCGACGTCCAAAAGGGCATGATCATTGGCTTTCGGGCCAAGGGTGGAAGCATTTCCGAAACGGCTGAGTTTGTGAACTGTTCGCGTGCCGCCGTGGTAAAAGTGTACCGTGCATGGCAAAATGGGACTGTCCAAAATCAACGACGTGGCAAATGTGGTGCACCACGGGCCATAGATGACAGAGGCGAACGACGGTTGCGGAGATGCATTCGGGCAGATAGACAGGCTACCGTTGAGCAACTGACCACTAAAATGAACCAAGGGGCTACCACAAGTGTCTCCCAAACCACTATTCAGCGAACATTGCTGCGTCTGGGCCTCCGAAGCGGACGCCTGGTTCGTGCACCTATGCTGACTGGTGTTCATCGACGACGAAGGCTAGAATTTGCACGCCAGTACAGCAGCTGGACGTCCACTGAGTGGCGACAGGTAGCGTTTTCAGATGAATCGCGTTTTATGCTCCATCGGACAGATGGACGTTGGCGTATAAGGCGTGAAACCTCTGAAAGGAACCACCCTGCAACCATTGCAGGAACGGTCCAAGCTGGAGGCGGGAGCATTATGGTCTGGGGAATGTTTTCCTGGCATTCTCTGGGTTCACTGATTATTGTGGAAGGCACGATGGATCAATACAAGTACGCATCTGTCCTTGCGGACCATGTCCACCCCTACATGCGCATTGTTTTTCCTCAGGATGATGGCATCTTCCAGCAGGACAATGCGAGGTGCCATACAGCTGCCAGTGTACGTGCGTGGTTCGAAGAGCACCAGGATGAGTTTACCGTCCTCCCCTGGCCAGCAAACTCACCTGACTTAAACCCAATCGAGCATCTGTGGGACCATCTCGATCGAGTTGTTCGCGCCATGGATCCTCAACCGCGTAATCTAGCGCAGCTGGCCACGGCATTAGAGTCGGCATGGCTCAACATCCCAGAGAAGACCTTCAGGGACCTAAGTGACTCTCTTCCTGCACGTCTCGTAGCAGTTCGCTCTGCGAAAGGTGGTTATTCTGGCTTTTGACAGATGGTCACATTAATGTGACTGGACTGTGTATTTGTAGCAGAGTGGGGGTTCACATGTCTTGCTTGTCATGTGTTGCAGTTGTGGGAGACCGAGAAGGTCCACACGTCCTCGGCCGTCTGCCTGAAGAGGGATTCGGACGTTCTCTTTAATGGTGAGGAAATCATCGTGTCGGCTGCAGACAACTGCAACAGACTCCAGGTGAGTTGTTAGGAAAGCCGGTTTTCCAGTGAAAGTAAAGCTGAACTATACGAAGACACGGTTTTATCCCTTGTTTTGTGTTTTTATCCCAGGTGCGGGACGGCAGAACAGGATCGGTGCTGTTCCAGTCAGAGGAGCTGCCCTGCAGAATCCGGTCCACATGCATGTGCAAGAATCCGCCTGCAGTGGCTCTGGGACAAGAGAACGGAAATGTGCAGGTAAAAAACTGGAATTTCATCCTTTCCATTCAAATGAAGAATCTCATTACATTATCTCTCCACTTTCTTCATCCAAAAACAGAAAATGAAAATGGTAAAACTGATCATTTATGTTTGACATTAGTTGAACTGGTTAAAGCTCTGCAGACCAGTATGCACTTATATGAGGGGGAAAGCAACACTTCACACACCAATTGAAGGAATATCAGCTACAGTCTGTGACATCAGTCTGGAAGGAGTTACTAAGTAGCTTTTGTGAATCAGAGAGAGATACTGTCCCTAAATAGATGTAAAAACAATGGAGATGTGGGGAACCTTCCTGGGAGTGTCGGTTTACCAAAATGGCTCCAAGGAAAGATCAACAACTCATCACAAAACACCCCAGAACAACATCTATAGCAAGCATCACTTAGCTCAGATAGGGTGAGAGTTTATCATTTTATAATTTGGGAAGGTTTGGAGTTAAAAATAGCTGAACACAAAAGGAACTCACAGGCATTTTTTCAAAAAGAATCCTTGACAAAAGTTTTAATGAAAAAAAAAAAAAGAAAATGCACTCTTACCTAAAACAAAACATGGTTGTAGTGGTGATGGTTGGATGAAAATCCTGAAGAGTCTTTTCCTGTTCGGTCGTAAGTTCCTGACCTTAAGCACAAGTTTTTTTCAGTTATGCAGCAGGAAAATGATTGAAGGCACACCAGCAACTCCACCTGTCTCTGGTTCAAATAAATACAGATTTGGAGTGGCCTAGTCAAATCATTGACCTAAATCTTAAGTTGGTAATTCATTCATCCCCAATGTGGATGAGTGAAAACAATTAATTCAAACAGCAAAGTAAAGTCAGGCTCAAACTTGATGGAAGATGTTTCTGTTATTAAGTTTAGTTTTTCACAGCACTGTCTGATTTCTGATCCTGCTCTGTTATACCCTTTGTTTTCTTTTCTGCTTCCTGCAGATCTTTGTCGTCTTGTTGCCCCGCGTTTTGTAGAGAATACTGTAGGCAGAGATTGATATGCCGGGGTTCTTTGTGTCACCTTGTTTTGTTTTTTTTCCCCATTCGGACTTCCCCTCAGAGTTCTCCTTCTGCAAATAAAAGCGGAGTCTCCTGGGACTGCAGCGTAGCGTCCCACACCAGAGAGCAGCGCTAATTATTTAAGAAGTCCTGGAGAACTTAAGCATTTTAATTACTCTTCCTCTCTGGACCTTCCTGAGCCTTTTCTCCAGTTTCCTAACCCTAAGATAATTAATGGAGCAATTAATAAAACAGCAGCACAGATGGGTTGATCTCTTGAACTTAGAGGGGTGAGAACCATTTTTCAGCCAGAAAAAAAAAGAAAAGTGAATTTTTTTGGACAAAACTTTAAAGTTTCATTAAGGGATTCGGACCTGCAAAAATAGATGCACTGCAATTTTTGGAATCTAGAACATTACATCAAAAGATGTGCTAAAAGAAAAGACTTAGGGCAACCTCAACATTTTCCATAAAATAAAATGAAACTGAAGCACTTTTGTATTTCATACCATACTCTTTTCTGCTAGTGTGACTTGGAAAATCACTCAAACCTGCCTACATTTACCAGGAGCAATACCCAGTATATTTCTGCTTCTACTCCTCTGCTGACACCAGGTGGCGCCCTGCGATATCGCCCCGCAGTCACAAATCACTGCAATGCATTTCTCCTCAGTGCACCCAGAGGAAAATTAGCAATATCTTCTCGTGACATTGTCAGATGTCCGCTAAAGCACAAAAGTGGCCGCCTTTTAGTGAAAAATGTGGGGCAGAGAACAGTCTGCCTGTGCGCCTCCGGCACGCAGGAATACACCATGTGTTTGTGTTGTGTGGCAGGCGTCAGGGCTGACAGCTAGTCGGCTGCTGAGGACGATTGGCTGCAGGATCCGTCAACTGCTGACGTCCTGCAGGGAGTTGCTGCTGGCTGTAGCTCAGTGCACAGGCAGGGTGCAGGTATTGTACGGTGGAGACAGAATAGAATTCTTTGGAATACTAATAATAGTAAAGGGGTTATTATAACCGTTGGTTCATTCTTTGATCCAAAAAAATTCTGGTTAGTGTTGCGCGGCACTTTTTGTTTTTGCTCAATAAAATCCAGTTGGCTTCATAAGTCAGCTAATTAGTAATGGGTCTTTCAGGAAGACTATTACCTCCAACATAAAGTCACAGATACAATGCAACAGTTTGGATCAGATTATATTAATGTGTTAAAACGGCCCAGTCAAAGTCCAATCCTAAACCTAGTCCACTTCATGTCCTCAAACACATTTCCTGGAGTCTTAAATGAGATAACATTGAGTTTCTAGATATTGGGGATAGATGTTGTCCTACAAGGTATTCACTAATGGAGCTGAATGCAAATGCAGGCCACACCTTTCAGATTTTTATTCCCATTCCCAGGAGAACATACTAAAGTTTTAGCTTTCAATTTGACAAAATCGGAATGAATTCTTCTCCATTTAGTTTGTGAAGCCCTTTCTTATTAGGTCGAGTTCTTTCTTCCACCTCGACAGAAATCCTCAGCTAAGAACTTGGCAGGCATGGCCTCAGGCTCTGTCTGCTCAGACATTTCAACACTCTCTCATCTGAGCTCTGGCTGTTCTAGAATACGCTAAAATCCCAGATGCTGCAACGCTGCTCAGCTTTTCTCACAGGTGTTGTGCTACACTTGATTTTTGTTATTTTTAAGCGATTGATTACTAGTTACAAAACTGAGAAGTTATGATAAAAAGTTAGAGAGAGAAGTAGCTGTTTGAAAATGGGTCATTGGAATGACATTCAGCAAACGTCCAGAGAGTCTGGAAGTGAACAATTCTGCCGCTGAAGAGGCTTTTTTGACCATCTGATGCGCTTTAAGCTATTTAACCTATGACTTAGCAGGCCGTCCTAAATGCAGGGTTTTTTTTCTCAACCTCCGTTCAAGCTCTCGTGGCCGGCTACGCAATGTGGATGGCATCAACTAACTCACTAGCTCTTCGGTTACCTAGCAACAGGTTGAAACTGCCTGAAAATGAAAACATCTGCTTGAAGTGGCAGGAGAAAAGAAGTGTGAACGTTTGGCATTATTTCAGATATTTTAAACATAAAAATCATCAATAATTATCGTCATCGACTGATATTAAAGTCTTATATTTTGGTGCGGTTTTTTTTAGCCGTGCCGTCCAGCTGTCCATCCTAAAACCTCCTTCTCTCTGTCTTAAACACACATCCAAACTGCGGTGTGTTGCCTGCTGACTTGATTTGATTCTTTGAGCTGCTCATGTTTCCATGTTTGCTCCGTGTAGGTGCTGGCGCTGCCCTCAGGGAAGCTTTTAGCCACTCTGCTGGGACACACCAAGACTGTGCTCCACTGCCAGTTCTGCCAGAATGGACAAACTCTCATCACCTCATCCGAGGACACCACCATCAGGGTAGGTTATGCTTCCCTCCTCCTCCTCTTTCTGGCTCTTATTTTGTGTTTGGCCAACTAATTGTCTCTTCCCTCTCCGGTCCCTCACTTTTATTCCCGCTCAGTTTAATGGGACATTCGTTCTCCTTCTCTCCTAACCTGCTTCCCATTTTTCTTCCTGGATATTGATTCATTTTTCTGCCTCCATGCCGATCCCTCACCTTGACTAAAGTACCTGCAGCACTGCATCATTCATCAGCAGTGTTTGGGTCTCTGGTGTTTTTAACCTGTTAAACTCTCTGTTGGCCTCTTCACCTCTCCATTCTTCATCCCTCCTCCTCTGTGCCTCTCAGCTCTTTCTCCTCTTGTTCCTCTGTTGACCACTTGCAACTGCCTCTGTTTGTATACGAATGCTGTATATATGTGTGTGTATGGCTGCTCTGCTGTGTTGACCTCACCATTCATGCTCCGTTGTTTATTTTCCGTTTATTCGCCGTCTCTTTCTTTTCCTCGCCATCCTCGGGTTTTGCCCGCGGACGCCGTCCACTGCAGCGCTCCATTCAGCACGGCGCCCTCATTTTGTATTCATCCGGCTGCCGCCTGCAGCATCGCTATTCTCAGCCCGTCCGCCGGTTATTCAGAAAATATTCAGATTCATGCCGCCTGACATGTGCTTGTGAGGAAATGGAAGCGTGTATTTAAATGGAAATGCAAACGCAAAGTGAATGTAAATAAAAGGGATGTTGTTTGGTGATGGATTTTAACCTTCAGACCAATAAAGGAGAGGAAAAGGCAACACCGTGCAGCAGGATGTGATTGATGGTTGCCTCTATCGGCTTCCCAGTTCAGCCTCCCAGTTTCTGCTGATTTATCTGCCGGCATCCAAAATAGAGCCGATGTGGATCTGCAGGCCCAGTGTTTTCCCTCCACACATGCATTTTGTATTTACTTTCGACTTTTGGGCCGAAGATAAAAATCTAAGTCTAGAGTTGGAAAAATGCTTCAGTCTCCTTCATAAATATTAAATATCTGCACTCGATATGTGTGAAAAGTTTTGTTTAGAAGAGTCACAACAGTGAAAACGGTTCAGTATTAAAAAAATACATAACAGATCAAAATTATCTCCATCATTTTTACTGGTTCCTAAAGTCCAAAACAGCATGTTCAGTGAGGGTATAAATAAATATGTAAATATGATCAAATATAGTTACTGTGTGTAGTTTAGTGATTCTAATTACACTAATTAATGGGAATTTTTTGTCAAAAGCAGTATTTATGCTTTTGACAATAATACCACAAAATATCTTGATAAGCTTTAAGTTTGTATCTCTTTGAGCTAAAAAGAACTAAGTTTATACCAAAAAGCAACATCAAGTACCAGAAATAAAAGCAGGCATGATAATAACCTCTTTGTGTTTATTCAATTTTTTGATAGATATTGTGATAATTAAACACCCTTTTTTTAAAAGATTTAGTAATCACTTAACAAAAGTGACTAAATCTGTCCTGATTTCAGACATTTAGATATGAGATCTGAGGCAGGAGGAAGCTGCCGCTGACAGAACGCTCTCCTTCTTACTCCGTGTAGGTGTGGAAGTGGAAATCAGGCGAGTGCAAAGTACTTCAGGGTCACAGGGAGCAAGTCCGATGCTTCTCTCTGCTCTCCGACTCGGCAAATGACTCGAGACTGCTCTCCTGGTCCTTTGATGGAACTGTGAAGGTGAAAGTGACACGCAGGAACGCACATTGCCACTACATTTAACAGCAGCGCAACATCCGACCATAAATAATCTATCCTCCTTCTGCTCGCGACCAGGTGTGGGACACTGAGAGCGGAGAGAAACTGCAGGACATCAAGGCTCATCAGGGAGCCATTCTGTCCTGTCACGTCTCGCCAGACGGATGTCTCTTTGCGACCACCTCTGCTGACAAGACCACTAAGGTTCAACACCAACAAACACACACACACACACACACACACACACACACACACACAAGATGAGACGTATCTATTTCTGCCCCAGGGTGACAGCGTGACCTATTGCACAGCCGCATCTTTCTCAAAGCGCTCTGTTTTATCAAGGGGTGTTTGCATTAATGTGTTGCTTCAAGTGAAGTCCGAGGGTAAAAAGAAAAATTCTCATGCAAGGAGGCGGGAGACTTTAGAGACTATAGCATCAGACGGCTGCAGGCCTGGTGAGTTAGCCGCATGTTAGTCTGTCCTTCTGCGTCGAATGCGACTCAAGGTCCTGCTAGCCAAGCAGCTCTGCAGGTCAGCCGGCCCACCACCCTCTCTGGATGCAGCGTTTTCCAGGTTGCTGTGCAGCAACACCACTCTGCCCGACTTTGGGCTGACTTTGACTTAAAAAGCTGGGAGAAATCCACTTTTCTTCAAATTTCATTTCAGTTTTGTTTATTTGTGTATAGAGTTAAATTAAAACCAATGTCATGTCACTTTACAAAGCAAACATCTCCAGTACAGTTCAAATTATAGAAAGTTAAACTACAACACGGGGCTGAAGCAATCAGATTTATTGTGAAGAATTGATTGTTGAAATAATCGTCATCTCATTTAGTAGTTGATTAGTTGTTAATTAGAATATATTGGTTCAAAAAAAGGCCATGTGCTGAAAAAACAACACAGCCAGACCAATAATGAAACCAAAACTTTACAAAAAATAAATAAATTTAGCTTTTAAGATAAAGCAAAATTGTCTTCTGTAAATATGTTCAACCCAGATCTGGCGTAGTTTTAACCACGCCTGATTATAATTCTATATAATATATATATATATATATATATATATATATATATATATATATATAAAACATCTGTTAAGCACCTTTTAAAATCCAGTTATTAATCTGCAAGTCTATAAACAACAGATTAGCTCTACATTGTATTTGTATAATCCTTAGCATGTGCTAAAGGATTATTAAAGGATTCTTTTGCTGTGTGATTGCATTGTAGGGAATAAAATGTTCATTTTCTGATTTTAAAATAGGAATTGAGTTGTTTATTTGCATTTCTAATGATTTTCTAATATTGCATGAAAACTCTTGAAATGAAAAGTCAGCAAAATGTGCCAATTTCTTTATCCAATTAATCATCAGAATAATCAATTACTAAAATAACTGCTAGTTGCAGTAACACAACCTGTTCTGCGAAAGTAGCTTATTCTCCTCATGAATCACAGTAGTGGAATATAGCTGCGGCTTCAGAGTCTTCATCTGTTATGCAATCTTTGTTTTCAACCATTTTTATTATGGCACAAAAACCAAATCCAACACAATCCTTCCACCTTTTGTTAAATAACTCAATCAGGAGCTGCTGCTACCAAGTTTCACGTGGGAATTTGGGTTTGGTTACCCGCCAGCCTGGATTCTCACAGCAGGCGTGTGTTTTTACGGATTTGGCACCGATCATAATTAAGGTGTGTGTGTGTGTGTGTGTGTGTGTGTGTGTGTGTGTGTTTACCGGGCTGGTCAGCAGCCAGCCACAGAGTCGGGGCTTTTCTGGCTCAAGGAAACAAACGACAACACAACCACCGATGTCCCGGGTTTCCATCTGTCCCGAGGTCGAACCAGAAAGTGTTGCCTTTTAAAGTCTTTCAGAAGCATCACAGTGCTCTGTTGTGCTCTTTTCTCATCCATACCCCACTTTTTCCCAGGTTTTTTTCTTGCACTAATCCCTGCCAAATGAAGTGCATAATTAGGGGCTGAGTTATTTATTATGTAACACAATGTGATGGTGAGGGAGGTGGAAAAAGAACCGGTGACGGGAAAGAGATTTGAAACAAAGGAGCTGTAGCACCATAAAGCAGTTGTGGAAGATTTATCAGGAGGACGACTGCTACTGTACGAGCAAACGCGGCTGTGTTTATGTTTATACAGTGCAGAAGGGACACAGTTTACCTCCTGAATCCTCTTTCTTTTGTATTTTCTTTTGCATTCTTGCAAAAGAAATGAGTTTTAATCTCCAGTTCAGGTTGTCACGAGTATGTAGAACTTTGTAACTCATTTCAGTTCTACTAAATGCATGCTTTAGGTGTTAGTCAAATCTGAAAGAGTTATTTTCTCTGCATCATTTTGCTTTTCACCACATGTTTAGGTGTGGAGCTGTGAATCCTGGCAGTGTGTCTTCACCCTGAGAGGTCACCTAGACTGCGTCCGAAGCTGCCGTTTCTCCTGGAACAGCAAACGCCTCGCTACGGGAGACGACAACGGAGAGATCCGAGTGCGTACTCATAAAATCCAGCGGTCCATTTTGCTTTAGCAGTTTGTATTGTGGTAAATTAAAGGGACTGCAGCAGGGGATTTTTTTTATCACACATTGCAGACTGAATGCAGCGACAGCGCCTCATACCATCTAATTTCCTGCTCGGGATACAAAAAGTAATTAGAGCTGTCAACATTTATTCCCAGAAATCATCCTCTAATTACATGTCATCACTCATTTAGCGTAAGTGCTTACTAATACATCATGATTACTGCAGTGCATGCATGTGAGGAGGGATTGAGATGAAAGACAGGAGGCTGAGGCATAAACTAGGAAGTTGAGGGAGAGCCTGAGGAGGAGGAGACGATTGCTGGTGGGAGGAGACAGAGAGAGCAAATTGGATCTCTATGGCTCTGCAGACCTGAAGTTCATGTGCAAAAAAAAAGAATAAATAAAAATCACACAAAGTTAAATTAAGTAAAAAAAATAATGAGAGCTGCAGCAGAAAATGCGGCAGTGGAGAATTTAAAAGTTTCACTGTTTTAAAGTGACTCATTCAATTCAATCCAATTGCAAGAAATTCAATGAAATCACTCATTTCTGTGGCCAAAGTAGAGAATATATGTGATGTGTTTGTGTCAAAGATGTGCAGTGCAGTATGACTTCCTACCCTTGGTGGCATCCTGCTGAAGGGCGGCAACTGTTTTGTGCTGAAAGATTTTTCTATTGTCTTTTTTTCCTTCTTTCCCTGTCCATCTAGGGGGGAGTGTGTGTCCTCCTCTGTTCTACACAAACTATGGTGGCACATCACAACATGCTAATGACCTTGAAGTTTGAATCTGATTTTTAGCTTTTGGTTTTACCTGCAAGAGCTGCTTCATTTGCTTTTAATTAAATCTGGAGTGCATTTGGTCATATCTTCTGAAATGGACCAAGATTCTTTAAAACACAGTTTGAGGTTTGTAGCTCAAAGCACAAAAAGACCATTTAAATGCTCTTTTGACATTGGGAATATAAACACCTAAAGGATCAGATTCTTTAGAAAACATTTTTGTGATTTGTTATGTAATTCTTAAATTTACTGACGTCTGATATTGTTGGAATTAGTTCATGAAATTAAGAATGGACTTATCCAGGGCATTATGCATTTATACTGCAACAATTATACTTCTGAAAAGAATCAAGTGTGAGCACTGGTTTGGAAAAAGGTAAAGACGCAACCAATTTTCTTTAAAATGATCACAGGGATTTCCCCAGTGTATTAAAAGCCTGGTGGGCCACCATGTTTTACTTGTGCTCCCACCAGGCTTAGCATTGCTTTTTATTTTTTAATCTTACCTTTTTTAAGGCTTTATAGTTGATGTTCAGGTGTTAATCTTCCAATCTTTCAATAGCACATAATTATCAAGTGACATTTTCAAATTTCCTGTCAACTTTAAACATTTTTTAACTCAAAAACATGATGGACGGCTAGATAAATGATCAAACCGTCAGGCTTAGCAAGTTACCTGGAGGAAACCTCAGATCAAAATAAATTAGAAGATTTTATACACATTCGTCTGTTGGATCAAAACTCAGAAGTTGCAAATTAAAAAGAAATTAAGATTCTTAGATACTTCCTGCATCCCTGGTGTTTGATTCTCCTTACTTTAGTCGGGTTTAGTTACTGCTGATGAATGTTCTGTTAATACAGTCGTGGAAAAGTGCCATCAGGATCAATTCTCCGTTTGCCTGCAGCTTGGGATCAATGAGCTATTTAAATGCGACGCGTGCTCACATAATTTTAAACAATTGGAAAATAATTCCTCTGGCAGAGTAAAAGTGGGGAAACAATGACTAAATATCTGTATATATCTGATCCATGTGTTTGGAACTGGAAGAAATGGATTCTTCACTATGTAATAAAGATGTTTTATGCTCAACAAGAATCTCAGGATCTGACGGAAATGTCTGTTGCACTTGCTAAGTGTTTAGTTATGTTGCCAATAACGGAGAGAACTGCTTGTCTTACTTAATATAATGGATTTTCATCAGGTGTATGATGTGTGACATACTTTTTCCTTTTTTGCTACAGATCTGGAGTGTTAAAGATGGATCTTTACTGAAGGTTTGTTCCCAGGAAAGTAAAGACGCCACTGATTCTGTACATGGAGGTTGGGTGACTGATCTGCACTTCTCCCCAAACAACACCATGCTTGTTTCTACCGGAGGCTACATCAAGGTACGCTAACGCAAACACAAGATTTATGTGGCGTTCAGAGTAGAGAACGACAAGGAAACGCACATTTTCCTCTTCAGAAAGTCAAGTTTCTCTCAGTTATCCTACTAAACATGTGGGCTTTAGTTGAACACAATCATGGGGAAGACTGCTAACTGGACAGATGACCAGAAAATGGTAATTGACATCCTTCACAAGGAGGGGAAATCACAAAAGATGGCCTCTAAAGTGCTATATTCAACTCTGTTCATAGAAGGTTGAGTGAAAAAGTGCGGTAGCAAATTCTGTAGCAGCAACAGGGATTAATTCAGCCTTGAGAAGAATTTAAAGCAAAATTCATGTAAGAACTTTGGGGATCTTCACAACTGAACGAAGACTTGAATCGGTTCATCAAGAGCCGCTACACTCAGAATCAAACATATCTGGAATACGAAGAAAAAGAACTGAGTGGTCCAAAGTCATCCGTTTGCAATTCATTTTGAAATCAAGGTTACAGAATCTGGAGGACGAGAGGAGAGACAAAGAATCCATGTTGTTGGAAATATCTCCTACCAATTTGTGCAGAATACTGCTGACATTCAAAATGTTCCTAAAACACGACGTAAAAAAACACGATTTAGAGAATCTGATAAAATATTAGCAACAACCATTACATTTTGAAAGTGTTGAATTTATCATTCGGCCAATACGACACTGACTGGATCGTTTTGAAACACGAGCTTCCGGCTTGCGTTCGAGGCGACGCTCGCAGTCACTCTGGCAGCTCGACTGGCCGCCACAGCCAAGTCAGTAAGCCTCCCAGCAGCTCACAGATAAGCCTGTGTTTATTGCAAGGACGATTATTGCTAAGGAAGGCAGAGAAATAACTAAACATCTGACACTTGGAGCTGGAGTCGGCGTAAGGGAGCAGATGGAGGAAGGCTGTCGCTGTCTGCCAATCTAGCAGGCCTTAAAATAGCAATTTAAGCAAACAATAAGAAGAAAATGAGGCTGAGTTCAGTTGCTTTTCTTTTGTATCGCCTCTGTAACAAAGCAGTGCATCTTTTTACAGTTCTATATCTAAAGATTGACTGCAAACATTACCTCAGTACCACCTTGTGATGTGACTGGCGCCTTTACTCTCATAGCAGATGGGGGTCGCGGAGCGGCCGATCTCAGCCCGCCTCTGATTGGCTATTTGCTGAGCAGTGATGTAATCCCCCTGGGAGAGCACTTCTGATCGATGAGGGTTTATGTTTGAAGATAACTCCTGATGCTGTGTGTGTGGGAGCTGACATGTGCTTGTTGTGTGTGTGTGTGTGTGTGTGTGTGTGTGTGTGTGTAGGCTGATGTTTCAGCTGATAGCAGTGGATGCTGCTGCTGCTGCTGTTTGGGCCAATCGTGTCGTGATACCACCCAGAGCTGATCGCTATTGGTGATATTAGAGACTCTGGAAATGAGTAGAACCATAATAAATAGTTTTAAGACGCTGCTTGCATCAATTAATGCGTTTTATGGTCCCAGCACTTTATTCTAATACTAATTTTCACTGAACAGCTGGATTCATGAAACTCTAAACACACGGACTTTATTTACAAATGGGGAGAATTAGCTTCACCTTCTTATGTGTAAAATAGACACGTTTTCATTTAATTTCAGAATCTATAACTACATTTTGATGTTCAGAAAACTAAACTATATTTATTAAAATGTTGTAATTTACATGGAACACTAATTCCTTCTAATCTAAATTTATGTTTTAATTAGACCGAGATCTACTTTTATTACCACTTATTCAACACCAGGGATTTTGTTTCCTCCTCACTAAAGTAGTGATCACACAGAAATGTCGCCTGAAGCAACCGCAACTTTCAATCATCCCCGTAAATTTATTCAGGCTCGTTGCCGTCGTGTCTTTGGCCGGACGTGACGAGATGATGGATTATTTTGCCATATGACTTCTAGAGAAAGTCCTGCCTGTCACTGTAATTACCGCCATGGACTGTCTGCCTCTGATGATGGATAATAGAGCCGGCAGAGCAGAGATGATCTTTAGTGGTCCGTCTGCCTTAATGATTATTGTCGACGTGTCTTCCTGCGCATCACTAATGGGAGTCAACAAATGTCTCTTCTCTCTAATGCACTTGTAAAACGAGATTAAAAGTGTCTCCAAGACGTCAAATCTTCCTTTCTCGAATGTCATTGTGGTCAAAGGGATGTTTTAATTGTGTATAAAACCAGTTCATAGAAGAATTTTTTCTTTCTAATTATTCTGTTAATCTTGGAAGAAAGATCTGAATGCATTGTGAGGATATTTCATCAAGGAGGAGTAAAACGTACTATCTTCATAGTAATATTTCTCACCTAATAGTTTACTAAATTATCTTTGTATCACCATAACGTTGTTTATACTATCAAAAAGACACAGATATAAACTACTAAGCTGTATAAATCCAGATCTTATGCATCTCCACTTGCACCTCATCTCTTGTTGACTGTTGTTTCTGGAAGAGAGTTTCCGTTTTCATGCCGACAAAGCGGAGAGGCTGCTTGTCTTTTCAGATTCAGCGGAGAGTTTTCAGCTTTCAGATCTTCTCTGATCTCGGCTCTGTTCACCAGACGTTTTCCACGGAGTGGCTCTCTGCTGAGCAGGGCGACGGTTGTTATTGGTCTGACAGAAGCCAGAGAAGTGACAGCAGGTGACGCCTCTCCGAGCCGGCGCTCGGATTGACGCAGCGATGATCCCCTCGGCGTCGAGAGTTCTTGTTTGCGTCTGTTTGTCTCTTTGTTCGCTTTTTAACTCGGCGCTGTCGGCGTTTCTGCCTTAATCATTTCTCAAGCAGCTTTTTTTTTTTTTTTTTTTTTACTCGTTTCGGCCCTCCTTGTTCTCACTGTATGCTTTACGACTCCCCCCTTGTCTGTATGCTTGGTTGACTTGTATTAGTGTAATTAAAAGCAGCGGGCCATTGTGTGGGAGTATATGCATGTCTAATTCCCCGTTGTGAGAAGGTACCGGAGTAGAGAGTTTAATTAAGCTCTTTTCATGCATCTTATCGGGAGTGTGGCCCTTTATGTAACAAGAATCTTGGGTGTTTTGGTCCATCTGGTTGTAAAACAGACGGCTGATGTAGCTGTGTGGTCTGCTCCTATGAGAGGACTCCTAACTGGTTCTCTGGCCTCTTTCTGCTCCAGGTCCTTCCTCACACTCGGCCTTGACAAACAAACACACACACACACACATGCGCGTACGTGCACGCTCTCTAACTGACAACGAGACAATCCGTCACAGTGTCGCTTTCCAAGAGGTAGCAGGTGTGAAAAGGCTTGTCGTGATTGCAGGCACACACTCTTACCCAGAAGCCCAGAATAATTCACACCATCGTCTTGCAACAACAACAAAAAAAAACCCAACAAAAGCACAGAAGTGTCTTTTTAAATCGTGACACATATTTTTGTAACTGTGACAGATTTTACCAATAGAGGAGGTAAAGGGACATTGTATTCACCAGCTTCTGTTGTGCAATTATTTTTATGTGTTTTATTTGATGATTGTGCACTACATTGTACACATAAAATCCCATAAAAATTTATGAAGATGCGTTTGTAGCATCATAAAATGTTGAAGCCCCTCTGCCCCCCTAAGATATACATTTGGCCAATACTCTGGTGCAGGATTCCTACAAAGGTTTGGTTTTCCAGGCTTGTTGTAGCTCAGACATGTTCATATAGAGTTTGTCTACGACGCACACACATTTCCAGGTGGTGTGTACCAAGATGCAGTGCTGTGTTTAAGATGACTGGTCTCCCCTGTCATCTCTGTTGGCAGACTTCGGCTATCAGAGTTCCCTGTGATGGAGGAGTTAGAGAAAACCATAATACTGCCTTATCTTGGCTTCTTATACTTTTTCTCACATTCATTCTGTTTTCTCCCCCCTCAAAATCTTTTCTTTCTGTTTTCCTCCAAAGGTATTTCACCGTTTCACACCTTCGTTTCATTTTTTTTCTCTGTCATTTCCGTTGTTTATCGACTTTTGTGACCTTCCTGCTTTTTCCTGCTGCACCTTAGAGACTTCTTGGATTTTTCCTCTCTCGGTGCCTTGAGGTTTCTCTTGTGATTGTGTTTTTAACACGGACTGCGGTACAGGTCCGAGTCTCTTCATGCGCTCTGCGCCTGAGCTGCCGTCATTAACCGTGTCCTTATGAGAACTCTGCGGCGGCCATTGGAGTTTTACAGCCCATCGCTCTAAGGAGGACTCAAAGAAACGTGTGGTTGCAGGGAAATGAGATGAAATAAACGAGTGAAGGTTGTTCTGACCTTCCCTCGAGAGAAAGCTGATGGATGAAGAACCTGTCAGAACGTAGGAAAGGGTTGCGTAGCAGCAGAAAGGGAAAGGAAACGCAGTCGCTTTAATGTGTACTGCCAAGGCTAATCCATCTTGCAAGCTGAAGGAAACAACCTTTTTTCAAAGCAGGTTGTTCTTTTGTTTTTCTGAGATCATACTGGTTAAACACAGAGTGGCAGTCACGTAATTTAGTCCAGAATTTAAATAGAAAAGTATAAGAAGTAACTCCATTGGTATAAACCTATACATGAAATTGTTTTCTAAGATAATAAAATTCGCAGATAATTCAATGGTTATTGATGGGCTCGCTCAATGTTGATATATCCTTCTTTCCCTTTGGGATTGGTTTGCAGATCTTAACTTTGACAAATGTGTTTACATTAAGACTGGTGGGTTGAATACCAAGCCCAGTTGAATGGGCTGCAGATCGTCTGACTAAATTGGTTCTGTAGCTTCAAACCAACAGCACCACCACAAAGCCACCGCCGGCTTCCTGTTACTACAAATACAGCTCAATAAAAGTTACAATAAAAGCCTAAAAATATAACGCCTTGTCAACAGTCTATAAATATAATCATGCATGACTTTTTATTAATAGATTCAAACCTTTGATTGGAAGTCATCTCATTTTCTCGCCTTCTCGTTGTGTTATTCTTAGACTATAGCGACAGTTTATTGTTGAGGTTCATTCTCTCTCTGTCGCACTGGAGTACAGTGAGTCTTTGGGGTTGTTTAGGAGCCAAAATGAAAGCTGTGTTTGATATTAAAAAGCTACCCACCCTGTAGCTTTCAATTCAGTCCCTCCTTTCGTAAGTGACGCATTTTGATGACTGCTGTCTTCTGACAGGACAGATATTTAAATGAGACGTTAACGGGCCGCGGTGTTGGCTTAGGCAGCAGTCGGAGTTTTGATTTCCATCACGCTGTTCTAGAAACGAACATCCCGCTGTGCGGCTCCAATGTAGAGGCAGACCTGCCTCTAAAAATACCTTCACACACACTCTGAAGAGTCAAACAACCCCATCTGCCTTGTTTCATCTTATTTCCTTCTATTTCAACTTTCTGCTTTTCATTATGACAAGACATCATGTAGTTTAGCGAGCGCTCTGCTCATCGCCCAGATGTTTGCTGCTTGACCTGACTCCGCTTTGGCTTTTGTTTCTGCAAAACAGGAAAAAAAAAAAAAAAAAAAACTTTGATGGAGTTTTTGCTCAGAGTGAATATGGCCTGGATTCATTCGTCTTGGGGAATAAACACAAGCTGGTGAAATATTAATCTGCCAGTTGTTTTTCCCGCATTGCTCATTAAGCCAGGGTTAATTGTCTTTCTGGCTGTTAAAGGGGGAAAAAAATGGTCTCTCTGGACGAGCAAATCACACCTAAATAAAACTGGAGAGCGGAGATAGAGCTGCAGATTATTCAGACGAAAAGGTTCAGTAAGATGGTGTGTGTTTCCTTAAATGAGTGGATTAATTAACTCACCCAACTTCAATCATTCTGAGTAGTTTGTCTTTCTTTATTTCAAGCTCCTACTTCCCTCTATTCAAATAAATAAAATGTTGTTTTATAGCTGAAGGATTTTGACTGCTGGTCAGCCAATTTAACACACATCCTCTTTTTATTGCTGAACTCTTTATGCTGGAAATGGAGCAGTGCTCTCAAAGATTCAAGTCTCCCTTGGTAAAGATATGTTTCAGTGCTTTTCTTGTCCTTTTTGTGGCTTTGCTTCCCTTCTTCCTTCATAACTTGTGCTTTATTATTTTCTTCGTTTCCTCCCTCACATCCTAACTTCTTTCTTCCTACCTTGCGTCATTGGGGCCTGCCATATTACTATATATTACTTCTTTTTTTTTTTTTTTCCGGTAATGAACTGCCACAAAGTATAAATCAGATTTTTACTTTAGAATATCTGTTTTATAATATATTTACCACCAATGACAAAAAACATTTGAACTTTTCTGCAAAATTCACCAAATGCACAATTTTTGTTAAGTAGTATAAGATAAGTAGTATTTCAAAAGAGCAGAAGAAATCTTATGTTTTTTGAACAATAACATTTGTTGTCAATCTGTTGCTAAGAGACGAGCACATTTTCTGGTAACAAAGGGCCACAAAGTAAACATCTGATTTTTACTTTAGCAACATTTACCAACTGTAAATTTCTTGTGTGTAAGCAGATAAGCAGGTTTTCAAAATAGCTTATGTTAATAGCTATGTTAACATAGTTATTAATAGCTAATAATTAATTTGGTGTTAATAGATGAGCGTTTTTTTTCTGGTAACAAAGTGACACAAAGTATAAATCAGATTTTTATTTTGGTGTTGAATGCATGATTTCTAATATATTTACCACCACCAACAACAACAAAAAACCTTCACTTTTCTGCCAAATTCACCAGTAGTTAGTATTTCAAGACCATAGGGAATCTTATGTTTTTTGAACAATAACAATATTTGTTGTTAAGCTGTTGCTAAGACATGATGAGCGTGTTTTCTGGTAATGAGGTGCCACAAAGTAAACATCTGATTTTTACTTTCAAGATATTTGTGTGTAGTTATTTTTGTCTTATTCCGTTTCCAGGTTTTATTATTCTTAATGTTAACATTAAAAAAAATATGCTGACCTTTAGATTTTCTAAATTGTACATCCCTTACTCTCCTCCATTTTCCTGCATTCTTTCTCTGCTGGAAATCCCTATAAAAAGGGAATGAAGTCCCATAACGTGTCGAGGAAAAACGTTCAAAGGATTGACTGCCATTAATATTGCAGCAGATGAAACCTTGGATGAATAATTTAGCTTAGAGTCCCACTTTGTCCCTCAGCTATAGAATCTTGACCTGGTCGCAAAGAACATTTACGAATTTTTCACTTTTTCTTGATAAAATCGCCTGATCATGCTCTCACCTTACGTTAATTTTCCTCTCCAGGCTTTATCCATTGTTGTGAATTGATTTTCCTTTTTCTTTTTTTCTTTAACATAGAAACTGTACCTACTCCCCTTGGACTATGTGTAGTTGGGCTATTTATGTAAGAGGAAGATGGATTGCCTCTCTGCAACACTGTGAAAGACCCAACCATGCTTTCACTCACACATAAGCATTATTCTGATCTTTGCAAACACACACAAGGCAGTTTTGTTGCTTTTTTCTTTTTTGTTATGTAAGCTGTGCTCACTCTCCCTCATGTAGCCTGAATAAGTAGCCCTATTTAGCTCTTAGCACCCAACGTCGAATGCCTGTTGGATCGGTTCTGGTGTTGCTCTGCTTGCCTTGAATGCTGCTTTATGATTGTGACCGTTTAATTTGCCAGGAAAAACTCAAATGTATTTACTAAAAAAGAAAAACAAGCTAGTGGGAAAAAATTATAAGCATTTCTAGATATAAAGTAAAAGTTTCCAGGATATAGCATATGGAAAAATAGACTTGGAAAAATACAATAAATTAATTTATTGCGATAAGTGATAATATTGTTACTTTGAGACCATTTTCAAATAATACAATGGTAATGGCATATAATAGTGGAAGAAGACATTCTCAAAGATCAATCAACTTTACATTTAAATGAACATTTAAACACTGGAAGTGGAAGACATTTGAAATATCCAGCATAAAAAATAAATTAAAAAAACAGCAGAAACAACAAATACAACAAATAAAAGTATATAAATAAGTATAATGAAATCTTATTATTTTTTAATAAATAAAATTATCTTTTAAAAAAGGGATAGTTGAGCTAAAAGCACCAAGCTGAATAGTTTTATCGCTCAGTTTTTGGTGAAAAGAGAGAAAAAATAAAAATGATAAATCCAGCAAATGAAAATTATTGAGGTTCTTTTAATATCATGCGATTAATTGATTTATTTTTTGAGACAGGCCTAGTCTATTAACACAACTCAAGCTAGAAGTGTAGATGAATATACTATTAAATAATTTTACCCACAAATTTAAAATACCAAAAAAAAAATCTGTTAACACATTTGCAGTTTCCAACTGATGTTGCTTAATCCTAAACATTGCATTAAATCAGGCTTCTCTTTGTACATTTTTGTTGAGTGGGCTGTATTACAGATGTAACACTATTAACATTAATCAAAGTTCACCCATGCATGCCTATGGTTATTTTAATTAATTAAAAAGCTGTCTCCGTATTTAAAATGGGTGCCTGTCCAGTATATTAATGATTAATTATCTGTAATCATTATAAATTATTTCAAAACGTCAGACCAGATTGCATCCGAGCAGCAGAATTAGCTAAAGCTGTCCAAGCAGGACTTTGGTTACTTCCTGCTGCATCAGCAAACAATAAAACTTGATAAATTTCAGAAAATGCACACCGTGTTCTCACACTGCGCAGTCATTTAGCTTCTACTTGCATCACTAAGTCCCATAAATCAATTGCCTCGCAGAGACGGTGTTGATATCAGCCATCTGTTGTGGGGTATGGGTAATGTTGCACACAATCACAAAGGGGCCCTGTGTGTTTCTGTGAGACTCCACAAAGTGTGAGGATTCCCACAGAGTTGGCGAAGCGTGGAGTTGAACTGCTTTCTTATTATAAGTGTGCTCGAAATCAAAAAGTGGTTAAAAAAAAGAAACTTTTTATAAATCCTTCCATCTTTCCATTGTTCATCTTTTGTTCATCCGTCTGTCCATCTCATGCGTTTAACCACCCCCCGCCCTCCGTCCATCTTCCTTCCAGTTTCCGTATTTACAAAAAGGCTGCAGTAGATTGTTTGCAAATATTTGAATTTGAGTTAAAAACCATTGTCCTCTCTAGATTTTTATTCAAACGTTCTGTTTTAACTTTTCATTGTCTTTAAGAAGTCCTTCAAATACAAACTTATAAAAATGCACGTCGCCTTCTGAAGTCTCATCATCGCCCTGACGTGTTAATTATTCTGAATTGTCATTTTTCTTGTAATAAAACCAAGCCTGCTCTGAAAATAACCAGATTTTCACACGTCGTGGTCTTCTCTTCCCTTCCACTATCCTGCCACTCGACTCATTTAATTTTTTTTTATCTTTGTGCTTTTATTTTTTATTACCAGGTGGCGTATGTCTGCAAAGATGCATGTGTGTTTTTACTGCAGAATCTCAGCTCTGTTCCTTTGTTTGAGCTACATCTGGCAGCTCTCTTATCTTAACTCTCATGGAGATGCTACTGTATCTTCAAATGTTAGCTTTTCCTTCATCATCTCTCCTTCCATTCACACGTCTATTCTTGTCTTCTTGTCATCAGAAACTCCAGATTTCACCTCCTGCATAATGAGTTGTTGCCGTCAATGTAATAAAAACTGCCTGGAGGCGTTTGCTTTCGCCATGTTCCAGTTGATGTGTCTGCTTCATAACACTACAGACCGTACGGAAAGGTTGCCTATTCTTAAAATTTTTAATTCTATTTTATTCATACATTTAAAATTTTTAATTTTAAACTTTTTCGTACAAGCACTTTGAATTGTCTCTGGCTGAAAGGTGCTATATAAATAAAGTTGCCTTGCCTTTTACATCCAGACTTAACTATTGCAAGTCACAAGCTTTAACAGCTTTAGGATTTTTTTCTTTTTTTTTTTTCAAATTCTTCTTCCAGAGTACACAAAATGCAAAATGCATGCATTTGAACCTTTACTTAAAAGCATAATTTAGGTGCATGGTTCTATTTATTTACATAAATATGGCTGACTTTGGCTTGAAGAAATGCACCACCGCTGCTGCATGCTTTCAGTTGCTGGTTTTGGTAATTATTTCTCATCAGAGAGTCTAAACGGATGTGATGTAGCATCCTTATGTATGTATCTATATTTATGAACCACGCAGAAATGTGAAATTACTTTAACTAGATGTCATGAAGACTCTCTTTAAGCCTTGAGCGTAGCTTTGATGTTCAACTAAACATCTGACAGTTTCATCATGGTAGGTAAACACTAAACATTATGGGGTGGGTGTGAAATACCACCAGTTATCCTTTGCTCCCTCTCTTTGAATATGATGTATTTATGAATTTCACAAATGCATTTGGAGTTTTAATCTCCTATAATGTTTTTTTTATTTAAATGAGCAAAGTTTGGATTTGTTGGAATTAAATTTCCAGGGTGTTCAGTAAAAATAAAGCTTATAAAAGTTACAATAATATTAAAAATACATAAAGCCAGCGACAGATGGATGATGAATCGTTCACTCACAGACATTTGGGTAGCCATTAAATTATATGAAATTAGCTTAATATTTTAGAGCAATTAATTTGATTGGACTAAGACGTGCTTTGTATTTCTCATTTTGTCACAGTAAAACAGAAACTTCATAGCATTTTATTTGGAAATTCATATAATAGACCAACAAAAGTTTTTTTATACCAGGAAGCATAAAATTTTTTTATACATTTGTGTCCAGCCTGTTTTAATATGATTCTTCAATTTACAACCATACAGCAGTAAATGAAGCTCCCTGTGTGATTTAATCAAGGTGCATTTAATAGATCTACCACAGCTGCTCTGCTAAGTGAGACAGAAGACAGTCAGACTCGATTGGACGATGGATGGAACTGCATTTGTTTCCTCTCCTCTGTTGTTGCTGTTTTCCTGTATGTGGAAATGGAGGAGCTCGCCTCCCATGTTAAATAGATTCACACAGACGGCATCACACAGGCTTTACAACCGGAACGCTCCAGTAAAAGCTTCAACCCACTGATGTGACTCATGTTTTTTTTTTAATGTAGCTGGAAGAGGTTGCAGTCCCCAGCTTTGATGTGACATTATCATGCTAAATATTGTCAAAGATGAGCGTCTGCAAACGCACTCATCCCAAGCCATCAATGATTGACTTGATGTGCCTTTGATTTTTCCCGATGAGACTGAGCTGCTCTGGAAAATGTCAGCTTTAAACACAGATTAAACTGAATGGTGAGGGAAGCCGGGGGGGGGAATGTGAGCTTTTATGTGTGCGTTTGTGCTAGAAATCCATCCTGGTCCATTTTGCAGACCTCCTAACGCTCTCATGTGGAGGTTTCTTCCAATTTTAAATGTGTTGGAACAGATTCGCGTTGTTGGTTACATTAAATAGAGGAAGAAATACCTCAAAGTCACCCGTTATGTTGAGAAGTACGTTGAATTCAAGTTTTTCCATATCTAAAAAGCTGAAAAATGGAATCACTTCAATGTACTTCACCGTGAAAGTTTAGAAATATTAAAAATTAGGTGATTCTCTCTTCTCTGTGTTGCATCCAGTGGTGGAACGTGGCGAGAGGCGAATCCCTGCAGACGTTCTATCCGAACAGGAAGTGCCCTCAAGAAGATCCACGTGTCGCCCGACTTCTCCACATACGTCACCATCGACAACATCGGTATCCTCTACATCCTGAAGAAGGTAGCATGAGGACAGGACAACTGCAGTCACAATAACAAATAACTACTATCCAGAAAAATGTGCACAAGCAAGAGCAAGTTTACATGTTTTCTCTTCACCGTTATCAGTCAAACATGAGCCGTTATCAGGAAAATATTGCAGTGAACACCAGCTTATCAAGTTCTTTGGTACTACTTGACTTTAATGTTGTGGTTAGAGATGCACCAGTCAGAGATTTGTGGCGATTGCTAAACTCAGGGTTCTGTAAAACCGATTTCCATCTGTTTATGTTTCTCTTTAAATATTTCCCAGATCATTTGCATCAGGGAGTGGAAATGGTGCAGCAAAGCAAGAATTGGCTAATTTAAAATAAACCTGCAATGGCTTCTTTATCATCTTAAATCGATGACTAGCATGGTTAGCATCGTTAATGTGAACCGCATGCTCTGTGTGTTTTTCTGAGATTTCCATTAGCTGGCCAACATTTTCTAATCCAGCAAGTTTCAGAAGAAACAAAAATTAAACACTTGAAAAAATTTAGCAAAGCAACTTTGCTACTGAAGTTTGCTTTACATCAATTTGCTACCTGGAGGCGAGTACAAACTGGCTTCCTGCACATCAGTGCTTCCTTCAGTAACAACTTCCACACCGAAGAGTGTTGTGAGTACAATCTAACGGGTGTCATGTATGGAGCGTCGTACAAAGATCGGATTTTTGAGTTTGCAGTCGAACTGAAAATGTTGTGATTCAAACCATCAAGTAGGTGCATCTCCGCTTGTGAGCATGTTAAACCTAAACACTAAAACAAGTTGGAAGAATAAAAAAAGGAATCTTTAAAAAAAAAAATTATAAATATACACGTTGAGAAAATATCAGTATGGAGATGAAAAATATATCATCCATGCGTCTTAATCTGTGAATAATAAATGTTGATAACTTTTTCCTTATTATGGTAACTTGGTGTGAAAGCAATCTTTCTGACTTTTCTTGCATGTCATTAAATGGTTTTAAATTTTTCATACATGCATAAATAAGTAAACGTTTCATGCTTCATCTCTAAGGCTTCACCTTCAGTATAAATGATGTTTCGCCTTTAGTTTCCACTTCTGCCTTAATCTTTGAGAGTTACTGGGATTACAGGAGCATGTTTTGTATAATCTTATTCTGCCTTTTGAGGTCGACCAGCACATGTGAAACTTTTGGTGCAATTTAATGCGCATTAAAAATAAATGGCATGGTGAAGTTTTAATGATTTAAAAACATTTAAATTTGCATCCAGTCAGAGCCGGGGAGACTATCTGTACTTGGAAAGCATTTGTTCATTTGAGCTTGGATCAAAGGTAAATGTTTCATACAGGGGGGAAAACTTGATTTATAATTTATAAGGAAGTTGCGATTCATGCTGTGCTTTTATAATGTTTTCTACCACTTTGTCAGCTCTGAATCCCATGTTTTATGCCTATTTTTAGCCTTTTTTCTTGTTCAGAGCACTTTGAAGTGAAAGTCAGAATCTTTCAGGAGGCCTTTCTGAAACTTTTACACCGTTAAACTTCCTGTAATAAGTGCTTAATCTTAGGTGTGGAAGGAGTCTGGTTTAAAGCTACATTTGAGATGTACAAAAATGTATAATAAAAATAATATAATAATTAGGTGCATTTTAAAATTGGTGTCTGATTGGTGCTTTGAAAATGTTCTGGTGAGTTTTCTTAGTAAGTATCAGATTTCTACACATCTTGATCCTGATATATATTGGTATTGTTTACTGGTGGTTATATGAATGTAATTTATTCTGGATTAAACAATATTAATTGTTCTACCTTGTGCTTGTCTTTATTGATCTTTAATGTTCCCATAGTCATAATCCTGCTCTAGGAAGATCCTAAGATGGTCTGGTAACATTTTCATTCCCCAAATGACATATTTCTGTTGCATTTCGCAAACAGAAATGGTTTATGTTGCCCTAACTTAATGACTTAATGTTTGAAAATGGTTTGGTAATATCTGGTTTCTACTGTAGTAAAAACCCAAATAACTCATGATGTGGATCATTAAAACCTACAATGAATAGATCAAATCTGGTCTCAATGAATGCCAAAAAATGCATTTATTTAGACCAGAATGAATCACTTTACTTAGTACATGTAACATGATGCTACAATTATAAAGAATATTCCTTCAGTTAAAGAATTTCTGCAATTTTCTTTACTTTCAGTACCGTAAGTCTCCATGAAAATAACAATATTGCAACAGAGTTTCTGAAAGGAGCTAGAAAGACATCAGTACACTCAGTCCCAAAGATCTTCTTGTACAATCTTATTTCAGCACTGCAGATTGAATTAAATCCCCAAAAGCAGGATTGGAACCAGAACCCTCAGGTTTTTGCCTCTTATAGAACCAGCTTCAAGTTTAGATGGGAAGATTTGATCTTTGCTTCTAATTTTGCTCTCAAATTATTCCCCAAAGTCGCTGTGTTCTCTCAGTGTGCCTTACTGCAGACATTTCTGTGTTTATCCTCACCCTCATACTGTTCGCTGTGTTTTCTCTTCTTTCTTCCTGTGCCTCTCTGCAACTGGTCGAAACAGATGGCGGCACCTTGTTTTTTTGGCTCACTTTCTGTGAGAAGTTTTAAATTTAGGGATGAACTCAGAGCTAAACCAGGAATAGATAATTACAAGGTAAAAGCCATAGTCTGTACCCAGATTTTTAACCACATTGCTCTCATAAAATTACACATTGATCTAAAATATAAAAACAAAAATTCTACAGCATGGGAAGATTTACATTGTAAGAAAAAAAGCCATAGCATCAGTTTTTTTAAAAAAGTGCAACTGAGTAGGATCATTAAAAAAATTAAAATGGAGAATTTTGCTATATTTGTTCTGAGTTGTTCTTATTTATATTTAATTTCTACATTTTACTTGTGGTTTTGGGCCAGCTGCAGTTTTTGGCCTTTGCTGTTGTTGAAGTGTGATGCTAACGTTGCACGTATTTGTTGATTTTTAGAGGGTTATAATGGCTGAAAGTAGATTTTTAACGCAGTATTTTGATTTTATTATCCAGGAATGTGACTGAATGATTTGAAACATTTTACCGGTATGTTTCTACCTCAAGCTGAATTGTTTTTTGTTGGGATTTTATATGACAGAGAAACGCAATGTAAGACATAATTGTTGGGAGGTGGAAGAAAAGTAAAATAATGCCGTTTTTTCATTATTTCGCTTTTGTTATGTGTAAATAATCTGAAAAGTGTGGTGTGCATTTAGTTCAAATGGTTTCCAGGCATGGATAAATATGGAAAAACAAAGCAAAAATATAAAAATAATTTTTCCTTCATTTCTGTCCATCCTTTCATCCTGGTCTCTACCCTTCGTCCTCGTTTGTATTTTAACTCTTCTTCCCTATTTTCCTTTATTTCATTGCATGTTTTTTTTGTAAGAAAAATGTGCAGCGATCTTGTTGACCGTTTAAAGTTTTTAGCTGTGTCTTTTCTTAATCTTGCATAGCGCTGTCCAAGATTTCAGTAAAATATATTTCAGTTTGTGGCTTTAAAATGCGGATTTGAATCTAAGATACTGGCATTGTTGATTTGCTCTGGGTCATATTTTGAATTGTAGAGGTTGAATGTTTTCCACTTGACATTAGCCGAACATTTGACAAAAAATTAGTTTCTTTTTATCATTTTGCTGTCATTATTGAAGCTTTGATTTTAGCTTGAATAATTAGATTGAATTAGAGTAAATGTAATGATTATAACGAATCTTAACCTTCTGGATGGTTTGCCATGAAGTATTTTCCTATAAATTTGCAGGATGCATGTTATGACTTACTTAACTAATGTTAATTAAATCAACTCCTATTGAGCGCTTGTAAAAGATGGGAATCAATGACAAACTACCAAGTTTGTTTAAAAAAAACAGTCGTAGCAAAATGAATCCGGACTATTCCTGTAGAGTTAGTTGTTCCAGGGTGAAACATGGCTGCCATGACCTTGCCTCCTGTTTTCTATGAGAACCAGCTAAATAAATCTGTCCTGCATAAATTTAGAAAGTCGATGAGCTGAGACACACACAGACACACACACACAGCAGCAGTGTGTGTTATCTGGTCAAAACAGGACCACATTAGTTGCCTACTCCCTGACACTGAACTCGGAGCCATTTATCTTGGGGGGTCTCTGGTTACTGTTGCTGCACTTAGAGCATTGCGACTGTCAGATTTGGGAAACTGTATCAGCCACGGTGCAGCACTCAGAGCAGATATATGACGGGGGAATGAAAAGTTGATGTGTGCGTCGCTGTATTTACCGTTTGTGGAGTGATAAATAGTCATGGGTGTTATGCTGCATTGTAGATTCGGAGCGATGCACTATAGCATTAAGCTTGAATGACTCACAGTCTGCTGTGTACTCAGACTGATACTATGCACTTGTTTTATTCAGTGGATTTCTTTTTTTCTAAATCCATTCACGAGGCAACCGGAGGAATAAGTGAGAATGTTTACTTGGTTCTGATTAGATCTTGTTTTCTGTTCACACCTTTTGTGTGATTCTAGTTTTTTCTTTCTATAAAGTTGGAGAAATACTGATTTCTGTAACTTTTCCCCCACTTCTTGTTTTGTCGGTTCACCTGATTCATTCATTCATTCATTCATTCATTCACACCCTTTGAAATCTCAACTGAAGTGGTGTTCAGTTTCTAAGGCCTGGCTGAGGTGTCTGTGCTAACCTCATTAATTCAGCTTATTCTCGCCTAATTAATCTTTGTCAAAGTAATTACAGCTATCTGGAGTTACCAACGCCGTGCTCCCTCCACAGATGCAGCAATCTCAGATTGTTGTGGGGTAAAAAGCTGATGCAATGCGAATTAAGTTGGCATTTAAATGCGGTGCAGAGGAAATTAATACCTTGAAGTTACAATTTGACGCGTTTTAAATAGGGATGCACCATATTATCGGTATGGTATCGGTATCTGCTGATATTAGCTGTAAAATGTAATATGACTCAAAATAACTCACCGACATAAAAGCCGTTGTTTTTATGTGACAAACCAGTGACAATGAATGTTTGAGCGTTGTCATTTTTCTTAGAGAGAGCAAATGTCATGAATAAATTTGACATTAAACATAAAGCAAATTGAAAGTGTTGCATCATTTTCAGCCTTCATTTTAGCTTTTGCATTTGGTAGCATGCTAAATTGACAAAGATAATGCAGTATTTTATTTCCACAGTGGAGAAAGCCACATAGTTTCAGTAAGTAGGTATAGGACAAAATATCGGTATTATCGGCCAAATGAGTTAATATCGGCCAAAAGTCCTCTATTGTGCATCTCTAGTTTTAAATTTGATTTTGAGATTTATTTTAAATTCAGATTATAACCCCCACCTGGAAAACGTGTCTATTTAAAAAAAAAAAAGCTTCAGCTACATTAATTAGTCTCCCAAGCAGTAGTGAGTTTTCAGAAATGCAGAATAATACAAGCATGAAGTCTGTAGCCACATTGGGACTAAAGAGGATTTAAGGTTTTGTTTCTAGCTTTCTGTCTGCTGTCTAACACCTTTTCTGCTCTCTTTGTTCCTCACTCACACATTCTCATAAATTTTTCAGTGTTTGTTATCTCTCAAGCTGGTGGCTATGCAAACTACAACTGTACATGCAGATTATAAAGCAGCCAACCAATCACAATGGCACCTGTTTAAAATAGTCTCATTTATCCAGGTATGCAAATTCTCAGAGGAGATGGTTATGACTGCAACAAGTGGGTCATTTTATAATGTATGCATTATTCTGGTCCTTTTTCATTATTCTAGTAAGCTAAATTCAAGAAACCAAACAATTAAGCTAATTTGTTATTGAATGCTTTAAATGCAAAAACTAATCAGTTGACAAAATAGTCTCTTTTTCTATGAAAATATATATAAAAAAATATATTTTCTTAACTCAATAAGATTAACTAAATTTAGCTCCCTTTGGGATAAAAATGATAAACATGGTTTCCCTCAGTGTATTATAAGCCTGGTGGGTCACCAGGCTTTATTTGTGCCCCCACCAGGTTTAACATTGCTTATTTAAATTAACATTTGCATTTTTTAAGACTTTATAGTTGGTGTTCAGATAATAATCTTCCAATAACACATAATTATCAAGTGATATTTTCAAATTTAAAAATTTCCTGTCAATTTTCAGTTCCAGTTTTCTAATTCTCTTTTTATTTTTTTGTGTCAAAACAAGTCGTGCAATCGATCAGATTGGTTGTTCGTTTTCAATTTTTTCTTCAACTTATTACAAAAGTAGACTTAAAGAACATACCGTTGGTTGATATTTAAGGCAATTTACTGTTCAGTTCCGGAAATTTATGTGTATAAAAGAAAATAAAAACAGAATTTAGATGAGCACTTTTGTATTTATCCAGAGATTACATTTTGTGAGTCTGCTTTAGTTGAATTCAAAGGGCTTCCCCTTTGAATTATGAAAACTTTGTTTCTACTAACGTTTCTATTTTAACTTTGTTAGTAATAATTCTGCCCTAATGACTGTGGTTGTATTTGTAAAAAAATTTGTATTTTTGTTGATTTGCAGTCAGAGGAGGGGTCAAAGTCACTGCAGGCTGCTGTGAACATCTCTTGTTGAATGACTTGTTGACATGTTGCAAATGGTGCTACTAAATGGGTCAGGACAATAACAGGATTTATAGGTTTCATGCTGGTCAGAAGAGCATTTCAAATGTTACAGGAAGCATCAGGCTTGTATCATTTGGTCTACACCTGCTATCAGTGATCACTATTCACATGAATTCCTCACCTACATCTTATCACACAAACACAGTACTGTCCTTCTGCTCCGGGTCCGTTCAGCCTGAGAACCCTGTTGAGTGCCGGGTCACAGCAGTGTGATTCCCCGGTGTTGTTTGACCCCGTTTTGCTGTTGCTCTCCAGCCCCGTGTGGATGTGGGTGCATATGTGCATGCTCTGTTTCCTGACCTTGGCCAAGGATCGGTTCCTGTTTCTGTCAGCTGTTAGCTCAGCTGCACGCCACCTTTATTGCTTTCCCGCGTCGAGCCAGAGGGCTCAGAGCCAGAGCTTGTCACCGTTTGGCTGCTTCCCATTTCTCCTTAGCCGTTTCACTTTACCTCACCCATCTGCCCAGATGGTGTGGACTAATTTAAGAAACTCAGGCAGTTGGACTAAGAAATGACACAAATGCAGACATGACTTTTCGCTAACCCCGTGAGATGGGGCGCTGTATCGGAGGCAGAACTGGGAGAGGTCCAAGAAAGAGCAGATGCTGTGATCACCCGTTTCTCTTCTGGTCCTGTTGCTCTCGCTGCCGGACCAGCAGCTTCCACACTGACGCCACGGGACGCAGGGCAAAAGGACGGGGCGGCTTACCTCCTCTACAGCCATCCAAAAAGCAATCAGTCAATGAAATTATACCTGTACATAGGCCTGTCAGGGTAACGCATTTGGCTCCACGATGAACTGATAAACTATCCCAGAACTTACTGCGATAAACGATAACGTTGTTGTTTTGAGAACATTTTCAAGTAATAGTGGCATAAAAATGCAAGAACCCATTCTCAATTATTAATCTACTTTAAATTCTAACGAACATTTAAACACTGGAACTGGAAGACATTTGAAATGTCCAAAATAAAGGAAGAAAAAAAATAAAATAAAGAAGTCTGTAAGCAAAATTACCTTTCAAAAAAAGGGAGAGTTGAGACCAAATCACCAGACTGAAGACTTTTATCACTCAGTTTTTGAGAAAAGAGAAAAACGATAAATCAAGCAAGTGAGGATTATTGACTTTCTTTTAATTTATCATGCAATAAATTGATCTATTGTTTATTGTGACAAGCCTACCTGTACGTTTTTAATTTCACAGCAACCAAATAAGGCAACTTGGACATGGCAACCACACAGTTCAAAAAACCTCTGACACTAAAGTCTTTGTATCAGTAGTTACTGAATTGTAAATAACATTTTCATAAGCATGGTGGTATAAAAGATGAGTTTAGAATGTCACAATAACAAATTTATTGGATAAATTGTACCAGAATAATAACGCTGTTTTGAGAATATTCCTGACTTTAAATGGCATAATCATGCAATACCACATTCTCAAAGAGCAATAAACTTTAAATTCTAATGAACATTTAACACACTTTGGACATTTTAAATGTGCTAAACAAATGAATAAAGCAACTGAGCTAACAAATGAAATGATCGTTCAGTTATCCTGCAAAAAAAGGGATAGTTGAGACCAAAACACCAGACTGAAGACTTTTGTCATCCAGTTTTTGGCAGAAAGAGACAAATGAGAAAAACAATAAATCATGCAAATGGAAATTAATGAGCTCATTCTAATTTATCATGTGATTAATTGATTAATTGCTTATTAAGACAGGCACATTTGTCTTAACTTTTCTTATCAGTCCTACATTTGATAATCTTAATTTTAGGTCTTAAAATCTGAACTATACCCAGACTTTAAATTGCTGTTTGTAACCTTCATCTGAAAAACATTAGATGTAAACAAGACAGAAATAATGTATGTAAATAGAGTCTGTTTGACTTATTTCCATTCTGATACTTTCCGTCTGTGTATTAATTGGCCAAGGTTTTGCAGAATGTGGATACAGAATATTTTAATGAGACGTTTGAAGGGTAAAATGAGGTTGAGCTCCTTGCAGATAAACTCTAGGTGCACACAGTTAAATAACTCAAGTCGAGGTGGTTTGTTTGAATCTGGTTTTGTGGATGTGAATAAAACCCACAGCTGCCAGAGGGGCTGAAGCCATATAAAGTTCAGCAGCAGCATTAAAGTGATATTTAGGCAGAGTGGACTGGCAGCCTGTGTTTTACTGTACCAGCATGTTGGTTGGAATCTGCATATGGCACATTGATGAGATTATAAAGTCCCGAGATGCATTTCCTAATCTTTTTTAGCAGCTTGTGCCTTTTTAGAGATTAAAGCTGCACTTTCAGTGTGGCGGCAATAAAATGAAACAGTGGCATGAAGACATTTTTCTCTGTTTTTGCCAACAGGAAATTCAAACAATTGGGTTTTATCTGATCATATTGTACATTAGAGTGATGTTTCTACTAGTCTTTCTTGTTTAAACCTTCTAAGTTAAATGTATTTAAGCAACTACTTTTGTAGTTTTCTGTGTTTTTGGAAAAGTTGAGATCTTTTACAAAGTTGGCCAAATTTTAATTTAGGTTTGTACTTCCCAAAAGAGGAATGATTGTGGAGATGGTAACTAATCCATGTGAAAACAAACACTCCCCAGCTTAAACAGTTCTCAGTCCAGAAAGAATATCTTTCCTGTTGAGAACCACAGCCTCAGACTCGAGGTGCATTCACACCAGCCTGGTTTAGTCCACTTCAATAGAACTATAGTTGATTTTCCTACAAACTCCAGTTCGTTTGGGGAGGCGAGAATTAGCGATCAAACTCTGATGCAGATCAAAAGAGCGAACTCTGCTACGGCTAAGAACCTCAGTCTTGGTTGTGGTTGCAAACGGACCGGAGACTGCTCCAAAAGCAGGAACCGGACAATAGGGCAGGGCATTCTGGGTAAACAGCAAACACATACAAGCACAGTGCTAGTGGGAGAAATGGTTCATGGTGTTTTACCAGCGACGAGAGGAATTCTACAACCAGTTAAATCTAACGCTACTGCATTTTTGTCAACATTTTGTGAAGAAGGAAGTTTCAGTCATGTATTCTTCTGAGGTTTTTGTGTCGGTTCCTTCAGTAGTTCTTGGTGCAGCGCCACCACAGGCGAGGAAGGGAACAGGTTTCTCACGGGGTTTGGTTTGGTTTTGGTTTGTTTGAAACAGTGTAGTGAAAATGTTGGTCCCTAATTGAACCAATTCTACCAGACTATCAGGGGTGAAAACAGGAGCTGTCCTTCATCTTGGCCATGACTTGAAGATGGCACCAGATTCTGTCCATTAATATCTTGACAGAGTTCAGAGTCTGGGAACAAGGTCAACTTAGAATAGAAATATTTTTCAGAAATCCTAAATTAGTCACAATATTTTCCCAACAAAGACCAGGCGTCTCATTGTCTCTGCTTACATTAAGACCGAGAATCAAACTGAGTCACATTAAACATGTTTTTTTTCAAGGAAATCATGAGCATATTTACTGCTGCCAGGCTGTTCACACCATTTAGTCATAAACATTGCTTGTCTCAAACAATTAGTGCTGCTGCTGCTGCTTCTGAGCTTCAACGCTCAGCAAGCCAGACAGATCTGGAGCAGAGTGAGTAGAAAAGCATGAGGAGCTGTGCGGGCTTGTCGTCTACTTAGCCTCAGGAAGCTTCTGTGCTTGTGCGCATTTTCTTCTCATCTTTAACGTGCTTAAAAATATACTTGTTCTCTCATTTGTAGAGTCCTAAAAATGAAATCTTGCTTACAAAACCCAGATTTTGGATGGGCACTTTATGAAAGTGGTTGATGGTTTTTTGCTTGGTTAATACTCTTGTCGTGAGCTGTAGCTTTTTATTACAACAGATGGTCTCTATGGAGGAGTTTCTCTATTTAAGCAAGCTTGCCCTAGAAACGTCCATGAGCCTGATTATACAGAAGGAACCGCATTACCCTGAAACAGAATGAGACTTATGTGATATAACCTTGAATAACATCATATCATATTTTCCACAAAGTTGAAGCAAAATGTATATCTAGATTAAATTGCTTTGGTTTGAGATGGATTATTGCTGTTAGAATAATTATATTTATTTCAATGATATAAGGAATAATGTAGAGTCAAGAAATGCCTCATTTAGTGATTTCTGATAAAATTTCTATCTTTTCCTCGAGTGATTAAGCAATGATGCATTTGTGCACATCAGGATTAGCTTGCAGCTAATCAGTAGCAATGAATGAGATTTGCATAGATATTAGCATCAAGCTAACCTTCTTTTCTGACTTTGAACACATGAAGTTGTCTGGTTATATTATGGTGACTGAATATGTACAGTAAGGTTTCCCGCAGAAAACTTGCTAATCCCGCTAAATTTTTGAGTTAAAAAATTATTAAAGTTGACTGGAAATTTGAAAATATCACTTTATAATTATGGATTATTGGAAGATTGCTATCTGAATACCAACTATAAAGTCTTAAAAAATGCAAGCATTAAAAAACAAAACAATGCTAAGGCAGGTGGGGCACAAGTAAAGCCTGGTGGCCCGCCAGGCTTAGAATACAGTGGGGAAACCCTGTACATTATTAACTCTTCATCTTGCTATAACAGGAACCCTGTCTGTGTCTAGTCGGGTCTGGTTTCATTGGTTTGCGGTAGAGATTTGAAGCATTCATAATCTTAAACAACCACAAAAGATAAATTGATTTTGGTCCTTTGGCTTTGTTTTTTTTTGCAATATGTTCTTCTAAAACCAAGTCTTTTCTATCTGGAAAGTCTGTACACAAATGAGCTTAAGAATCTTAATTCTAAAACATAATCCTCTGCACACGGCTCTTTACAGCCATATTGGGCACGAGATGCTTGTTTTAATCATGTATCCTCCCCCAAACTCATTTAATATAAAAATGTATTTTGAAGATTATCCAAAAACCACCGTGGGTCTGAGCATGGTCAAACAGAACGACTTATGTTTTTCTTTTTTCAAACACAGTCAGTGATTTAGAACGAGGGAAGCTTCTTCAGGTCCGTACTGCATGTCTGGTGACGCCTTCTCTCCGATTCCCTAATTGCATAATATGTTTCCTCTCTCTTGCTTCTACTAGAGAGGTGACTTAAGCAGCTTTTCTCTTACCATCACAGCTGTCATGATGCCTGACCGCCGGGAGACGACTTGATCTGAGACAACTGTGTCGCATCAGCTTTGGGATGTCAAACTTGATTCAGAGAGGCTGGTCGGGGCGTCAGTAAAAACCTGTCAGCTCTCATCACAGTCATGCCTGTGGTAGCATGAGTTGTTTAGCCTGGGTTTCCCACTGAACCGACCGTACAGGAAAGCATCAGCTCTGCATCCAGCTGCAGAAAATGTATCAAAACCTAATGTTAAATACTTCCTGTGACCCAGCTTTTGTACCAACGCGTTAAATAATTCACGAGAATCCTTAAGATATATATTATATAGTTATTTCTTGAATAAAAACACTTAGCGCTCATTAGATCTCTTTTCAGTTCAGTTAAGAAAATACCCAAAGTAAAGTTAGATGTCTGATTTCAGAGGTATTGTACTTAGAGGATCTCCTGTAGCAGTCTGTATTGAAGCAGTCCTGCTGAAGCCTCTGACTGTAGCATGAGGATCTCTTGAGGAAGATGTTCAGGGTCGTCTGTAGAGTTACTTATTTTATGAATAATCTCTTGTGGTTCCACAGCAAAACAGAAACATCCTTCTTTCTCACCTCGTTTAACCTTTTTTATTTGCTAGCTCTGATGCTAACAACTATTTACTCAAATAAAAAAGGTGTGGATGTCAAAGTTGCTGTTTAATCCTAAATTCCTCACTTAGCATTGGATCCTGTTTTCGGCTAAACAGAAAAAGATTTTCTCCAAAATTATTTCTGTCCTTATTTGTAGCTAAAACGCATTGCATTAATTGGTAGGTGAATAATTATTGACCTATTTGCTTAAAGAATATAACGAATCTCAGTAAGTTTAAGTGAAAACTCAAATATTCATGTTAAATATTCATTAAGTTAAGTAAGTAAGCTTTATTTCTATAGCACTTTTCACAGACCAAGGTCACAAAGTGCTGCACAATGTAAAAACAAAATAATTTAAAACATCACACAAACAATAAGCAATAAAACACAGTGTTACATTAAAAAGCAATTTTAAAAAAGTGGGTCTTAAGTTGTTTCCTAAAAGTGTCAATACAATTTAGAGATCGAATGGTGCAAGGTAGCTCATTCCACAGACGAGGCGCCACAGCTTTAAAAGATTTGTGTCCCCTAGTCTTGTACAAGGTCTGAGGGACCATCAACAAGTTCAAATTGGACGACCTGAGGCTCCTAGTCGGAAAATAAGGCTGGATAAGGTTTTTAATGTAATCTGGCGCTTGGCCATGAAGGGCTTTAAAAGTCAGTACCAGGATTTTGTAGTGCATTATTATTCAACGTGCTCTGCTTGTCTCATTGGTCAGTAACGATGGTCAGGAATCTCCAGAATATTTCTAATTTTTTGGTTAAAAGTTTAAAGGACATTCATTTAAGTTTCTAATGTTGTAAAGAATTTCAGCAACATCCTTTACGACACGTCTTAACGCCTGAAAGTTTATAAAAATTCATTCACAATTTCCACATTTTAAACTCAATCTAAACATTGAACCAAAACAAGAACTATGACATCTAAGAGATGGATGTAGTAGTTAGCAATTCAACAGAAAACTCCCAAATCCTGCTTTCACACATGAAAGCTATTTATCTTTTTTGACTGTTATAATTTTAAGTCTTTTCTGTTTCCAAATATGCTGTTTTTTTGTAATTTCTCCCACCATCTAAGGCAGAACCCGCTGCTAGTTCAGCCTTGCTTTTAAAAAGTCACCTCTATTGACGATGACAGAAGAGGGGAGGCGAAGCGTCCCTCCAGGCTTTGGGGGTCGTTATGAAACATCCTGCTTTAGACAGCGCAGAAAACAAAATGGTGTCGTTTATTTTTAATTTGGAAACACTCTGGATTCTAAGCAGCGAGTCTGTAAAAACTTAAACTTGGTGATCACAAGATTTCCCCCAGAAAATCTGCTAAGCCTGGTGGTTCAGGGGTCCAACATGTTTTTGAGTTTTGAAATGTTTAAAGTTGACAGGAAATTTGAAAATATCACGTGATGATTATGTGTTATTGTAAGATTAATATCAAAACAACAGCTATAAAGTCTTGAAATATGCAAACATAAAAAAAAACTTCAATAAATAAGCAATTATAAGCCTGGTGTTCACCGCTTATAATACCCTGGGGAAATGCTGGACCACAATTTATTGGATATATTTTCATCTAAATTTAAGTGCATGTTTAGGATATTTTAGTAGCTGCACTAAAATGTGGGTAAATGTATTAACTTGTTTTGGATTTTACCTTTTTATATTTTTGTATATGTTTGACGAGACTCACTAATATTTTAGCACAGTAAATGTATTTAAATTTTTAAACAAATCTCCATTGCTAAAGTTTGTAAAGTACATTTGTGTTAGTTTTGCGCCTAAGCTAATAAAAGTAGCTTAAAATGTTGATTTACTTGGAAAATAAGAATTAAACGTGGTTAAGCAGTTGCTAAAAAACGCAAGTTTTTCTATCTGCTTAAAAATGATCTCCAACCAGTAGTTTAGGAAACATCGGCTCAGATTTCATGAACTTCTTGCGTCAGTAAATCAATGATATCTCATTTCTGGTGTCATAAAATGACACTGGGCTAAACAGGAACTCCTCCAGGTCAGACGTGCAGAATCAGCTCTTCTGTAGCGTGATGTAATGCTTCTTTCCACTTCCTTCCCAGCAGAATTTCACATTTGGGTTCAGACTCAAGTGAAGCTCAGTTTAATCTCCGTGCAGCAGCTCAGTGTGAAACATTTCTGACCCAAGGCTGCTGCACTGAAGGAAAAGAAAAATGCAAGTTACACTGAAAAGAAACGATTCCTTCCTTTGATGGTTTAGGAAATAAATAACTGAAAGTTTAAGTTTATTTCTGACCTCATGCTGAGCTTTTATATCAGATATTACAGCCTGGTTGCTAATAAGAGGTTTTTATAGAGGCTAACATGAAGCTAGCATTATTTTCGGACCTCTCCAGGTGTCAGTGTGTCTGGTTTGATGAATTTGGAGGACAGTGAAGCATCCAAGCTGCGGTTTTGTTTGTTGATTATTTATAGGCCGTATTTTTTCTACTCCTTTACGTCATAAGCCAAAATGTTTGCCTACTTTTCAACAAACCCACTTCTGTGTTGGCTTCTTTCAGCGCATTATGATAATGTGATTGTGCTGAAGCACAACATCTGCCAGGTGCATAACAACATGTTTGTGTTCAGCTGAAATCGTCTTTGTGGAAAACAGTTTCTTGGTGCAGATCCAAATTCATTAGGTGTTTAATACATAAGATAAATGGCGTCTGCAGGTCTTGGTGTGTGTGTGGAGTTGATTTTTATGCATTAGCAGGACAGAACTGTGTGTGTTGAATAAATGCCAGATATAATTGTGACTGTTACATGAGCAGCTTTTTTCTATTGTCTCATTAGTTGGTAGCCGTGGGCAGCACACACCATCTGCAACTTTGGCCCCGTCCCACAGTCTGACACACATAATAAAATAAAACATGTCATCTTCCCTGTATTTGTATTATTTTTTTCTGCAGCTAGTTGACATATAGATCCAACTGCAGCACTTTATCTTTATTAAAGTTGCTCTTTCTGACACGGTTCAGTCCTGCAGCTTCTCTTCTGGCTAAATCTAGAAAAGAAAAATATCTCAAATTGGCTCCCAACTCCTTCTGCACTGGTCGACGCTCCATACAATAACCACCATTGTCATGTTGAGCAGAAAGCATCCAGTCGCACATAGGCAGTAAATAATCGGCGCTCCTATCTGCCGGCTGCAGATGGGAACAGTCAGACCTCGTTCTGCCGTTTACTGCCCTTAGATATCCTGGTCCAGGTCCTCGCTGTGAATGTCACCCATCTGTAGCTCAACACACAATTAAAGACTGTGCTTTCAACATGTTGAATTAATGTCGTAGGTCAACAACCAGTTTTCTTTTTTGTATGAATTTCATGTCAAAACTAGAATATGCCACCCTGCAGTGAGCAGAGATAGGAAAAGTGGAAACAAACGTCGATTGTGTCCAAGTTTGGTGCCGTTTTAGGAAGCTGGAGGTTTTTCCCAGCTGCAGACCTTGACTGCAGGATGCATCTGCAAGGCTGTTTGAGCTGGAGCCGTCCTAGCAGGTGTAGGAGGTTAGCACTGCTGTTTTCCGTCATGAAACGCCAGAATCACATTTTCTAAACCAGCTCGTTAACGATGGACGATGTTGAACTGTGACCTTATCCAGTCTGCTTTTTGGCTGTGGCTTCATATCAGATGTAGATGTGTGTTTAGCTCTTACCTTTTCAAAGCTGTAGACTCTGTGTCCATGTAGAGCTGCCAGCCTCTTCCTGTTTGCTGTGTAAATCCCTCACTGCTTGGCTTTGATAGGTTTACTGCATAAACAGGTTTACACACAGGCTTTATGTTTGTGATGGCAGATTAGAGCTTCCATTTGATGTTTGGTTCCTCAGGTTGCTAATGTTAGCTGTGGTATGCTAGGTGATTAGTTCACCTAGTCATAAATGTAGTTGAAAAAGTACAAATTGAACAATAATACTTAAAATAAGGTTGTATGTCTTGCTGAAAAGTTACTTGTAATTTAAAGTGTACTAATATATTTGCATTGGAAATTAGACCAAAAATACCAAGATTCTGTGTTTTTGCAGCTTTTATTAATCACATCCATGAGTCAGAGTAAACTTTAGGTCATTTCTTTGCACCATTTCATCAGCAAAGGTGTAAACATAGATGTTGGACCGTGAATGTTGATAGAAGTGCTAAAGATTAATAATCATTTTCTATTTTTTGTAGTGGTGGTTTTAAGGATCCGAAGTTCCTGACATCACAGCCTGGATTTGAATCCTACATGAAGTGAGTGTTTAATAAGACAAACAAAACTGAACATGAAAAACAATTGGGCTTGAACTTTTTTAAACTTTTCTTGCAGCATTATGAAGTTAATTAAAATGGGAACAATTCATGACATCTTGAGAATAAATATGGTTGTACAAGTCAGATTTTATTTCATGTGCTTTACAAGGATATAAATAATGGCCCAAATTACAAAAATCAGTGTGCTGGAAGCCCAAGCCTATATTTATATATATGTATTATATATCTTAGTAAATCAGCAGTGATGTCACCATATGATCCATATTTTCACTCAAAATACAACCTCTACAATCTACCACTTTTTGACATGTCAAACCTTTATTTCGGTACCTTGTTTCCAGTGCCATGTGCTGCAAAGTCTTTAATCTTTTCTCTTTACATTTCATGTATTAACAATGAGTTGGCAAAATATCTATGTACATTTTATAGTTGGATAATGTTTCATCCAAATAATACAGTAATACTGTGTTTAAAATAGTACATCTGCAAGGTAAGAGTAGAGCCCCATGAGAAATGGAGGTTGACCTGACCTAGGAATTAGCAAGCAACCTGCAACATTCACTCTCTGTACAAGTATGAACATCTAAACTCAGATTTGATTTATTTTTTTAAAGGTTTGCCATCATTCTCAGGCTCAAAGTTTTCATCTCAGCATATCATAGAAAAATAATGTAACATTAAGACAACAGTAGACAAGAATTGCACAAGGATTATCATCATGGTAATATAATACTCTCATAATAAACATTAAAATGTCGGGCAATACGAATACGTTTTTTTTTTTAACTCTAGATGCTGTTTTGTTTACATCAGCTTCTCATGACAAATCTGTTGCATCTTTAGCGTGTTGTTGCAGCAAATCCAATCACATTTACACAGTTGTGCATATGTTTTTTTTTTATTATTATTCTGACATTTAAAGAAAATAAAAAGAAATTAGCCAGCCAGATATCCTGGAACCCAGGCCAAAGTGTTAAACATGCCCACCGATGTCCTGTTTCCGTTTCCAGAGTTCAAGCATCATACCTCCCAGGTGGGCTGCATAAAACCGATCCCGCTAGAGTCGCAGATATTTGAGGCCGCTTTCAAGTAAGTGTACATTCAGAGCAGACGGGTCGTCTTATCGCAACGCTGTCCTGTTAGTGTGTGTGGATGGGTGGGAACGTTTCGTAGTCAACCTCAAAACATTGTGGAGCAGCGTCCATGTTTGTTTGTAAAAAGTGAGCATGAGGGTCCGTTTGCAGTCCATTTTGCATTGTAAGTGACAAAGTCCATGAATAGGGCTGGCTACATTCTTTGCATTCCACAGTAATAGACATGAGCGTCCGCCATTGCCCTGCAAAATGAGATGACATCACTTATCCAGAGAGCCCTCACACCCCGCCTCTCCACTGGCCACCTTGCTCAGCAAATCCAAAATGGCCATCATGCGTCCCACAAGCCACATGCTATATACCGTCTACACACGAGTTTCTTTCCCCATCCCTTAAATAAACTCGGAGCGCCTCGGTTTGTCCCGAACACATAAACATACGTGTTGAAAAAGACCCTAGAAAAACAAAAACAGTAACGTCTGCCTGTGTCACAGGTCAAGTTTAAAGTCTTAATTTCACAAAGAAATTCACAAGTTTGTTAGTTTCTCCAAAAAAGTAACTTGATATCAAGAATGAAAAAGTTAAAATACATTCTAGTAGCCTGCTAGCTGAATCAGCTTCAGTCAAAGTTACGCTGTGCTACAGCCTCTCTTCTTTATTAAAAAAATGCTGTAAAAGCTCGTTGTCCCGTTCAGACAACATCCCTCGTCTTTGTCGACTTAACAGACAGCTAAAACACTGTTACAGCTCTTAGAGCAGTACTCTTTGTTAAATCTTAAAGTCAGCAGAAACAGGTAGACAAAGGGGCTGATGTGAAGAGCACAGAAGAGGATTAGGGTCACTGGAAAAAAAATATAACAGTTCTGACTTTAATCTCAGAATCCTGAGATTTATTTCACAATTCTGACATTTTCTCAAAATCCTGAGAAAAAAGTCAGAATTCTGACTTTAATCTCAGAATTCTGAGATTAAAGTAGATGACATATGATCTAGATATCGGGATATAGATATCTAGATATAATCTAGATTATCTAGATAAAATATCTGGGATAATCTAGACTATGTTTACTTAATCTAGATAAAAACAGATTATCTAGATTATATCTAGATAATCTATATATCTACCTATCTAGATAGATATCTATCTAGATAGATATATATGTCTAGATATAATCTAGATTATCTAGATAAAATATCTGGGATAATCTAGACTATGTTTACTTAATCTAGATAAAAACAGATTATCTAGATTATATCTAGATAATCTATATATCTACCTATCTACATAGATATCTATCTAGATAGATATATATGTCTAGATATAATCTAGATTATATCTAGATATATATCTATATCTAGATATAGATATAATCTAGATTATATCTAGATATATTCTAGATAGATATCTAGATATATCCTAGATATAATCTAGATTATATCTATATATATATATATAACATATCTAGATATAATCTAGATAATCTAGTCTAGAATTATCTAGATAAAATATCTACTTAATCTAGATAAAAACAGATTATCTAGATACATCTATATATATATACCTATCTAGATATCTATCTATCTAGATAGATATATATATATATCTAGATATAATCTAGTCTAGAATTGTCTAGATAATATCTAGATTATCTAATTATCTCAAGATTGAGACATATCGACTTTAATCTCAGAATTCTGAGAAAAAAAGTCAGAACTGTTTTAAACCTTTTTCCCAGTGGTCCTAATCCTCCTCCGTAGAAGAGAAAAGCGAGGGATGGAGCTTAAAAATGGAGAGATAAAAAGCTAAAGGCAGAGCAACTGAACAAAACAAAAACATAAAACTGAGCTGACCATCCCCCTACAGGTGGAGTCAGAAATGCACCACTACCCTGGGTTCAAAGGTCATGCGATAGCCCTGCAGGCAGGAGGACGAGGCCTGGGAGAGCAGAAAGAAAAAGAGAACGCAGCGCCAATCGTCATCATGCAGTGGACAGGCTGGGCTAACGGGGACAGGGGGGACGAGGTGTAAAGTATTTGCTTTTCAGCCGGTGAGGTGACGCGGCGGCGTGCGTCGCTCGTGCCCAACTCCGGGGCCGGGCCCCGATACAGGGCAACTTCTGAAAGGCACACACACACAGGAGTGGACAAGGCGGGTGTATGTTAGAAAATAGTGGTCTCGTACTTGGTGTTGACTCCTCTCTTTGCTTCCTGTCCAGGCTCCACAATCCACGGCACGTTAGCGTGGCCCTTCTGGTCCATTGACGGCTGCTCCATCTGGACGAGACCAGAATCCAAGACAGAAAATCAGACATGAGCTAAATAATGTCCTGTCTAACTTGCAGCATCCTCCACTATGATGAACATCCTCTAGTTTGAGTGCAATTTGTTGCCATGCACTGGAACAGGACGTCCTGACCTTCTGGACAGTAAACAGGCCTCCACTGCTCTCAACAGTGGACATGAGCTGCTTTTGGCATCAGACTCCACATGTGGGTCTGATGTGAATCTACGCCAAAAGAAAAAGCAGCTAATGGCTACTGACGAGCATGATGGGAGATCTGTGATGCTGTTTCTCTTCCAAAAGTCCAAAGAACCTCGTTGGTGCATACAGAGGCTTTTTATTTACACATCTGGTGGACTCTGAACGTAAACGGAAATCTGATTACAATCCAGTGAAAAGAAGTGCTAACACTTTATCTGAAGGGCTGCATTAGACTGACAACACCTTTATGAACATAAAGGAATCTTTATGAATGTCTGACTGTCATGAGGGGTCATTTGGTAAATAATGACACTTAATGCAACTTTTAAAGCAACTTTGCATCAAGTGTCATTATTTACCAAATGACCCCGCATGACAGTCAGACATTCATAAAGATTCCTTTATGTTCATGACAGGTGCTATATTTATGATGGTGTCATGCACACCCCTTCAAATAAACTGTTACCAAACAAATTGTTTGTAAGAGACAAAATTCAACTTCTTCCACGACTACCATGATGAAGAACTCGACCCAGAACAACTGGAGTTTTTAAACAACTGGTTTTTAAATTATGGACTATTTATTCTTATTAAACATGGGAACCACCGTTTAGTTTTGTGTTACTTTCTAACTCATGTAAAGCACTTTGAACTCCTTAATACTTGAATTATGCTATATAAATAAAATTATCTGACCTAAATCCTCCAGGATCGTTTTGGTTTGAGCTCAAGAGGATCCAAACAAAACGCTTAAAGATCTATGGAAGCTATATTAAAACTTTTACAAATGAACCTGTTGCATTTCTGGTTTTTCACTGATAACATGTTAATGTTTATCTGTTCGACTCTCTTTCTGTTCAGGCGCTAAATGAAAACTCAGGGACACAGAACAGACTGAAGCACTAAAGCCGAGGCAAAAGAAATAGGTTAGCTTTTTTTTCTTTTCACAGCTGCGTTACTAAAATATGAATATGGATACAAGAAAGAGAACAGGACAAAGAAAACTGCAGTTTTGAATGGATAAACTGTAAGAATCATGTGGGAATAAAGAACAGAAGAAGGAAAAGTGTGAAGGACCTGGAAGTGAGCTTTGTAAGGAAGATGGAAGAGTCGAGGGGGAGGAAGAGGAGGGTGAAGAGGAGGCCGGTGGGGGGTGTAAATGTGGCCCAGCGACCAGCGGCTGGAGGGAGACATGATAACCTACAGGGGCAGAGGTCAAACTCGTCAACGTGGGCGAGCGCTACAGACACGGACATCAGCAAGCGGCACTGCAAAAACCACCACGACACAGCAGCTGCACTCAAAAAACAAAAACAGCAAAAGCCATGGCAACGGCATGGCAGCAAACCCATTGCCTTGGCAACAGCGTAGGACAGCATCGTTACTGCAGTTCAGCCAAACCCAAGCTGGAAAAAGCAGCGATACGCCACATTAATCCACCAACTTCTGCAGCAACAGCTAAAAGGACTTTGGGACAGCAACAGAACAAGCAGTTTGGGAAATTAGTCGCCGCAAGGCTGACAGAAAAACTCAACCGAAAGTGGACATTACAATCCCAAAGCCAGAAAATCTGATTTCGTGTGAATCTTTGTTCAGAAGGGAAAAATAATCAGCAGAAAAATTCCTACTGCTACATTTATCTTGTTTACTAGAGCTATAATGGCAGCTAAAGGAGCAGCAGGCTAACTAGCCTAGCCAGAGAAAATCTACTCAACAGGCACGATTTCTTCTAAAAACAGTAAATTCAGCAGATTTTTCTGTGTACGTCTGTAAGACAAATAACTGGAAAAGCTAAATATTTTAGACGATGTGCTTTATCCCAACCAAAACTAAATAATTATCAAGTCGTTTCCATGAACACATGAATAGACTTCACACACCTACCCACTTCTATTAGAATCTACCAATAAATCGATTTTTCTACTGCTGCTAAAATAATTTAATGTAACTTTTCTGTTTAAATAAAAACGAATTCCCTGCTGTTTATGATCCAGTTACACTCTTTATGCAGAGTTGAACCAATAGAAACCAGCCATTTCTACTGGCTGGTTAGAATTGGTGTCAATCGTTTGTGCCGCTATCATTAAGATATTAAGAAATGTTTCCAGAGGTCATGAAAGGTCAACAGCTCCCACCTTCTTCAAATCAGACAAATTGGTGTCGATCAACTCGACTGCGTTTGTGCAGCGAACCCTCTGTTTGTGCTACTTTGGCTTGAAAATATAACGAAAGTTAAAGGTCAACCAGTCCCCCAAAATGACCATTAAACTTTCATTAACATCTTCAAAGCCAAAGCAGCACAAACAGAGGTGTTCGCTGCACAAACGCAGTCGAGTTGATCGACACCAATTTTGCCTGATTTGAAGAAGGTGGGAGGTCTGGTTGACCTTTCATGATCTCTGGAAACATTTCTTAATATCTTTAAAATGATAGCGGCACAAATAAAAAAATTTTCTGCAGAAATTTTTGACACCAATTTTGTCTGATTTGAAGAAGGTGGGCAGCCAACTTCACTCGGGTCATAAACAGCAGCGGCACAAAACGCTGTGACATTTTTGAGGTTGGATTTGTTTTACACTGAAGCTGCGAGGCGGTTATTAAGTCTACTTACAACCTTTTAACAGAACCTGACATCAGTAACGTTTAACTGCTGCTTTAACGCTGATTACATTTCTCTTTTGAATCAGATAGATTGTCTGTCTGGGTTTTTAATGATTCGCTCTTATTGTGACATTTACCAGATATTAGATCCCCGTTTTTAACTTAAAAAAAAAAATTTAAAAAAAATCAATATTTCTGTTATTTGTAGCTTATTTGCTCCTCTGTTTCTCCAAGGTCAGGCAGGCTGCTGCAGCAGAAACCAGTTTCCTCCTCGGGGTTTTAAATCCCTCCCAAGCTTCAGAAAGTCGTTAAGCCTACAAATCAACAGGGCCCTGTAACATGCAGGCATGCCTGGAAGACTTTTAAAGTGTTCAACCCAGAAGGCATCATAATGAGATCCCTGGACTACCTGGGTTCTCCTAATGAGCGACGGTTCGACTCCAAGCTAAACATTTTACAACAAAGTTAGTAAGTAGTAGTAAATCATCAGCCCAGAGGGGTTATCCACCAACAGGGGGCGATGGAGAGGCGGAGCTACAAAACTGACTGGAGAAATCCAAGCTGGCAAACAACAAGCGCTAATTTTATACCCAGTATAAATGAAGAAGTCAATATTCCACCCAGTTCTGTGTTTATAGCAATTATTTGTGGAGTACTTGGCATCTAAGAAGCTGAGTTACCACGACAGACCACAGCAGCTATGCAACTTGCCTGTTTTTATAGCGCTGGCAAGCTTCTCCATCCACGTTCGGATACAGAATTACACGTCAGTCTTAAAATAAAATAGACTCGCATTACTGCTCTGTAATCGTCTCGACTAAAAGAAGCAGCGACGTTGCATTAGAGGCCAAACGCTGCAGATCTACAGACTCTGTAGACGAAAGTGCTGCAGTGTTTTCACACCACAAGGCTTTAACTAGACCGTATAAACGCACAGGAAGGCCGAGGACGAAAAAAACCCTACAAAAAATAGTTAATGTAGTGGCTGCAGACTCAGCAGAATGCGAGTACATATGCTGTCATCCATCATGTCTGTACTGCAGGCATATGATCACTCACAGATACAGCATGTGGGCTCATTAGCCGTCTCTCCTCTCGCTGCTCTCTCAACAGCATCTCACGTCTAAGTTTGGACAGTGAGGTTGTCCCTCTGACGCCGCCGTTCGCCACCATCACGCTGTGTGTGTTACGGCCTAAAGCGTCCTCAGAAACCAGACACTGAGCCCTGCGGACCTGCATGCTGCTGGGCATGTTACCGCGGCTATTTTAAAACGCCGCCGCCGGCTGATGAACTGTTGACAAACTCACTTTGGGTTGCTATGACTACAAGAGGCAAGCCACTTTCATACAGAGGAGTAGCAACAAAACCTAAAAAACGTATTAAAAATATTCCTGTTTCATCTCATTAGGATGCAGAGTCATAAAGCGTTACCAGGGTAACCAAGCAGACTAAACTGATGATAAAAATCAAGTATCACAGTAATTTTAATACTATTTCCCATATTATGTGGTTTACAGAAACTGAAAACACTTAAACTCAAACTGAAAGGTCACAGCTGCAAGGAAAAATCTATAACGAGTCTGATGTGCATGTTCACATGCCAGAGTTTCTACAAAGATGAGAAAAGTCTAGAATTTGATCCAGGAATTAACTCTGGATAAGTATGAGAGAATAAAACTGAATAGAGAAACTAACTTAGTAAATGTTTTATTCCTCTCATCAGTCTGGATCTTCCTACAAATTTTGCCAGTCAGAAAAACATCTGACTGCATTTTTAATTGGGATCCTGAAAGTTATGCGGTTGGAGATTTTTTCTTCCGTAAGACATGTATTTCAAAAATCGCAAAACTGGGGCTTCATATTTCTGAATATTTGGGTATTCAAGCAATAAACATATTGAAGCGTAACTATAAAACCGTGACACAAACGCCTCTTCGTGAGACACTAAAGGACTGACACGTCTATCTTTTGATATGTTTATATTCTTTAAGTGCTCAACTCACACAAACCCAGAGTGAGCAAGAAAGCCTCCAAGGAGTGAAATGCAAACAGGCCTCATCAATCAGCCGAGTGTGTAAGAGACTGCAGGGACAGCAAGACCGAGTGGAAGCTTAACAGACTAAACATCCACATAAACCTTTGCCACATCGTCCACTGGGCCGGGACACACAGACACAAGCAGCACAAGATCAGGACTGAGAGGTGAAGAAGTTGGGAAAGAGCAGGGAGGAGATGTGAGGATGTGTTGAAAATGGAGGTTAATAGAATGATGTTAGTGTTGCACTGAAAGCTAATAAAACGACGCTTCGCTTGAGTTCAGGGGTTAAAAGATGATGAGAAGTGAAAATCCATCCGAACGCAGAGCGATAAAATACAATTCAAGCTGCTTTCGCTTCGTCGAATGTTAATCTTTGTCGTAGTTCTGGATGGATTTTCTCTCGCCGCCGCGTCGATGCTTACTGATTTGCGGATGTTGACGCGGGGCTTGGGGACGGGTTTGCCCGGTTTGCTGTCGAAGCTTTCGGGGAGCGTCGCCGAGCCGTGGCCGCTCTTCCTGGCTTGCAGAGCGAGCTGATAGGCAACCTCAAAGGCCTGGCCAAGCGTCAGGATGATCTCATAGGCCAGATTCTGGAGAGAGAGAGAGAGAGAGAGAGAGAGAGAGAGAGAGAGAAGAGAGAGAGAGAGAGAGAGAGAGAGAGGGGAAGCATTTAGGAGAACAGGAAGGTTAAAAAGCCACCAGGCGCCCCGTGAAGCCGCGGCGTCGGGACTGACCACGTCGAAAGCAGTGAAGACGTGGCAGTAGTGGTGACTGGATTTGAGGTCTTTGGTGATGTAGGCAAACGTAGACAGATCTTCTGGGTCCTGAGCTGCACACGAGATGTTGCGGATCTCGTGCTCCGCTATGATGTTCTGCAGAGAGAGGAGAGGAGGAAGAGCTTCAAAAGACGCAGTCTCTTCAAAGAAAAACTAACTGATTTATTATTTATCCCACAATCAGAGTTAATATTGCAGAGTATTGGTTTGAACGTTTTTAGAAGTGACTGCTGGTGTTCCTTTTCTGGTTTAATCAGCACTTTGTGTCGTGTTAATTAAGGTAATAAATTATACATCATCTAAGGGAGGGATTGTTTTTTTGTGCGAAGTTAAGAATATTTAAAAGTTACACCAGATTTTCTTTAGAAGGACGATATAAAGACTAATTGTGAGATAATATCAGTGGTGGACATTTCACTCAACATCAGGTGAACTTTTGGTCTTTGATGCAGGAAATTAAGGATCACGGTAAAAATTGAACAGATATTTATCACTGCTTTTATGAGCAAAGCGGTTCAACTCTACAGATTATAGACCAGGGCTGTGTAATCTATGATGTCCGTAATCTGTTGGTTGTATTTACACCAGTCAGCCCTGCATATTTCCCTCCAAAATAGATACCATCAACTTTTTGGAGTTAGGTGATCATAGATGTGCGTCTGTTTGCTTTACAACTACAACAAATGTTATGACTGATGAACAGTCGCACAAAGGACACTCAGATCAAAAAGGGCTTTTTGTGATTTTTAACTTCTTCCATTCACTATGTTTTTGACCCATTCTGTATCGCCAGATCTGTATTTGGATCTCTTGTGTCAAGAGGTTTTCATACGTCACTAAATTTTACTTTCCTGGTAAAACTCTTAGAAGAATTGGTGTTAATTTTTACACTCCTCATGTTTTAGAGTTTATTCCTGAGATCCTCCTCATCAGCTCCCTAAAGACAGCGGAATGTTTTAAAGCCAAAGAATAAAGCAAAGGTCCACATTTTGATCCTGTTCAGAGTCAGACATGGCGCCTCTGAATGCCACTCGTCCCTTCATGTCCGCTGACCTTTCACGTGTCATTTAGCGTAGGCGTCGCTAGGACTGCGCGCCGTTACCTTGTTGGTGGCGTCGATGAACTTCACTCCCTTGTAGGATACGGAGAGGACGATGGTCGGCACTTTCTTCATCTGTTCCGTCGACTTCTTGGAGGGCAGAGGAGATGAAACGCAGAAACAGAAAGAAGAGGCAGCTGTGACTTCTGAGAAAGCTCCTTCAACTTCCTCTCCATGAGAATCAACAGAAAATACATTTTAAACCAAATCTCCAGCAGCATGTGTTTTCTGTACCACTTGGCACTTCATTGAGTCCCTGCAGTATATCTCACCTCATTCTTTTTAATTACGCACACATATTGAAGAGATTATGTAGCAAAGAGCTCGACCTGCCAAAAGCTGTTATACATTCAAAGACGTGAGCAGAGGACTTCTTTTTCCTTCCACATTTTATAAACAATTTGTCCTTCATGAGAATCAACTGCCTGCTTCATTTTCTAGATCTTTCTGTCCTCTTGTTCATCCTCTCTGCAGCATATCAACCTGATTACAAGCAGGTTATGCAAAAAGATCTGCCGACAGCGGCTGCATTTTGCTTTTCCTTGCCCGTCTGTTACCCTATAAGTTAAACGTCTCTGTTTGCATCAAGGGATGGATTAAAGGAGCTGCTGGGACAGGTGAGGCGGGTGGAGGTGCATTAGCAATGTGCATCTCATTGCACTTCCTTTACAACCTTGGCGTGTTGCTAAGGGGTCGGCCGAGCAACGCTGCAGAAAGTTGGGAGGAAAGATGCTGCAATGAAAATGGAAGAAACGAGAACGGGACGCTGTGTTCATGGATTTTAAACGCGATCTTTACACTGCAGCAGCTCGGAAAGAGAGAAGAAGTCTGAGAAACACAATAAGCCGATACAAAGAGGAACAGCCAATGATGGAACACTTATTTTTAAAAATAAGGACACAATTTGATTTATTTTTTTGGCTGGATTAAAGCTAATGGCACAATGTTCCAGAAGTAATAAAGGTTTAATGGAAAAGTTATTTGACAGGAAGGTTTTTTTTTAGGCCTTTCCAAATATGACTTAAACTTTTGGGCTTATCTTGGCATCTAGTTGTCGGTACGCAGCCTGTAAGCCTGCAGGTTAAAACATAGCTTTACCCTCATTTTAGCGCAGGCATCTTGTGTGGACTCCGTCCCTCTCAGCTCCTTCACCAGCATGGAGCCCAGGTACTGTGGAAAACACAAACAGAAGCTGTTGGCTCGTTTGTCAGCGCCAGATTACAGCAGCCTAATTAAAACCCTGCTGGACGCAATGACAGGTCAACAGACGCAGTTAAGAGACAGACTGTAAAGTTTAATTCCACCCATTTGTTCTGGCATCTGAAAAAACCTGGTTTTTATTAAGGTCAAATTTGATTATTTTCAAGAAAAGGAACAAGCATCAGGTAAACTCCTGCTCCTGTCAGCTCTGTGTGCAGTTTAGACGATGATGATGAAACAGAGCCGTCCTCCAGTGATGAACGGACCGTCCTGGTGAGATTACCGGCACCAGCAGGATTCTCTCTCTGCCTGGATCCTGAGTACCAGCACACTCAACACCTAGTGTTTCCCCTCAGCTTATAGAGGAGACCTTATTCTCCAAAGTGAGGACAGAACAAGGCTTTCAGCGAATCCGAGGGGAAGCACCTGAACATTTTTGGTCTCATCTGCTCAACTTTGCTCCGAACGACTCAGATAAATCTCTTCTTATTGGCTTCTTATCTTTCATCTTGCATCTTTGCGTTGTTTCCTTACTGAAAGTCTGTTTCCTAATATCAGAAGGTTGGCTGAAAATGTTGATGTTTTGCCCTGAGTGGAGCTAATAACATTAGATTGTTGTTGTGTCAGAGTTGCTGGCAGCTGTCCTGGAAATTGCGTTACGCCGTGTCAGTCACTGCTGTGCAGCGAAACGTCTTTTTATTGGCTTCAGGTTCCCCTCACAAGGCTAACGCGTAAGAACGGCACTCAGGTAAAGCAAAGCTGCAGCTCTCTGTCCTCACGCCAACATGAGTTCACAAAAAAGTCAGTTTGTTTTTTAAATTATTCCAGTAATATTAATATTTTATATTGACCTTCATATTTTTTGGCATCCCATCTAAATATTTCGAAAGGTCTCAGTCAGGTTTACAGTCAGCAATCACTAAAAAGTTTAAAACCACTAGAACAAAAAAGATTGGACAGAAACCAAAGTTTATCTGGGATGGAGAGGAAATCATTACTCTTACTGTAAATAACTTAAGTCAAAAATTGTTTGATTGAGAACAAAACTGGAGAAATGAGACAATTGAGGTTGGACAAAAAGTCATTAAGTGTGTATTAGATCTTAATTTTTAAAAAGTGACGCTTCAGTCTCTCTAAGTCTACATTCAGTCGTGAAAAGCAGGTTTTTATTACGTTTTCTCCTTGTGAATTCAATAAAATAGATTGTACTACGTGGGATTTATCTTCCAAAGTTTTAAGTTTTTATTGCTTGGATCATGTTGGCCGCCAACGATGCCGCTAATAACGTTAGCATGACTTGGCTAAATTGTGAGCTGATGTATTTCCTATGCTGTGGCTGTAAGCTAACACAATAAAGCAGCAGAGAGCGTTTCGTTTGTTCGGCGCTGAAGAACAAGAACCGATTCTGGCTTTTTACCATCCGTCCATCAAGACATACACAAAGCTGCCTTATCAGTGTCTTTTCCATCCAATTTGTTTCTGTCCATCCTGCAGCTCCTGGCACCTCACTGTGGCTCTCGCTCGTTTACCTCACTTTCTGAGTTTCCTTAGCGTTCTGGACCAGGAACAGGGACCTGGTGTTTGAAAGCACCGCCACGTTTCCATGGTGACATAAGTTACCACCACTGTCTCTAAAAAGCTGCGTTGTATTCCTATAACTGAGACTTCCTACTGGTCCTAAAGCTAAACTCTGCACTATTTATAACATAAAATGTTTAAAAGCCCAAAATAGATTAACTGTTTTAATTTGTATCTATCAATTCCTTTAGATTAACAGAAAATACAGATTTTTTTTCTCATTTATATGAATAAAGTTTTTAGGAACTAATAATTTGTAATCCATGACTCCAAGTTTATGGATTATAAATATAACATGATGACACAAAAGCCTGGAAGAGGACAGTTTCTTCCTCACAGTGAGGATGATGATGATGAAGGGAGAAGAGAAAAAAGTCTGTAAAGCTCACCATCACTGAGTCTTCATAGCAACATTGAATGCACAAACTGCAACAGAAAAAAGCCCCACCATCGCAAATGTTTACATTTGCGATGGTAGGACTTTGCTAAACTCAGACTTGTCCTTTTGACAGCAGAGATGCTAATAATTGTTCCAATAATAATTCTGTTGAAACCAAAGTTTTCTGAAATGTTCAGTATGTAAATATGCTTCCAAATAAAAACATACTAGTCCAGTTTTTACACATCTTCACCTGAAGTGCTCACTAATGTTTCCTTTCTTAATAAACCTCCAGTTTCTTGTGTCACAAACGGGTTTTTCCACCAGTCGTGGCTTCGTCTGTGTGAGCGAACGATACTGGTGAACACGGCCAGGTCCAGTTGGCTCAAAGAGAGGCTTCCCAGTAGCATGCTGGGATTTGGAGCAACAGCTTGATGGATGTTTCTGCTGTTCCCGAATGTTTACAGATAGATGGATCTGCTGATACCAACAACATTTTACCTAGTAATTACTTGGCGTTCTGTCGATTGCATGTTTGATCAGATCAAAGTCAAACTTTTCATCCAAACATCCATCCATCCATCCATCCATCCATTTTCTTGACACCCTTGTCCCTTAATGGGGTCGGGAGGTGCTGGTGCTGATCTCCAGCTAACATTCCGGGTGAGAGGCGGGGTTCACCCTGGACAGGTCGCCAGTCTGTCGCAGGGCAACACAGAGACACACAGGACAAACAACCATGCACACACACACTCACACCTAGGGACAATTTGGAGAGACCAATTAACCTAACAGTCATGTTTTTGGACTGTGGGAGGAAACTGGAGTACCCGGAGAAAACCCACCATGCACAGGGAGAACATGCAAACTCCATTCAGAAAGGCTGGGGCCGGGAATCGAACCAAGAACCTTCTTGCTGCAAGGCAACAGCTCTACCAACTGCGCCACTGTGCAGCCTTCATCCAAACAAAGAAAATATATTTTAAAATCATGCCTACACTTCAACAAAGCTTGCACCGGTCGACTTGTTCATTCCCCTGTATGTGTTGGTGATCTATAATTTATGCCTTCTCTGGCAGAGCTGCACTGGATTTTTTCCCCAAATTACGTCCATATAAGCTTTTCCATTTATTTAATTCACGCACTGACACTGATTTAACTCATAACTGTTGTATATCTCCACTGCAACGCTGTCAAATCAATCAGAACAATTTCATTTGAGAGATCCACTTAGGAGAACATTTCCTCTCAATCTTCCTAAGATTTCATTTCGCTCTGCAGTGGTTTCCCTGCAGCGAGTCAGAAATCATTTTCGCTCCGGATGCTCGGTGTATAACTGTGAAACCCTCCGGAGGTTCGCGGCTCTTTTGGCACTTACGTGGACATGAAACATTCTTTATGTAACCGGCCACAGGTCTGGACATAAAAAAAAACTGACTGCAGGTGAAAAAGATCTCCAGTGTTCAGTCAGCAGAGAACTGAGAATCAACAGGAAACAGTTGGATTTGGACTATTTGCAGTGTTTTATGAAAAACCCAAAGTTTAGACACATTGATCAGGTCAGCACGTTTCTGATTTGCTTTAATCAAGAAAAACTAAATAAAATGTCTAACTGTGCTGTGAACAAAGAGTCTCATATATTTCTAGGCATATTTTGTTTTATTTCATTCTAGAAATGACAAAAAGTGACCAATTTTCTCCAATCAATCAAGAATAAGGTGGTGTAGCCAATACCTGGACATATCATATCCAATATTAAGGCCTGTTAAAATGGTCTACATATTATTTAGGATTATTTTTTAAATAAGACAATATTTGTGAGTCAAAAATGTTTAAATTATGTTAGAGATGCTTGGTAGTACTTGAATGCACCAGATTCCTCCAACACCTCACCAGTCTGTTTGTTACCTGAACACAACGCGCCGTTGGATATTGACATCGCCTGAATTTTCTCTTGTACCACAGATGTTTATATTTGAATTGAAAATGTTTCAGGTGAGTAAATTAAGTTCAATACAGAGTGAGTTGGTTTGATTGGTTCCATTTCAAATGTCTCTGTAGCTCAATTTTCTTCAGCTCTGCACAGAAATGTCCTCCATGGTTCTGGTCTGTCTGTCGGCTCAGCAACTTCTTTTAGTAGTTTAATGTTCATGTTGACATAAACCATTCCTTGACTGGAGGCTGAAACACAGTTTGATGTTGAATATTTGCATCGCCAACCTCAACTTTCTTGAAAAATTATGCAAAACCTTTGGGGAAATACCAGGAAATCAGCCAGTCAAAAGTCTGGTCACAACAACAAGAACCTTGTTGATGCCTCAAACTGTTTGTATCTACGTAAAACTTTCTACATAACATTTAGTGCAATGTTGATGGGGTCACATGTGCATCTTTGACTCTGTAAGAACCAGGTTAAAGGGTTTGGACTCACATAAGCTTCGTAGTCACAGGACTGAAAGATGAGCTTCTCTGGATGATGCTGCCAGTACTGAACAGGCGTGGAGGACGTCGCCTCGTTGGGCGGACGCAACGTGATCGGCTCGCACCATTCGCCAGCCTGGAACCACAAACAAACACACTGATTGCTCGGCTCGTTCTGCCACAGCTGCTCCAGATGTTCCGACATCTGAGAAGAAGCGACTCTTCTGCGTGTTCTCCTACTCCAGCTTAGCTTAAGAGTCTTTGCTTTGTCAACAAGCGGATTTCTGAAATCCAAACGACATCCGTCTCAAATATTTGGACATATCAAGCTTATCGTTGGGTCTGTTCCTTTATAACTGAATCCAGATTATTACAGCCTGAGAATGTATTCACAAACCCAATGACTATTGATGTTTGGCAGGATTTGAGACGAGGAATGTAGAGAGGAGGTTTTCAAACGTCCTCAGGCCAAATCTGGGCAAAACGAACCCCCTCAACGTTCAGCTTTTACCACAAGTTGTTGAAAAACACAGTGAAGAATAAAAAGTTAGTTGCGTCTTAAAAGATGTCAGCTGTAATAATTGCTCTCCTGAGATTGAGGCGACTGATCTCAGCAAGGACAGATGTAATGACGGAAGAAAGATCCTTCCTCCCTCCTGCCACCGTTCTCTCTTGATTCAGACAAAGCTGACTCATGAGCGCCACCTCAGCGCCGTTTAACAGAGGAGATGCACTCTGACACACACACACACACATCTAGGATTCAGACGCACAACCAGAAGTGTGTTATTCTGCACTGATGAGCTCCGTGATTCACCAAAAGACCCCAATTACAGGAAATCAAAATACAGCTGTCGAGTTTGACGTGTGTGTCTGAATTACTGCGCTGATTAAAAGTTAAAAGGTCTGACTTTCTAGTTTGGATATAATTAAAAGTTGTTGGGAAAAACCGTAAAAATATTAATTTGGTGACAAATATCTGCATATACAAGTAAAAGGAAAAAAAACCTCCTACTCTATAAAAGCCTGTGTGCTTTCCTAACATATTTGGACATTACGAATTTTGACAAAAAAAAGAGAAATTGAGGAAATATAAATTAACAAATTTTGAAGAAAGAACCTTAAATAAGAACAAAAATAACTGCTTATGGACATATTAAATGAAGACATCCTTACTTTGATGTCCATCTAATGTATAAAATAATAGACTTGAATGATAGACAGGTTCTTAACCAACATTTCTAAGGATGTGTGCACCGTTTAGATCCAAAGAGCGACAGAATGGTGACTGCAGGAGCTTATAGGTTAGATAGGAGCTTTAAGAGAGATTAACAATTTCACTGCACCAACAATCGTCTACAAGTGCAGAAAATTCAAAACAACACATCCAGATCTGTCTGTCAAAGCAAGTTTACCCTGAAGGCAGCCCGCAGGATGAGAAAAGAAGCCTTAAAAAGCCCCTAAATGTCATCATGGCCCCTTCATACTGCTGCTATCTACATAAAATGCATGTCTGTATAATCAGAAAGAGACTGAAGATGTCTTCAGATCTGAAGACAAAATTAACAAGAAAGCTAAAAGAGGCAAGTTGGAATAAAATAGTATTTACAAGGAAAAGAGGCACAAATTATTAGACTAATTGTAATCTATAAAAAGATTAATTTTCTCCAGTAAACATGTGAACCATTAATGGTCAGATTTCCTACCCAGCCCCTCCATTCATCCCTCCGTCCTCACCATGCTGACTTGAGCCATCTGTCGCTCCAGCTTGGATCGCGGCACGTCGTCAAAGTAGTTCTCGGTGCTGCGCTGCCTGCGCCGCGCGTCCGCCTGCATAATGAGGTGCTGCACGTCCAGCGATCCGCCGGGGACCCCCGCCGTATACGCTGCCTGACCTACTGAGGGGCTGAGCTGGGGAGGAGTGTGGTTTCCTCCAGGCTCCTGGAACAAAACCCAACACAGGAAGCGAGCGTGAGCGGCGGCCTCCATCGTTTAATAACCTCATTTCCTGTCGATTCTCCTGCAACAGAGGCACGAGGCGCTCGGCTTCATAAACTACTGCTTTGAAAATGGGAAAATAAGAGCAAGAATAATCATTAAAACCTAAGAGGTCATGGAGGGACGGATGTTTTTTCTTACATGTCAATTTCTGCGAAAATCTAAAATCCAAACTCCATCTACACAGAGTAGTGACTGTATCTGATGGGTTTTCTATCGTTCCTTCTACTGAGCTGCTTGCACGCTACAAGATGATGAAGCTTACACTAATCATCTTAACAGAGCCAAACATCATAGTCTAAGACATCCAATATAATCTGCCTTCAATCATAAGCTGCATACATATATTTGTAATCACTGCAGGGCTGAAATATCAGGTTCATGGAGCACAAATGAGGCCATTTGTTTATATACAATCGAGTTATGTTCAACACATCAGCATATTTTTCTACTTTGCCAAAAAAGTCAAGTGAAGCAGCAAAAAATAGCAATAAATTTCTTCTAGTTTGTGTTTTAGTTCCACTGTATAAAGGGTTCAACTGGGTGGACTCATCCATCACTTCCTCTGCTGACACACACACACACACACACACACACACACACACACACGACATACAGTGTTGTTATAACTGGAGAGGAACAGGCTGGGCTGTTTGGTGATGACATCACCAGCAGGAGGATTTATCTTGACAACAGATTTAGATAAATAGAGTCATATTTAGATTTTGTGCATTAATACTGATGGACGGTTCCAGTATGGAGAAAGAAAATATATGAAGGAAATGGTTTAATTTCACAGTTGTCTCCAATCCTTTACCCACACTAATAACTGCATTCAGATATTCCATTTGCATAAAATCCATCCATCTGTACTTCATCTCATTTATCCATCCGTCATCCGTAAATCCATCTACATTATTAATCTGTCATCCTGCTTGTCCATCCATCTGTCAATATATTTATCCACTAATCCATCCATCCATTTGTCCATTAATTAATCCATCTGTTTTTTCCAGTTTATGCCTCCCATCCATCCATGCATTCATGTGCCTAAGATCTTTAAATCCACCAAGTTTTATATTTACACTTTAGCATCTGGCTAAAGAAGGAGTGGGAAAGCTACAGTCTGACTCTGTGCAGCATTCAGCTGGGCCGTCCTCACCCGTAAGGAAATGGCCCGCGGCGGTTTCTGCGGCGTGTCGTCGTGTAGCCGGTCCCCCAGTGATGCCAGGATCCGCTTTCTGTGCCCAATAAGGTTGATCTTCAACACCTGAATGAACACAAAGACAGCAGAGTGTTGGGAAAAAAGAAAAAAGAAAGAAAGAAACGTCTACAGACGTGGGCTGGAAAGAACCGATAGGGAACTTTTTGATTTGTATTTTAACACCCAACTCTGGAAATTAGACACTGAGGCTGCAAATATGCAGAAAACTGATGACTCTTGTTTTAATTTACAAAGGTTAAACGAATCTTTTAAGAATAAAACTGCTTTTAAACAATTAATTCATTTCTGCATCTTTAACAGTTGCACCGTCTCAGTCAGAGGAAGCTTCACCAAACGCAGCAGTAAAGGCACCAAATGACCAAAAATGAATTATGTTGCTTAATAAACAATTACTAATCATCTAAATATTGGAGGATGAAGTGAAAAAAGAGGCAACTTAGATGACAGATCAATTTCAGCCACTCATAACTTCTTTGTGAAAGAAATGACAAAAATCAGATTTTAACAATCAACATTTCTTTGAACTCAAGAAAAATTAAATTTTTGCAGCTGAAGTTGAGAGGTTTTAACAAAACAACAAATTTAAACTAGCTCACTTTTATAGAAACAATTTCATTGTTGGAACAGAAAAACATGAGAACCGATAGAAGCATTTTCAATTGTAGAGACTGAAGTATAAAAATACCAGTGCTTTTCTTCAACCTGACCTCTGGATGTTTTTAAATTTCATCTCCTTTCCACACCAAACAATTTCTATAAAATACATCAAACTGAAGCATTTTATAAATCTATAACTTTTTAAACATCTGAACTGTATCTCTGGGTGTTCATGCTGCAATAAATATTTGCTTATGAACGGAAAACATACACAGTAATCAATTAAAAGTATTTTACAATCACTGAGATCATTAACATGCAGTGACAGAAATGAATTTAAAGAATTCATTCTTATCTGATTTCTATAATGACAAAAATTATTTAATGAAGACAGCCAGCTAATTTTAAACACCAGCCGATCTGTTCTTCTACTTTCTGACTTTGAGCTTCTCGTAGGACTCTTGGTTCCCTGAAGAGACCCGAGTCAAACAACAAGCTGGTAATTGTCTATAGATTCCCGTCTTGAGGCGCTCATTAACCACACAGAGTCCTTCATTCTGCTGCCGGTGCCAGGTACCGAATCCTCTACAGAGACGAGCAGAGACTCTGGAAGGATGTCGCTGGCGCCATCTGCACCTCCTGGCATCGCAAGGAAATTCAGCAAGCGTTTATATAACGGCTGCTTGAGGTCATCCAAAAAAGCATGAAAAAGAAAGAAGGCCTGTGTGCTAGAATAGGCTGCCTGGCATAAATCGCTATTCTACATCTGTGAAACAATCAAACTGACGAGCTTCTCTAACAGAACATGGACACACTTTTTAAAATCAAATATTTTAGCATATTTAATTCCGGTTAAACTAAAATGCATTAAAATACTTTTCACATCTGCTGTTTTCCACCCAAAGCTCGACTCCAATGCTCAGATTTCCCCCATTTTCTTTTTCTTTTATTTCAAAAATCCGTCCAATTATAACTGAAGCGTCAGAAAATTGGACTTTCATCACAGAAATGTATTTTGTGAATTTGTAGCCACGTAGAAAACGACCAAGACGATGATGGCCAATAAAACGTGCCATAAAATCTTCAGCCTTTACGGTGCCTCCTGTGGCTGTGGGGCTGCAGCATGACTCAGTTCTCACAATTCTGTTTCATCACGGAATAATAATTACTCACACACACACACACACATCCAGAAAAAAAGGCACAGTAATTGCCTCGCACTGTGTGAACTGGTGTGCTACTTGTTGCCTTATGCAACAGCATCCACTTCAGATACACCAGAAGCCTCAACCTCAGCCTGGAGTTCAGTTCTCACCATAGCAACAATGGTTGCTGCAGCAGTCACCCACACACACTCTCATCCCTCTTTAAAAAACAACCAGAAAAAAAAAAAAAAACAGAGAAATGTACACGCTCTCGTTCACATGGAAACAGCCTAAACAGCTGTTAAAAGTGAGGGGGAGAAGATTATATTGTTGCTCTTCAATGGATGAGAATTAACTATTATTAAAACACACACTCCAGTCTCTATGATGCTGCCGAACTGCAGCATCAGCCCATTGCCATTTAAATGATGTCTGTGCATGCTCATGTGTGACACTTGTGCCACCATATAATCCTGACAGAGCAGCTATTCATTAAATCTAAACTCCATTCGCATCAACACGAGATATAACCTTGATAAGGCGAAGCTTGTACCTTCTGTTCCAGTGGCGTAATAATAACTGGAGGAAAAAGCAAAGCAGGTAAATACGATGCAGTCAGAAGTAATCAGACCCTGTGAAGTTTTCTGTTCTGTCAACTTGTAACTACAAACATTAATGCCTTTTATTAGTAGCTTATAACGGTGAAGTAAAAAGAAATGTGCGTTTTATAACCCCTCTAAGTCAGGGTTGTTAAACTCAGTTAAATTTTGGGCCGTGTATCAAAAATCTGAACGTTCTTAAAGGGCCAGTTGATTTGGCCCCCAGGCCTCGAGTTTGACACGTGTTGTAAGACAATACATTGCACTTGCCTGGTCGGAGATTTATCTAAAATATTCAAAAGAAAAAGCAGCTTGGGAAGCTGACATCACTTGACACACAGCAAAGCAGCCAACCATGGAGCGCCATTCATCTTCCTTGCCTTTAATTGGCTCTTCCCACAAGACCAGAGAACAAGACTGTACATATTAGCTTCTGGATACGGTTTTCACTGTCCGTATTGATGCATATTAAGGTACATGTGATGTTTCTGCTATTAAAACAGGCATGTATGAGCGATGTAACAGGGAAGCTTCAAATATTTGCATATTTCAGCTATTTGAAGGCGGCTGTGGTCCTCAACCAAGCAAATACCAAAAGTCGACTGTAGTTTGGTCTGAATGCTGGATTTACTAAGCCACCACAGTCCTGACAGAACAATAAAGCATTCAAATGCAATCTAAACAGAAAAACCTGAAAGGTTTTCAGAAGATTTCCTTATCTAACAGACATACAGAGATGAAGAAGTCGTGACTTGTTTTTACCGTTTGTCTCTGACCGCACACATAAATGGGAAACAGTGGCTAACCAGCTGCTTCAGTCCACCGGCGCTCCTGGTGTTATCGCCGTAGTATGAAGTCATCTGGGTCACTGTTTGCTTCCTCGGTTCTGCTGAGCTCTTCTGTGTGTCTTCTTTGTGCATCAATCAGGGCGCTAATCCTGTTAGCGGCCCCGCTACCCCAGATTGAACGTGCCTGATTAACAGATTAGCCTCCATGCATTCGGTTAACGAACACACGCTTTCACTTCTTCCTGCTGAATTTCTTCTCTTTCTCTGAAAAGTAACCGTCAAGTCGTTTAAGTTGCCGATTAGGAATTAGAAGCAGGAGGATTTGTTCTGCTCTGATTGTGAATAAAGTGGGTCATTTTAACACCTTCTTTCAGGACAGTAAAATGGGGAAATCACAAGAACAGGTCCACCTTTTGGAACCGAACGATGGCGTTTTATTTTGAAAGGAGAACAGAACGCGTCGGATCCAGGCACATTCACAGTGACCTCTGGCTCGGGACGCTGGAGACAAAAAGCCTTTTCTGTGCATCTTACTGGAGGGGACGCTGGAGCTGGTGGGTTTACTGGAGCATGAAACACCGAGGGAACCGACAGTCCAGCCGCTGTTTGTGCTCAAGCTAGCACACCGTTTTAATGATGGGAGAAGGAGGAAGTGAACACTTTCCCCCTCAGTCTCTTTAATTTACACCGACTCGCCAAACTGTCCATCTCATTACCCTCATATTTTCTTTCCTTACGCCTCCCTTCGCTTTCTGTCCAGACTCCCTTGACCTCAAACCACCTCATTTGCCTGGTTCAATTCGAGCCTTGTCTTTTTTGTTATCCAGTTAATCTAAAAAGTTGGGGTAAAAGACAAGGTTTTGCAGCATCATTCACCCGTGAAATCTGGCCCTGATGGCCACATCTCTGTTAGATTTTAGACTTACTTTCTCTTTGCAGGACTGCAAGGTTTAGTTCACTGAAACATCAACAATACCTGCAGCATTTGGGGTTCAAACCTCTGAAGATTCTTCCATTGATTCCTGCAGATCAAAGAATCACTGGCCTAAGCTTACTTTAATTGCCTTGGTCAGAATGCATTACAGGACAACTGAGTGGTGGTATTGATCAGTAAATAGCTCAGGTCTGTCTGAATGCAATCTTAGAACCTGATTACATGGCTTCAGATACACCAAGGTGACTTGTTTTGTAAGAAAAACAGCCAGCGTCGCTTTTAGAGTAGGTTTCAGCCAGATTAAACCTTTCAGACTGGGAAACCAGAGGAAACTAATGCTCTAATATTCATCTATCGAAGGTCTTCTGCATTGCTGTGTTTCGGTTGTACTTGGAAGTGGGAAATTCAGACTTCCTAGTTGAAAAAAATCAACTCGAGTCAAACTTTCCACTGGGGAAACTGGGAGATGACTTACAAACATGGCCGCTCCTCGCATCACCAGTGGTAGAACATGGTGGAAACATATAAATTTTACAAGGCAAACGTGTAAAAGTGTGTCTTAAATCAATGTTACAGGCAACTGTAAACTGTAAACAGTAAATGTTAAAGATTTCTGTATAAAAGCACTGATCTAATTTGCTGGCTCAAGTTTGTGCATTAGCAAAGACCTTCACTTTTACAGAAACGACTCGCGTCTCGTTTTTCACCCCAGTCACTGCCATTTTCCTGACCCTAAATACTTAATAACCGCCGCCTTCCCGCTCGTTCTTTTTCGTATTGTTCCTCTGAGCTTTCGGCTGGAATATTAGTATCGATTTGTCTGGACTCACGAGTTACTGCGCACGACGGCAGCTCCAAGACACAACATCTAACCCCCTGAAGCCCAGCAGCGCTGGGCTCGGCTGAGTTCATGACAGCGATGTTCACACTTCGACCCGATATTCCACCACAGCTGCTGCTGCTGCTGTTAACGGGGCACGCACAAAGAAAACTAAATAAATATACATGTTTACAGTTCACACACACACATCATTCTTGTGGCGATGGCTTATGGGAAACTAGAGACGACTGGTTTCTTAGCAACCGGAGAGGAGTTACGAGAAAATGTGTTAAAAAAATGATGTGCGGTAGGAACCAATGGGACGAGTCGTTTCACAGGCAGCCAATGAAAACTGGCTGTTAATAAGTCTGCCTACATGGAGACAGATATATCTCCATTAATAGCACAAGAACTGTAACTACGACTTGGAGAACAGATCGCGTGTGTGTCTGCGAGTGTGTGTGCAAACACAGCCAAATGCTGCAGGATCTTGACTGAAATGAGATATCTCAAAGCTTACACACCCTACTGTATGCAGAGGGGCTCATGAATTCCCAGTAAGATGGGAGGAAATGGTCTCTTATATTTCCCTGGGTTAATAAATGCTTCAAAGCCTCACACTGGAACCAATCTTCACGCTGCAGAGGAGCACAAAAAGCTCTCCTCGGGCGCCGAGCTCTGCATGTGTATTCAGAAAAGTAGGAAACTAACAGAAAGTGGCGGCACCAGAGTTCAGCCACCTTTTGGTCTTTCCTCAAAACAAAAAGCCGCTCAGGAAGAACTAACACTTTTTTTATTGAAGGTTTTAATGTCAGTTTGTAGACTGCAGGTCGTTTTTCTACCATCTGATGTTGACGCGTCCACGTTGGTGGTTTTTACATTGTGTTGGTTCTGCAGCGTGCAGCAGCTGCTTGCAGTCAGAGCCAGAGAAGCGTGAAACTTACTGCACATGCAATATTTTATCCTGGAAAAGGTCAATGGTATGTAATCAAGTTAGCAGGATGCCACGCTGGCGCTGTGAAGATGGATACTAATAGGATTAGCTTTGCATTAGCTGCCTGTTACACCTGCTGTTTACTTTAACAGAGTTCTGCTGTTGGATTCTCACATCGGGCAAAATAAAGGGGAGGTAGCATCACTTGATGAACACACTTTAACTAAAACATGTAAAAGGAACATTTCCTGCTTTGGAATCAAAGACTGATGATTTTTGTTTGAAAATAAATAATAAGGCTATTTTAAAATCATTTTTGACATGGTGTGATGTACAAAAATCATAACTTAATGTGAGGAACCCAGAAAATGAAAATCGCAGTGCTACTAAGATAGTTCATGTTGTTTTCATACTAAAATATGTTACAGTTGCGATTTGTAAATGTGAAACAGCCTAAAGGTAATTAATATTATTGTGTACCACTTTATATGAGCAGTACAAATTTATTTTTTAAAGTTTTTCTAATTTAGTGAGTCAGATCTGCGTAATGAGGTCAGATCAGAGCGGTTTACGGAGGCTGGCAGTGATGACAGGTCAGACTCAAAATATCTGGTTGTCTTAAGTCATAATATATAAAAACTTCTCATAAAATCACCCACTGGGTCTTTTCTATGGGAGATCAGAGTGTGACTAACCAAGAAGATCCAAAGTAAAAATCTGGATGATTATCGGCTTCATCTCACTGCTGGATGAGAGAAAAACAGTTTCTTTTCCTTTCCTTCCTCCTGACATCACTCATCCCTCCCTCTATTTACCTGATTGTTACTTTGTTCACTTTCATAACTTTGCAGAACAAGTTAAATGCAGGCTGGAAATAAGTGAAATTCTTCATGTAATTGTTGGTTTTATAACAGAGTCTGAGCTAAATCTCTGCCTTTAAGCCATAAATGTAACTTTTTATGGTGATTTTTCCCTTTAACGATTACAAATCTTCTTTAAAAATGTCTGTTACCTCAGCCACCATGGTGGTGATGAAATACAACACAGACCAATTATTATGCCCCTTAGGGAACAAATAATTGAACGGAAGGTAGATTTAATCTGATTGCTGTGTTTTTTATGTCTGCAGCTGGTTTGAAGCTAAACTAGATTTGCTATTTTTTAAAAAAAAATTTATGTTCAAATAATTCTGTGAACATTGCATCTTTCAGATGCCAAAATGTGGCCCACCGCTCTAAAACATGCATGGCAAAGAACTAAAAGAATTATTACTGAAACGGCATGACTCCCTCACTATGAGGAGAGCCTATTGCATAACAGAGGAGGCACTTCAGCTACATTTTTACTAAAATGTAGAAAATCAAGACCAGGAATTTACCAGCAGGACACAAACAGCTCAAACTTGTGCAAAAATAAATTGTTGAATCACCAAAATCTCATCTGCACTTTGATACTTTAATGCAAATCCTGCATAGTGAGCACTAAAGTCCAGATCCACCACTTGCATGCACAGACAGTAAATTAGCCCAGTCAGCTGTGGAGATTGAGAGCCCTGGACTAGTTTAGTGTGCTGTAATCATCTCAGCCTTAACGGAGAAAGAGATTAAAGATACATAAAACAACTGCAAGCCGTCTCTGGATCAACTGCATCTGGGTTTCACAGCTATCCGTTATCTCTCTTTCCCCATCTCGTCCCAAACAGCTCACCTCTTCTCCTTCCAAACGCAGCAGCAGTTCACTCCCCTCGTCTTGTTTCCTCCTGACCGCCGCTTTGTTGCCGTGCAGGACAAGTGCTTTATTTTCTCCTCTCTCTTTTCTCTCTTAGCCACAGCTGTCCTATCTTTACTCCTCGCCTCCTCACCGCCGGCTTTGTCTCCCTTTCTCTCACCCTCACTCTTCTCTGCAGATCTCCAGAGCTCAACAACTCCTCCTCTTCCTTCAGCTTGCGGCAGCCGGGCTACATCTCTTACATGTCTCTGCCTGAGCTCTGCCTTTCTCTCTCCGCTGCACGCACAATCCCTCTCCCCGCGCGCTCTCTGTTTCTACCAGGCTTACGTTCGCCCTCCTCCTCCTCCCCCTCTTCCTCCTCTAGCTCATCACTATGGAGACACTGAGCTTTGACTGAGACAAGCTCGTGCTCGCAAGGAGTGGAAGCTCGTCTGTTTTGTGTGCTGCCCAAGTTGAACGAATCCAACAGCGGCGCTATCGCATCGTGAAGATTTTCAAGAAAAACAAATCTCATTGGGCGTGACGGAGCTGGAGAAAAGAAATCGTCTCCTTGAAGATTTATTTTGTCACATTATAAAATCTTTAATACAAAACAAAATGCTTTTTAAATGATTCCCTCTATTATTAAGAAGAAAAACCAACCCAAAAATACAGAACTGAACTTACTGATGTGTTTTGGGTCATGAGTTTATGATGCAAAACAATCTGTTCGGCCTACTTCATGTTGTCACTCCGGTTCTTTTTCAGTGGTTTCCTGATTCTACGTGTTAATTACCGCTAATTTATGGATCAACAAGTGGATAAAAACATATTTCCCCATAGAACTAAGTTTGTTTAAATAGTTTTTCTACTTTTACATCAGGAAAAACTGAATTTGAAAACTGCAATTTGTCTTTAAAAAGCGTATCCATGTCTAATATTAACATTGAGTTGATAACTGTGATAAAAAAAGCCTGAAACAATCTGTTAGACATTTTACTGCACTAAACATAAAATCTCTGAACAACCTTTCCTTTTAATTGGATTCTAAAATGTCAAAATATTTCTGACTTATTGAAATTATGAATCAGCTTTTAGTTTGAAATGTCGCAAATTTAACAGGCAAATAACATAATTACAGTAGAACTGTTCCAATCGGAGATTTTGAGGTGATTTCCAAACTTATTTTGCAACGTGATCATGACAGATGATGTTTTCTCCAACTAAAACAATGAGTTGCATTGTGTTCTCTAATGACACATCAGGTACCTCAGATTTTATTATTTGGTTGAGTTACAGACATGTTGGGGCAATGGGCAGAAAATGTCTCAAGAATGCTGAAAATACTTTATCTGATCATCAGCGTTCTTTTATTAGGCACATCAGATTACTGACGATGTGATTTCTAGATCTATCTATTTGGGTTATCTGGGTACTGGATTGATTTAACCTGATATTTGCAGAATCAGGTTAACATCAGAAGAAATGTGATGCTTTATTCAAAGCATGAGTAAAGTTTATGTAAAGGGTATTTGTTAACCGAGTCGGATCAGATGGAAGTCAAGATTGACGTCAGCCCAGCTATTTCTGGCTTCTCTGTGGTCTACTTAAGTAGACCAACTGCAACCAAACATAGAACATGACTCCGTTTCTATTTTACCTGACAAAACTTTAATGGATAAAAACAAAAGCCCTGCAGTTCATAAGGCATCTTACATGTTAAGTTTACCAATTTAAATTTGAACAAGGCATCAGCTTTAAAAGTCTTTGTAAATGATAAACCGTCTGCAGAGATTTATGAAGTAGGATGACTGTTCTACTTCACGACTGTTCTGAGAAGTTAGTGCACTTCATCTAAAAGTGCTTAACAACTGTTATAAGTTTTAGACATCATGAACATTATCTAAAATCTGCACATAGGAAATAGTGCAAATTAGTGGTAAACCAATGACCAATGTTTATGACAAAATCTCCAAAGAAGATGACAATAAACTAACGGGACAAGACGAACGCAACAAGAAAACATTTTGGTGCTGCTTTCTAGTTGATTTGAAAGCTGAAACTTGGATTTTTGAAAACCATGACAGCCAAATAATCTGTGTAAAAAAACACAATGTATTGATCTGCATTTTATGGATGTAAACGCTGAAGGATCATGTGTCAGTAGGATGCTGATTCATGAAAAGTAAACTGTTTACTGCTGCAACTTTCAGCACATTTTGAAGGCAAGGCAGCCATATTGGATTTGAAATCCTTTTGCAGAACTAGGAGACAGGATAGAGGAGTTTTGGATGTGTCATTGGCCCTCGAGGACAGGAATTGCCACTTTTCTCTAAACTGAACCTAACAAACTACATTTAAAAGTCACTGAATTGATTGTTGTTCCTTCAGGAACTGGAAGAGTCCATGGAGAGTCACTGGTTGACAAAATTTAGAGTCTGCAGCCTTTTACCGTTGCAACAACACTGTGGCTTAATTTTAATTTGGCGTAATTGACTTAATCATTAAGCTGTTTGTTGACGACATGTAGAAAGGTAAGCTTTCTGGGCAGAATCGCCCAAAAACTCTACTTGGTTACATTAAAGAGCTAATTTTTAGATATTAATTGTTTTTCCTTTCTGTAAAACTGCTGCAAAACGTGGATAAGAGGCTGTAATTCTGCATTGTTGCGCCCAATTTTCTCGCCGTGAAGCAGGAGGAGGTTTTGTGCAGAGTGTTTACTCGACTCCTGCAACTGGAGTCAGAATGACCACACAGCCCACCTCTAGAGAGAAGCACTGTTTAAAAGTTCGCCTGTGGGGTCACACACATTCCCTTCTGGTACCTCCCAGATGATCCGCCATTCAGAGACCGACACCACAAGAAACACACACTCCAGTCCGGAGGCGAATCTTCCCACATAAAAATCAACGCAATCTACATCTGGCTCCTCTGCTGACACGCAGCATCACTGATGAGCGGCATTGTCGGGGGGAGGGGCACGAATGTGGGAGCACTAAGCTGCACCAGCAGAAGTTCTGGATGCATATAGGTGTGGGAGATATGAGGTATATGATCCTGCGGTGTCCAACCATCTGGTGATGGGATGTGAGACAATCTGTCCATTTGGAGAGGCGACAGAGAAGGCAATAAGCAAAGAAATCTCACATACAGAGGATCTGGAATCGTGTCAAGAAAACACAACCTATGCACGTACACACAAACAGGTTTTAGATTACTTATACCAACTGCACCGTCTCTATGGTAACTAGCAGCTGTCATGGCAACCAAGTACAAACGACGTTAGAAAAAAACAAACCTTGAACTCTGATTTTCAGTTTTGATTTGGATAACTTGAACAGAAAACTCACTCTTTTTCTCTCTTTTTTTCTCCAGACACATTGAAGTATTTTCTTTCACTTCCTGACGTTAAAGCGGTTTAATGAAAGACGGGAATGCAGGTACAAGTTCGAACACAGTCACAAGCCTTCACAAGCTAGAGGAAGGCATGAAGGAGGAAAATCTTTGCTCAAGTACTTTACCAAAAATGGCAAATGAAAAAAACCCCAAAACAAAACAAACCACACCGATAATATTCTCCTCTGATGAGTTATTCAGTGTGCTGAGCTATAAAATTTGACTAATGAATCCGTGTCTTGGTTGAAAAGTGCAAGAGAAATCGGTCAGCGTTCGCAATGTTTAAAATCCTTTTACCAAAGCACCAAAAAAGAAAAAAAAGTTTTCTCACACATGTTCCTGAGCACTGCCAATCTGCTGGCTGAAAGGCTTTTACACTTTCTGTAGTTGTTAATGTGGATCAATAAAAAGTAGAGCAACTCTAAACTACACAAATTTGCTTTTTTGGGCTAATAAAAACTAAACAACACGACCTCAAAATGCCACAAAGCAGAAAGTTGAGTGGATAAATTATTCTGAAAGTGTTTATCCTTTTTCCCTTACCTAAAAAAGACATATTTCACAAAATCAGAAAACGACTGATAATGTTGGTTAAGCACAAGAAAGCCATGTTTTAATGCTGCTCAGGTAACTGAGGACACGGCAGACAGTTGAAGACTTCTTCTCCGATACCAGGATGCAGTCGTCTGGAAAACATTAGGGGAACGGCTCCTCCAGGGCCGCAAACTATCTGCACTTCACCGTGAAAGCATCGTTCCGAAATGAAATCCATTTGTAATTGCCTCACTTCTGCTTCTCAGAGGACCTCCTTTAAACGAGAGCAATTTGGATCCCTGATTTAGCCGTTTTCTGCTTTCTCACCTCCAGACTAAATCTGGGCTGAAAGCAAGAGGCAGCAGCGCCATCGTGTGGATTACTATGCAACGTGCATGCACCCTGCTGCACTGCAGGATCATAAATATGCAAGAGAAAAAATATGTGTTGATTAATCTAAGTTCAGTTTTATATGCTGCTCTAATAAATGTAAATATATTTAGGATTTATTCAGAGGAAGTTTTGAGATTTTACACGCTTACATAAAAAGATGGATGAATTTACTTTGGATATGGGAGTTTTCCTGACTTTAACAAAGCAACAAAGACTTCCTGTAAAGTAAACATCACAATAAAACATTCTCGACACAAAGCAATCAGGAGAATTGTTGACGTCACAGTCGTGAGAATAGGACTACATTAATTTAAAGAAAAAATTTAAACTTAAATCACCTTCAAACAAAAAAACAAAATTTTTTTTTTAATATCCAAGTACGATGAATGCAGGAAGAAAATGTTTTCATTTTGTTCTGATTACCAAATATGTCATATTTTTTGGTTTAATGGCTATATCCGCTATGCTTTCAAGCTGCGCAGCTCATAAATCATTTTGGTTCATATCTGAAATGAAATTTTCTGAGCCAGTCGGGTTTAATTCACTAAGTTTCAACAAAGGACACAAAGCAACGAATTCAGTTCTAATTCTTTATGTATTATTAATAGAAACTTAATAATAAATGTCATTTTCAGTGAGTTTTCATTACCGATTCTAAGTTATTCACTCAATTTATTATTTTTCATAATAAATTCACCTCTTGCTCTAAGTATTTTTGGACAAGAATCAAACTCGACATATTGCTACTTTTACGTGGTGTCTGATACAAGGTGAGGAAAAAAATTACTGGACTTAAATGTTCAGTAATTTCTGATATTAAAATAGATTTCATATGCAAATAAACAAACAAAACAATAGTTTACGTAACATGTTAAGCACATTAACTCATTAACAAATCATTTCTAATCTAACAGGCAAATTAATATTATATTATCTTTTATCTGACCCTGTAAAAGAGTGCTACAAGGTATCTCTTTCCAGACACATTTTTCTCGTGCTCTAATGCCAAATGTATGTATTTTTTGGTGCTAAATGTGAGCAAACCTGTGTTTGTATGCCCCAATTCTGAAACAAGACACAAAGGCAGATCTGCTCCTAAAATAGCTCCAGTGAACAGCAGCAGCGTCCCTGGGCTCACTCTGCCTGCCCGCAGTTAAATGAAGTATTATGTCTGCATGCATTTAGAGGAAAGTCCTCCCATTTTTATGTACAGCGAACACAAAACATTACAATAAGCCTCCAAAAAGGGAATTAAACAGTAAAAAATATTTCCAAAACTTTTCTCACGTTGACATATCCAACATTATTGAGCTGAAATACAAATCAGCGTTAATTTACTTATATGTCATATTTAAGGTAAAAAAATTTGCCTGAGGACTGAAAGTGATCTCAAGCTGGGTTTGTCTGTTCATCCTGGAAATAAGCAATGAATGGCCGCCTTTTCAAAATAAAGTTATTTTAAATTGTTTACCATTGACGAGGAGGTATAGCTAATGTTTTAATTGCAGTCTGGTTACTAACCGCCTTAAATTTTATTTGTATTTGTAGCGTATGCAGTAATAAATATATAGTAAAAAGGTGACGTTTTTCTTCCCCGTTGTAAATGTGACAAATACTTTATGAGCTTTATAAAAAAGATGGAACTTTATCTTTACTGTGACTTTGTGTTTCCAAGTATTTTCAGAAAAAAAAATTTTTGTTGTTGTTTTTTTAATAAATTTCAACAATCACTGGCATTAGGAGTCCAACAGAAATCCTTCTGGCAGCGTCGGCTGTGAGGTCAGCCTGTAGATGACTGGTAATCTAACAGGTGAGAGGTGTGTGTGTGTGTTGTGTGCACCGTCTCCCTCTGCAGTGTGTCGTCTGAGTGTGTGTGGGATCAGGCAGTATTTAAAACCCAACCCCCCAAACTGCACATATGTGTCAAGTCACACTGAGCCGTGTTCCAGCTCCATCAGCAGCGTCCTCTTTTATCTTTGCACACCTGGCAATTACATAAAACCAGGAGATAAATTCACTTTTATTTTAGGATTATTATCTTTTCTGTGTGTGTGTTCTGGGAAACAATTTCTCAAATTAGTTTTTATTTTGATCTCATCTTGTGTCCTGCCACCATCTCTCTGCAGCATCTCCTTCAAGTAGAGCAGTGACCTCCCCATGACCCCACAGACTCCTCTAGTTACATTGTGCATTCATATGCACTCACTGTAAATCAGCAGGTATAGAGCATTCTGACATCCTAAGAAAAACTACATATGCAGTACATATAGGTGTGCATTTTTAGATTTTTTTTGTAAAATTTAGCTTAAAATTCTGCAACAAACGTTTTGTAAAGAAAGAATTTAAGAACAAGAAGTTTTATCTTCTCTGTGCTGAACTGTGTGGTAGCCTGGAGACGGACTATTTTTAATGCAGTGATGAGTCCACTTAGACGAGGATAGATTAAAGAGTGGGCTGGAACAAAAGCTGGAGGAAAGAGTCTCTTTCTGATGGAAAATTTCCTGTTTACAATGTCCTACCATCTAACTGTCAAGTTTAATTCTTGCTTCTTATCTTATTCTTGAAACTGAACATTTCTTTTAAGATTATCAGACTAATCGTTGACTTTCTATTTTCTGGGGAATAAAACAAACACCATTGTTTTAGTCTAAAATGGGAAAGACAAGACAACATATTATCGACATGAGCCATATTTGTGTTGATCTTTATAAGTCAAGTCAAGAAACAACGCAAAATACAAAAGGATGATCCTAAATTATTGCCATATGCTTATTACACAGTCTAGAAAATTAAATGCATCTTTTTAATCAAGAACATTTCTCAAATTAATCCCACAGACCTTTACACACAATACAGGGTTCCTCTGGAGAAGACTAGAATTTGATTTTGGTATTTTCAAAGTTTTTGGGTCTGGCAAAAATAGAAATTAAAGGAAGTAAATAAACTTATTTTCATCCCCACTCTTGGTTTAAAAGTGGTTCCTCCGTGCCTGTCCATGGATTCATTCATCCATTTGTCCATAATGGACTAAATAAGGGCTGAAAACTCCAAAACTCTGTCATTTTTACAAGACAAATATGTCAAACCGTATTATTATAAGATATTATGGTGATGCAACAATAAATATCATCACCTTGTTGAAATAATATGCTACATTTTTCCCCTAGATAATGTAAAAATCACTTTTGTCCCCCCCCAAAAAAACCTAAGGCTATTACACAGTCCAGTCACATTAATGTGACCACCACGTACTTTCCACTTCAGAGTTAAATAACCAATCACAGAAGGCAGGTGGCAGCACAGTGCAGTTGAGCGTATATAAAGGGTGTGTGTGGGCTTCGGAAAACATTTCAATCGTTGGCGTAATGCAGAAACGAAGCGATTTATCCGACGTCCAAAAGGGCATGATCATTGGCTTTCGGGCCAAGGGTGGAAGCATTTCCGAAACGGCTGAGTTTGTGAACTGTTCGCGTGCCGCCGTGGTAAAAGTGTACCGTGCATGGCAAAATGGGACTGTCCAAAATCAACGACGTGGCAAATGTGGTGCACCACGGGCCATAGATGACAGAGGCGAACGACGGTTGCGGAGATGCGTTCGGGCAGATAGACGGGCTACCGTTGAGCAACTGACCACTAAAATGAACCAAGGGGCTACCACAAGTGTCTCCCAAACCACTATTCAGCGAACATTGCTGCGTCTGGGCCTCCGAAGCAGACGCCTGATTCGTGCACCTATGCTGACTGGTGTTCATCGACGACGAAGGCTAGAATTTGCACGCCAGTACAGCAGCTGGACGTCCACTGAGTGGCGACAGGTAGCGTTTTCAGATGAATCGCGTTTTATGCTCCATCGGACAGATGGACGTTGGCGTATAAGGCGTGAAACCTCTGAAAGGAACCACCCTGCAACCATTGCAGGAACGGTCCAAGCTGGAGGCGGGAGCATTATGGTCTGGGGAATGTTTTCCTGGCATTCTCTGGGTTCACTGATTATTGTGGAAGGCACGATGGATCAATACAAGTACGCATCTGTCCTTGCGGACCATGTCCACCCCTACATGCGCATTGTTTTTCCTCAGGATGATGGCATCTTCCAGCAGGACAATGCGAGATGCCATACAGCTGCCAGTGTACGTGCGTGGTTCGAAGAGCACCAGGATGAGTTTACCGTCCTCCCCTGGCCAGCAAACTCACCTGACTTAAACCCAATCGAGCATCTGTGGGACCATCTCGATCGAGTTGTTCGCGCCATGGATCCTCAACCGCGTAATCTAGCGCAGCTGGCCACGGCATTAGAGTCGGCATGGCTCAACATCCCAGAGAAGACCTTCAGGGACCTAAGTGACTCTCTTCCTGCACGTCTCGTAGCAGTTCGCTCTGCGAAAGGTGGTTATTCTGGCTTTTGACAGATGGTCACATTAATGTGACTGGACTGTGTATTTTGGGAAGGTGATGACAAAGAAGTTAGTTTAAATGATCTGATTTCATTCAGTGCTGCAACAGAAAACTTTCTCTTCGTTGTGAAAACATTTTAGCCTAAAATCGATTTCAAAACTGCAGATTCAGATTTTTATTTACTCTCTGCTGCGTACTTGTGCGCCCCTTAGCTGCAGAACACCAACCAGAATGGATGCAAAGTTACAACATTCATATAAAACAGAATTTACAGCTCATGTGTGTCTGATGTGGAGTTGATTTCATGTTATCACATAAACATGAGGATGTATTAATACATTTCCTATGTCACATTCAGAGGAGCAGAAACAGCAGCAGCAGCAGCAGCAGCGCAGTGAGTGGGCGGTATCCCCAGTTTGATGAAACATCTTGCATCCCACATGCTTATATAACTCCCTCTCTACCTCCTCCAGCTGATCACTCATCACTTTATCCACTGCTGGGAAGGAGAAAAAAAACACCACTTCTCTCTGCTCTCCATCACTCCCAGTCAAATCAGCCGAACAGGTGGCCTCCAGCAATCGAGGATGATTTGGTTAAACCGTCGGCATCAAAAGCCCCCGTCAGTCAGACGGGATCACGCCGCTGTAAATCACAGCTCCAGTGGAGATTTTGCATCGTCGAAGACGAATAACAAACGCCGACTGCAACATCAGAACTCAGGCAACAAGCGTCGCTATCAGCAGGCGCGCCAACCTTCACAAGAGGAGCGGTGCTAACGATGCAGCAGCAAAACGGCACAGAACCAGAACAGCAGCAGCGCACACACTCCGTCTCCATCGTCAGCACACACAGCACAATAATGAGAAAAGCCCAGTGGGCGTTCAGGTAATCTTCACATCAGCTCCAGGTTTATCAACTACGGGACACAAATTCACCCTGTTGCCAAGGTGAAAGATTTATCTAAACTTTTATGGAAAAGATTGATAAATATCTGAAGTGAGCAAAAGCACCTGATTTTAAAGAATAGCAGCATTTAATGAGAGAAAATAGTAATCATGGGTTTTAGTGATTACAGCCACTGAAATCGTCAACTTCCTCTTAAAAAATGCTTTAACGGAATATTTTAATAGTTCAAACATTAAATAAGCCTTCATGTGCATTGATACGCACAGACGAAACCGTTTTAACACAACTGCAGAAACTAACATCTACAGTCCTCTTGGTGCGAATAATTTGGAGGCACAAAGATCCGCTTTATCTACAAGTTCCTCCAGGTGGCTGCAGTTCAACAGCACAGCTCTGCTCTGCATTCTGGGTACATTAAAACACCTTATTAAGTTGTTCTACTTCGATCTATTTCCCCTTCTTGTCCACTGAGGTCATTCCTATAGATCATTTCCTCCTCTGCTGACACTAAGCCTTTCTAAAGGCACCGACCTCAAAACTGTTATTTTGTCCACGATGCTGAAAAGCCAAGTTTGCGTCAGAAAGCCAGTCAGCTCTTCCAATTCTGATTAGGAGGCCAGTAAAATATCCAACTGGAATGATGCTAAAGGTTTGTTAAAGTTTGTAACACAGAGTCAGTGACTAGGAGCTCCTTAAGTCTCTGTGCACAGCTTGATCTCTGAAGTAGAGGAATCCATAATAAATCCATTTGTGCCATGTAATATTATATGCAGCATATAATATTACAGTTATATGCTGCATTATTATCACTCCACCTGTTCACACATGTTGAGTGCATGCAAGCTTCTGACAGAAACTGTAAATCTTTATTCCCCTTAAAGCTGAGGTTTGCAGCCTTTATATCACTAAAAGACCGAGCGCCTTTGCTTTATTTTGGATTATTTACAGTTTTGGACTGACATTTTGTTGATGCAGCAGAACCATGAGTGCAGATTAACTACTGTTCTTATATCCTTTTTCTATAAAAGCCCAATATGTTGGAGACATTTTCAGAACTGCTGAGTTAGCAGCGACACTTACATTGATCAGCTCGATCTCCCAGATCTTTTTGACCAGCTCCATGGACGTGTAGCCATTGACGAGGAAAGACTTTGTGTAGTCGCCGAGTTCCAGAGACTCCAGCCACTCGGCCACCGATGTGGGGTTGTTGCCATCGTAGCCCACCGGTCGCACCTGAACACAAATCACATTTCAGGGAGGAAAACAACTTTTCTGAAGCCGTGTCAAAGATTTTCTAAGATACTTTTAGGATTTTGGCACCATTGTTTATATTTAGCAGCTGAATACAAATGCCGATACGCTCAATTTAAAATGAAAACGCATTCAAGCTTTTGTTTTCCCTCGGTACCGCAAATTTATGAGAGGAGCCTACAGAGTTTCTTCAGTCGCTTTTAGTAAAAAATAAAATGAAATAAGAATTAAAACTGCCTTCAAGCCACTTATATTTACATATAAAAAACTGACAAACTCTACATGAGCATCTGCAATAAAATAAAAGATAACTGAATAAATGTTATTCTGTTCATTTTACCTTAGATTTAATGAAAAAGGAAATTCTTTTGTTTAAAAATACTAAACCCTAATATTTCCATATTTATTATGTGCAGAATATTTTTAAAAAAATGAAACCTTTTCTACAAATGTCCAAACAGGCAGAAGAAGTCTCTGTGAGTGCGTCTATATTTTTATAGTAAAACCAAGTAAACAAGCTTCACTCTTGATTCTGGTCTGAATGTGACAGTAACAGCAGGGGGTTTTCCGCGCAGAGGGGAAAACTCGGAGTGCAACGGATAATTAATAATTCATTCACCTTTATTTTGACAGCCCAAACAGCCCCCAGAGTTTGTTTTGCTTCAAACAAGCTTCCCACAACCTCCACCTCGCGTTCAGGATGTGTGCGACTGCATGTCTCCGAGTTAAAAGGTTTCATCCTCGGTACTGTTTGGAAAAGTTTAGTGTGAGTGAGAGGAGAGAAAATGCTGACTGCAGATCTAAGTTTGTCTCTCGCTTCAGACTCCTTCAACTCCTTTTTCCTTCTTTGCATGTGACTGTGCTCATTTATTGCAGTAACGACATTATTTTTGGCCGACAGCAACATTTCATTCAATTCCAGACTCGGTTTATTAGATTTTGCTTAAAAAGTCAATCTAAGTCTGCTGGAACTGGTCATTGTTATGCCTGAATAGTGAGCGGCTATTTAGCTAAAGCTACAGTCAGCTACAGTCTTTTTTAATTCATGCTCAGTGGTTGGATTTCTTTATCTCACAATTGTAAATAAAACTTTTGAAACAATCATAAAAAGGCTGATGTTTCTAAAGTTTTTGGGTCTGAATTAATAAGCGGCTTGTGTGTAAAGGGAATATTTCCATTCTAGTGTCACCACCTGCTGACGATGTTTTACCCTCATTAACTTCTTACCGCCTGGATTCATTTTGCAATTGCAATTTATTTTAGAACAAAAGCACAAATCCAACCACTAAATACTTCTAATATGACTACAGGTGTGTGTGGAATATTATCATCTCAAGATATTGAGGTGCAGCTCATCATTAAGCTGCAATGACTGTGGGTCCAGTAAACATACCAGTGAAGAACCATTGCCTAACAGAAACAGATCATCGCAGCCTGATTGCTTTATTTTATTTATTAAAACGTGAAAGAAAAAGCACCAGTTTCAGAAACTCAAATCTTTATCTAAAAGTTTCCAAAAGCCAAAAAAAGAAAAAGGGGTAAATTCCACATTTTTTGGATTAACGTGGATGATGCAGCAAATCTAGGTACATTATGTTTTTCAGAAATTTCAGCTTTAATGCAAAGATCATGATAACGCCAGGTATGCCATTCTCATTCTACTGATCTGAACATGTGTTGTAATATCAGGTAGTGAAATATTAGCAGTGAGTTAATACTTCCAGGATGGATCGTGTCGCTTTCACGACACATTTTGTGTTAAATCTGAATTGAACTGACCCTGGGCAGCAGCCGGATGGCCTGCAGGAGGCGCTGTCTGTGGGCAGAGTTCAGGATCCCTATTTCCAGCAGGTCTTGGTCCTCCACCACGTTGCTTCCCTGTAAAACAAAAACAAATAAAAAAAAAACTTAGAATCACTGGTACTGACCATTTGATCCTCATAACAGAATTATCTGGCAAAATAAAACCAAACCAGCTTTATTTATGTCTAAACATATCCAAAATAACACAAACACCAGCTGTTGTTTTGGTTTTTGGGAAGCCGGATAAATCTTTAGAAAACTCTGCAACTGTTTCTGCCTGGCAACCAGATAAATTAAGGAGTTCCCATTTAATTTGCTCTTAGAGACAAACTCTTTGCTCCATGATCAATCACAAATCTGCTCTAACAAATACAGATTCAGTATATAAAAATAGCTTGTCCATCTAAAAATGATTAATTTAGGCTTTAAGGGGTTAGAAAATAACCATATATTTTTATTATGGGTACAGGTTAAACTGCCTCTGCAAAATATTTTTTTTTGCTTATTTCCTAAATGTACATTTAAATAACATGTTTATTTCACTTTAACAATTGCAGAAACGTTTTTAATCGAATTACCAAGTGGTGCTTAAAAGATGATTCCTGTAGTAAATGGATATGTTCCAGAGTTAACGTTTTGTAATTTATTACTACAACCAGGGATTCCCCCAGTGTATTATAAGCCTGGCGACCCGCCATGCTTTACTAGCCCCGCCGCCAGGCTAAGCGTTGCTTGTTTACGTTTCTAGGGGAAAAAAAAAGTTATTTTTTTGTTGTTTTTTTTAAAGCTGGGCTGCAAGCATCTCTTTTGCTCTTAGCATTTCACTAGCAGATCAGATTTATTCCTAAATGATAGGTTTATAATAGGTTTATAGTTTATGCATTTAAACCCGACAGCGTGCGGACCAATCACACAGCTGGCTCTTCTGTGCTTTGCCTCGCGCGCTGCAGCTGCTTTACCTCAGCGGGATCGCGCGCTGCCCCCTCCTTTCACTCAAACTGGACACAGGCTGACCTGTATGGATATTTACATCAACTTACTGTGAGGAATTATGATCCTTTGGAGAACTCTAGATAAGAGTTTTAAACCCGCCGCATTAGCTCTGGTTGCGTAGCTCAAAGTGAACCGCAGGAATAGCTTGTAGCGAATTCAGAGGTCGCGTTGTGGAGTGGTGAGAATGATTTATCTTCGTGAACGAAGATATGCAGCGTTTACATCTCAACACGCTGCCCAGCGTGTGGCTCTGTGTCTGTCTTCCCTGTAAAGTTTATGTCTGTGGTCTTGGTTAGCCGGCGCGTTTGTGGATAACGAGCAACGTTAACCTCATCATGCAGGTTCAGCCCGGTGAGGAGCTTTCGCGCTCTCCTCGGAGTCACTCATCACGCTGATTTTATACCATTTTATTATTGTTTTTAGTATTATTTTTCCGGTTACACGATGCATCAAATCATTTAAAATGCAGGGTATTATAAGCCTAGCGGCCCGCCATGCTTTACTAGCCCCGCCGCCAGGCTAAGCGTTGCTTGTTCACGTTTCTAGGAAAAACAAAAGAAAAAAAAAAAAAATCGCTTTTTTTTAAGCTGCCTGCAAGCACCTCTTTCGTCTTAGCATTTCAATAGCAGAGCAGATTTTTTCCTAAAGGACAGCCAGCATGTGGCTCTGTGTTTGCCTTCCCTGTAAAGTTTATACGTCTGGTCCCGGTTGGCCGAATAACGAGCAGAAAGGAGCAGCTCTCATTTGTTCTCTGAGAGGATTCTTGGAGTCAGACTGAGGCGACCTCATCATGAAGGTTCAGCCCGGTGAGGAGCTTTCGCGCCCTCCGGTCTGTAACGCATCACGCTGATTTTATATTATTTGATCATTATTTTTAGTATTATTTTTCCGGTTACACGATGCATCAAACCATTTCACATGCGCTGTCTACTTGGAGAAACTCGTCCCATAAACTTGACCAACCAGAATAGTTTCTGTAACAATTATTAAAAACTCAACAGACACGAAACGGAAGACCTACTAAAGTCACATTAGCAGCATTGAATTAAATCTCCCGTTTGTTGCGCATCTCTGCTAGTGCAGCAGATTACAGGGCCGGTCCAAGACTGTAAGAGGCCTGGAGCAGAATTTAGTTTACGGGCCCCTTTTGCTGCTAAAAATATCAGCACCTAAAATAACAGCTTCTGTGTTAGATTTAGTGAATTATGGGAGAAGGGAGTAGTTTAATTTGCCAGCCTAAAAAGGTATTTGTAAATTCAAAAATTAAACTCCCAGCATCAGATTGTTGCTATGGTAACAAAACAATCCAACTATGAATATTGTTCTTTTAAGTTTTACAAAGTAAACTTGCCAACTCCTTAAAATCTTGCATCTAAATGTTAAACCATTTAAAATGTTTTAACTTATGTATGCCTAAACAATTTAATCAAATTTAACAGCATTGATAATCTCAATAAACAAGAGTTACATTTATGCATCTGTGGTCTGTTTTAAAATATTAGTGTTTATGGGGCCCCTGAAGCCCTGATGGAGCCGCTGACTTAACTTAACTTTCACTGGAGATATTTTCATGTGACATATAATTAAACAGTAGTACTTTTACATTTCCTGTCAACATCTTTTAATACAAAAACACGGTGGACCGCCGGTGGACCGCCTTGATGCCCCGACCACCGGGTTTCTGGGGGAAACCCTGACTACAACCGATACAATAAATGTCTCATAGTTGTGCTGAGGAACTTGTCAGGAGGCAGTGATCCATTTCAACTCTGTCACCAGGAGGTCACGGCAAATCAAATTCAGAAACTAATTGCATTCAGAAGATAGAATCAGTGAAGAGCCCTAGCTGTGTGTATTTTAATCTCAGAATCAATCCAGCTGTTCTGTGAAAGCCTCAGAGATTCTTCATGAAAAACGAACATCGTGAAAACCAAGAAGCACAGCAGACAGGTGAGGCGCATCCTCACCTGTCTGGTTGGGTAAAAACATCCGTTGACGAGCCGTTACTTGAACACCTGGCAAAAACAATCTGGTTTGTAGCTTAAAAACTCATGGTGGACTTTTATCAAAGGTTTATAAGAAAGTCTATCAATTGGCTAAAATGGTCTAGTTAAAGTACAGACCTAAATCCAACTCTGATTAGCATAATTCATATCAACATCTATCCACTCTGGCATGAGCATGAATAATATCGGGGGAGGGAAAGGAAATGTTTCTGCTGCATGAACTTATGAGTTACTGTTAAAAGTTAATCAATCAATCGATCGATCGATCCTAATTATAAGTTCTATACCAGATCACCAAGCTGTACAATGTTTGGTTAAAATGACATGTCTCAACTCTTTTTCCATGAGGCTCAAAAATGAAAACATGAATTTATTAGTATTATTATTTATACTTAAAACCTAATCAGAACCACCAGAACTGCTTCAAAGTAACTTTTCACAACACAGGTCCAGTATATTACAAAGTATTGACATTTCTTTTTTTCCAAGTTTAATTCTTAACAATGCGGAACAGCGGTGTTCAAACTTTTTGTCACATAAGCCAAAATGCAAATAAATGTAATTTTTTTAACTACTTATTCAATTAAACAAAGACAAAAGACATTTCTTTGTTGGAAAGTAAAGTTTGAATCATTGTAGACCCAAAACATTAAGAGTTTTTCACATTATTAAAAGAAAAACATTCACTTTATTCTCAGCAATAAGCTCTTTAAAAAACGTGTTGGTTTAATAAATGAACTAAACGCAGATTTGAGTTCTCTAAAGTCTGTTTCTAAGTAGATTAACTATGAAATTAAAAAGAAAACAAAACACTTTGTTATACTTAATATATGCCATTACAGAACATTTTAATTTGTTAGTAATAGTTTTATTCATCTGCATCAAACACCTGTTGCACTTTGGAATAACTTTAAACTTAGTACATTTAACAACATTAAGATCAGCTATTAAAAAGGTAAAACATTAAAGTCCACTTTTCTGAGACAGTTTGGGTCCAAATAAACCAGATTACAATGAATCTGATGTGATATTTAAATCAGACCAACACCAGAGCCTGTATGGGTTTCCTGCAGCGTTCACCTTTAATTACTCCAGCAGGAAGCCATGAGAGAGCTATCAGTCCTGCCCCCTCTGGAGAGGAAGAGAGGGGTTCACACACATAATTACAGGATTCAGCACAGACTGGAGCAGAACAGACATCAGGAAAAACGACAATGATGATGAAGTGATAGATCCAAGGAGGAACGGAGAGCAGCCCGAGGGGAATCCACCCATCAGTAACTCTTAAACTGTCTGTACACTGGTCAGGGATGCAAGGATTAGATCTGACTTCAAAAATCATTGAAAACATTTAAAGTAAATCCACTTAAAGTTTACTTTTGAAACAAACAGCTCACTTTACATCTCAACTTGGTGACCCAACAGGACAATGACCCAAAGCGCACATATAAACTGTTCAAACGCACAAAGATAAAGAAGGGTAGTAAAAAACAACCGACTACTTTGCATAAAAGATGAACAATTTAATGGAAAAAATGCCTGTTGATAGATATTTAGCACATGATTTCTCTGCTAATTTGCATTCTCGGTGTATGTAAACTTCTGAGCAGAGCCATAAACGCTGCATAGACCTGCATAGTCTGACGAGCTTTCAACATCAAGAAAACAGACAACACCATCTGGATGTCGGCTGTGGAATATGGGAAGAGAAAATTTAATAAAATATTTGTGAGCAGATGTTTGGACACTTTTTGTGTAAAAACAGAAAGGTCAAAAAAGAACAAGCAAAACTTTGAAGTTACACCAGAAGACTGCAAGCTGCGTATGTGGAATGATGGTCATTTAGACGAGGGCGATGTAAACATCACCAAAAAAAATCACCAGACATACAAACTCAACATCAAACCAGTTTGAATATACAACTTATATTTCTACCTAAAAAAATAATTGGGGTCTAGCATCTCAACAGTTCAATACATACATATATATATATATACATATATATAAAATGTTTTGAAATTTTACTATTATAAAACATGTGAAGTTTGGAGTATATGTATTTAAATGTAAACCTGAACGTATTTCTAAACAGTTACTTCCAGAAACATTCGTCTGATGCTACTTGTAGTGGAAACAGTAAAGATGGATCATAGCACTACTAGTTTATGCAATAAAAAAATGTAAAAATCAGTAATTTGGTCCAAGATGAGATGGTCTGTGGATTTTGTCGTCTGATGCAAACAGAAAACCAAATTATCTAATTAAAAATCAGCAGATTTCTTCTGTTTTTCTAACACTGAGCCACACGTTTTACACCAATTATCTGAACCAACTATTTGCTGGACTAGTAGAAAGAAACATTTTTGTTTTACTCTTTTAGAGAGTAACGAAGAGGTGGAAACTTTTCAAAAACTGTTCCTGTTTCATTTCACCTCACTGTGACATTAGACAGTCATCTGATACTTTTCTGTTGAAGGTTTAAAACATTTGCACACATCAATGGATTCCTTAAAGCCAAGATACGTTCTCAGGGAAAATATTTATCCAAATCGATCTCCAGGGCTCCCCTGGTCTGAAACCAAACTAAGTAACCAACGGCAACAGCTGACAGGGCTCATTTTGCAGCTGAACTCACTGCCCCGGCGTTCTGCTGCTGCGCGTTGCGTGAAGACTCCTCTGAAAGAGGAGAGTAGCTCGCAGATCAGCTCCCAGGCTGATTAATAGAGGTGGAGTCACCGTGCTACGACTTCACGGCAGAGTAATGGCTCTCGGAGCGAGAGCAGAGTAAATTGTTGGAGACCGGGATGCTGCGGTGGAGTGTGGATCTTCAAAGGCATGACTAATTGCTCCCTGCTGGGCTCCTGATGCGGAGAGATGAAGATCCTGAAGGTTTCCTTTCTTTATCAAACCTACTTTGTCCACTTCGCTCCTCTGCCTTTACATCCGTTCCTGGAGGAGTTTTCAGGAGTGGAAAACACACTGCTGGATCAGATTTTCCTTCTAATTTTAGGTCAACAAATTCTCTGATAAGAGCGATTTAAAATCAGGCACTTTTTCAGAGCGCTAAGCAAAAGGAAAATCATGACTTCCATCATCCTCATAAAAGGAGGGTTGTCTTTTATTTTAGTTTATTATTCAATTTCTGCTTTCAAGCTCGTCTGCCTTGCTTACAAAATTAAGTTTCTTTAACTAAATATAGCACTATAAAAAGAACTCACTTCTTTGGTTGTTCTAACTTCTTTAAATGAATCATGATCAATAAAATTGGGCTTTTATGAAAAAATAAATAAAAGAAACCCTATAATGAAAATGATTTCTACTAAATAATGACAGTTAAACAAAAAATGTCACACAAGTGACTGTATGAATATTCACCACCTTTAAGTCAGCAGCCATATTTTTTAATAAAAAATGATTTATAAAAGCAATAAAATAATAAATCTGGTACTGTGCTAAAGTAATGCAAATAAAATATTTAGTAAGGTTTTCTTTTTCATCACATCAGATTTATAGCAGGATTTTATTCTTCATTTATGTATTTTTTTAAAAATGTAGTTGTACTTTCTTTGATTCTTTCTTCAACAGTTTTACAAAAAAACCAACTCAAATTAAAATCCACAAAGTTCTAAGTTTGGTTCGAGCATCATAACATTTATCTTGAAAATTATATTTATGTAAAAAAAAAAAGTGTATATTATCAGGTTGACTTTTTTTAGTCTTTAATTGCATTTAATCTTTAAATGTAAAGGTTTGTAATTTAATAACATAGTATTTATGTTTATGGTATCCAAAATGATTGATTATGCTTATGGTTCACGTTTTACATGTTACGTGTACAAAACAACCAGTTCCAGTTCTTTTTAGTTTGAAGAGATTATTTATGCTGTGGGATTGAGTTATGAATTGTTCAAACAATGTAAAAACTAAAAAAGCATTGAGAAATATGATCCAAACAGAATACAAAGAAATCTACAAATCTACCAGAAGAGACTAAATGTACCTTTTCTGCACTCCTCAAGATTCAAAATGTACTTAATTTGCACGATGTGTCCCATTTCAAGCAAGGATCAGTTGATAAAATATGCAGCTCTCAGAAAATAAAATAAATAATAATAAAACGTTTATGGCATTAGTTCCCCTTATTTGACAGCGGCTTGATGGGAAGATATACAACATATGAACATTTTTATGATACTTTCTATAAATGTTTGAGAGCAAATTGATCCACTAAAGGAAATAAATAAGTATTTACAGAATCACTAAGGGATGAAGTAGCCAAGAATGTGAACAAGATTGGCATTTAAAAAGTCAAACAAAAAGCTTTTTAAGTGTTTTAGTATATCTGAGTTTTACGCTGGTTGATGTCAGGCATTTCTACAGTGACATCATCTCAGATTGGCCATTATCTCGTGTCCTTCAGAAGTAATGAAGTCAATACTGTCCACTCCTTTTTTATTTGACCATCAGTCCAGCCTCAATGGCTGGTCCAAGCGCTCGGACACGCCCACTTTAACGGTCCCTTTAGCAGGAGACAGTAATGGCAGATTGGATCGCTGGGCTCACTTACATGTGCACTCCTGCAGCACATACTTTCTATTCATACAGAGACACAGATGAAAATCGAGGTCAAATTCATTTGCAAAAGCAATCGGTTCTACAGACGAACTTGAACTGTCCCTGAAACAAAAGACGAGCAGCTCAGGCTTTTAAATCTGTTGACTTTTGTGGATTGAACTTGGTGTTTATGGCAAATTCCCACCGCTGTGTTGCGACAAAAATGAATTTGACCCTGAGGTCCCTAAAAAGAAGTTGCTCTCACTAATAGAGGCTGTTCTGAATTACGGAGACGTCAGTGCAGTGCAAATTAGGGAGTAATTTTGAATTTAAGCGACAGAATAGATTTGTTTGGCATGTTTAGTCATGAACAGGACAAAAAGGCTCTCCAGCAAGAAAAGCTTTAATCCCAAAAGCGGTTCTAGTCAGGAGGAAACCTTTGAAGTCACTATAGCTACTGTAATAAACCTATTTAGAACATTTTCTACACCTAAGAACCAACAACAGGAGGTGAAGAAATCCCCAAATCTCCATAATCCACAAATAAAGTCTGTCATCTGCTACATATTAGGGAGCGAATCAGTCAAACATACAAATATTCAAATCAATGGGGGTTAAATGGAATAATTCCTAAGTCTGAAAATACATTTCAGGGTGATGATGAAAGCTGCTGGAGTGATTCTTCGCTCTTCCTAATGAGATATTCTACAGCAGGAATGTTGAACTTATTTTCCTTTTGGGCCAAATAAAAAATCTGAATGTTCTTAAAGGGCGGTCGCCATAGACTGTATTGTCTATACAATTCAACTGTTAAAATATCAATAAAAAGCAGTTTGTTTCAGCCTTCAGTAAGCGTTTCTTAAAATTAAATAATATTGAACATTATTCACACTGATCCGTCCATCCAGGACTTTGATTGTTTTTGTGGGTTTTTTTGCAATCAAAATCGCAGATTTTGTGGCGCTAATTTTGAAGTGTTTGTAAGAAATTTCTATGATATTTGTAATAACACATGATACTTTCTATTAATCACAGACCATAACGTGACATCAAGGAGGCAGCAGTCACTTAACACAAGTTTTTGGTCAATTTTGAGAAAAATTTGCAGTAAAATCAGAAAGAAATGTGGAAATGTGTTGATTTTCTGTGGACAGATTTGATGAAAAACTGGAGGGACTTGGTGTAATTTAGACTTTAGAGGGCCACATAAAAAAGCTACTGGGGGGCCACATTTGGTCCCCGCGCCTTCAGTTTGACACATGTTCTAAAGAATCAGATTCAGCTATAGTCTCTCCACAAAAAACAGCTAAAAACATATTGAAGGTATTGTGTTAATATGCATGGGTTTTAAATGAACACACTTATACAACAGCTGAAAATGAATGTTAAAAAACAAACAAATTGAGCTCCATGTTCTGAAATTACAATTGAATCCAACTTGTGGAGACATTTTAGGTAAAAGTCTCCAATCAACATGTTTACATTTGCACTACTTTTCAAACACACTTTTTTAATTCAGTTGTATAATTTAAAGAGTCTCAGACAAAAGTAAAGTTTTTTCTTTACAAAATATATTTCAAAGGTCACCTAAAATAAATATATTGAAAGAGAAGAAGTCTAGAAAGGACATTTTAAAGACATTTCATCACTAATAATTAGTATACGATGGCAAACTTTTCACTAAAATCAATGTAAGAAATGTTTAGGGTCTCCTAAAATTAATTTTTCACATTAACGCACAAAATGGTTGAAAACCTTTTTGCCATTGCAACAAAAGTCATCTAGATGTAGAATAGCAGCAGCAAAGATCACTGCAATGTTTATTAGCAAATGTTACGTTAAACGTTAGCTGTAGCTCTGCTGTCTCTATCTTAAAGGTAAAAGTTTTTATTCCAAAGCGAATTCACAGTAAACAGCACTATCCATGCTACAGTAGATGCTACAGATACAATAGATGCTACAGACAGTTTGAAAATCATTTTCTTATTTAGAAAAAAGTAAAATGTAATTTTATAGCGCCTCTGACTCTAAAACCTCCTGACCACCTGTAGAAGAAAGGCTAGAAGTTACAAAATATGATCGCAAATTAGTCCAAAAGTGGAGAGTTCAAGTTCAGATTTTTGCTATTTTTGTCTATTTAGATATTTTTAATGATAAAAACATGAGAAGAAGAAAATTATAAGAAAATTATGTTCAATCAACAGTTTCTTGTTGACTGGAGCTAAAACAAACAGATTAACCACATGTGGAGAAAACACAAGGCAAAAGAGAAAGTTGGATTTTATGCAGTTGCCACAGTAACAGATGCAGGTCACTCAGAGTGGAGGACCAGAGCACAGGTACAAAAATGTCTGCACAGATTTACCCTGATACCTTTTGTTTGTTCTCATAACAGAGACAGCAACTTGCAATTAGTTTACGTCAAACAGAAATAAAAAGTGAAACTTGTTGAATTTTTAAAGTTGGCTCCACCGCGGCGGGGCCAGTCTCCGGGGAAACTCATACAGTCAGCATCCCTGCGCTTTGTGTCTTTCTGCCTTTGCTGCAGTTTCTCCCAATTTAACTTCATCGCATCTCCCCAGCCCTCCCCATTTCTCCTCATTTCCAACTTCATTGTTCAGCCTCCCTCACTGATGCACATCATTTTCTAATGAAAAGTGACCCAAACGAGATTCTTTCCTACGTCACAGGACGGGATCGCCGGAGCAAACCCAGAGGATCGGTCCGCTCTCCTACCCACAGGCTACAGGTGGTTGGAAGCACAAAATCTCAGCAAAAACTACAATGAATGCGGCTCGATTCTGTGATGTGTGCAGTTAGAGCTGCTGGTGAAGATATGTTGAAGGATTTCTGTGCGTAGGAGGGACTTCACATGGCATCAGTGGGGAGAGGCAGCAGTGATTACAAGAGAAGACAGACGAATAGAGAGGAAAAGAATCACAGAAAGAAAGAAATATAACCAGTTCTAAACATCCAGATGATGCAAAGACATGCAATCAAAACAAGATGATCCCCATTCATCAATATATTCAAAATGAAATTTAAATCATAAAAACACTCACCATGAACTGGACGTTGTCGAATCCGTTGGCCAGCAGGTGGTTCTCGTACTGGACCAGACCGATGGAGTCCAACCACTGTCCGACAGACTGCAGCGGGCAGCGGGGACCTATGAGGGGGTGGAGGGGCAAACGCTTCAGTAGGGAGTAGCCGTCCACGCGGTAGCAGCGGCAGTCCGGCTGAGACAGCTGGCACTGCCACATCATGTTATGGCGGGCAAAGTGGCTGTCGAAGGAGCCCGCCATGCTTTCGGACGAGTCTGTTGATGAGGACGATTACTTGGGAGGGGAAGTCAGAGGGGATGGAGGGAGGGGAGAGGGTGAAAGGGGGAAGGAAAGAGGCTAGGCAAGGGGCATGATGGGGTTTGATGGGGTCAGCATGCGGGGAAGCCAAGGAGGTAAAACGCCGATGTCCAGATGTTCTCAGATCCAGCCAGAGGCAGAACGGGAGGCGGAGGGAGGAACTGAAAGTTGTATCCGTTCCTGCGGGGGTAAATCCTGCCAGAGATCAGTCCAAGTGTAGATCCGAGTCTGTCGCCGTGCAAAGTGCAGCCGCCGCCGCTCTCACTTCAGCTGTTGCGCTCGCTCGCTTGCTCGCTGTGAGCCGGTGTGTGTGCGTGCAGAGAGAGAGAGAGCGAGCTGCTGCGTTGTAGATTTCTCTTTATCAAGTACTCCCACTCTCATCTGTATGCTTCTGCAGCCTCCTCTCTCTCTCTCTTTTTCCTCAGCTCTGCCTTCCCCCCTCCTCACCAACTTCCCTCTGCTCTCTATCTTCCCTCAGCGGCGATCGACACCCTGCCTGCCGCCTCTGCTGCTACACATGCATCTGCCTCACTCCGTTGATAACAGCCACAACAGTTGCAGCTTCTTTTGTCTTTAAGCCAGAATCCCTCCCACACACACACACATACACATACAAAAACCTGAGTAGATACACGCTGTCCTGCATATGCATGCTTGCCTGTGTTGTAAGCAGCATTGGTAGGAAGGTGGAGCTGCTTTGGCACAAACCGGATTTCTGGCTACGGTAACCATGATTAGAAATGGCTTTGCGTTGATGGATGAAAGAGCAGAAGAACAAAAAAAAAACAAAACGAGAAGAACGGGGGGAACAGGAGGTGGAGGGATGTGGAAGTTAATACAGGCGAGAGGAGCTGCATGCAAAAAAACAGTCATCACTGGAGGAGGAATCAGGTGTGGCAGGTGGGGAAAATTGTACTTTATGGATATACACTTTTAAACTATTCTAACCCTTAAATAATTATTTTCATGTCACAACTACAAAATTAAGGCTGCACAGTGGCGCAGTTGGTAGAGCTGTTGCCTTGCAGCAAGAAGGTTCTGGGTTCAATTCCCGGCCCCGGCCTTTCTGCATGGAGTTTGCATGTTCTCCCTGTGCATGCGTGGGTTTTCTCCGGGTACTCCGGTTTCCTCCCACAGTCCAAAAACATGACTGTCAGGTTAATTGGTCTGTCTAAATTGCCCCTGGGTGTGAGTGCATGGTTGTTTGTCCTGTGTGTGTCTCTGTATTGCCCTGCGACAGACTGGCGACCTGTCCAGGGCGTACCCCGCCTCTCGCCCGGAACGCCAGCTGGAGATAGGCACCAGCATCTCCCGACCCCATTAAGGGACAAGGGTGTAAGAAAATGGATGGCTGGAACTACAAAATTACATTTTGCTGCATTTTAATTTGATATGACTGACAAATTGTGATTGTTTTTACTGCACTACACCTGCAGGTGCAAGGAGCAAATTAATTTACTTATTGTTCACCTTCACTAGGAATCCAAGCTTATTTAACTGTGACGGATTCATGACAGTTTATTAGATAAGAATAATATATAATAACTGCATGAGGGAGAGGATGTTTTGGATTTGGGGGAAAATCCCCGTCTTAGTCTTATTACAAAGCAAACGTTTTCTCTACCTCTCAACCACACGACTGGCATTTTACTAAAGTAAAGTGTAGGCTTTCCTAAAATCATAATCCACAGGGGAGAGTTTTACAAACTCACTTTCTGTGTATATGTGTGGGCTTTGAGAGATTTGGAGAAATAATTATGTGAAAATCCATTAAGCTAAGAACCCACACTAAGAATTTGGCACATTCACCTGTTTTAACTCATGACTGTCCCATCAAAACTTTCATTGTTTTCTAAAAACGAGCAACAAATTCAACCTAAACTCCTAATAGTATTAGAGGAACTGAAATAAAAACAAAGAGCATTTGGGAGTGGATGAATTAATTAAAAAACACTTTTCAGATGTTAGAAACTCATAAAATTTAATGGAAAAGAGTCACATTTTCTACACTTAGAAGCAGATGAGTTATACTGAGATAAAACTGAAAAAAACAAAACCTTTTTTGCGTGTTGCCGGCACCCGATATTTAGATGACTGAGTAGAAATGATGATACTGAACCATGAGTCGCTGAGACATCAGAAGCTCAAAGGTTTGCTTGTAATTTACAGGAATATCCTGAACATTTTAGGAAATAAGAAAATGAGGAGAGTCAAGTTGCTTTTAGGTAAAAATAAACACATTTTTCAGGTGACTGCACTGAGAAAAATTATTTTTATTAATCTGTTTGGGGTGTTTTTTTTCCCTTACATTTTTCTGCTTTCATCAAGCTGCACATCGGCGTATGAAATGGAAAGTGAGCATTCGAGAAAACGTCTGTGAATATGACTACAGTAAAAAAAAAAAAAAAAAACCCTTAGAGAAACTCTAAATGAGATCAGATTCAGCTCCCATTTACTTTTACCTCACAAAGTTAAGTAAGCTGAATTATTTTATTCAATTTCACGCCTTGGTGTATTCCTCCCAGCTGTTTTCAAATTCCGTTTTGATTACACTGGCTCTCGTATGTCATAAGATAGAGATCTTTTTCCTCAAGATATTGTTTCTGTATTTATATCAACTAGCTGCATTTCTATAGCATTCAAACAGAATTAAAATCTTTTGCCTGGGCTGCCAAGCCCAGTCATCAAGCTTTCTGGTTTTATTGGATTTAGAACACAAACTGATTAATTTTTATATTTACAGATGCCTGGTTCTTATGCTGATCTGCAAAACTATCCGATGGTCAAACTAAATATCTGTTCAATTTTGGGGAACGTGGTGAGAACAGTGATGAGGCATCAATCTGAAATCTGAAATTTGCATGCATCTTCATCAGCCATCTGTGTTTTACCAGGATTTATTCTTTAAGTCACCCACGCTCAAACACACACACACTGGATGCCGTTTACCTGAGGTAACCTCCTTGACGTCCAATCCGCTGCCGATCCCCGCGCCGATGGAGCTCATAATCTTATCAATCTAAACAGACGGGAAACACACAGAGAGGTAGCAATGTGTACAGTACATATTAATAGGGGGAAAAGTTATTTCCCAGGAATAAAGCTAAGTCCTATTTCTGGATTCATGCGTCACATAATGTGATCCTTACAGCAGCCGGGATGCTGAGTGTCAGCCGGAAACTTTCAGACAACTGAACCGAGATGAAGAGAGGAAGAGTGACTGCTGGCTGCAGCACAGTGGACATGCTGCTAACCACTGAACTGTGCAACCTGCTCATCTGTCAACCGGGCAGCAGAGCCGACATCCACAGAGCCTCACAAGCAGTGAACGCATTCACATCCCAACAAGCTTGTTAATCAGATCCGATTAATGAGGAATAATATATGTCTAGGACCTAAAAAGACATAGGTTTTTTTCTGGACATTGAACCAACATTAGCAATTTTCTAGTATAGAAATGCTACATTATATTGTGGCTGACTTCACGGTTGTCCAGGTAACAGACACTTAAATCCTCCACAAAGAAGGTAAGCCACATAACGCTGGTGATAAAGAAGCTGGTTTTTCACAGCACATTGATGGAAAGTTAAACGGAAGAAAAAACTCGTCAAGAACAAGGAACAAAACCAACACGGACAAACCAGGGGATTATTAAGAAACCCTCTTTAACTGTAAATAAATTGGCACTGCCAAATATCCTAATGCTGATGAGTTTAAGGACAGCCTAGATGCTACTGCAACTTATATATTTAATTATTTCAAAGTTTTAAAACAGCGTTCTCACGGAGGGCATCCTAGCAGGCTTTAAAGCAAACATTTAGCCTAAAAACTTAAGGAAACATCTTCCGCCTGCAGCCATATTTCAGTCAGGTAATTTATTCTAGGGCAAATTAAGTTCATTTGAGATATGCATGTCATTCTGGTTTTATTTTCTTTAAATAAAAGCATTTACATCTGAACACCATGAGGACTTCCTAACAGTCTACGCCTGAGTGATATTAACAAATAACTTCAGTATTTAGTAGTACATGATGTACAAATACCAAATTTGAATCAAACATTAAATCTGCTTGAATCCTGAGGAGCTTTTGTGACTCGTCTCTTGCCAATAATACAACTCTTTCTATCTGCTGCTCCGTGTTTTTCCCATCTGAAGTTTCCCCTTTAGATAACATTAAATTAGACAGGGAATGTTACTATAAATAGGAGAAAAAACAAAAAAATACCGATGGTAATTCATCAAGACAGCAAGTCAAGAGTTGTGTTGGGTAATTAATGAACATGTACATGCAAATGTGGCACAGCAAACACTAATGGGCTTTCACTCGCATCATTAGCGTCATTTTAAAAATAGTCCAGGTTATTTATATGATTTGATCTGCATTTTGTCTAGAGTTGCATTTTTTCCTTAAAAAAAAGTGGTATGAAAATGGTAAATGATTCTTAATATCTTGCAAAGTTATGTCTGATAAGAAAAATAGCTGAATAACTTTCATGTCAGGAACCAAAACACAGCAACCTTGACCCCTGACCTTTACCCTCCACAATTCAAACTACTTTCTAACATTTAGTTTCTCCCTGAAGGTCCAGGAACATCAGAGTAGCAACACGGTAATCTAGCGCTGTCGAAGTCGCGAACGTTTCAAAAGAAAGTGAAGTGATGCTGCTCAGTGCTGAGGCTGCAGTTTCCCCTCCTGCAGAGACCAAACGCCGATTTGCTTTAATCAATTTCATAGTCGCAGCACAGCCACCGATCCACATCTTTATTCCTCCTTTAATATCGCCATTGATTAGATAATCCAGATCTTGAGCTGTTTGCGTCATCTCACCTCCTCCCACTCGGCGGTGAAGGACGGGGTCCGCTCCAGTCGTTTCTCAGGGATGGCTCCCTCTCTGGAGCCGGGCGATCCTGGCCCCTGGCCCCGGGACCCAGACCCCCAGCTGTGTTCCTCCTGAGCGCATAAAAAAAAATCACTTTCACACATGACCTATGACTTGCAAAAAAATAAAATAAAATAAAAAAATAAAAACATCTTGAGCTTAAATAAAAATAAAGAAAAAAGATTCCATCACTAATAGCTTTATTTTCATCAAACGGAATATGTATTTTCTGTAGTTTATAATTTATTTAGGCTGGATTAAACAAATCTCAAACGAAGAGCCAGCCACTGGAACACTGTGGCCCAGATTCGCGAGTTATCTCATTGGTTGAACTCAGTTTCTGAAGCCACATCATAGAAACTCTAATTTATACACATGAATATTCTGAATAGTTGAAAACGCACCAAAGAGGAACATTTTTTTCTCCTTAAATAGGATATAAATCACAAAATATTTTCAAAAACTACTGCGGCAGCCTTAAGGTCTCACATATTGTGCCTCTGGAAAGAGTTTACAGCCCTTTTTAAATGTCATGTTTTTAATGCGGCGTCATAATTTAACTGAAAAATACACAAAATCTGCAACAATCCGATTATTTAAACTGAAACTAAAATTCAGTCTTTAAAGACTTTCACTTTCTTCTGGTGAAGTCATGATTACATTCAATGACTGTGAATACTAAAAATCCAATTCCAATTATTTCTAGTTATCAAACAGTGCAGTAAGTAGTTTAAAACGTTTCTATCTAAGTCATGCTCCAAATCGAGTCACTGACTTGCAGCATTGTCTACTAGCATTAAAAAAATGCTGCTGCTGCTGTGCTTTTCGGTGAATATGGTGGTGTTTTGGTGACGCAGAGCATTCCTTTTGTTTTGGAAACTAAAGCAACATGTTTATAGAAAAATGGTTCTAAATTCAGATATTTATTTCAAATCTCAACTGATTCGTAACTGCTATGCTGGAGGAGACGCTGGTCTGTATCCTTTGGGAGATTTTAGTGATGTAGGAATGTTTTCTTCAGTTCCGTCAGGTAATACTACTTTGTAGTCCAAACATTTGAAGAATAGTGGTGATTACATCTCATCAGCCTCTTGGTGGGATTTAATTTCTTCTGCTGACGGATTTCCCATGGGAAGTTTAGCAAATCCCTTTTGTAGAGGAAATAAGCCTTATTAGATTTACAACAAGTTATGAGATGATTGCTGGAGTAGGTATGATTTTTGTAACTGAGACTGGCCAGAAAAAATATTTAAAAAATAAAAAGGTCTCACCTGAATGGGCGACACGGCCACCAGGTTGGAATCGGACTTGGACAGAGACTTGGAGAGCTGCAAGTCCAACACGCTGCGTGGGACGGATCTCATCCTTCCCAGGGTGCAGGCTCTCTCTTCGTAGCCGTCCCTGGCCTCGCCCCCCGCCTGCTTCCCCTGAAGCTCTGCTACGTCTCCGTTTTGTCCCAGGGAACAAGAGGACGGGTGGTTCAGCGTGGACCATCCACCGGGCAGGTCTGCCTGCTCACAGTTCTTGAGCTGAAGCTGGTCCTGATTGACCCGGGTGTGGAAGATGGTTCGGTAAACGACCTGCGGCTTCTGGGACCTCTGGGGAGACGATTTGTTGTCAGTTCTAGAGAAACCCTGAGAGGCTCCGCCGCCGATCACAATGCTGAACTCGGGAGTCTGCAGCACGCTGCCCTGCGCCTCTGAAGGAGCGTATTTAAAGTGCTTGGGGCTGTAAAGGTGATAAGGCGTATCCGGCGGCTCACAAGCCGGAGAGGATCCATGAAGGAGGCCTGCAAACTCCTCTGGGACGAGGCTTTTTCTGTTTTCCCCAATGAGACGACTTGAACTGGAGGAAGAGCAGAGAGGGGGCGGGTCTCGCTGGTAGGTCCCGTCGTCTGCAGAAAGGACACAGAAAACGAAATTACTAATCTGCCTGGAAGTCGCAGCTGATAATCATCTTCTGCCTACAGTTTGAACATGCCAATATGAATTAACACAGAACTGATTTACTTAAAAGGTGACCTATTATGCTTTAATGAACAAGTTAGGATAGGTTTTTACAACAGATTCATCGCATTTTTTGCACAAAATTATTCTTGGATAATGAGATTTTAGTTTGCTCAGTTCTGCCTACTTTCAGAATGAGATGTTTTAGGGCAGGGGTGCCCATTATGACGATCGCGATCGGACCTGTCGATCACGGAAAGTTTTTGAGTCGATCTCACCAGACGACAAACTGATCGCCGCCAGGACGCCGAGACCAGCACTTCCTCTTCTGATAGGCTTATCAAAAATATTCACTAAGATCATAAACGTTTGTAGCTTCATTAAAAAAGAATAATTATAAAAAGTCAACGAAACATGTTAAAATTAATAATTTCAGTAATTATTGTTTCAACAAGTTGTTGCGCAATCCAGTGCGTTTTGGTTTAATTAACAAAAAGAGGAAAAAAAGGCGACTCAAAGACCGACTGAAGAGCAGAGCAGGAGTTTAAATTAGCTACTCAACCACCGCTGTATTCATGAGAGGCTTATTAATAATCGAGAAATAAATATCAAGCCTGGAAACCTGATATTGTAATGGACTGAATGTTGTTTTTAATGTAGTCTTTGCTCGGACTGCGGCTCGCAGGCGGTTGCCACGGCAACGGGTGTACTGAAATGACGGAGAGAGAGAGATAAAGAGACAGAGAGGGGAGTGGTTTTGAGTTGATCATCTGTTCGGATTGTTTTACCTTTGTTTACCTTTGCTGTGGCTCATCACACGTGCTGTAGTTTCTGAACGTTCAATAAACGACAAACTTGGACTAATGACCTCGTTCGTTCGTGAGCATACGTCACAACAAACATCAAATAGGACAAATATCTAATTAGGTTTTAACTAATTCTACCACGATAATTATGTGAAATTAAATTAATTATATCACGAGTTCAGAAGAATTTCCTTTACCTTTACTGGGCTCTTTGGTTCCTCCTATCAGTCTGTAGTTTCTCATACTGAGGTCATCAAACCAAATTTCAGATCCACCATGACTGACTGACACCTGCTGGCGTCAGGTTTGCAACCAGCTTCTGACTGAGAAACCAGTGAGCTGCTCCCAGTGTCAGAATCTCACTGAGGAAAAAACTGCATTAGGTTTTCTGTCACTTTATTATTTCTGCTATAACTGATGTATATTTGATATTATAATGATGTACGTATAATAAAGTTTAATTTGCAATTTTTGTGTCTTTGTGTCATGAAGTAGACCTCAGGCGGCTGGTGAGAGAAAAAGTAGATCTTACTCTCAAAAAGTTTGGACACCCCTGTTTTAGGGTCTCCTGTCTCTTTAAATCCAAATAAGCTGCTGCTGGCCACACTCCTAACTCAACGTTTACACTCACATGTTAAAATGGTTGCAAAAATGTACAGTTATATAACCAAACTTCTTTGAAAACCATTAGTAGGTGCTCCTCCGCAACCAGCAAGAATGCAACAAGTGGTTTCTAGAAGGTAACACTTGATTTTTCCATTGTACAGAGAATGTGCTGGAGCTCTGCTGGGGTTGCTAGGCAACAGCACAGTGCTAGTCAATTGTGACTCAACAATCAAGAGGTTTTTGAAATGTTTCATTTTCCAGCCACCAAAAAAACATTAACTTTCTTTTTATTAAGCACTTGGGCTGTTTTAAGAAGCAGCAGAAACCCAAGTGCAAGTAAAAAAAAAAATTAAATTTGAATTTCGCATAATAGGTTCCCTTTTATTAACTGAGCCCAACTAAAATAATGTACATAATTTGTTTTCTATATTACCTTGGCATTTTGTATGTAAATCTTAAAAAGAGCAATAAATACTAAAGACTCACACGTCATATTCAGGCTATTAATTAGTAGCAAATAGACTATTTAACAGATGTTTTTGTGGATTTTGGGGGCAGGGTTCAAGTAGTTTAAATAAATAATTGCACAAACTGAATATAACTTAAGACGCTGCCTCATGCAGTCACATATGCAACACCTTTATAAGACAAAACAAAGCCGGATGTTTTTCTGAGAAATCCCCAGCAGTGACAAACTTAACCAACGGTGATTAAATGGAACAATAATGATGTTAGTCCTTGAACAGAGAGCCATTTCATTTCATTTAATTTCAAGTGTGAGTGTTGCGTTTTCACTGCACCACTGTGCTGTCTGCTGTGTTTAAAAAGCACAAAGAACATTCATTAACAGCCAGCCGTTAACCAGGCCTGAAGATGCCACTCATTCTTCAGTGTTAGTCAAACTTGAAATGTAATTTCAAACAGGAACTAAAAGGTTCTTTTGGTAGAACTAATTGCATTGACTGGCCAAGTGGTTAAATTATCAGAATTTGAAAACTTCTCTCTGTATTGCCAACTTTGCCCTCTTTAGCAACAAATTATTAGAGAACTGAGAAACCGACAAACTGTCGGGTTTGATTTTTGCAGGTTCTCACATTTAGCTCAGAGAGAAAAACTATTTTTTCGTCAATAAATGAGACCTAAACTGCCACATTTTTACACCCTAACCATCCTGCCAGTTCTTCACATTTATTTTGGTAAAATACAACACTGCAGTTTGTAAATCTTTCTATTTATCCTTTTGTTGCCGATTATAGGAGGTGTAGTGAAACATTTGGCTCCACTCCTCCCCGGGGTGTGTGTTTTAAAATGGTTGTGTACACGCACACACACACACACGTTTCACAACCATCAAAACAGAGCCGATAACATCTCAGCTTGAACAGCAAACCAAGCTCTGACAAGCACTGAGCAAATTAAAAAAACTTTACTCCTACTTGGATTACTTGGATTTCTCCGTCCTGCAGTTCAAGAATGTATTTAGCTGATATTTATCTGGTTCATGTTGTTAAAGCATCAATTATACCCGCAAAACTTGTAAATGTCTGACACTAGGGGAAATATAACTAAGAAGTCTATGTTGTAAAAACAAATGAACTCCACCGGATGAGCTCGTTTTTATGTAAAATAGTTCTATTGCATCTTAGGGGAAAAAAAAACCCTGAATGGGCAAGAAATGTGCTCAACTTATTCAGAGGAATCAGAATAAAAGATGGCAAGTTTTATAACTTTCAAAAAAAGTTTTATTGCAGACTAGGATTATTGCAATCATGTTTAGATTTTTTCTGAAACATGCCTCTGAAAGGTTTTGCTTAAATATCTGCTTCCATTTTCACACAGCACTATTTCACATTTTGAAACCAGGTGCTACTTAGAAGAAGCAACAAAAATTGAACAATGTTAAATTATTGGTCATTGGCACCATCACATTTGTTCTCCTCAGTGGAGAATAACATTAGTGTGGGATTGTATTTCTTTATAGGAAGGAACTAATTAAAAAGTAACAGCTAAAAGTTCACTGTACCAACCTGTTTAATCAAGCTAAGGTGTAAGAGCTGCTTGGTTTCTAATTAGGTTTTTGTTTGTATTTTTTTGTAATTTTGAATAAGATTTGCAGCTAGCAGCAAAATTAAACAAAAAAACATTTTGACTTTGTCAGGATGCGGTATGGTGGTGGTGAGGAGAGAACGCTGAGACCCAGGTATGTTGATGATGATGGATGATTTATTAAAGAAAACTCAACAGTCCAAACAAGCAGGCAGCACGGCAGAGCAGAAAACTCAGAGGCTCAGCACCGGTAGCAACTGACTAAACACAAGGACTGACACGAAGAGTTAAAGCCAACCAGGACTTACTCAGTTCAACTGGCAGCTACACAGATACGTTTGACTTACGTTTGACGAGGACCCGACGAGGAACAGAGACAACAGGGGAGACTAAATACACAAGAGGTAATCAAGAGAACGAGACACACCTGGGAAACAATTAACGAGGAAGACGCAGAAAAAGGACTCACAGGGAACAGGACTACACAGAGAACTCAAAAATAAACACACAGAAACACAGATCATGACAGACTTCTCATTCAAAGCACTGATACATTTACTTGTGTGGGGAAATATGTCATTTATTCTACATATAATAGTAATGGTAAATCTGTGCAACAACTCAGTGAAATATTTTGAGGCCATTCTTTTCCTAAATCATAAAAAAAAAAATTTAAACTTGCACTGTATTTTCTCTGTACGCACATCTACATTATTCATTCTACTCAGAACTCGTCTTCACCCTTTGCTTTTTTTTTTTGCTAAAGTTGAGGACCAATGGCAACAGGTGAGCATGTTGGTAGCTATGGGAACAGGACTTGAGTGAGGGAAAAATGGAAGTAAACAGAGCTGAAAAAAGAGTTTTACAGACGGAAAGGTAAATTACAGTACATACAACGGTTCTGTATCTTCAGATAGAGGCGAAGTTAAAACAGCATAATTATAATTCATTGAAGCATGATAACAGGTCAGGCTATACTTCTAATTTGGCTCCAAACGATCACTGGCCTCCTGAAGTAAATGTGTTTGAATAAAGCTGTATTTCTTACCTGAGAGATACCGGCTCAAATGAAGGAGCAATCAAAGTTTATGTTTGGCAATAAGCTTTTATTGTAAAGCTCTGTCTTCCTCTGCTGAAGAGCAGCAACTGTCTAAGAATGGAATGGTGAAAGAGCATTGGATGCATCCCATTGCATACCTGGATTTTTATTGCAACACAATATACACTATTGCAAACAGGTTGTGGCATGCAGCTGCACCGCCTGCAGACAGACTGTTTGGAAAAGATGTGTTCAATTCTGAAGAAACAACAACAGTAATGCAGCTGTGATTGTGCAAAAAACATCCCAAGTATGCAATGTATTAAGACTTCCTCAAGTTTTAAGCAATGATTGCAGTTACCACGCTAAAGCTAGAAGCTGCCTACCATGAGTTGATCATAAAAAAGTTAATATGAGGGAATTTTATCTCTTAGAATACTGGAATATTCAATATAGTTTTTAAACTCAGGCGTTTTTTAAATATGTTTCTGTTTTCTTTTTCCTCTATAATTACATGGTAAAACTATGATAACAAGAAAACAGCCGTGATGCAGATTAGTAGTAATATTCATAGTAAATCACTTTAAATTTTTTTGGAATAAATACAGAAAACATTGTTTTGCTGATTTTTTCACTTTTTCCATGGCTTTTTTCTCTTCTAACTCTAAATTTTGAGAGGCTTTATTCACTATATACATATAAGAAAACAGGGATGTAAAGCATAAATCAGAAGCTGCTGTTCCTTATGGGCCTCTGTAAAATATGACACAGCCTGTAAGCTTGTTATGAAAGGCGTGGAACTGGAATGTGGGCATAATTAACTTTATTAGTTCCAACTGCGGTTATCCTGCTCCCACGTGCCGTCTTTATTACATGCTCAGAAACTACGCAATCTGACTACACAATTTCATTTCAGATTAAAAAGTAATATGTTCCATAGTTTAATTAAATATTGTGTTTTAGTAATTATCTTCCACAGAATTATGAAAATCTGTCTTTACGGTGCCTGAGGGCACGTATTTGGGTGTCTGAAGTCACTACAATAGCAACGTAAAAAAAAAAGAAGTCTATTTATATTAAGTTTCCTAAGTTCAACAGAAAAATGCTATTAATGCTGTGGTTCCATTTGAGAACAGTGGACACACAGACTTAGTATTTTTACAAAACCTCAAACTATATTGGATTCACTTTGCTTTGGAAATAGTAACTGTGAAAAAAATCCCATTAGGCTTTTCAATACTTCCTTTCAGAAATGACACCAAAAAGAAGACTAACAAAATCATATCCAACATTTCTTACTACACAGACTTTTTCTCAAGTTTAACGTTTCTCCACTGAAGTAATGCAGAAACTGCTGATCTGACTTCACCTTATTTTCAATACTTTTGTAGTTTGGTCACGAAACACTATCTGCTTATGCATTTTTATTGTTTTGCATAATGAGTGACATTTATTGCAGCACATTGAAAGGAAAAAAATGTGTGGATGTCGCAGTGAAAATTAATTCACAAATAAGACAAAAACTAATTTTCTTATCTAATTGTGCAAATGTATCCTAAAATATTTTATTTATTAATCATGAAAATGCTAAATACATAACAATTTATCTGCAACTTTAAGCTTTTCTTAAAGCTGTCGCAAGTGTGATTTTTAAGAAGTGAGGAATTGCTGTTGAGATTAAACCATTACTACAATTTTACACAGATAAAGTTGAGAAAAAGGATGTATAAGAATTGATCACATGGTTCATTCTTTACATTTAAATACCTTGTCACCTTGCAGTTGAGGCACATTTAATGTGTCAAAGTTTACTAAACGAATACAAAAAGCACCGAAAAAAAGGAAAGAGCAAAAAGGAAAATAAAACTGACTTTAAGTTTAGATTTTCTGACTAAGTACAAAAGAAATTTGAGAGAAAGTCAATTAAGCAATGGTGAAACAGTCTGTTGCAATAAGATGAAATTTTAAAAGAAGGTAAAGGCTTGAATTCGAAAACAAGAAATGAGAAAAGAACAAAAGTGTCTGGAGAATAAAGTGTCTGACAGAATGAAGCCCTGACTGACATGAGGCATGAACGAGAGACCAGGTGAAAGCATGTCGAAATGGAAAGGAGAGAAAACGGGGTGAAAATGAGGTTTCATCTGTCAAAGTAAATCCTGACATGATCACAACAGGCTTCTAAAAGTCGAGTATCCATGACAGGTTATCAAAAATGGACCCGAGCCTTATTCATTATTGATTTTAACACAGCCTGAAGGTCACTGAGTACTCCGAATTTCCACAGAAAAACACAACAAACGTGAGCAAAGGAAGGTGACAGGCAGTCTCGCCACATCACCATCACGTCCCCCATTTTTGTTGAAAATGCCTCATGCAAAAAACAAAAACACATTGTGCTGTTTTTTTTTCTGTGCTCATCAGCAGGAGAACCTGGGAGATGATCCAAACATCTGATAAGGATGCACTCGTCGTTGCGTCTCTTGTGGCAGCGCAGCAACTGTTATTAAAAACTACAGAGCAATATCTGAGCTGTCAGTCATCTCTACATGCAGCTGGTGCTGCAGGGGCTGAAGCAAACAAACCAACATCCAGATGATGCGACATCACATGATAATTGGTTAAGTTGAGAAAACATAAAGGCAACAAAAAACTAGTTGAGTTAAGAATGAGAGCCAGGAAAATCTTCCTTTTGAGGGTTGTTGGAAAGGTCACATCAATTAGCTAAGAGGAAACAAAATTACTTTCAAGAGGCAGGCAGAAAGTTTCCATTGCAACCAAAATGTTATTTTAAACTAATCAGAAGAAGCGCCCAAGTTCTGTCAGTTTTGTTTCAATCTTCTGATTTCTAAGCCTAACAGCTTGTACTTCAGATTATGACTTAAACTGAACTCTAAGTAAGCCAAGCTAACATGTCATAAAATTACATCGCTACAACTCAGATGCCACATATAGAAAATATATGTAAAAACTGAGAAATCATCTCTGCAACAACCTCATAAAAAGTTACATAACCTCCTGCTACACTATGCAGAGGCTTTGTCTGCACTGATGAAAATGCACTGCATGGAATGGCTAACACAGCCAACAGGTCGAACGAAGAAACTTTTATGCCAATAAATATGCTCTATAGATGTTTTCTCGACTTCTAAAGTTTCACGTCATATCTGAATATATTCATAAAGCAAAACCAGATTTAAAAAATGGTATGATTTCTTATCTTAAATAGTTTGCTGCTATTTACCATCAAAACATATCTTGTGGGCAAACAATTGTAGCTAAATATACAATTTTCCCAAAAAATGTCAGTCACTTACTCATGAATCAATACACATGTCGCAATCTGTATCTAATTCTGGCCTTTTTGTCACTTTTTACCAGTTAAAACACTGGATATTTTATAGTACATAAAAACAAAATGTGGATCCATTGGTAATTTGCTTTGAGACAAAGTGTTTATGACACCAGAAGTGGTTTTACAGTAACACGCACCAACAGTCTGGGCTCGACTCTTTTCTGTGGATGGCTGCAGATAGCAACTCCCTGCTGAGAACATTACTTTATTGCTGATAGCCTCTGCGTATCTAAAGCCAGCCTTCGGGTGGAGGGGAGCCACTTTCCACACGCTGAATTCACTCTTTCATTTCTGACTCCAGAGTTTATTGCCACAGCAACAGGCTTGTCTCCTGTGGTAACACATTTTTCAAGTCCCATGAAGAGCGACGGAAGTCTCTCACTGGTGTCACTGGAAATACATTTAGTGCTAGTGTGAGACAGAAAGCAGTGGTGATGTTGAGATTGTGTTTTATCTATGAAAGAACTGTATATAAATTCCTGACTCCTGTGAAAGCATATCTAAGTTCTATCAAATTTGAGATTTTCTTTATCACCTTGTGATGCTTTAAACTATCAAGCCTAAAACTTCTGAACAATGAATTCAATTCCAAAAAAATGGGTTATTTTATTTATCTGCGTCATTGTAAAATGTTCAACCATGTAAGGCTTTCCCTGACTATTATTTTTTTCTGTGCAACCAACAGCAGGATGACTTTCACAGTACATTTCTCCACATTCTTTCCATTAGTTATTCTGAACAGAGTCTGGCTGTCTGCGTGAGCTTCGTTTGTGTTCACCATGACTCATCATTATGCTGGGTCTTCCTTTTAAAAGCTAAACCAGAAAAGACTGAATGAGAAATTACACAATGATGCATAGACTGGACCAGGTGTATTGACAAGTGTGCAAATACAGCACTCAGGAAAGCTTGAATTCAGTGCAAAAGATCGTGGACAAATCTCTACAGAGACTGAAACATGCTGAAAAATTCACTGTATTTAAATAAATATCCAAATTAGTGTGTTTTTATCTCATGCTACACTATGCAGATACTCCATCTACTGCGGTAAAGATGCTCTCACATTTATATGCAACGGCTGGTGCAACAGGGAACTTTGATTGACTTTCAGATTAATTTAGCTAATTATTATTTCATCGCGTTTGAACTCTCAAACTGTAAGGAGCATTACAATCTCGGGCCAAGATGGTGAGGTAATCATAAAGGATAGAAAAAGAATTAGAAGACCAATGTTTGACTCTAACACAAACTTTGAATGAGGTAGGATTACTTAAACTATAAAACAGTGTCAATATCCACAGTAAAACAATTTTGCCAACTGGCAAACAAATCATTTTGCTATCCTGGCTAGAAAAACGAGGAACATTTAGAATGACTGCACAGAAATCCTGAACCTGCCCTGTTAGCGCAGCTGCATCATGTGTCAGCTGAATCAGGTCAAGCGCAAAGAAGGTGTGCTCCAAACCTTACTAATCATTAATTACAACATTAGGTTAATTAGAGTTAAATTACAGAGTTCGGAACTCACCAAAGGAAAATGCTTTCAATTTATGACTCAGATGTAAAGTCTTGTTCCTCTTCTAATGAGAACATGACAGCCCAAGGATTTGTTGGGGTATTTGTAGGTGTGTCTTACAAAAAAAGAATGTTTTTAAAGTTATGCTTCAAGTTATGTTGTGCAGGTGATATTTAATTAGTGTTTGATTCCAACTTCATCAGTTTAATGAGATTATCTGTATAAAACAAGCACTGTCCATTGTTTAGGTACTAAAGACTCATTAATTGATCAAGACCATTGATTGGTTTCGTCCCAGTTGGGCTGTTTGCACTGTAAGGTGAGTGAGTACCTGTGATGTAGGAATGCTTAGCTCTGAACAAAAGAGAAAAAATGGACACAAAATAATCAGACTTGCTCAGTGATGAACATTGGCAACAACAAATAACTGGCTAAAACTATAAAATTGGGGTTCATTCTAAGAAAAAGTTTTTTTTCTTCCCGGTGGCAATAGTCCTCTTCCATAATATTTTATGGAATAATGTTCTGATAAATACACAACAAATATTCCTAATTTCATTGAAAATAACTGAATGAATGAATTAAACCTTATAGTTGATCATCATTTTAAACTCCTTTACACTTAAAGACAGAGATCTACTTTTAGTTGAATAAGAAGGTGGAAAAGAAAATCTTCGGATGACTCAATTGATTACATTTAAAAACTATCATTTGCAACTGTATATCTTTAAAGTGGAAAGCTGCTGCAGCAGCAAAAAAACAACAACAAAAAAACAGACAAAACATGAGCTTACGAGAACCTGTGACGTTTTCAGCAACTAAAGCGTTTCCAGATAAACAAATTGACACCTGCAGGTTGGTGCATGTTTGTTACCGACTTATTGAAGGGGGGTTCTGCATAATTCATGGACTGCAACTGCTTCTGCATAAACACTGCACTGCATTCGGTACTCTGTCTGTGGCTGGGATTGCATAAAGCTGAGTTATGTAGCAAAACAGCAGCCCTGGTGATAGATTAGGTTATAAATAGGGCTACTTTTTGTCCAGCAGCCTACGCAGGTGGCTGACACCAGCATAAACTGCTTCAGGGCTGGAGGGGGGGGGGCTCATCGTGTATATTGTTAGCTTAGCATCAGAGAACGGCTTATGTCTTTTAAAGAAGAAAATTAGAGGAGATACAGATGTTAAGGCAAGGAAGGAAGCACCTTATATGGTGTGCAGAATAACAGAAGTGCTTCCTCACTTCCTTGTCCTCATTTTTTAATTCTCACATTATGATCCCCCTCCCCTCCCTGCAACACAAGATTCCCATTCTCCATCACCCACTCGCTTTCTTCACTGGCATCCTTTGAATCCCGAGACTCTGTCTTCTGTACCCACATGCATGTAACGCTGCTCTGTTCGGTCCGTCTACGTCTCTTTTCTCCCTGTTAGCCTCTAGTTACCATGGTTACCCCACAATGAGCCTTACACGGCTAATAAGTGGAGAGAGCAGGAGGGATGAGCAGAGCGGCAGAAGAAAACGGAGAAGGAGGAGGTGGGGGGGGGGGAATTGTGAAAAAACTTAAATGGAAAAAATAAATAGGTGCCA